>CM031941.1:33162834-33762834 GCA_018703725.1 Brassica juncea
GGAGAGGAGAGAGAGAGGAGAGATAGGAGAGAGAGAGAGAGAGAGAGAGAGATGTATAAAATATGTGCTATTTTATACAAATTATATAGAATAGAATGAGATATTTGTGTTAATAATAATTTGTATATGCAAAAATACATATTTGTTTGAAAAATATAAAATACAGTATATGTAATAAAATATGTATGATTTATTCTGATATTATTATTTGGCTAAATTATATTGATAAATAAAATATAGATCAAATAGAATGAAAGGGGAAAAGAAAAAAAATAAATAAATAAGAGGTTGAAATTGTTTAGGGATAGATACAATAATATTACATGATAATGTATTGTATATTCTAGCCAAATTTTTCATATGGTTATTTGGTGAATTGATTTTCTCTTCATAATTATACATGTTGATTTCTAGGGGTGTCAAAATGAGTTATAACTCGTAAGCTGAGCTAGCTCAGCTTGATTTTTCATGAGCATGAGTTTTATTTTCTAGGTTCATTTAATAAATGAGTTTAATGATCGAGCTTAATTTAGATTACGAGTTATATGAACAATCTTTAATGAATATGAGCTAACTCATGAACTTGGTCGTTTTTTATTTAATATATATATATATATATATATATATGGATAATGTTCATTTTTCTTATCCAAAAGCTATTTTCTATATTAATCATATTTATCTTCTATAATGAAAATATAAAACCAAATTTTTTTAGATATATATATATATATATATATAATGTAAAATGATATCTATATCACTCATCATATCATATCATATATATATATATAATTAAAATGTAAAACAAAATATTCTTAATAGATAATTTATATATCACTCGTACTTTTATTATTTATTTTTTTTGTTTTTAAAATTTATAAAACGTATATAAGTAATATAAAAATTATTCGTTTAAAGTTTATCTATAACTTTTTAGAAGCAATAATAGAAACTATCATGCTTAGATATTGTTAATGTTTAATATCAATGTTTTTTTATATTTAAATTTCAAATTATAATATGGAAAATTCTTACAATTTTTAATTTTATATTTTATTTTTTTTATTATATGAGATCGCGAGTTAGCTCATTTAATTCATGATCTAGGTGATCTGAGTTCGAGTTTACATATTGAAACTCATATAATAAATGAGCTGAGTTAAACTAATTCATGAAAAACCCGAACTTACTATAAACTGAGCTGAGTTGAGCGAGGTAGCTCATTTTGACATCCCTACTGATTTCCCTATTAATAAAATATTTTGGTCAATTTGACATAAAAACATTTTACTAAAATTTCTCATTAAAAATATTGACAGACCTTTGGCATCCTAAGTTAAGCTTCTGGTCTTCGGTAAACCAAGACCGATGCTGATGTGGTATAATAGTATCTTCTTTAGGTGGCTTTGGATTGAGCCATATGCTTCTCTGTTTTTCTCAGTAGTATCTTCTTAGCTAGTCCAAGAAATAGTCTATTTTCCTATTTTTGTTGTTGTTTTGGATATACATTTTAAAAGGCAAAACTATGCTTAATCCATCGGTTAAGGACATCTTATGTATTCTGACAATTTTTCTGAGTGTCGTATATTAATTGTTGTCTTTGGGCTTGCTTCCGCTGTTCCTATGATCCATCTAAGGGATGTCAATTGGACTGTCCATATTCAATGGACATGTCCAAATAGACAAAGCAGTTTATTGGACATTTCAAATGGGCATTCCGCGGAGTCCAAATAAAATTCTACTTCAATATACTAAATCCATAAAAACATAACTTCATACTCAATTCATATGTTTTACACATCCAAAACATAGGCAATTTCATACATTATGGTTCATACACCAATACACAATCCAAAGCATAAGTAAATACATAAGTTATCACACAAAATGATGGTCCTCTTCGTTTTTTTATCTTAACTCGTTTGCTTCTGATGGTCCTCTTCTTCTTTATCTTCTCAGCCTCTCCTATCAAAATGAAACACATAAATTATCACACAAGAGGCTGATGTTCCAAAGTTGCAAGTTAACAGAAATTACATAGTAAATGAATGAGACCAGAAGCCATTCCAATAGACAGAGACCAATATACCACTCTTATTCCTCCTTCAAGCAAACCATGAGATAACTAAACTAATCTACATATGCACAAATCAAGAGACAGAGACCGATAATTATACTAAAAAGTAAGAGATTTGTACATAAATGATAACACATAACAAACAGAGACCTTCAAAGAACACTATGTATGCATCCACAACAACATCAAATTCTAAAGAATCGCGAGATATGGGAACTTTTAGCCATCAAATCACAGACAATAAATTACAGAACACTCATCTAAATCACAGACACTGGAGCACAGATCATCTAAAACAAGAAGTGACTATACCTTTAATTAAGTCGAGTCTTCTTTCTTCCACTTTCTTCTGCTTCCTCATCTAAGCCATCTTCCTTATCTTCCTCATCCAAATCGCATCCACCTACAAAACAAGAGAAGTTACTCATTTAATTTCACATATCAAAACTCGATTATAAATTTAACACTCACCAGTCACTTCAAAACCACGAAGCCAGTTTCTAGTACATATCAGAGCTTGAACATTTGATGGGAGAAGCCTGCTCCTGTACTTGCTGAGAACCCTACTTCCAAGACTAAAGGATGACTCAGACGACACTGTTGTTATTGGGATGCATAGAACATCACAGGCCATTCGAGACAGCTCCTTAAACCGGTTTCAATTGTCCTTCCAATACTTGATGTCACATCTCCGATCCTAGATAGGATCTTCGGGATAGACCATGGATCGAGGAAACATACCGCCGATCATATGATCAGAAGGAAAGCGTTCCATGGTCAACAAAGAAGGTTAAGTATGTCAAGACTTAACCAAACGGAGATGGGGAACAAGTTAAGGGAGCAAGGCGAGTTGTACGCTAGCTGGATGATGTAAACTGGTAGTTTGATCAGCTTAACGAAGCTCGGCCAAGTTCAGTCACGCTCGGTCCAATTTATGTCAGCTCCACTAGCTGAGCTACTAGCTCATTCAGCTGGGAGCCAGCTCAACTTACCTGGACTGAGTGTTTGGGTCTCGGGCAGTTGGTCCGGGTATGGGCCGATGGTGGGCCGGTTGGTCTGATCATGTTGGCCATGGACCGGTAGGGTCATTGGGCTAGGCCGTTGGCTAAGTCTAGAGGCCTTTGGTAAATGGTTGGGCTTTGATTCAACCCAATAAAGGGCAGCTACAGCTGCTGGGGTGTGAAGGGTGAAGGTTGCAACCCTTCGACCAAGTCGTACACATTCGCCTAGCAAGTCTTACCTGTTCGTTGGGCAAGTCATGGCCAACCATTCTCTATAAATAGAGGGCCTATCTATCGATTTCTTTCATTAGTTTTCAGAGTAAAAACTCAAAGAAATATCATGAGAGAGAAAGAGAGAAAGAGAGAGAGAGAGTCCGACCAAGAGAAAGGCCGTTTCTGGTGGTGTTTATTTTCCGGCGAGGGCGATCATTTGATAAAGGGATACCGATTAATAATGGGAGAATATGGCAAGAAGAAGTAAGTGGAGAACCCTGAGAAAGGTTCCAAGGTATGTGATGGACCGGCTGACTGAATGGTCGGGTCTATGGTCTGATCGGATCAAGGTTGCATCCGTTTCTTCTCGAATCTATTTCAATCCATTCTTCTTCTTCTCTTTCTGGTTATGTACGAAGAGGTGTGATGGTTGGATCAAAGGGTTGTGACCCTTGACTGAGTTCTTTTGCACCGGAACCGCGATCCTAGGCTGTCGACTGGATCCGCACATGGTCTAACCGAACCGGTGTGTCGGTTGGATGTCAACGGTTGGGATCCATCCAAGGGGTGCGAGTTCCAAACGGTTCCAATGGATCAAGGCCTTGGCCGATCCATTTGGTTTCAGTCCGACGCTGGTCAAGCCGGACATAAGTACGGTTCGTCTAACCGGGGTAATGATTCGCAAGTTCTGATCGGTTGCAAGGCAATCCGGATGGGCTTGGAACTTACTCGGTTATATGGATCCAGGCCCTGGGCCGGATTAGGTAAGGAAGTCCATGAGCCTTTGGGCTGGATTTAGAGAATGGCCGATCGAACATAGATTCAATTTTGTGCGGACGGATGGGACTATGGGTGATCCGGCTATGGTTGGACTGAGATCGTTTCGGCTTGGCTTGGACTTGGTCTATTCTTGGTCGATTATTATATGATTGTATTGATAGAGGTTTATCATATTTCTAGGAACCAAACCATGCATTTTTAGAATCAAACCGCTAGGATATCGGATTATGTTCGATGCGAATGGTTTATGATTTCAGGAACTGAGGCTGATCGTGGTAAAGCAAAGGAGCCGTGAAGACTCTATCAGTGAGAGTCTTTTTTGTGTGTGGGTAGATCGTGTTAGGAATGGAATTTTAATAGCTTATAGAACACATTGATACTCTTTTATTGGATCATGATTATTAATACAAAGCGATTTACCTTGTGTTTCTATATGTTTGGTCGATTTTTTATGATACCTCATTATATCGAAAATGAATTAGTAAATAATAGACTTAAATAAATCAAACAAGCAGTAATGTCTTAACATAAGGCCACGGGTTCAGTTGGGTCGAAAGGCCAGGATCGGGTCTTACACTTGATGATATCTAAGCTTTTTTGCTAACATATCGAGCACCGGTTCACTTAAATACACATCCAAAGCAGATTTACTTGTTCTTGCTTGTTGAGTGAAGAACGCATAGAAGCCACCGTAACCAGCTGGTAGAGCATCTGTTCATGCTTCTTGTGAATCTGAGAACTGGTACTCATCTTCTTGTAAACTCTATACAGCTTTAACATCTTTTTGCGTATGTAGTCCATTTTGGATTTACAACTTGCTGGATCAAGACTGTGGTAGCATTACTCTAAAACCTTAAACTTTAGCCTAGGATCTAATACTGCTGCAATGGCTAGAATGTCGCTGTAGTCTTCCCAATACATATCGAGTTTGACCTTCATTGAAGCCACCATTTCACCAATCACTTCATCTTCATAGAAATCGTTTGATCCCAGCCAACTTTGAATTTTCCATACTTCCATAAAATACATATTCGCTGTAGAGTAAGAAGAGCCGGAAATGAGCTATGTCATCTGATCAAACTGCTGTAACAAATCATAAATTAGCTCAGCTCTTAACCATTCTGACTCTGTAGGTAAACTCTGATAACTTGACTCGATTTTAGCAAGATTCCTAAACGCCTCTTTGTAGTAAAGAGCCCTAGATAACATCAGAAAGATTGAGTTATCCAAAACTAAACCCCCTTTCTTAACAATTCCAATAGTCTCCACGCAGCCTTGAAGCAACAGCCCACTAGACTCTGTAACCTTGACAAATTTAACGTTGTCCCTTGTTTTCTCCAATGCCTCACTTATCACAGCTAATCCATCTTGGACAATAATGTTCAAATTATGTGCAGCACATCTTATGTGAAAGAACTCTCCACTGCAAACTAAATCGTTTCTAAGTTGCCTTTTTAGAACTCCTCGCATGTTGTCATCAGAGGAAGTATTATCTACAGCTATTGTGAAGACCTTCCTATGTAAACCCCATTCTTTAATTAGCTCCGTCAGTTTCATGGCAATGGCGGGACGAGAATGGGGTGGAGGTAAAGCGCAAAAGGAGATGATCTTAGCTCTCAGGTTCCAGTTAGCATCAATTTAGTGAGCAGTAAGACAGATATAACCTTCAATGCTTATTGCTTGGGTACTACCTGGGGTTTTAGAACAGTGTTTCGAATGGCGAAGCAAAGTAGAAATTACACTTCTATGCAAATCTATGAAGTAATGATGTTTACAGTAATTTCAGATGCATTTATATTTACCATCAGACATCTTATCTCCTTCTATGGTGAAGTATTTCCAGCACTTAGAATGTCTATGTTTGTGTTGTTTACCTTTCACCATCTCGGCTGTACTCATGAGAGACTCGTCCACCACATGATTGTTCTTGTCTATTGCCTGTTCTGAATCATCATTCTCACTCATGTAGTCATCGTCATTATTCAAGCTCATTATACTCCTATTATCCATCTGAAAGAAACGAGACAAATGAGAATCATTAGAAACAAGCCATGAATCAAAATATAAGTTATAAGTTATCAACAGAAACATAAACTAGTCGAAGCAATCATTAGAAACAAGCCATGAACTTGAAACTAACTAAAGAAAAAACTAGAAACACACTTTAACAGACCATTGTCAGATAATAGCTAAAGCAAACCCATCAGATAATAGCTAAAGCAAACATCAGATATGCAAACCATTATCACTAGAACCTATTACTAGCTAAAGCATTGAACCATTAAACATATTATTAGCTAAAGCAATGAATCAAGAGTACTTGAACTTGAATCATTAAAAAAACAGAAAGAATAAGCAATGCAAACATATCCATGACCTCAAAGAACACTCATCATGACTATGTCAATAATCAATAGCTTCTACTTACAATGCACAAAAACATGTAACTCTAAGCTACATAGATGATCATCAACTTATGGAACCAAAACACTTCATGAGTCACTACAGAAAACAACAATTCAGGATTAGCTAAGAAAGAAATCAGCTTTGAGTATTCTCTCATTCTTTGACAAAGCTTCAAAAAATTAAAGAATCGCACATAAATTGCAAACAATCAACAAACGAAGACTAGAACATAAACATTAACAGAGTTAACATAATCAGCAAATTCATCAACAGATCCATCAAACCTATTATAATCACACAAAATACACATGAAAACAAGCAAATCTGAAGCGAATTGGAGACCCATCGACCTAGACGAAGACTAGAACACAAAAGTTGACAGAGTTAACATTATCAGCAAACCCATCAGTAGACCCATCAAACACATCAAAATCGAGCAAAATAAACATGCAAAAAGCAAATCTGATTCATCTCTAAGAGGAGAGAGAGTGAGAGATTGAGAGTCGAGACGGAGAGTCATAGAGAAGTCGAGACGGAGAGTCAGAGAGAAGTCGAGACGAGATCGAGAGAAACACAGGACACAGGAGAGCACGGCTGGAGAAAAATGAATTGGTTTGATTTTTCTCCCAAATGTTGAAAACCCTAAATTTTTGAAGATTATTGGAAGTCCATATTCAAGTGGATAAACCTAACAATTTCAAATTTAATTGGTTATTATCTAATTAGACAACTTTAAATTTTGGATTTAATATAATCAATCCAATTGGATATGATCTTGAATAACCCATGGTCATAAAGTTCATTTGACATTCCTACACCAATTTCAGATTATATTTTTTTGTATGAAGCTAATATAAAATCAAATATGCTATGCATGATGTATCGTGGAGGAAACTAATTCGCTATAAAAATATATTTTATACACTGTGCGGTGATTTTTCGTTGTTATAATATTATTTGCAAATGAATTGGCATCACTATTATTATATTAAACTACACGTGTCATTTACCAACGCAAGAAGATGAAATGCGTTGTTATAACGAGCATACATCAACGCGTCCATTTCGCTTCAAATCAATAGCCAAGAGCCCTTTTCGCTACATATACACATTTGTGTATCTAAATGTCTTACACTATATAGTTATATTTTACCAAATCTCGTGTTATCGTTGTTCATATAAATCTTCTCATCTCTCTGCCTCTTGATTTCAAAACAGGTAACTTCAAAAGCTTTTGCAATCGTATCTTGAATTTCCTCTACTAATGTTTTAGTTATAAGAATCTAATTTTCTTTTAGATTTTTAATTAAGATCTTTATGATATTATAGAATGGGTAAAGACAAGCATCACGAACAAGACAAAGGATTCTTCTCACATCATAATCATCCCGGCCATGGGTATCCGCCGGGAGCTTATCCTCCTCCTCCGCCGGGAGCTTATCCACCGCCCCACGGTTACCCTCAGCAAGGATACCCTCCACAGGGTTACCCTCCGCAGGGCTATCCACCTGCTGCTTATCCTCCTCCTCCTGGCGCTTATCCCCCCGCCGGTTACCCTGGTCCTCACCGTCCAGGTTTTTTTAAATTTAATTTAACATCTGTCTCATGTCTCTTTAATTAACCTCGCCTTGGAATTGAAATGAACAGTTTAAAGTCCGATCATTGTGGTTTGTAGTTGTATGTTTTAGGTACAGTCCAGGTCTCAAAATATACATTTAATTTAAAAGACAAGTGTATGTCATTTTGTTTTGCTGAATCTTGATTTGTTAATCCATATATCTTGAGGAATATGGATTCAAATTTTGTATATGGTATATGTATAGTCTTCTTTTGTTCTTCGTTGGTCTATAGTCCGTTATGGTCCATTTAAGCGATTAAATTCCAACAAGTAAAGATGAGTTAAAATACTTACATATGAGTTTGATTCTCTAAATTATATTGGAGAGTTTATTGATTTCGAGTCATACGAAAGTTTTATGTGTATTTTGAAGGTCGCACACCTTTTGATTATATATTGAATTTTGGTTGAATTGGTTAGGACTATATCGGTAGATTAACTGTTGTAGAAGTTTGCCTGATGCTTCGGTTTTTTTTTTTTCTCTTTAATTAAGAATTCTTCATTTTGAGTAAATCGGGTATGGTTTGGTTTGTTCAAGATGTGTATATGAAATTGAAACCCCTCAGTTTATAAAGAGTTTCGATTTTAGTTTGTGCTAAATTTGGTTCTGGTTCGTTCACTCGAATCATTTGCACATCTTGTGAATAGGCCTTGGAGGAGGAGTCGGGGGGTTGATAGCTGGAGCGGCAACAGCTGCGGCGGCTGCAATGGGAAGTCACCACGCGGGCCATCACGGTGGTTATGGCTACCATCACGGTGGTAAGTACAAGAAAGGATTTTTCGGTGGAGGAAAGTACAAGCGAGGGAAGCATGGCATGTTCGGAGGGAAGCATAAGCGTGGCAAGCATGGCATGTTCGGAGGCAAACGAGGCAAGCATGGCATGTTCGGACGAAGGAAGTGGAAATGATCATATGAATATGATCTTTCGCGATCTCTATAATTTCTCTATACTAAAACTTAATATTAAGCTTAATAAATATGCGTGTGTTTATTATATGTCTTTTTACATGTATCTCTATGTATCTATGAAAGAGTGCCATTAATTTGGTTTGAGTTATGACTGATATTTTCACGTTGAAAAGTTGATTTGTTTGTGGCTAAACATTGCTTTTGTAACCAAAGAAATATAATAGTTTCGTTTATAGATTTATGGTTCTAAATTTGTAACCACAAAATATTGTTGTAAATTTATGATTATATATAATTTTTTTTTAACGACAAAAGAATATTCTGTTACTCAAACTTGAGGTGGTCTGGTACCCAGACCAGAATAGAACAACCAATGAAATAAAGAATTATATGGAATAATTTCGTAGTCCTAGCTAAAGAATCTGAAATCTGATTTTGTGTTCTTAGAGTATGGGTAATCTTGAAGTCCGAGAATTATATTTTCAGCGTGTCAATTCTCTCTAGCTCGGTTGCAAATCCTGGCCAGTCATGGGAATCCCTGATCATAGCAATCAAGTCCTTGCATTCCGTTCCATAGTTCTGACATGTCGAGTGCTGAAGTATATTCTCCATTGCCCATTTCAGCGCATCCAGCTCAGTATGCAAGGAAAATTATTTTTTAATACAATTTCTTGTTCCCATAAACTAAGTCTTTCCCGAGCCATCCATCCATGCCCATCCACATCCACTAAATTGTGTTGTAAGCGTCCATGATATATCTATCAAGTATATATTATCCAAACTTAAGACTTGAGGTTCGTCTGTGCTACCTTACCATCCTGATGGTAGTTTTATTAATTAGCGTTGAACCATGCTCGACATTCGCTCTCAGCATATCGAACAAGCTCTAGAAGATCTCTGTCTATCCCCCTAAAAGTTTTATCATTATGTGCCTTCTAGATATACCAAATTATCTAGGGATAAGGGTCCATGTCTAATTCTGGTACCACAATGTCGTTCTTTCTCTAGAAGAGGTAGTCTATATTAGCATATATGCTCGGGAGAGGGAAGATGCCTTGGCTTGTTGGCGTGGCTGATAGGGACCATACTTGTAAAATTGGTGGACATTCAAATTGCACGAGTTATAGATTCTTCAGGTTCTCCACAATGTGGGCACTAGTTATCACATCTCATGTTTCTTCTATCCAGGTTCCTTGTTACCGCCACATAACCGGTTATCAGTTGCCATATAAGATGACAAATCTTTTTAGGGGTCTGTATCGTCCAAGAAAGGCTTGGAGCTTTGTGATATTGGGCTCTTTTATCTCCTTTTCCTCATCATCCTTCAGTAGGTTCCCAGCGACCCAATAACCTGATTTGACTATGTACTGTCCATTTTTTTGTGTAATTCCAGCAGAAGGTGTCCCGTCGATGGGCCGAGCTTATGGCTAGATTCCTTATATAAGGTATGCCAACATGATCAATATAGTTCTCCAATAACCCTATGTTCCATTCATTTGATTCCTGACTTACCAGATAGCTTACTCTCATATTCGGATGTAGAACTGGGGCCACAGGTCTTGCTGGCCCAGCTGGCACTGTAGGGATCCAAGGATCCTCCCACACTTTAACCTCATATCTTGAATGTATCTTATGTACGATTCCCAATAATAGTAGCTTTCTTGCAGCAGCAATACTTGTCCACACATAGGATGGGCTGCTTACAGATATGTCTCGCAAAAGCGAGCTCATTCTATAGTATCTCCCTCTCAGTACCTTAGCCACCAACGAATCAGGGTGCTGCACTAATCTCCATAGTTGTTTTGCTAACAAAGCCAGGTTAAACTCATGTATCATACGAAAGCCAATACCGCCCTCCTCTGGTGGTAAACATACTTTTTTCCACTTCGTCCAATATGAATTCCTCTCTTTGGGGGATGAGCTCCACCAAAATTGTGCAATGGCATTTACAAGGTTTTCACATATCTCCAACGGTAGCAGGAAGCTGGACATAATATATGTCGGAAGGGCTAATAAAATAGATTTAATCAATACTTCCTTTCCACCATTTGAGAGCCATCTTCCCGTCAATCCATTTACTCTATGCATTAGCTTGTCTTTTAGAAAGGCGAAGAGCTTACACTTGGATCCGCTAATGTCCTCTGGGATACCTAGGTATGTATCCATTCCTCCTTCATTTTGTATTCCAAGAGCATCTTTGATTTGCTGTCTAACATTTGCGTTAATCCTCTTACCAAAGAGTATAGATGATTTAGCAAAGTTAATCCATTGTCCAGATGCTTGTTCATATTTCCTGAACACTTTCATCACTTCTTCACATTCACGGGGCTCCGCCTTACAGAAGAAAAGGCTATCATCAGCAAAGAGAAGGTGAGATACCGAGGGACACGCGCGGGTAACACGCATTCTCGTTATCTTTCCTTGGTTCTCTGCATGATTAAGAAGGCTAACGAGCGCTTCCGTGCATAGAATAAAGATGAAAGGAGACAAAGGATCTCCTTGACGTAGACCTCTTCCAGGGATAATATTTCCTCTTGGTTGCCCGTTCATAAGAACCTTATATTTTACCGATGTAACACACCTCATTATCCAGGTTATCCAGGTTTCGGAAAACCCCATCTTTCGCATAACTGCTTCAATGAAATAACCACTCCATTATATCATACGCCTTACTCATATCAGTCTTGATGGCCATCCTTTTGTTCCTTCCACTTGGTTTGGTGCGCAGTGCGGGGAATATTTCTTGGGCAATCATTATGTTATCGGTAATTTGTCTTCCAACAACAAAGGCTGACTGGATTTCTGAAATTCTATCTGGTAGAACTTTCTTCAGTCTCTGGCATAAGACCTTCAAGATGATCTTATAACTAACATTACACAGGCTGATAGGTCTGAACTGAGACATCTCATTAGGCTTGGTTGTCTTCGGGATGAGGCATATATTTGTATCATTCAGACCAGTCGCCATCGATCCATCAGAAAGGAATTTATTAACCATATGAGTTAAGTCTTCCTTTACAATGTCCCAAAACTTTTGATAAAAGAGGGCTGTCATCCCATCTGGTCTTGGAGCTTTTTCTGGATACATAGCAAAGAGTGCTAATTTGACCTCCCATTCGGTAATTGGAGCAGTAAGATCGTTGTTTATCGATTGGGTAATCGTGGTAGACACCTCAGATAATGCTTCAGCTATGTCGTCTGGGTTAGTGGATTCAAAAAGCTGCATAAAATAATTAGTAGCGATGGCTACCATAATTCTTCATCCTCAACCACATTCCCATTTGCATCCAATAGTTGTGTGATTCGATTCCTAGCTCTCTTTTGTTTCGGTAGTGCATGAAAGAATTTGGTGTTCCTATCTCCTTCTCTTAGCCAAAAGATTCGATACTTTTGCTTCCAGAACATCTCCTCTGCCTTAAGAGCATCTGAGAGTTCCTTCAAGGCTTCTGCTATTTCCTCCGTTGTCGTATCATCATTTGCGTATGGGTTCTCCACTTTCTCTTTTAGTTCCACCACTGTTTTCTCTGAGTTCAAATTGTGCTGTCTCCTCCATTGACTCAAAGCTTTACGGCAACTCGAAATATGATCCATAATAGAAGCATCATGAGGAAGATCTGGTGATCTCCATCCCTCTAGAATTACCTGCCTTAGCTCCTCATTGTCAAGCTATCTTTTATCAATTTTTTTTTTTTGCTTATCGGCTTTGAGAGGATGTCTGCTAGGATCGGACGATGATCCGATCTCCATAAGCGCATATACTTAACAGCCGAATGAGGAAATTTTTCATGCCAATTTGTCATTTTCTACAACTCTATCAAGGCGGCATCTAATAGTAGCTCCTCTTGCTCTCTTCCCCACCCACGATAACATATCCCAAGTATAGGAAAATTCCAGCATACCACAATCGCTACTCCTATTTTTTCATTATGACATGTGATCTTATTAAAGTCACCTATGATGAACAGATTATATACAATTTTTAATAGTGGAAAGAACATGCAATTTTATCCTCAAATAAATTACATCTATATGTGCATTAACTAACCAATTTAAAAGTATGATAGTGTAACATCTCACTTTGTGGTATATGAGCTATCTATGTTATCAAAAAATATTTATATTTTTCATGCATTTATTCGTTTAAAATTTTATAGTTAAATATGTTTACATTGGAGTAGTAAAAGAATGGGTGACCTATCATAAAATGATTCACATTGTAATGCGAGTGAGACGAAAACAGGAGAAAATGTTATATGGTGATTGAAGAGTCAATAAACAAAACTTTTGAACCTTCAGAAAAATTAACGTACCGCCCATCACACGGAATAGGTTCCACAGATCGAATGAATAGACGTGGAATGCCTATTAACCGTGAGATATTGTTGCCTCTTTAATGAATTTTGAATTAACAGGGATTTGGACGTTAAAAACAATTCTTGCTTCTGGAAGAAAAGTATATACTGGACAAAGAGAGTACTAGATAAGACAAAACTTATCTGAAGTAGAGTTAAGATAGATTTTGATTTCAAAGTTAGATAAATTTTTAAGATGGGAAAAATCGTACTTTTCTTAGTTGAAAGAATTAAAGATAAAATCATATCGCATGAAAGTAGAATAAGCTTACGTACATGATGTGTAATGGTGGCAATTGGGTTTTCCCGTCCTTTTTCGTCTCTTTGCGGATTTGGTTTCGAGCATGTCTCAGCGTGACAGAACCGTGCGGGCTGCGATTTTTAGAATGGCTGACCAACCTCACCCGCCCTATTGGATGAATATTTGCGGGTCGGCTCGCGAAACGTCGTTCTTCCATAGCCTACAAACGACAACAGAACATGATCAGTTGTGAGAGAAGATTGTTACGAGGAAGAGAGGGAAGAAGCCCAAGATAGTATAAGTACTTGATTATGCACAAGATTGATAAGTACGTGAATTTAGGTTTGATTGTTAGGGTTTTTTTTTAGAATTTTTATGTAACTATTAATATCTAACATTTATTACTTTTACCCTATTGGTCAAGTATTATAATTAAATATTTAATATATAAGCCTCAAGTCTTATCGATCCTAAATAGTACGTAAACACTAACGTCTAAGTCCTGAAGCAAATTCAAACTACAACACTTACCTATTAAACATTGGAACAATTCTAACCTCAGTCTCTCCTTTGCTTGTTCAACATCACTCCATCAGATAAGAATCGACTCATGTATTCATGAGCATGTCATGAAAAACAAAAAAAAGTATAGGCGAGAAGACAATGTGATATATAGCAACTCAGAAGAGCAATGTGTTATCAACAAGACAATAAAAATTCTTGAATTGATGGTGTAAGACTTGTCAGTTAAGACTTTCTCTCACCTACCTCTTCCTCTCCCGAGTTTCAGATCTGAACAGTGTTAACTCCGGCCCGGACGGCGCGTGAGGGGCGTACCGGAGCCGGAGGCGGTCCATCTCCTCTCCCTTCCTCTGTTTTTCCTTTGCTTCATCGTGGTTGGCTCACTCTCTCTGCCTTGTCCGTGTCTCTGTATCTGGTGGTCCTTCTGCTGTCGTCTCTGCTCGCGAGGAGTCCCGACGGTGGGGTGGATTCGGCTAGGTCTTGGAGGTTCAGACGCAGAGTGTGGTGGTTTGGTTTCTGATGGAGTCGGCTTTTAGGGTTTCTCAAGTGGTCCCTTGAGCCACTTGGCGAGTAGGCGGCGCGTGGAGGAGGTGGTGTGGCTCTATTTCCAGATCCGTTGTGCTGTCTGCCTCCATTAGTCTGTGGCTGAGTGGTGGTGGCTGTGGTCTTGTTTGTCTCGTCCTCGGCGTCTTGGAGGGATGCGTTCTACAGGCTATCACCGGGAGCGCTTTGGAGGTTCTCTCTTCCTCAAAGGTGTGTCTTTACTGTCGGCGTTGGCGTGTGTCAGTGCTTACGGTGCAAGCTCGTAGAGTTCTATGCCCGTTGCGGTGTCGGCGAGGTCGTCTATGGCTTCACCGAGGCGGCGGTGCATTCTCTCGCTCTCTGCTTCTCCTCTTCCGGCTCAATTCCAGATTCACATTTGAAGCTTTCCGGAAAGTCTCTTTTGTGCTTGCTCATGTTCCCATCAATTGTTTTGTTGTTTCCGTTTGTCACCGGATCAACGTGTTGACATTGTGAAGTTACTGGTTCTCGGTTCTCGGGACTGGCTTTTGGCGAGTGATTTGGTGGTTCTTGGGTGGTCTCCAGAGCTCCAGTTTTCCCTCGGTGACTCCAATCGGCGTCTTTGCACATCCCAGTGCTGTGGGTGTTTCACTTGAACTCCATAGCAGTGTTGTTTCGCTAACTCTTCTTGCAGGTCTTGGAGCTCTCTCTGGTTTTCGAGCTGCTGTCATCTCGGACCCGTCTTTCGTGGGTGTGTTTGTTGCGGTGAGGTTTTTCGTCATCTCCTCGGAGTGGCTGAACGATCTTTTTACCGTCTTGTGTTTCTTTCCGAAGTTACTACCTGCGGCTTTCGTTTTACAGAAACCTCAGGTTCGTCTCCTCTCTACTTTATCCAGAGCTTCATAGACTACAAAGTTTCGGCAAGGATGAGCGTTGGATGCTTTTAGCTCCTACCCGGATTAACTTGGGAGAGGTGGTGATGACGAAAGGATCCGGGTTGCGCCCACAACTGGCTGTGTGTCCGAATAGTTAGATCTGCCAATTTAAATGTTGTACCGACTTTTGCTTAATTCCGAGTTGTAAACGTTTGTAACGACGCCCTTCCGGGATGACTAAAAAATAATAAATAAATAAATTAAAAAAAAAAAAATTCTTGAATTGTGTTATCAAAAAGAATGCAGTTTGTCACAGCAATACAGAAACAAGAATGCAATATGATATACTGATATAGAAACCGAGAATTGCAATATGTTATCAACAAGAATACAATGTTTTATAGCAATGCAGAAACAAAAACAGAAAATAACACTCTGTTATTACAGCTGAGAGCAATATGATATAGCAACCGAGAAGAGCAATGTGTTATCAACAAGAATGCTTGAATTGTTCGATAACTAACTAGCAACCAAGAGTAAACAGAGCAAAAACAGAACAACACTTGAAAGAAACAAGCCATCTAATACAGAAACAAAAACAGAACAACATAATATATTATATTGTGCAACTCTAATGTTAAAAAAGGCTTTGTCTTTGGAAGGACACATCATTACCAAAGACATTCGTTAGAGATCCCAAGAAACCTTTAAGTAACACTCGGTGGAAAGTCAGAGTTGCACAATACCCACATCACCCAAACATAAGCAGAACAATACAAAAGCAACCAAGCCATCTGATACAAATTGGTGATGTTCGTTTGTCCATCTGTCATCTCATTTGGATGATCCAATCAAATGATCCATCTAGATATTATTCTGACTATTCGTTTCTCCATCCAAATGGTTCATCTATATTGATCAACTAAATAAACTTTTTTTTATTTGTCAAATTTTTTTTTTCATAGATGAGTTTAGTAAACAAATGACTTACCATTGTTTTGATTAAATCCTATTTTATCTTTGTTTAGCTATATTGATTTCTATTAATTATTCAAATATAATTATTTTAAAATATGATTTTGGTGGGAAATATAATTTTGCGGTTTTAGAGAAAAATATAATTTTGTGATTTTGGAGGAAATAAATTTTGCGGTTTTGACGAGAAAATGTGATTTTGTGGTTTTGATCGAAAACATAATTTTGCGTTTTTGGCAAGAAAATGCGTTTTTGCAGTTTTGGCGAAAAAGTTTTTTTGCGGTTTTGACAGAAAAATGCGTTTTGCAGTTTTGACAAGAAAATGTGCTTTACGTTTCTGGCAGGAAAATGTTTTTGCGGTTTTTGTGGGAAAATGTTATTTGAGTGGGAAAATGCTTTGTTTTTTTTTTTGCGGAAAATGTGTTACGGTTTTGGGGGAAAATGTGTATTTGTGGTTTTGGCGAAAAATATGTTTTTACATTTTTGGCGGGAAATGTTTTTTTTTATTTGCGATTTTGGCGGGAAAATGCGTTTTTGTGGTATTGGCGAAAAAATGCTTGTTTGCGGTTTTGATGGAAAATGTGTTTTTGTGGTTTTGAAAGGAATGCATTCTGGTTTTGATGAAAAATGTGTCCAAACTTAAATATAAATATTTACTAAAATAAGGGTAAATTCATCATTGGTTATTTAGGCATGTTCTTCTCCATCCAGATGCACCAATTAAACCCATCCCGATAAATCATCTGGATGAATCCATATTAGGCTAAAATTTTAAAATTCATCTTGATGGATCACTTGGATGATATCCATTTTATCACTCAACGAACATCAATCTCATCTCCGTCCGGATGGTCCATTTGGATGGATAAACGAACAAGCCCATTAACACTTAAGAGTAAACAAAAACTTAAAAGTTACAAACGGTTTGAGTGACCACATAACAATACATAAACATATCTTCTCTGTTTTGTTTTCCTCCGACCTTACACGACAACATAACTTCTCTTTCTTTCCTAAAAAGCATGTAATAGATAGATTAGAGGTAAACAAGAGTGTTAAATATACAATCGTATAAACAGCGAGGCACGAGCTATATACCTTTGCGCATGCATGGCCAATCTACTATGTAGAGGAGATGAAGATGCTCTATTGTCGTAGATCGAAAAAGAAGAGAAGCAGTGAACCAGAATCGGTGAAGAGACCCAGAGAGATGAAGAGACGAGAAGAAAGGAAAAGAAGAAGGCGAGTCTTTGATCGCAAGAGAAGAAGAAAAGTTGTGCAGCTTGTGATCGTTGATCGAAGAAGAAGGTACAGAGCAAGAATCATCATCACCGTTTAGCTCTGTTCTTGATGAGTCGCTGGAGAGACAAATGAGGTAAGTGTAGCGGGCCTCAACGCTTCGGCTCATCCCGCTTCGGCTCAGTACCATTGCGGCCCTGTCCCGCGAGACCTGCAACATAACGGTCCAGTTCCTCATTTGCCATCACTAATTTTGTGTATTGTAACTCTTCTCTCAATAAAATGTTCTAACCTCAAAACTTTTCTTAATGTAAATAAAAATATTGTATTATATTTTTCGAAAAGATTAAATGGATAGAGAATAGGATAATGAGTAAAAAAGTTTATAATAAGATTTTTGTGAGAACCAAAGATTGTCATCTAGGTGCTGTGCCCAGCCTCTCTTTGTCTATAACATTAAAAGGGCAATTCTCCATAATAGCCATTTTGAAGTTTTCGTCTCCAAAATAGCACTAGAAGGAAAAAATCACAAAAATAACATTCATTAATGGACTAAATTACCTTAATGTCCTTGCTTTATATTAAATCAAAAAGAACAGATAAATAAAAAAATAAGACTCTATATCGTGAGACGACGGAGAAGAAAAACTTAAAATCAATTTTGTGTCATCATCTCCGGTGAAGCCGTCTCCGGTGAACAGAAGCTTTGATTCTCCAACGAATTTGATATAGTCCCTGAATCGCAGCCTCCGCCACCGCAACTAGAATCGAGCCCATCCGCTCGAGCTTTCAATGCTGTGAATCGCCGTATGATGTACTCTACTCGCTCGTCTTACAAATCCATCTCCGCAGAATCTCTTACTTTTCGTTTCAATTCCAATTCCAATTCAGGTAGGGTTTATCGTGAATTTTGTATTTTGATCGAACGGCGTAGATTGTTTACTTCGATGCTTGTTTTATGATACCAGAATCAGCCAATGGAGCTTCCGGATTGAAGAGTCGAGTATCATCTCTAAGGAAGAAAATGGTAAAGCAGGAAGATCTGGCGCCTGCGAAGAGAAAAATCAATGGCCATAATGTAACACTTCTTCGCTTTACATACATTGTAGAATTAGGGTTCTCGAAACTTTCAAAATACTATGATAACTCTTTGAAAGTTAAGAGCTTTGTAGCCAATTCGTTGATCCCTTTGTCCTGTAAACAGAAATGAGAAACATTTGCATTTGTAAATGCTATGATAACTCTTGAGGGTTATAGAGCTTTGTAGACAATCATATTTTGAAAAACTCTTCTCTGATTTAACTTATGTTATTACTTTCACTTTGAAAACAAAGCTGATTTATGGTGATGGCCCTTGCTGAAAATGAAGCTGATTTATTATATGCAAGGAAAGTATCTGCAGAGGTACAGCAAATCTTCCTCTCATGTTTCGCTTATGTACTCAGCTTTTGTATCTCTGAATTGTGTTGTTCAGGTTTCATGTATGCACTGCTCTTAAAGTCCTTAAGCAAAGGCATAGTCTATTCTTTCAGGTATGCTCAATAATTATATAAAGAAAACTTTTCTCTTTCGATTTTGCAGAGTCGAGAACTGCCGTGCGGAAGACAAAGTCACAAATCTTCACTAACAGTAATGCAAGTTTATGGTTTTGAGAAGTACTGGTTAGAGGTACGTGATTAATAATGGTTTGGTCTGTTGTAGGCAAGTCTTGAAGATTCTTTTTTCGCAGACCTTGATGACTTATCTGACTGTAGATGTGGTCCTTAATGACTGTAGATGGAAATTATACTATCTGCTGCATTCTTACTTTCTCTTTAAGGTTTTCGTTGTGCTCTGTGTTGACTTTAGAAACTCCAATTGTTTTCTATTTTGCAGGGAATAGTTTCAAGAGCTTGAATCTGAAGGTGAGCCATTTTTGAAATGTTCTTATGTTTTGTTAACTTGTTTGTTATAAAGGAAAAGTATACATCACTTAAACTTAAAGACTATGAAGTGAATGTATGATCCATTCTTAATTCAAAACCTTAGATTGCTGAACCCTTTTGATTGTTTTTTACAGGTTCTTGAAATACCAACTAGGGAGATTATTAAAGTGCATCCCTTATGCTTTCTCTGTGAGATACATGCTAAGGCAAAGAAGGAAATGGGAACTCAAGGTTTTGGTTTAGTTCCCATGTTTTCTATAGTCCTTTTTATATTCTGTTCTGATTTCGTAATGATGTTTGTGTAAGATTTGATGAAAATGTAGACATGTTTGTGGTACTGAAGTAAGTATATTTTGGTTTATTAATGAAGTATAAATTGAATACTATTTATGTAAATCTAATTTGCAACAAAATATGTTTATATGAACATGTTCTAATAGCACATAATCGACAATAGATATAGCATTATACATTATTATGATCGAACATATAATAACTTTTAAAACAAAAGCTATCATAAGGTTTGACTAATCATGGCAAGTTCAAAACAACGCTATCATATGTCTTTGATATAATAGCATTTATAAAATTGCTATCATATATGGGGGACCTATTATAGCTGGGGCAGACATAGTGCTTTCAATAACGCTAACAAAAGCATATAATAGCTGTTTCCTAATGTTGAGAACGGACATTTTAATATATTAATATGAATGTATTTTCTTGAATAAGTCTGTTTCCGAAGAGAATCAAAAGCGTGTAAAGAATGTTAGACAATCCTTGTTCAGGATGACTATCCTAAAATGGAATTTAATCTTCCAAAAAAAAACATAATCAAAATCTATAAGAAAATTCATTGGCTATAGAAATCACCAAATAGAGTTTAGTTGCCTACAAAATAGAGAATATTAAAATAGGATAGCTTGAAGCATTTTCAGCAATTCTATCAAGAAAGTGTTAAATGTGATATCACTATAAACACTCACATGTTATCTCGGATAGCTTGTGGAACTTTCAGGAAGGGTTTCCAGAAAATAAAATGAGTGTGTTTTCTTGCATAACTATGTTTTCGAAGAGAATCAAAAGCGTGTAAGGAATGTTAGACAGTCCTTGTTCTGGATGACTATCCTAAACTGGAACTTAATCTTACAAAAAAAATATAATCAAAATCTATAAAAAAATTCATTGGCTATAGAAATCACCAAATAGAGGTAATTGTCTACAAAATAGAGAACACATATCAAAGAGAGAACATTAAAATATGATAGCTTGAAGCATTTTCAATAATTTTATCAAGAAAGTGTTAAATGCCGTATCATTATAAAACACATATGTTATATAGGATAGCTTTTGGCACTTTCAGGATAGGTTTCCAGAAAAATAAAATGAGTGTTTTTTATTGCATAAGTCTGTTTTCGAAGAGAATCAAAAGCATGTAAGGAATGTTAGACAATCCTTGTTCAGGATGGCTATCCTAAATTGTAACTTAATCTTCCAAAAAAAACATAATCAAAATCTATAAGAAAATTCATTGGCTATAGAAATCACCAAATAGAGGTAATTGTCTACAAAATAGAGAATACATATCAAACAGAGAACATTAAAATAGGATAGCTTGAAGCATTTTCAATAATTCTATAAATAAAGTGTTAAATGTGGTATCATTATAAAACACATATGTTAAATAGGATAGCTTTTGGCACTTTCAGGAAGAGTTTCCAGAAAAAATAAAATGAGTGTGTGTTCTTGCATAAGTCTGTTTTCGAAGAGAACCAAAAGCATGTAAGGAATGTTAGACAATCCTTGTTCAGGATGGCTAACCTAAATTGGAACTTAATCTTCCAAAAAAAACATAATCAAAATCTATAAGAAAATTCATTGGCTATAGAAATCACCAAATAGAGTTCACTGTCTACAAAATAGAGAACACATATCAAACACAGAACGTTAAAATATGATAGCTTGAAACATTTTCAATAATTTTATCAAGAAATTTTTAAATGTCGTATCATTATAAACACACATATTCCACACCTGAGTCTTCAGAATCAAACAAATTCTCAAACCCATCTTCAACATCTCCCATGTCACTATGATAATGATCAATGTCATTACTCATGTTATCATTATTGCCATACTCTTCCATGCTTCCATACTTCCATGTTCATCTTATGTTTAGTTTAGTAATATTAAATCATATATTTTTTATTTTTTATTTTTGAAAGAAAACTTTTTTAATGCTACTGAATCATCTTATCAATAAAAAAATATAGTCCAAAAAATACAATCTCTTGCCGTTATAATTAAAAATTCCACTTTTACTAGACATATATAATGTATTACTTTTGTTTTGTAAAATTTTAGTTAAATTGAAGTATGTATTTAATTATTGTAGATTTTGTTAATAGGCGTCACTATGAACTCCGATGAAGAAAAAAATTCATATAAAACGTAATTAAGACTTTGATGAAGAGGATTTGATTTTATATGTTTCACTGATAATTGGTAGTTACGGTTTAAGTTTTTAGATTTATCTTTTATATTATTTTAATTTTACAATGTAGAATTTTAATTAAAATGCATTAAGATGCAAAACGGCTAGAAAAAAAAAATTCAAGTACCAAACTTATATGTGTTACGTTGTAATAATAAGGTAAATTATATCTTATAATTAATTTAATATTTGAAACTAATTAAATAATTAATATTAAAAAAAATTTTAAAAATTAAAACTTGAATTAGTTGGGTATATATTATTTCGTACAAGGTGAGAGCCATTATCTAGTAATAAAATATCTTTTTATGTGTTCATTCTTGTCCAAAAGCTCACAAGTTGACCAACACAGTACTTAAGACTATAACTCAATGTCTTTTCTTCAAGCTTTTATAGATAAGCATAAGAAACATTACAAGTATATAGGATGCTGAGTTATGATATAGCATTCTTGTATCACATATTACTACACCAGTACGCATAGTGTTCATCTCTCCTATGTACACTCACAAGACCACCGCATTTCAGACAGATAAAGCTGCTTCCATCAGCAAAGGCATCAAGCATGATCTGTGACCTCCCATTTTTCTCCAGGATAGAGATCCCATGAGTATCCGCTGTAACTCTTTCTTTAGTACCAAACAAGTCTGTTGATGTTCGCTCGTGACCAAGAGGCTGTGCTTCTATGAAGGCACACTCTGCAAATATAGAAGCCAGCTGGTCTACGCTAGCTGTTTCTTGGATTCTATGCTTGTAGAGTTCACGGGTACGGTTGAGTATATGAAGTACCACCTCATCTCCTCCTTGGGTTCTCATTGCCATCACCACCTGTTCAGAAATCAGAACAAGATCATATAAAGGGCCAATACAGAGCACACACACATAAAGTGAACGATCTTTGTCATTATATAAAACTCTCATGACTAGAGAAAACCAGTCGAATCAGGTGCCATGTATCTCAAATCACTCACAAACAATCCCAAATTCAACATTTATGATACTTTCGAAGATAAAAACAAGAGTTAGCAATATATAATAATCAAACGAAACTTATACATGATCGTCTAAAAAAACAAAGATGTATCTACTGTCTAGTTCATATAATTTTACAATAAGGGGAGATCTTTATTGTAACAATTCTAAAACGTGTTAAGGTGATAGCCAATAGATGAAGGTCAAGCGATTGAATTTTTCAAAACAAGCAAAGCTTCTACTTCTTTAGTTCACTTCACCAAAGAAGAGAGAATTGACAAATAGATGCTGTGATGTGTAGGAAAGTATATGAAGGAGAAGGAATTTTGTATTGAAACAAAACTTAAAGGTAACCATTCTAACCTTTTACAATGCATAGTTGTAATGGTAAGTAACGATCATAAAAGGAATAAACTCAAGCAGAAGTTATATCAGACGCAGCAAAATCAAAATGTTAATGCAGCATACAACTCCTTGGAGTGAATAATCTATAAATACACTTTCTTTTAGAAAGAGTAAGTCTTGAGGAAATGAAAAGAGTAACAAATCGACGAACCTTAAATCAAAGTTGAAAGCTTTTTTTTTTAAGTATCGAAACAAACAAACTTGGGTATCTTCTAAAAACATAAACACACATGGGAGAAGAATGACAAAAAGGGTGAGGAGAAAGGGTACCGCTTGGAGAGCTTGTGAAGGGTGGCCTTGATCGACGAGCCTCCGAGCGGCGGAGAGAAAATCCCTGGCGCTGCTGGATGGTTTGTTGTCAAGAGCGAAAGCCTCACCACTGGAGTCTATCTCCATCGTCTCGGCTTTGAAATCACCCTTCATTGCGTAATATGCATCTGCAAAGGAGAGAGAGAGAGAGAGAGAGAGAGAGAGAGAGAGAGAGAGAGAGGATAACGTCGGAGATCGTCTCCGATAATTGATTTTCAAATCTGTATTTTTTTTTATTACTCAAACGAGGGGGCATAAGGTTAAATAATCCCTTTTAATGAAACCTATTTTTCTGACTTTAGGTCTTGAGTGCTAGTTTGAAAACAAAAACTTGGTTTTGTGCTATCTTGAACCTTTTTTCTAAATAAATCCTCTTATATATTAATTGAAAAATCACTTCAATGATATTTTCTTACGTGACAATCATTAGTGAAGTCTTGAGAAAATTGTTATAATATTGTTTTCGATACTTTTAACTTTTAGTTATTTTAATTAGATCTGAAATAAAAGATAAATCTATAACTGATTAATATTACTTGTCAAACAACCTAAATGATATTACATATAATAATCTATAGTAACTTATTATCAAAATTATAGAAAGTGTAATAATGTTTGATCAATTATTTTTATATTTGTAACCTACATAATATTATGAACGAAATTTTTCATGTATAAATCAAATATTAATTTTATTTTTACATTAATAATTATATTCATATATAAATATATGATGACTATTAATGTTTTATAAGGTTCATACATTCTTTAAAAATCATTTATAAAGTTTTTTAAAAAAATTGTGAAATTATTAATATGACTTCAAAAATTATTGTATCTGAATTTTTAAATTATCTATAAGAGGATATAAATCATTTATAAGAAACACTAGAAACTTTGGAGAACAAAAGAGAAATTATTTGCTATAAAAAATGTTGTGTATATAATTTAAAAAGAATTAAAAGTAATGTGAAAATTACATATCAGTATAAATGTATGGTTATTGCAATGTACACAAGAAAATATATATAAGTGTCTGTATATATATATATATATCTTTTTATTCATTCAATAATATATAAACTTTGAAGATTGGACGAATTATATTCAATGGAACATG
Organism: Brassica juncea; assembly: GCA_018703725.1. Lineage (NCBI taxonomy): Eukaryota > Viridiplantae > Streptophyta > Magnoliopsida > Brassicales > Brassicaceae > Brassica > Brassica juncea. The sequence goes on from CM031941.1 coordinate 33,187,773, forward strand.
TGAGAATTTGCAATTATAAAATGTTTTGCATTTAAGTCAAATAGACCATAATACTCCTTCCGTTTCTCAATATAAGTTGTTTTAGTTAAACGCATCAATAATTAAAAAAAAAATTGAATCTTCAAAAAGTAACATTTAATGTATAAATTTGACCAACCATTAAAAAAGCATGAATTATTTTATTGATTACACAATATTCAATAAGTATAAAAGATGCATTGAAATGTGAAAACAACTTATATTTTGAAACAAACTTTTTTCCCTAAAACTACTTACATTTAAAAACAGAGGGAGTATAGTGAATAAGATAATGTGATGATTGAAAATGATTCTACCATGGATTTCTGGTTTATTGATTGTATGGTTTGTCTACTATATGGTGAAAGAAAAAATATAAAAAAAAAATCATGTAAGAAATTAGGAAGATATTAGCAACGCGTGTTAAATTTGATTAAAATGATATGATAATGAGAGAAAAAATAAAAGGCCGAAGAAGATGCATAACATATAACATGTATTGGAGATAATGCTATGATTATAATTTTGATAAAAATAAAAATGGTAACGAGAGAAATAAGTGATAGCCGAAGAATATAAATAATATATGTTAAAGAAGTTATTCTGATAATTGCATATATAATTCCACCACCATTGTCATTACTAAATACTCAGTAGTTATTTTGCATTAAATTTATGAAATTTTGCAGCTGAGTTATTATAAAGTGATCTAAAATAGATTTTTTGGTTCCCTGATCATGAGTTTATTGATCATTTGATCACAGCATGTAAGATAAAAAATTTAGCGACTTAGTTTAATTATCACTAAATTTTATGCTACTAAAAATATTACTGAGATTTTAGATTTTCAGACTATTTGAAGTTGAAAATTATATTTTAAAATATTTATGATTATTATTCAACATTTATAGCATATATATATTTAGGGGTGTTCAATCATGTAAAACCGAACGAACCAAAATATATATATTTAGGGGTGTTCAATTATATTCAACATTTATAGCATATATATATTTAGTACCGAATATATCGGATGAATGTTATTTTTAAGAAACAGCAGTATATGGATATGGTTCGGTATATAATTCAATCAAACCGAAGAAACTGATAAATTAAAATATATTAGTTTACTTATATATAAATTTTATAATAAAATTAATAAATGTATACATAATTTATTTTCTTAATATGATATATATAACTAAAATATTGATTTTGATAATTTGTTATTTTGTTTTAGATTAAAATGATTGTTTTTTCCTCATTTTCAGCAAATTAAATAAATATGATTTTTATTTTTATTGATAAATATTTTTGTTAAAATATATTTATATAATAATAATATGATATTACTATTTTCTTATTTTATTTTAATAAAACAGAAATATTCTATTTAAAAGTTAGAGTAAGGAATATATATTTATCTGACTTCTAATCATATAAAAGCTATATGTTTTTCGTATAAAACCGAATAAACCAAAAACCAACGGTATATAAACCGAACCAAAAAAATTAGATATAGATCCAATATGATAACTAATTTTTATTAACCAAAAAAACAAAAAAACCCGAACCGAAACCTGACTGAAATCCGGATTGAACATGCCTATTTATACCTACGAATTAGTTGGTGTCAAAGTCAAAACTTCGCAGGTAGTGTGATAAATTTGGAGGAAAGTCGGAAACTTTGGTCTATAATAGTTTCTCTCAATTAATTCATTAGTTTTATAGGTTTATTTATTCAAACTGTATAACATATCTAAGAAGTTCTTTACATAATAGAATATACAAATGATAACGTTCCTAATAACTATAAGGAAATATATTTTATATGATCTCATAATCTCTGAAATTTTTGAGTACCTTCCCACATGCTCGTGCGCAGTAATACATTAAATTAGACAATCATCAATTTATCTTTCTTTTTTTTGGTATAAATGTTAAAATTCATCAATTATATTTATCTTCGTAAAATTTATACCCTCCACCGTACTGTTGTCAAAGGTGTTTATATCTCGTCAAAGTCATGTCCGATGAATAATACTGTTGTAATTATGTATTTTCATCGTCTCATGCTACCATGTGAACTGAACAAACCCATCTAACTCATCCTCATAATCAACGACACATCATCATTCCATCAGATCTATATACCCGCTGGAATATCATCATTGTGGCTACATCGAATTTGAAGTTGATGAATAACCACATGAAAATCTTGTTGGATAATCCCAAGAAAACTTATGGAGCAAGTTAACTTATTAATAAGTATTTAATAAGTTAAACACACAAAAAAAATCTAAAATAGAATAAGAAATTTATTATTTAGATTATGTTTATGTTTACATATTCCACAAAGAAAAGGGTAATGTCTTTTATATAAATAAAGATGTAATAGAGAGTTGTTGCATAAGATTTAAGAGAAATATTGAAGGCTTTAGTTTTGAAAAGTTTCTAAAGCAATAAGAAAAATTGTTCTTATAATTCTTTGTGTTTCTAGAGATTGATCAAAATACATGTTTCTAGAGATTTAAATTGGTATCAGAACCGGATTCGATTGTGTTTCACTTCATGAACATGCAGCAAAACCATCATCCTCATCGACCAAGCTGTATATTTTGTCGATGACAACATTGGACATTGGATTGATGCAGATCAAAAGTCCTTCATACAAGGTGCAGCTCTAGTCACATCCACCATCTTGCTTACATGCTCTTTTCTCTTTCGCCAAGATCGATCCTTCAATTTAAGCTCGGATACCGATTCAAATCTCTAGAAATACAAAGAACTTTAAGAACAACTTTTATTATTGGTTTAGAAACTTCTCAAAACTAAACTCTCAATGTTTCTCTTAGATCTTATGGAACAACTCGCTATTGAAATTGATTGGAACAGTTTGGAATAGATCTTATTGACAGCACTTCTATTCCAAATTTTTGGGAACACATAGGAATAGAAGTGCTGTCGCCACATCATTCTTCTTCTGATCATCTGAACCAAGACGGTGGTGGTCAACCCTTAGTGTCAAGACACAGACGCACCATAACAAAAACCAAGGTATCTCGATGGTTATGTATTACTTGCAGATCAAGAAAGTGCAATGATGTTTATCACAGTGGATGGCGAGCCTGAGAACTATCTTGAAGTCGAACACGTAAAAGAACGGGTTAAAGCTATTGTATCTGAGTTTGAATCGATCACAAGAAACAAGACATGGGAGCTTGTAGATAGACCAACTAGTGTTAAGCCTATAGGGTTAAAGTGACAGGAGGAGGACGTCAGGACATGCATTCTATTTTGGTTCATCATTAATAACTTGGACGTCGCAGAAGCAACCGGCGGTCAAGTTTTCATCATGCGAAGCAGAATTCGTGACGGCAACAGAAGCAGCGAAGAAAGCTATATGACTTAAGGAATTGTTGTGTGAGATACTAAGTGAAGAAGGTGAGAAGGTCATACTTAGAATCGACAACAAATCGGCCATTGCTCTAACCAAGAATATGGTTTTCCATGGAAGAAGTAAGCACATACTTTCAAGTTATCATTTAATTCGTTAGTGTGTGGAGAATGGGCAATCGAAATGGAACATATGTCGGTGTTGAGAAGAAGGCGGACATCTTTACAAAGTCATTAGCGAGTTAAGTTCAAGAAAATAAAGAGTTTAATTGGAGTTCAAAAAGTTGATCTTCCTAATTCAAGTTGGAATAAGGGAGTGAATGTTGGAAAATTCCAAGATTTGTGGAGTACGTTAACTTATTAACAAGTGTTTAATAAATTATATAAAGTTTTAAATTATTTATGTAATTTTTAGGGATTTTTATATATTAATTTTTTTAATAATTATAACCACCCTTTTTAAGGTTTGGACCTCCTACACGGCCTCGACGTCATTCTTTTGTTCTTGGGATGGTAGCATTTTGGGATGGTACCCGAATATTTCACCAGCCGCACCATCTCAGTTTTCAGCACATGAATTGCCGAATACGATGAATGTGGAGGAGTGGCTTCACCCACCTGGCCGAGAAGCCCTCCTGTGTCTCCATCCTCACTACAAACAGATTCCAAACACTACTTGGTAAGTTTTCATTTTTAAGAGTACTCCAATGTTTTATATTCAAAATTTATTACTGATTGTGTTCAATTTTTGTTTTGTAGGTTTAAATTGTCAGAGAGCAGCATTAGTAAAAGCCTTCTAAAGATGGAGTACTCCTTTTTGCTGCAGTATGGTTGGCCGACTTACAATGAGATTTCTGAATTAATTTTGTAAATACTTTACTGTTTTGAAGTCTTATATTTTAACTTAGTTACTTTTTTTTTGTTTGTAGCAAGATTACACTTGGGATTCATGATTGACATAGAGAGTAAAAGCACGTTTAATTGCTACGCCAAGGAACACTACGACAGACGACTTAATGAATGGAAGCAGATGTAGGAGGTTGAGCTAATACCTAAGAATATGAACCCAACCGTTTGGGAGGATTTGAAGAAGCATTGGTCAAAACCAGAAATGAAGGTTGTATCGGAAACTAACTCTGCTAACAATCGTAGCGATCATGGCGGGAAAGGAGCTTATATCCACAACGTGGGTCGACTAGTTTACTATCCCGAGAACTTCAACTAGTAATTCAAATTAAGTTTAGCAATATTATTAATCTATAATGATTTTGAATGCAGAAAACGAGGATAACCCCATCGATTATCTTGCGCTGTTGAAGTCGGTCCAAACCAACAAGCACACTGAAGAAATTCAGGATCTGGTTATGTCGACAAAATACTATATGAAACCGAAGCTACAGGTTTAATGCGTCGATGGTTTGAGGCTAATGCCTTAAACGGTTTTGGTTTTTGTTGATCTCAGATCAGATTTTGCAGTCTCATAAATAACTTTGTACATATATTCTTTTTACGATGATCAATAACTTAAAAAATTTCATCAAAAAAGGAGAACATCCAGCTGGTCCAGTCCCATTTAGATCACATCATCTCGACCCATTTTCCTCTGTTTGAAGATGGATCTTCTGCTTCTTCCAACAACTAAAATCGGGAGCAACTGAACAACTTTGTTCTTGAGATAAGTTTCCAAATATTTTCTTCATATTTATGTCTGATAAGATTGTTATTATAACTTCCTTTTTCTCAGACTGTGCCAAAGAAGAAAGGTCGTTACGATAGGTTAGGTCGTTCAACCAAGAGGTCTTCTTCTTTTTTGACTCACTGTCTTCACCCCATTAATGGCATCGTGGAACAGATCAAGAACAAAAAATAGCGAGATTGAGTTCTCGAAAACCGATAATGCTAGATCTGGGCTGAGCCACAAATAAACCGAACTAAGCTGGAGGAAAACAAGGTTCTCACCCAAACATTATGAGATAAACTGAAGAATCATTTCAGAGACAATTTTTAGTTTTTTTTTAGTTCTTATATTTAAACACTTTATGATTTATTAACAACTTCTTAATTAATTGTAATTAGTTTTTGAAATATTATTTAATTTTAAAATTTAAAAAACTATTTTTTTAATATATTTATTTTTCTTGACTTAAGTTCTCGGTTGGGAATTAATGGAAGTGGGAGGTTGCAAATTCTCCACGAAATCTAGTTGTTGGGAATTACCGATGGAAGTGACCGTAAGGAGTATCCATTAGGAAGTCGTCGGGAATTTTTGACCGAAGTATGCTGTCACGCCCCGACCATCATTGTCCGCCGGGATGTTTCAATGAATTTTTGACGGTTTTTTCCCAACAAAATAGGTCCGGTGGACAACTTCATAGGAAGCCGTCGGTCGACAGATTTCTAACAAATTTTTCTCTCATAATTTGCTTTTATCTTCTTCTAGTGCATGATTTTATCCAAAAAAAAAAGAATTATTATCATTTATCATGATACAAGCTCTGTGTTTACCAAATTGGAGGAAATATAAGTGGAGGATAAAATATATATCTAGAGAGGTCCATGCTTAGCTAAAGTGTGCATATCCTAAAACATTTTGAAGTGCCGTAAACCCTTCATTTTGTTTTGAGCAATGTAACAAAACAAAAGCCTTTTGTAGTTATTTCATTCTAGTCCGAATTGCTTCAAGAAATTTCTTTTTGTTACCAAGAACAAACAACGATTGCTTAAAGAGAAGAACCAATTTTTTTCTTTCTCTAACTACATTTTGGTGGAGGCGTGTTATCCCAAAATGTGGTTTTATTGGCTTGGATGTATTGGCGTAGCGGTGTCGTTTTAAATAAGAAGATGATCGGTCTCCATCAAATTAGAAACACTGTCAGCATCTCTCTTTACCTAACTATGCTCGCCAAGACACATTTCAGTTGGCCTCGAAAGTGAAAACGCAGTTTTTTCGTAAACGCGGATTCTCACGCTAGATCTTTGTGTGATTATTGTTAGTTCAAAACATTTCAAATTAAACAAAAAAATAATAATATATAATTATTTTTAGTTCCAAACACTTCAAATTAAACAAACAAACAAATAATATATAAACGTAAATACGGATTAAATTTTTTGAAGTTACATCTTTTAGTTATATATATACAAGTATAAAATAAAATAATATGATAATATAAACACGAGCATAAACGCAAAACATAAACAAACAATGACTGACACATAAAAAATCATATGTAACACTTTAACAACCAATATAGTTAAAATCTATGATCAAGATACCGTATTTTCATATCTGGTCGAATATCTTTGTTTTCAAGTTAACTCTCAAGAGTTATAAGGGAAAAAAAAAAAAGAGAATTGCTACACGTTGTGGGTATGAATTTTGTTTTGAGTGTCAACCTATAACGATGGTTTGCCGTTGGGCGCAAATGTTCCGAGAACTGCACCCAGTGCTGTAATGCACAGAACGCCGGATGATGCGAACAGACCGTCTTTTACAAGGTAACACTCACCGTTTAGCCACCCTTTGCCGTATTTCTGCTCTCTGTTCATGCTTGCACCAACGATTATCAACATAGCCGCAACCGCAAAATTAACCCTGCAATTAAAGTAAATCACATATGGTTACAGATTAATTTGTTTTTTCTCGTTAATCTGGTTTAATAATATGAGCATTTCTCACCAAGAAAACAACAGAAGAAATGCACGAAACGGGGTCGTTTCCTTTTTGTTTGTTTTCAAGAAACCTGTACAAATCACAACATTTCCGATGATCTGAGCAACTGAAATACAGACCAGAGCCGCGGTTCCAAACCTGAACGCATGTCTTTCGGGTAGATAACATGATTCTCCATCCCATTTCAGATCTTTCCCCTGAAAAAAATAATAATAATTACCAGATTTTTGTGTTCTTAGAACACAAAATCGATAACTTGGGAAAAAAGTAATTGGGCATAACTGTCCACCTTGGCCTTCTGAAACTCAGACGCGAGACAAAGGAAAAACGCGGCGAGACCAAGAAAAACAATGAATATGAAAATGGGAGAGAAACAGGGTCGCTTTTTCAGGGTATCTTGTTCTTGAACCTCCATTGATCTGTTCTAAAGTCCCCAGAGAGGGAAAGCTTCCTTGAGGCCTACTCCACAATTACAGAGAAATATCTATTTGTAAACGTATACATACAATATTTATATGTTGACAAAAAAAAGAACGTATTTATATATTCGCGTTTTGTAAAAAAAGTGGTTTTGTTCTTTGTTGTGATGGTTGGGTTGTTGGGTTCTTTGCTTGGCTTTTGTGTTTAATAAAGTGTAATGTTGAATCTTGAGATTATGAGTAGAATAAACTCTTTCGAACCGGTTTGGTTTACTTTTTCAACTGGTTTCTTCTTTATCTAATTATATACAACTCATTCAGCGTCACATTAATTTAAAAGAAATATTTTGAATCAACTTAATTAAAACAAGAACATTCTTAAATAGTAAATGTATATTGTCTTGTTATATAACGTTTTTCCCACTAATTTTCTTCATAATGTTTACCTTCCATTAAGAGCAAACTGTCATCATAATACTGGCACACAGCTCATCAAATGCGAGTGATGTTATATATTAGACGTGCAATCTAACGTGTATGAGACCATTTTCATGCCATGTTCACCTAATATTAAAATCTAAATATATAAAATAAGTACCTTACAAATTCGGTCGTGAAAGATGTAACTATTATTATAGTCGTAGCATCTATTATAATAACGTGTCGTCTGATGTACCTTACATATTTATACAGACCACCATTGACTGCAAAATGTCTTCTAAACTATTTTCTTTTGCAGTCTCTGTAACCGTTTTGATGAAAAAGTATGTCTGCCATCGTCATACTTTAACGTTTTTAGACTCATTTATGCTAACCTTATATTGTCAACATAAAGTTTCTGATTATCATATATTTAGATTCTGAATTAAATTACAAACACATCATTCCCTTAGGTTTTGTTTATTACTTATTACTTTATTAGGTCTAACACCCTGATTGACCATTAACACTAACATAAATGATTTTACAAAGTGAAGTTCAAAACCTAGAGTATTAATATTTAAAAAGTATTACTTATCGTGTGAAAGAGTTCGAATAATAATCGAAATAGAGATCATTAACCATATTTCGAATTTGTTACACATAATCCACACAAGAACAGACAAGCTAGCACAAAATGGTTGCATTCAGCCGTCATACACGCAGGGGCGAACCCAGAAAATAATTTAATGTGTAGTACACTATATATTTATAAATCTTATCATTATATATATATATATTTTTTTTTAAATACAACTTTAATTATATATTAATAAATTGAATTATTTTTTAAATTATAATTATGTAAAGAATAATTAAAAATAATAATTTTTAAAAATCTTGAGTCAATTAATAAGATAAACAGGTTTTTGTGTTAAATACTTTATAATGGTTATTTTAATATGTATTAAAAAGGGCAATTGTCCAAAATAGCACCTTTTGAAGTTTTTGTCTCCAAAATAACACTAGAAGGAGAAAGTCACATAAATAACATTCATTAATGGGAAAAATGTCTCTACTACCCTCACTTAATTAAAGCTAAAAAATAAAAAAATTAGACTTCTCTCACCAACAATCTCCGGCGATCTCGCGAGAGACTTTCTCCGCCGTCTGAAGAAATGCGTCTCCGTGAACCAAATCCGAGAGGTCCAAGCCCAGATGCTCTCAAACTCTGTCTACAACCAAACTTCCTGATCCCCAAGGCGAGCTCGGAGACTTCACTTACGCCTCTTCCCTCTTCTCCGCGACGGAACAACCAAACCACTACTCCTTCAATTTCATGATCCGAGGCCTCACCAGCATGTGACGCGATCACAGAGCCGCTCTCTCGCTGTACCTCCGGATGAAGCTCTCTGGGTTAAAGCCCGACAATTTCACTTACAATTTCGTCTTCGTCGCGTGTGGGAATCTCCCGGAGAAGATCGGGGTCGGTAGATCTGTTCACTCGTCGCTGTTTAAAGTCGGGTTGGATAGAGACGATCATGTGAATCATTCCTTGATCGCTATGTATGCAAAATGCGGTCGTGTTGTTGATGCGCGGAAGGTGTTCGAGGAAATTACTGAGAGAGATTTGGTGTCTTGGAACTCGATGATCTCTGGGTATTTGGTTGCAGTTTGTGCTAATGAAGCGGTGGGTTTGTTTGGGAAGATGGAGGAGGAAGGAGTTGAGCCTGATGAGAAAACGTTGGTGAGTGTGTTGGGTGGTTGTGCGAATTTGGGCGATTTGAAAACTGGTGGATTGGTTGAGGAGATAGCTGTGAGGAAGAAGATCGGTTTGAACACGTTCCTGGGTGATGATGATGATGCCAAGGCCGACGAAGATGATGATGAGAATAATAGTGATGATGAGGATGCTGACGACTCTGAAGATGAGGAGGTACTTTTTTTATATAATAATGTGATCACTTTGTAGAATTAAACTTTCGCTTGATGACACATGAAACTTTTAACAGGTACTAGAGCTGTATCGTATGTTTCTATGATAACAGATTCATTAGCATTTGTTTTCGTATCCTAGTAAAAGAAACAGTGCTGCATCATGGTATATGATTAAGCTAGCTGTATCATATGTTTCTGTGATAACAGATTCATTAGCATTTGTTTTCGTATCCTAGTAAAAGAAACAGTGCTGCATCATGATATATGATTAAGCTATTCAAATTTGACTTATTTGATTTTGTAACCTCGTTTTCAGAGACAATGGTGGGAGTTTAAATCAAAACATATGGACAAAGTTCTTTTCTTCAAGGTAAATCAAGAAGTGGTCATTTAATCAGTACTTATTTATTAATATCTTTGGTAGGCTTGTGAATTTGCTTATAACATTATTCTCTTGCTTGTGCTTGTGAAACTGTGTAGTGTTTTTAAAATTTCAGGAATGATTTATGTAGTTTCAGAAAGGATTTATGTAGTTTTAGGAAAGCTTTCCAGAAAACTCGATGTTAACAAATTTGAATTTATTTTTTGCTTGGTGTCTTCTTGTTTGGCTTAGGCATGTTATATCTTTGGTAGGCTCGTGAATTTGCTAATTACATTGTTAGTCTCTTGCTTGTGCTTGTGCTTGTGAAACTGTGTAATGTTTTTAAAATTTCAGGAATGATTTGTGTAGTTTCAGAAAAGCTTTCCAGAAAATTCGATGATAACAAATTTGATTATTTTTTTTTGCTTTGTGTCTTTTTTTTTCTGGATTACGCCTTTTGATATCTTTGGTAGTCTCTTGAATTTGCTTATGACATTTCTAGACAATTGCTTGTGCCTGTAAAACTATGTGTTTTTTTTTTCAGGAATGATTTGTATAGTTTCAGGAAAGCTTTCCAGAAGATTTGGTGTTAACAAATTTTGAAGTATTGATTACTTGGTTACGCAGGATAGTAACACGATGACAGTTTTATTACCTCTCAGGCTAACAGTGCCTGAGCTGAAGTATCAGATTGTTCAGAGCCAAGGCAAAACAGTTGGAGATTTATGTTGATTATTGAAAATTTTCAAATTTCTAAATGTAACAAGAAAGCATTGTACATATTCTGGATGACTTTACAAAACCAAAAAATAGAAAAAATATTATAGACGTTGAAAAGCATTTGATAATTTTTGGATGAACTTTCAGAAATAATATATTGAGCATTTTCAGATTTCTTATTGTATTAGGTAAGTTTCAGAAGGGAGTGTGTAATTTTAATATTGAATATTTTTTTGAGATCTAGGAATTGGAGAATTTTCAACGATTCTATCAAGAAAGTGTTAAATGTGGTAATCATTATAAAACACATATGTTATATATGATAGCTTTTGGCACTTTCAGGATGGGTTTCCAGAAAAATAAAATGAGTGTGTTTTCTTGCATAAGTCTGTTTTCGAAGAGAATCAAAAGCGTGTAAGGAATGTTAGACAATCCTTGTTCTGGATGGCTATCCTGAATTGGAACTTAATCTTCCAAAAAAAAAACATAATCAAAATCTATAAGAAAATTCATTGGCTATTAGCTTTTGGCACTTTCAGGATGGGTTTCCAGAAAAATAAAATGAGTGTGTTTTCTTGCATAAGTCTGTTTTCGAAGAGAATCAAAAGCGTGTAAGGAATGTTAGACAATCCTTGTTCTGGATGGCTATCCTGAATTGGAACTTAATCTTCCAAAAAAAACATAATCAAAATCTATAAGAAAATTCATTGGCTATTAGCTTTTGGCACTTTCAGGATGGGTTTCCAGAAAAATAAAATGAGTGTGTTTTCTTCCATAAGTTTGTTTTCGAAGAGAATCAAAAGCGTGTAAGGAATGTTAGACAATCCTTGTTCTGGATGGCTATCCTGAATTGGAACTTAATCTTCCAAAAAAAAAACATAATCAAAATCTATAAGAAAATTCATTGGCTATTAGCTTTTGGCACTTTCAGGATGAGTTTCCAGAAAAATAAAATGAGTGTGTTTTCTTGCATAAGTTTGTTTTCGAAGAGAATCAAAAGCGTGTAATGAATGTTACACAATCCTTGTTCTGGATGGCTATCCTGAATTGGAACTTAATCTTCAAAAAAAAAAAAACATAATCAAAATCTATAAGAAAATTCATTGGCTATTAGCTTTTGGCACTTTCAGGATGGGTTTCCAGGAAAATAAAATGAGTGTGTTTTCTTGCATAAGTCTGTTTTTGAAGAGAATCAAAAGCGGGTAAAGAATGTTAGACAATCTTTGTTCTGGATGGCTATCCTGAATTGGAACTTAATCTTCCAAAAAAAACATAATCAAAATCTATAAGAAAATTCATTGGCTATTAGCTTTTGGCACTTTCAGGATGAGTTTCCAGAAAAATAAAATGAGTGTGTTTTCTTGCATAAGTTTGTTTTCGAAGAGAATCAAAAGCGTGTAAGGAATGTTAGACAATCCTTGTTCTGGATGGCTATCCTGAATTGGAACTTAATCTTCAAAAAAAAAAACATAATCAAAATCTATAAGAAAATTCATTGGCTATAGAAATCACCAAATAGAGTTCATTGTCTACAAAATAGAGAACACATATCAAACAGAGAACATTAAAATAGGATAGCTTGAAGCATTTTCAATAATTTTATCAAGAAAGTGTTAAATGTGGTATCATTATAAAACACATATGTTATATATGATAGCTTTTGGCACTTTCAGGATGGGTTTCCAGAAAAATAAAATGAGTGTGTTTTCTTGCATAAGTCTGTTTTCGAAGAGAATCAAAAGCGGGTAAGGAATGTTAGACAATCCTTGTTCTGGATGGCTATCCTGAATTGGAACTTAATCTTCAAAAAAAAAACATAATCAAAATCTATAAGAAAATTCATTGGCTATATAATAGTGCAAGATTAGAAGTCCAAGGAGCTGGTTGTTTTATGGATCAAAGGGTTAAATATATTTTTGAACATTTTGAACTATTACGTACAAATGGAGACAAACGGATCACTGCTGCTATTAAACAAAATCTGTTTTATAAGAAACAACAGAATATTCCCAAGTTCGGGGTATGAATTTCATTCCAGTATCGTTACAGTAGCTACTTTTACAAAATTTTAACACCAATCTGATGATTACAGGAAGTACCTAAGACTTCAGTTCCGCAAGCCTTTGTCTAACAGTACAAGCTCAGCAAAGAACTCCGAAAATACAATCACACTAGCATTCAACAGCAATAAAGAAACAAACTTTGGAATGGAACAAACCAAGAACCAACCATCATAAAGGCTACACCTTTCATGTATTTATCCTCGAGAAACTAAGTGCCAACTCACTCACCTTTGAGAATGTGAAATAATCATCCTTCGCAGTATCCATCTTGAGCTGGAAAACAGAGTTCTGAGCTATAAATTTTCAGAAGAAGTGTGTTCAGTTAGAATTTAAAACCTCAAGGCTTTCTAAATCACTCTGGAATAGAAGAAAGAACTAAATAAAGGACTCATCCAACTTCACATAACAACAATAACATCATAGACGAAAATTGGAGACAAAACAGAGTCTAAAGATGCCAACTTTAGATAATGGAACAAACCGAAGAACAATTAAAAGCAAAAGAGTTAATCTCACAAACCAGCCACGCAAATTCTGATTCATCAATCCATTATCAAGCAAACAATAGAAACCCAGAAGAAGAGTCGAATACCTGGTAGATCTGAGAGAGTAGAAATCGCTTCTTCTTCCTAAAACAGAGAATAAAAAAAAACAGAACAATGAATAAGTTAAAAGAGCGAAGGAAGTGTGAACAGCGGCATCAATTTCTGGGCTAACCTGAGTGGAAATGATGACCTGATTAGTAGAGAAGGAAGGCTTCTTCACTAAATCTGGAAATTGATGAACAGTGTTAGGAATTGATCGGTGAGAGGGAGAATAATCAGCGAGACGAGGAGGTAATGAACGATCTGGTGGTTCCGATGCCGGAGACGCACCGGCTAGGTCAGCCATGGAAGCTCATCCTGTTCTTTTAGCTTTCTCCTAAAGTCATCAACTTGAAGATGAGAGAAGACGTCGAGACGTCGAGGATCGGAGATGATGGAGAGTCGGAGACGAGATTGAGATTTTTCATTTTTTTTATTTAATATAATTAATGAAAGGAAGAGGGGTACAAGGGTAATTGATCCTATAAATGAAACTTAATTTTGTGATTTTGGGTCTTGAGTGTTAGTTTGGGAAGAAAAACTTGGTTTAGTGTCATTTGAGGCATTTTCTCTATTAAAAATAAAATTGATAAACTATAAACATATCTTTTCAAAAAAAAAGTAACAGTTAATATCAAAGTAATGGAAGAAAAATAAATATTTTCTATTAGATAGCAAAAAAATAAAGAAGAAAGGTGAACATATTTTATAAAAATGTGACTAAATAAACAAAAATTTGAAGAAAAAAAATACTCAGGTAACTCGAACTTGGATTCAAGAGGCACCTTTTAGCCATCTAAACCATCTGAGCTGACAACATCTATAAGTATCTACTTTTGTACTAATTTTTTAGTATGTGGCATGTGCCACACCCCTCAAAGGGTGGATCCGCTTCTGCATACACGTCCACATAGATATGGAAATACAAGTTTGGAAGAGAGTCTAGTTTTTTTTTTCTTGAACACGGACAGAGTCTAGTTAGAGTACAATTATTGCCAAAAATAGCACACATAATCGAGAAACTATTTTTTACTAACTTTGAGAATAGCGAACACTTAGCAATATATTCTAAACATTTCAACATTAGAATGAGTACACTAAATTCCAATAAATACTTTCCAATAGATCTGAACTAAAAATATACGTGAAATATATTGCAGTAGTTATTATAATTTGAAACTAGATCTTGATCCGCGCAACTACACGGGTGTTTATTTTCAGTTTTATATATATATATTTTTAGATTATTAGTGGTATATATTTTTAATGTTAATCATATATTTAAATATTTATATAATTATTTTAAATACAATAATTTTATAGTTTACATGTTGTAATTAATCAATTGTTTAAAACCGTCATATTTATTTATCATTTTTATTATATATTATCATATTGAATTTGCATTTGATTATTGAACAAATTAATATATGCATTAAACAATATATTAAATATTATTTTCATTAAATTTATATTAAATTTTGACCTGCCTAATAGTATAAGATAGGTAAATTTTTATACATGTATTATATGGTTTTCGAATGTTAAGTCGTTATGTCATCATATTATATTTTTAGCATTAATATTTTATATTTATGAAATTGTTTCTACAAATTTATCAATTTAATATAATGTTATCATATCTAGTTCAGTATGATAATTTCATTTTATATGAATTATTATTATTAAAAATAGATAAAAAGATACATTTTATATTTTTTTCATTTTATAAATGATAACTGAATATATATGAATGCATAAAAATAGTTCATTGCTAGTTATAAAATTAGTTGAAATACTTACATAAACTTTTTTAAAATTAAAATATTGTTATATCATTTTTCAACAGATTTGTTAAAAAAATTATATATATATTTATATTTAACATGAAAAGATATCATGATTAAAAGATTTTGTATTATTAACTTTAATGAAATACATGTTAATTTATATAGTTTGCTAATGTTAACACGTGTTACCTACATATTATATTTTGAACATAAATACTTACGAAAATAAAATATATAAACATAACAATTAATATAATTTAATCATATTTAGCTCAATATAATAATTCTCTATCATAAGGATTGATTATGATTATATAATATATAAATGTATAATATTATTTCATAACTAATTTTGAAATTAATGAAAATATTTACATATAATTTCTGAAAATTAAGATCTTATTAAAATCTTTTAAACAGACTTGTTAGAACTAATAATATATATATATATATATATATATATATATATATATATATATATATTTAAAATGAAAAGATATAAAAAGATATTGTGATTAACGTAGTTCAAAAATTCTTTATATTATTAGTCTTAATAAACTATATTTAATAAAAAATATAAAGGATGGTCCAAATTATAAAATCACACATGAAAGAATTCATTACTTCTATTTTAATAGATAAGATAGACTATAATTAGAAATTTTAAGAAAATAGTATACAAATTTTATTTTTATTTACTAATAAAATCTTAACTAACACTAATTTATAATAATATTAGACTACTAATCACGAAATCAATCAATGCTTCATTTTATAAAAATATTAAAAAAATTTAATAAGATTTTGTTAGATTTTTTTGTCAACAAATTTTTATAATTAATAAAATAAGACGATTTTATAGGTGAAATTGTTATATATGTCAATTATTTAAGTGATATCTTAATGATGCCAAAATGTTAATTACAAATAAATGAAATATGATTTTCTAGGCAAGGTCCATTTTAAAAAAAATCACACATGAAGAGAAATTGTGACTTCTCTTTTAATATAATAGATATTTTAAGATATCCATAATCAGCCGAACCAACTTTTTGATTTTTTATCCAAATTAATATTAAACTTTACAAAAACTACACAAATATTCATTAATCTCTATCGACATATTATATAGTCAAATTGCAACAGCTTCAATATTTTAGATATAATATGAAACACAAACAAATGGAAACCTCTAATATCGTATGGAATTTATTTATATAGATTTGCACCCACAAATATTTCAAGAGATCGTATGTAATTAGGATACTATATATGTCAACATACCTGCTGAAGCTGAAGCTGAGTATGAGTATGAGTATGAAGCTTTGGCATATACACTGATCAGCGAACTGAATACACACATTTATTTTTCAGACATTCTCATCCTATGCCTCCATATTGTGACAGTCAAACTGCATTACATATAGCTGCAAACCCTGTATTTTATGAAGAGACTAAACATAATGAAACAGATTGTCACATATAATTGTATGGATGGCCTTATTGTTACTCGACACATTTCTACCAAAGACCAAGTCGCAGACCTCTTCACAAAAGCTTTACTAAGGCCACAATTTGAGAAACTATTGTCCAAGTTAAGTGTTCAAAATTTTCCTACTGAGGAGAGTATAAGGATACGATATATGTCAATGTTCTAGTTTAGATTTACCCTAATGGTAAAAGAAAATACAATTGTATCTGTGTAAAACTTATGAAATGAATAAAGCCAAGCAACTACAAAGTATTTCAGATAATAATTTCAGTACAAAAATCGGCTACATTCTATTCACCTATTTATCCTATTCATATAAATACGACCATTAATCAACTTATATTCTACACTATCGAGTAAATTATGGCTCCTGTAATGAAACTCACAAAGTTGAGAGATGTCAATCTTTTAAAACGGATAGCAGATACAAGTCAAAATAATTTATTCATGGAAGCAATTTACTGCACAATCAGGTAAAGAACTGAAGATCATTACAATTGAGAAATCTAACATTCTTTTATTTGTTTGAAGTGTGATAAAATACATGCCTCATATAAGAAGGCCTACATAACTCGGTTAGACAGGCTGGTTCCTGTTGGAGAAAGGCTGGTTATAATTTAGATTTTTTGTACCAACCAGTTTTCTTACATGTGCAGCTCTATGTGGCTATGTTTCTTGATGACATCCAAAAAAGGTTTGAAGGTATAAGCCTCAGCGGAAAATTAAGAAAGTTATTTTCTTACTTTTTATGTACTCATCCAAAAGATTTGGTTGTAACTCGTAGCCTTAATAGGAATAAATGAAACAAAGAGGAATGGAATAAGTTGAATCAAATGTAGTAGAAAAATGGAATAGATTCATTTCATTTATTCTTTAACAAAATTGTTATGGAATATTTTGCTTTGTATTTTGTTTAGTTTTTTCTGAATTGATGAAATGATCATTTCATTTAATTCAGTTTAAATGGTAAAAAATTATGGAACTAATGGAATTGATCATTCCACAATATTCCATTCCAAAAATGGGTAAAATCCACTTACAGATTTTAGTTTTTCTGTATTCAAAAGACTAAGTTCTGAAAACATATTTTCTACATCATTTGGTTACATTTACTATTTTAAGTTTTCTAGACTTCTATAGGTTTCTAAAACAGAAGCTAGTTCATTAGTATATTTAACATAATGCAACATATAATGATTAACAAAGACATATGTTTGACATTTATCCTATTATTAGCAAGAGAAAGTTGTATCTAATACTATAAAGAAGAAGGCAACTCTCTTCTTATAGAGACACATCATCAAATACCTTTACCACGTGCTGCCACCTGTCCCTCCCA
Organism: Brassica juncea; assembly: GCA_018703725.1. NCBI lineage: Eukaryota > Viridiplantae > Streptophyta > Magnoliopsida > Brassicales > Brassicaceae > Brassica > Brassica juncea. The sequence continues at coordinate 33,205,986 of CM031941.1, forward strand.
TACTAAACTCACCGTTTCATTTTCTTTATTTTGGATTTCTGGAAATGAATTTGGGCTCGCTTCACGCAAACAGGCCCGTTGAAAACTATCAAGCTAAACATGGCGTTTTATATTAGGGTTGGCCGTCAACGTCTCGCGTCTCCCACATTCATACCTCGAACAATCTTTTGTCTTGTTCGTCGGGTGTGAGATAAGGCTGTAACTGATCCCCCCTCATAGAGCTCGCCTTAATCAATGACACACGATATCCATTCAATGCTCTTAAGGAGAGGGCGAGTCGGTGGAAGCTCTGCTATAAGAAGGTACGAAACGATGCTTTCAGAATCATTCTTCTTCGATCATTCTTCGATCTAATCAAACCAGTAGAGAAAAAGTTTGAGACATGGCTAACAATTTGGTCTTCCTATCCGATCTACAGGCTGGCCGTTCTTCTTCCTCCGTTCAGGTCCGACTGCTCCGATTTTGGGAAGCCAGGAACGTCCGGCGTGGTGACGAGCTTATGGGAGTCGATATGCTCCTCCTTGATTCTCAGGTAATCTATTTTACTGCTATTTTTATCATAGTTTTGATGAGATCTCCGGTTGTAATCTATGCAAATTCGCCATTATATTGATTCTGGATTATGAAAATTCTTTGTGTTTTGGGAGTTCCTGCTATATATTTTTTTTAAAAAATAATATTAAACCCTAAACCCTAATCCTAAACCCTAAACCTTTGGGTAAACCATAAACCCTTTGGATAAATATTAAACATTAAATCAAAAATTAAATATTAAACATTAAATCAAAAATATTTTGCAATTATTACTTTATTTATTTATATTTATCTTTTTATTTCAAAAACATAATATAGTGTTACAATATTTTTTTAAAATATTTTTTCGTTTTTTATAAATATTATTTTTTTTTGTATTTTTATTTTAAAAACATAATATAACTTAACAAGATTTTGTTTCCCTTTTTAAAAGATATCAAATATGAAATAACACTATCCTATTGGTTGGTGAACCTCTAGATTCACCCTAGAGGGTGAATCCAAGAATAAGTCGTAAATTATTATCCCAATATTGTGTTCCAAAAACAAGTTTACTTTTCAACACTTTTCTCCCTTGTATTTGCCTCTACCAACAACTACCACAACAGACATACGCTCCACTTCAACTCTAAACAACACACATGTCATGTAGTTGACATATATGTACAACATTTTGCAAAAGAGATCACAAACTTTTTGATATTTAATAAATTTTCTAATTGTAAAATTCATAATCATCTTGGTACTCAATGGAATTCAGAAGAGTCATTTTGGGTTTCAAGAATGACCATTTAGGATACACAACATGGAATACAAAAGAGTCATTTTTGTTGAGAAGTTCTTGACTCTTTTGAGGAATTATAAAAAAAGAGAGAAATACAAGACACACGTTTACCTGATGCACAAGCACATCCATAAGTGGAAATTTATTGCTCATTTCTTGAATCACCAATGAGAGTATATCAACATTGTTCATAGCTTTAAAATAAAGCAATACAATTTCATTAACAACCAAATACACAGGAATGGATCTAGGCATAGACCAGTGAAATATTGACACAGACCCCAAAAATTCTGAAGGTCTCACATGTTGAAAAAAAAAAGATTTACTAAAATTCTTAAAAATTGTTTCAAGTCCCAAAAATTTCAAAATTGCCCCTGCAAATAAATTTCAAAAAATTTATAGAAAAAGCGAAAACAGAAAAAAATGCAAACGCCCCGTTTTGTTACCTGATAATAGTTCTGGTTTCTAGATTAGAATTCTGAAAGATGGAACACTATAAATGGAATCAAACCTTACTATTCAAAACACACAATAAAAGGTGTGATTTTTTTTAAATGAATGTTAAATTGTATTTATCAAAAAAAAAATCATTGTTTACATCAGGTGCAGCATCTATCTATCTATATAAAGGAGAACAAAGTTTTTTCTCCTTAAGCCATCTCATCAAGAGGTTATCCAAAAATTGGACATGAACATAGTTTTTTAATATTTAATTAATTGTCTTAAAATATTCATTTTCTTAACATTTAAACCAAATCAATTAACAAAACATATTTAATAACCCATAAATCTATTTTCATCAATATTTTGTTTTCTACCCATAAATAAAAACATCATTTTAGTTTTTCAAAATTTAGAAATTGTCCTAGTGTTTTTATTTTTTTAACATTTGATCCAAATTAATCAACAAACATATAACAATGCATAAATCTATTTTAATACATATTTATTTTTTAACCCATAAAAATACTGACATCATTATTGTCGTAAATATAAAATAATTTAGTAAGCCTAAAAACATAAATTTCAAAAAATGAAAATTTAAAAATTTATGCATTCATAACATCATTGTTTTCACGTTTTATCATACTCATGCCTACAAAAATACAAGAAATTAATCTCATGAATTATTTTTCTCCTTTTTTACCACCAAATTTAAGCTTATACAAAAAATGATCAAAACCACACCCAAAAATTAATACATAATCAAAATAATGATTTAAAATCAGTTAAAAATAAAATAAAAATTAATGAAAAGATAATGTAACTTAAGTTTGGTGGAAATTTAGTCAAAAATTAATATTTTAATAAAAGTTATATAATATAAGGCAAAAATTCAAAATATTAAGAATAAATGGAGAAATAAGAAGAACAAAAAAAATAAAAAATACGTTTACAATATTGTTTTCTCATGTTTCATCGAACTTAGGAGACTTAAAAAAGAAATGATCTAATGAAATTGTTATGAACTAATTAGGTGGATATCCATTAGACCCATAAGCCTATGTTCTAGAAAGTTCTAAAACCCTAGATTTGTATGAGTATATATATGTATGGAATAAGAAGAACAACCAATTTTCTATTTCTCTCTCGGTTTACAACACGTTATCAGCACGAAACGCTAGCTATCTAAAACCCTAACCGCTGAGTAGAATCTAAAACCCTGGCCGTCCTAGCAATAACCTTTAACGGCGGACGTTTAGTTTTTCCAATCCGTTACCAAGCCATGAATCAGTAACGTACTTCATCCTTTGCAAAGATCGAGATAAGTTACATGAATATTATTTTCTTATTAGTTTAGCATCATGTCACGATATATACATACTGATCATCCATGCTCGTATTTGGTTAGTCACGGCATGATGTTCATTGTCTATATGCATATCGTTATTGTGTTTATTAATAGCACATAGTTTGAATACGTTTCATTGTAGCTACATCTACTGTTACGTTTAACAATAAAACATATTGTTATTTACGGCTGCATGTAATTTAATCTAAAAAATATACTGTTTAATGTTCTTAATGTTTAACATGTAGTATGCCATCAAGTCATATGTTTCACGTGTTTAATCTACGGCTGAATATTAACAAGTTAACTTCATGTGCCATGTTTAAGTTCTAGATTTTAGATATGCAATGATAAGAAAATAAAATTATTATTTGACTATCAATTGTCTTGAAAGATAATGGAAACATGAATCGTTGTTTGGTAGTCTTATGCTCCTTTACTTTATATGATTTGCTTCATTGTTTGATGGTTATAGTTTATTTCTAGATCCAATCTATTTATATCAATTTTAGTTCGTGGATTTAGAGCTATAAATACAAATAGTAATAGTTCTTATAGATTCAGTGCTTGATGAAAACTATTCGCCTAACTCAAAGTTTTAGTGGAAGTATCACGTTAGTATTCTCTTTTGAATAATAACTTAATGATTGTTAAGGATTTAGAACTGATTTATGATGCATCTAATATTTATACTCATCATATTATTTATTCTTAAACATGATATGAATCAATAACTAATTGATTAGATCTGTAATATCATTATATAGAATTCATATAACCATGTCTGTCTAGTAGTTAATATATTTATTGTTTATGATGGTGGAAATTAGTGCATGCTTTAGAGCTTTATTATAGTTGTTGATTTAGAGCTGGCATATCACGTTAAGTTGAAATACAAGTTTGCTAGCATGAAACTGAAGTCACATGTTGCTAGCATGTCTATATATTGAATGTTCTGTCATCACATTTGATTTTATGGCTAAGAAAATTGTTTGCTTGCTAGTTTCTTTTTTTTTAATCAAAGTTTTTGACTGAATGCTTTTGAGTGTTTTGACAACATTAAAAATTAGTTGAGATTTAATGTTGTTTGACATGCATACCGTGAATTGTTTGTTTGAAATAGTATTTAATCATTAGCTTGACGTTATAGATATTAAATGTTGTATTTACTAATATAAAGCCATACTTTTGTGAGCACAAATTTGAAGTTTTCAGAATAATAAAATTATTATAATAATACATATCTATATAATTTGAAAAGTTTTGTTATTATGTTTCATTACCATTATATATATTTAAAGGTTTCAAGTTTAAGACTTATCTTAAGAGATCCATAAGTTTTGGAAAATAATCCAAAGAAAATTATGATCTCATGAATGTGATTACATAAAACTCGCTGTGTATTTTACATCCAAAGATGAAAGAAAGTTATTGTAAGTTCAATGTCTTGTAGTATCTACATTATTTGAAGCTCTAGAAGAGCAGATACATGTATGCCTATGGGAACTATATTTATACTTTCCCAAGTCTCAAAGATCAAAAGGATCTAAGATATAAAACTTGACCTTAAGTTGGCTATGTTGTTGACTTTTAGTTGAGATTCAATTCAAGATTGACAAAAAAAACAGTGTTATCATCTCGAGGGGGAGAATTAGAGAATCTCACATCCCTAGTAAGTGGAACATCCAGAAGTATGTTGACACTGGAAATAGATTTAATGAGTCATTTATAAAATAACCAAGGGATTTGGAATCTAATAATGTTGAGACAATAAGTAAAGGAAAATGTTGAATACCTTCAGTCAGAAGTATCACTCAAGGCAATATTGTATTGTACTACACAATGATTAGAAAATGGAGATAGATATAATAGTAAACCAGAAGTTTACCGAAAATATAATATTTGGCAAACCGGTTATGTGATGGAGAGCGGAAGCTATGAATTTGAAAGATCAAGGGTTTGACCTTCAAACGGGTAACGTGTTCTTGAAGTCTGAAGGAAAACAAGAATAGCTTGTGCGAATACTCTTCGCAGTGCTTTTTGCAAAGCTCTTTTAAACTAAAACCGTTTAAATCTTATTAATCAAAAGTAATGTTTCAACAAAGAACCTAGGTGTCTATATATATATGACACGAAAACAAATCCCTAAAAGGAATAATATCCTAATCCCTTAAGTAAAAGCTCAAATAATTATCATAAGTAAAAAGGAAATAAAAATCCAAACACGAGGTGGAGTATAACCGCCTTAGGCCCACAAGGTAATGTCGGTATGCTGCATCAGGTTCCCCCGGGGGAAGAAGGCTTCGCCCTCGAAGCTACATCCTCATTGTCGCCATGAAAAGGTGTTAGATGTTTAACGATGAAGACGTCGGAAGTGTGCAAATGAGGTGGCAGACGAACGCGATAAGCGTTAGGATTGATGCATTCCAAAACTTCTATCGGTCCAATCTTCTTTGATTTAAGCTTATTGTATTCGCGGAGAGGTAACCGTTCCTTTGTCAGATACACCCACACGAGATCACCTGGTACAAAGAGAACTTCACGGCGTTTACGATCAGCTGCCTGTTTATATTTGGCGGTTGATACCTCGAGGTTGGCTTGAGCTTGTTGATGAATTTCCTGTAACTCTGAAACAAAGTCAACTGCTTCGCCATGATGTCGAGTCTTGTCCGGTGTCGTAGAGAGGTCGAGAGGACCACGTGGAACAAGACCGTACACAACTCGAAAAGGTGAGAAGCCCAAGCTACGATTGAGGGCATGATTGTGAGCAAACTCCGCCTGTCCTAGCTTATTATCCCAGGACTTAATATTATCACCCACCAAGCAGCGCAGGAGATTCCCTAATGAACGGTTTGTGACTTCAGTTTGACCATCCGACTGCGGGTGATAAGCGGTGCTCATATCAAGTGAAGTACCCAGGAGTTTCCACAAAGAACGCCAGAAGTGACTCAAGAATCTAGTATCCCGGTCAGACACGATTGACGCTGGTAACCCGTGTAGACGATACACTTCTCGAAAGAAGAGGAGAGCCACATGTACTGCATCCGTAGTCTTTTTGCATGCAATAAAATGAGCCATCTTCGAAAATCTGTCAACTACGACAAAAATTGAATCATGACCACGCTGTGTACGAGGCAAACCCAAGACAAAATCCATACTTAAATCAGTCCATGGCTGTGTTGGGACAGGAAGAGGAAGATAAATACCAGCATTCGTCGCCTTTCCTTTTGATTGTTGACAAACACGGCATCGCTCCACAAACCTCTCGACGTCTCGGCGTAGAGAATGCCAGAAATAGGATGTCGTAACCTACTGGAGAGTTCGATCCCTGCCAACATGACCCTCGGTGTGAAGCTCTCGAATAATCTCCTGCCGTAGACTACAGTCGGGTACACACAAGCGTAGTCCCTTAAATAGAAACCCGTCCTGAATTGTATAATCACCATTCCCCCCATGTTCTGCTTCATTGAATATGCGAGCAAAAAAAGGGTCGGAAGGATAAAGATCAGCAAACGAAGCAAAACCCTTCACAGACGTATGCATGGTCGTAAGGAGCCCATTCCGTCGGCTTAATGCATCCGCGACACGATTAGATTTACCCGACTGGTGACGAATGGAGAAGGTGAATTGTTGTAAATAAGAGATCCATCCGGCGTGTCTTGCGGACACCTTAGCTTGACTATCCAAATGCCGGAGCGCATCGTGATCAGTGAACAAGATGAACTCCCGATGAACCAAGTAATGCCGCCAATGCTTGATTGCTTGAACTATGGCATAGAATTCAACGTCATAAGTGCTATAACGACCTCGTGCCCCTGCTAGTTTCTCGCTATAAAAAGCTACCGGTCGTCCAAGCTGACTCAATACAGCTCCAATGCCGAGTTTAGATGCATCACAATGTAGTTCGAACGTGATAGAGAAATCCGGAAGGACTAAAATTGGCGCTGATGTCAATTTTTCCTTAATGAGTACAAAGGCCGTGGCAGCTTCAGGAGTCCATTCAAAACGGCCTTCACGCATACAGCTCGTGATCGGGGCCATTAGCGTACTAAAATGGTTGATGAAGCGTCTATAGAAAGATGCAAGTCCGTGGAAGCTGCGTACTTCAGAGATGGTTGTAGGAGTTGGCCAAGATTTGATTGACTCGATCTTGGAGTGGTCGACGGCTAGGCCTTTATCAGAGACGACATACCCAAGAAAAAGAACCGACGTGACGCCAAACTCACACTTTTGTTTTTCCGCGAAAAGCTGCTCCGTTCTCAATATAGTCAGAACCTGACGGAGGTGTTCTGCATGGTCTTGCAGCGAAGAACTGAAGATAAGTATATCATCAAAATAAACGACGACAAAACGCCCAATAAATGGCCGGAGTGCCTGGTTCATAATTCTCATGAAAGTACTTGGAGCATTAGACAATCCAAAAGGCATAACCATCCACTCGAACAGGCCTTCCCTGGTCTTAAAAGCAGTTTTCCATTCATCGCCTGGTCGAATGCGGATCTGGTGATAACCACTTTTGAGATCGATCTTGGAAAAAATTTTAGCGGTTCCAATTTGATCCAAAAGGTCATCCAAACGCGGGATAGGAAATCTGTAACGAACGGTTATCTTGTTGATGGCACGACTATCAACGCACATACGCCAAGACCCGTCTTTTTTTGGAATCAAGAGAGCTGGGACGGCGCAGGGACTAAGACTCTCCTTGATATGACCCTTGCGGAGAAGTTCCTCAACTTGACGACGCAATTCTTCATGCTCCAGCGGGCTCATACGATAATGCGGACGGTTAGGTAACGTTGCTCCTGGAACCAGATCAATTTGGTGTTGAATATCCCGAAGCGGAGGGAGTCCCGTAGGTAAATCTTCTGGAAAGACATCCGCAAAGTCAGTCAAGACGTTGAGTAAGGACGGCGGTGGTGTGGTGACCAGAAGACGCTGAGCTACGGTAGGTACCAAAGCGAACGCAAATCCTTCAGCCTGAAGTTCAGAAACAAACTTCGTATAAGAGCATAACAACGTCGCAGGTGGTGTTGAAGTTGTGGCGAGAGTAGGTGAAGAGCTTGTCGATGTAAGAGTCGTTGATGGAGATGACGTAAGTGAAGGGAGAGGTATTGCGGCATCCTGAGATGGTAGAAGAACAATCTGTTGCGTATTCCAAAGGAAGGTGTACGTGTTCTTTGCTCCGTCATGGGTAATCTTCCTGTCGTACTCCCATGGACGGCCAAGGAGAAGATGGCAAAAGTCTATTGGCACAATGTCACAGTAAATTCGATCCCTATAATGTGACCCCACTGAGAAAGGAATAATTGCCCGTTGAGTAATGCGAATGTTTGCTTTGTCGTTGATCCATCCCAGAGTGTATGGTGCCGGGTGTTGTTCCCGAGTAATGCCCAGCTTATCAACAGCTTCTTCGGACACAACATTACGACAGCTACCTGAATCGATCACAAAACTGCAGATGCGACCTTTGATGGTACAGGTAGAGCGAAATATATTCGTACGTAGCCACTTATCATCCTGTCGGACCGGTGTGAGACACGATCTACGAAGGACAAGTAAGCGTCCACTATCATCGGTGGTCTGGTGAACCGTAGTGTCCTCCAGGTGGTCATCCTCCCCCTGTGAGTCGTAAACTTCTTGGTCATCAATTGAATCATCGAGAAGTAACCCCCGATGATTTCCATGAGGACAGGCAGTTTGCCTGTGACCTGGTTCCCCACAATTATAGCAACGCAGAGCGTTAGGTCGCGTAGAACGGCGTAGTTGTTGCTCCTCTTGTGTCGCAGGTTTATTTGTTGAAGTTGCAGCATCTGTCGTTTCTTTTGTAGACGTTGGAGTATTGTTGACTGTCTGATCCTGCGTTCGGGAGCGAGAAGACGATGGGTTCCAGTTTGACGACTTTGATTGTTGTTCAAACGAAGCTGCTCGGCGATGTGCTTCACCGATGGTGACTGGATCGAACTGTGCCATCGAGGACTGCAGTTGGGGTCGGAGTCCTCCAATGAAACGTGAGACAAGCTGTACCTGACTGTCATGTATCTCGTTTCGCGTTAATAGCAAAGAAAACCCTTCGGCGTATTCGTCCACGGTACGATTGCCTTGTCGGAGATTTTGCAATCTCGTGTACATGGTTCGTTCGTAGTTGTGTGGTAAGAAAGTTTGACGAAGGTGCTTTGTGAGTTTCTCCCATGATTGGATTGGTGCTTTACCCGTGCGAGAACGAGTAGTTTTCAGCTGTTTCCACCAAGTGGCGGCGTGACCGCAAAATCTCATAGCGACTAGAGGAACGCGACGAGCAGGCGGAACTTGCTTAAACTCTAAAATTTCTTCGACTGAGTTCAACCAATCGACCAGATCATCCCCTCGGAGACCCCCATGGAACTCTGGTATGTCTACTCGAAAGGCTTTTTCCCAGTTATGGTCGGGACGATCATGACGCTGAAGATCCTCGAAGTAGAGTTGCCTATGAAACTCGTCCTCATCGTCGGAATGAGCTTGGTGTGCTCTTCTGTCGCCGTGTTGATTGTTGCGGCGATGTTGATATTGAGGTTGTCGAAATTGGTGGATTGGGGCGGGCGGGTTTTGATGTTGCTGGTCGTGTGGTTGTACGCGTTGTTGGACTGGAGGTGGTGGCGTGCGTGCATCGCGTCTGTGTTGCTCAGCTAAAGCTGTTATGGCGGTGGTTAAAGCATCCATACGGCCTGCCAAGGTTTCCCCTAGTTGCTGGATTGCCGTCTGTGTTGCCGTCTGACTCTCAACGAGTAGGGTTCGTAACGCAGTCATATCCGACGTGGTACCTGCGGGGTTTTCGTCCCGAGTACCATCTGCGCCTCCCGTCTTCTTTGTCATTGAAAACGAGAAGTTCTTTTCCGAAACGTACTGATTCTGATACCAACTGATGGAGAGCGGAAGCTATGAATTTGAAAGATCAAGGGTTTGACCTTCAAACGGGTAACGTGTTCTTGAAGTCCGAAGGAAAACAAGAATAGCTTGTGCGAATACTCTTCGCAGTGCTTTTTACAAAGCTCTTTAAAACTAAAACCGTTTAAATCTTATTAATCAAAAGTAATGTTTCAACAAAGAACCTAGGTGTCTATATATATATGACACGAAACAAATCCCTAAAAGGAATAATATCCTAATCCCTTAAGTAAAAGCTCAAATAATTATCATAAGTAAAAAGGAAATAAAAATCCAAACACGAGGTGGAGTATAACCGCCTTAGGCCCACAAGGTAATGTCGGTATGCTGCATCATTATGCCATCCCGGTTTAGTAATGATGCAAAACTATATATCATATAGACATTCGTTGAAGAACCAGAAGATTCTTACGAATGATCTGCTATATGCTGCTTGCTTACAAGGCAATATAAGAATACGGTTTTCACCAGTCAAATAGATTTGAAATCTATTTATACAAGGAAATATTTGTGGGCTTGATCACCCACAGGTGGAGTGATCATCCACCATATATTTATTAGTAGATCGACAAAAGATCGCATATAACCTTGTCATAGATCCGCAACTTGATGTTTGCGAGACTAATCGGTAATACTGGTGAACTAGTAAGCCTTTGATGATATATATTATTTAGCAGCATTGATTTGCACAATGCCAAAGAGTAATTAAGAACTCTCCCCATCAAATTGGTTTGTGGTCAGGAACCAAAGATCTCCATCGATTAAATTTGGATAAGTTGTAGTTGCTCCACCACAACGCTAAAAGATGAGACCTCAAACGAGGTTATGAATATGTTGGATATTACTCCATTGATGATAAAATCTAGAAGATTTTATAAGATGTATAGAAATACTCAAAGTTAGTCTATCCAACATTAGGGGGAGAAAATAAACAGCTGGGAAATGAATGAGTTCAAATGAATTATCATTGATCGTCGGACTAAAACACGTGATTATAAGTCCAAAATGAATGTATGAAGATAATTCTATTACAAAGATTAATATATGAGTTGCAAGACTTATTTTCTGACCCTAAGAAAGTGATTAAGTCACAGCTACCAGCTGTAAATGCTCCAGTTAAAATAGATGTCCCAGAAGGACAATATCAAATTGCTAATGAGTCTAAAGAAAGCCTGAAGCGTAATAAACCTATCGGCTCTAAATACAATAATTCTCGAAGAAGAGAAGGAGTATAAATGAGAATAGCAGAATCGAGTAATGAATATTAAAGATCTCAAGAAGAGATAGAAAACATGACATTAAAGAAATTCAGGTACCTGAGAATAAAGAAATCTCAAATAGTTATGTCATGTCTGAACAATAAGGAACCGATATCAAATCGACGTCGTTAATACTTATGCATGCAATGTAGCAGTTGATGATAATGAGGATCATAAACCATCTATTGAAAAGTGTACACAAAGAAATGATTGGTCAAAATGGAAATAAGCAATAGATGTAGAATTAAATCTCTTGAAAAGAGAGTATTTGGACAAGTAGTCCATACACCTGAAGGTGTAAACCAGTGGCACATAAATGGGTCTTTATATGAAACAAAGAATGAGATGATGAAAGTTGTGAGATGTAAAAGAGTAGTTGCACAAGAGTTCTCACAAAGACCTGAAATTTTTATAAGAAACACACATGTGGTGGAAGCATCAACTTTCAAATTTCTTTAGTCTGGTAAGAATGAAAGGCACTAGAAATGACATTATGTCAATGATCCAAAAGGATATAAACCGTAATAAGCACTAAACCCCATAAGGATTCCGGCTGCTAGAAGCAGTAAGTGCTAGTTCTCGAGAACATTACCGCGCGAGTATATTGAGCCTATAAAAGAAGCAATTCTTGGTCATGAAGTATCAGAATATTGGAAATTTTACTAATCTCTTTCAATACTGAAAGATGTGATTTTGTATGACAAGAAGAATGGTCATACTAGTAGATTTTATAAGAAAAGTGGAATAACTCGTTTGTACAATATGAAAGTGTAAAATATTGTCTTTAAAGGAAATTTGGACATGGATCCCAAATAGACCAAGATATGAACTTTTGTGTGAAAATAATATTATGGACAAGAAGTCCAATGGTCTAAGAGATTATTTGACAATCAAACGAGTTTAGTCATTAAGGAAATCATTATATCAATTTTTAAAAAGATGATATGTATGATGAGAATACATCTCCCCAATATGATACTTCGAGGGGGAGAATATGATGATGTGTGTGGTTGTACTCTTTTTCCTTATCATGGTTTTTGTCCCATTGGGTTTTTCCATGTAAGGTTTTAACGAGGCAACAAAAACCACACAATTGATGGATACCTAAAGAGGAATATTATCACTTAAGTGATGAAGATCTATAAATATTTCAATATATTTTTGAGATTGAGCAAAGCAGGAGAGAATGATCAAGATCAATTATACTTGAAAAGAATCAAGGATACATTATATTCGTAAGACATAATCGAAGGTCGAAAGTTTTCCAACCAAAAGAGACCTTCTAGATGGAATTAAGATATGTACTTGGTGTCCAGAGAAAGTCCTTCGAGTCTATTTTCGTCTCCAATTTGAACCAAGTCATTACAGATAATAAACTTGAGATATGGTTGTTTTCGTGGGACATGTATGAGCTGTCTCTGAATACCTTATTTCCATTGGTATCCAAAATATTGCTCGATATTCCCATCTTACCAGAGTTATACCAGTGTCTGAAGTTAGCCATGGATGTTAGCTTCGATTTCCAAGTGGTTTGAAGTCACTTTGTCCTACAGTCATCAAGATATTCAAGTTTCAGTAAGAAGTGTCAAATCTGCCAAGAGAAATGAACCGGTCCAAGCCCAAGACTAAGAAGAAGTTTGTTCATGTGAGATTGTATTGTCTCATATATTTTAAGTTATTTTTTATCAGGGGGAGTAGATGCGCGTTGCACTCTTTTTCCCTTAACCATGGTTTTTCCCACTGGATTTTCCTGGTAAGGTTTTTAATGCGGCAGCATCTTATGCGTTTTAGGAATATTTTTGTAATGAACATCCAAGGGGGAGTGTTATGAACTAATTAGGTGGATGTCCATTAGGTCCATAAACCCATGTTCTAGAAAGTTCTAAAACCCTAGATTTGTATCAGTATATATATGTATCATTACCTATGGAATAAGAAGAACAACTGATTCCCTCTTTCTCTCTTGATTTACAACAAAAATTTGTTTTCTTTATCTCATTTCACTAAGATCAAACTCTAAAAAATTAACATGAAATGATAAAATCATAAAAAAATGATTAATACATAATCAAAAATATTTTTTTACAATTATTAGTTTGTAAATTAAAAATGATAAAATATACAAATAAAGCAATAACAATTTAATGAAAACATACTAAAATTTGAGTTTGGTGAAAACTTAATCAAAAAAATAATAATTTATTAAAAATACATAATCTAATAAAAAAATTTTAAGGCATCAAATAATAATAGAAAAAATTCATGAAAACATAGATGAGAAAAATCATCTTGTGGTTCTGAAACCATCTGCACCAGTTGAGAACAATCTGTTGCAAACGTGACCCGGAACTATTGTAAATTCCTCATACACTATATTACCCAAAGTAGCGCTTCCACCTGCGAGTAAAGAGGGGAAAGACTAGCCTTTACATTTCTTACCCCCATCAAACCATCAAAGCCTTCTAGAGTACTATACCAATCTTGTCCTGATAATCTTTCCAAGAACCATCCGTAAAACACCAATGCCCTAGAATTGCGGGAGATTCAAAGCCTATACATGTTGTGCTGCCCTCTGTGTGTTCAACACTTGTGCTTCAGCCCAAAGTGTTGATTCTGTTTCCGCAAATTAAAGCGTTTCTCTGGGATCAATGTCCAGATTACTGAAAACCTTGTTATTCCTTCCTTTCCAAAGAGAAAAATCTATTTATGATACTAATTTCACATTCCATCATATCTAGACCACAAGAAAAGGAGAAAAACTTACATATGTATTTCTTTTTCTGTGGCACAAGATTAATATTATAGAAATTAACTTGAGAATGAAGGAAACGCATAACTAACAACTCATACATAATAAAAACAATTTTGAAAAAAGTAATAAGATTTAATAAATAAAATAATAAAATAACATATATATTATTAGAGGTGGAACAGATCGGGTATCCGGGGTATTTCGAGGTATCCGGATCCGGATCCTTATCCGGCGAATCCATGATTTTACTATCCTTATCCGGATCCGGGGTTCTCGGGTATCCGGGTGTCGGACATCCTTCTAAAACTTGTAATATCCGGATCCGGATTTAGAACCTTAAAATAAATAAAAATAATAATATTAAATTATATAAAATATTAACAATAATTTAGAAATTAAAATGTATATAATTTTTTTAATTATTTTTATGTATGCTATTATAAATTTTATATAAAACTTATATATACTATTATAAAAATGAAAATATAATAAATAAAATTAGTTTTTATATATAGGTATTACTATTTTTAAAATAATTATTAATAAAAATTACGGATCCGGATATCCGGACTAAAAAATTTAGATATCCGGATCCGGATTTGGTTTTGACGAATCCAACATTTTACTATCCGGATTCGGCCCTTCCGGATATCCGGATTTTCGGAGCGAATCCGGACCGGATCTCGGATAATAAATCTCAGGCCTATATATTACCATCATTAAAGTAATGACAAACACTAATAAAGAAAAAAAATGACATTACAACATCGTCTTTTACATTTTAAAAAACACCTTAAAGAAATTTAGATAGACATCGTTTCACGCATAACACTATTTTCTTGAATAGTTGTTTCTAGCATTAAGGAATCAACACTAATTCTACCAAATGTCGCACAAGACTACCATGTTTGTAAACCTACATACCTTGAACGGTGTATCCATTTGAATCCTTGCACATATATAATGACCCAATGATATGAGGTCTCTCGAGCGGCAGTTTGGAAGATTCAACGAATTTAATGATTTTTATATTAAAAATATGAATATAGGACTAGAACATTTCCACATAAAAAAAAAGGTTCGCACGACAATGACATTTACCTACACATCAATGATGCTATGAAGAAGAGAGTTTAAGATCAGTGAAAATACTTGGACACACGCTGATATGGAAACAGAAAACAAAAAAGAACTTATGCTAGAAATGTATTAAAAAGTCGATTCATGAGGTTAGAGTAACCAGATTACTATTTTACTTGACAAAATATAAGAAGACAAAAGTAATAGTTACATGATACTGTAACAATGTCAGTCACTACAACAACATCATAAACAAGTGCAACACCTACTAATACTGTAAACATATAAAAAGTTTTTTTTTCCTAATTTAATCTATGTAAGATTACTATGTTCAATTAATTATGTAAATTAAAACAAAAAAATAATGCATATTAAAAACTAGCATAATCTCACCGAAAAGAATTTCAAGTAAATAACCGCAAAATCTGGATGAGCGACACAATACACAATAAACCGACAAAAATCTTTAAAAATAGATATTACAGTGAAAGACAACAAAAAATAAATAATTACATCTCATAAACAAAATAAACCAATATCTCATTAAATTATAAATATGATATTATGTAATTTAGTCAGCCGTGATTTTTAATATTCTTATATTCTAGTAAGCAAAAACTTTCACTGAAATAGTGATTTACAAAATTGTATAATGAATTCTTTGAATTTTTTTTTAAAAAAATTAACGATTTAAATAATTAAATAGTTAAAAACCTTGCACGAAGCGCGGGGCAAACCCCTAGTTTTTTTAAAAGTAAATCGAAACCTACTACAAGTTATCTTCTATTGAACCTGAATCGAAGCATTGCCTCATATTTTCTCTCCCAGGCAGCCACCAAGAGACTCAAACGATTGCGTATCGTCTTGTCAATGTGCTTGATCAGTGGCGGACCCAGCCTAAAATCTTACTGGGGTCACATTATAAATATAAATGTAGAATGCAAATAATGGGGTCCTGGTGGGAATCGAACCCAATATTTGTGGGTTCATTCATACAATTCCAAACCAAATTTGCTGTCACAGACTATTGGAAACGTTGAACAAATCCTGTTTTTATTATTTTACTGGTGTCAACTGACCACACATCTCTCAACGTGGGTCTGCCCATGTGCTTGATCAGAGTTCCTGTGACATTTGGTGTGTCCCCATGCCTTCTTGAGCTCCTCTCTCTCCATATTGAGTAAACACATTGTAGTGCATAACAAATACAGAACTTTGTTGTTTAATCCAAATCAGGGTCTGAGACATAACCGATAATCATGTCCCAAGTTGCAGAGTAGTTACTGTGTTGGTCAGAACATGAGAAGATTATAGACAAAGAGAAGGTGGTCCCTTGATTCTATCATGCTGTTACAGAGTCGACATTTTGGGTCTGCACCTCTTCCCATTTCACTATTTTGTCAATAGTAGCAAGTCGATCTAATGCCGCCAACCATGTGATGAAAGAGAACTTGGGAATTGCATAATGAAACAAAATCCCTCGGGCTCAATCACAGCTTGGGTGGCTTGTTTGATCATTTTATATGTCTCCTTGGTAAAGAAAGTTTTTTGAACCGATTTCTTCTTTTTCAAAGGATAAAGTCATCCACCTCCGGCCTCTGATTTTGTATGTGATCAGAAATATAAAGAGCATGAATTAAAATTTGAAAGAGAGCAATGGAACCTTAAGTTGCTCAGTTGTACAAACGTAACACTTCATAAATATAATGGCAATCTCTTGGGGCTTGGTGTGTATCCACATCAGTCATGGGTTTGATCCCCTCTGGGAACTAAATTATCACTATTTGGCTAGTCTGGGCTTGGACTTCGGCCCAGGTGGACCATAACAGATGATCGGTCAACTCCCTTGCATTAGTCGGAAGGTATTCTAAACTTGAGTCAGGCAGTGTGGTATGCTTTTGGGCTAGTCCACTCTGTATTACTAAGTGCGTTAAACCAACCGGATCAGCCGATAGGGTTTTAAACAAAAAACACTTCATAAATATTTACATAAACTTCAATTTTAGTGTGTGATTTCTCCAGAAATCAGAACAACATCACGAATTATGCCTTCAGAAATCTCTCCCTTTTTAGGTTTTTTCTAGCAACACTGATTTTTTGTTCGAATGTGGACGGTGTAATGATCGAACATATAAACCTCTATTTTAGGCTAAATGGAACCTAATTTTTTAAAAAAATTATATTGCATCTTTGATGTAAACTAAAGTCCAACAGTGAAATTGTTATATGGGCTATGTAGTTAATAGTTCCTTTAAAGTTATTAACTACATTTTAAAACCAAAAAACTGTAACCATTTAATAAAATCAACAAAAACTGTATACAGAATTAAATATTAAACCAAATCAATTAAATACATAACTAAAATTAACTTTAAATACAATATTGTACTGCCTAACAATATTCATGCTGGTAAAGCTCTAGTAACTAGTAGGGGTGGACGTTCGGGTTCGGATCTGGTATTTCAGGTTTTCGGGTACTCGGTATTGGGATCTACTGCCCGTTCGGGTATTCTATATATCGGGTCGGATTCGGATATTTTTAGTTCGGTTTATTTCGGGTCGAGTTCGGATATTAAGATTTTGAAAAAAAAAATTCATATTTTTCATTACTCAAATTTTTTTGTAATTAAAATTTTACTATTAAATTGATTTTCTAATTTTTAATAGGTTAGAATTGGACGATTAATAAATTTTCAAAATATAAAAACATTAATCTAGTTAATTTTGTTGAGATTTTAGATGTAACTTTTGTTAATAAATGAAACAAAAACTTGATATACGTTTTAAGTGAGTAAAAATTTTCTTTTCTTGCAATTATATATATTATCTAATTTTGAACCATGTGCATAATCAATATAAATATTTTGAATAAAATTAGAAAAGTAAAATTGGAATATAGAGTTAAGTATACATATGTTCGGTTATCTTCGGATATCCATTCGGGTTCGGGCATTATCCATTCGGATTCGGATATTCAATCTCTCATAATTTAATACAAGTTTGGGTATTTTACTTCTTCGGTTTGGGTTTTTCGGGTCGGGTTCGGATACGGGTTTGGTTATCGGATAAAATGCCCAACCCTAGTAACTAGTTAGTGATCATTTAAGAAAATGTTGAAGTATAAAAAACATTAAGAGGGTGTTATTGGTTTGGATATTTCAGTAGATTTTAAAATACAATTAAAATCTAGTGTTATTGGTTATATGATTTTAAAACCCATATTCAAATTCATTGTTATTGGTTCTATGATTTTAAAATCTATATTCAAATTCACTGTTATTGGTTCTTAGATTTTAAAATAGATTTTAAAATCACGTGTTATTCAATAATAATGATTTGATTAAGGATTTGATTTCAAATTAGATTTAAGTGGATTTATTAGTGTTTTTAAGTTAAAAGTACAAAGGAGCAAATATTGAGTTCAATCTTGATATTTCGATGGATTTGTATTATTGATGTTCCCAATATCTTTTTTTTTTTGCCCCAAGTCATACGTATTGAACATGTTCCACTAACTATTATAAACAATCACTATTTTAAAAATATATGAGATGCTTGCTACGTGAGTAATATATATATATATATATGTAAAAACGAACACATAAAAAGAAAAAAAATTGACATAAACACGTTTGAGTTAAAACCACTATGTTCAACATAGGGCTGGGTATTTTATTCGTTAAATTTGATTCGATTCGTTATTCGTTTCGGTTCGATCCGAAAAATTCGGATATCCGTAAGTCTTCGTAGCAAAGAAAATATTAAAAATCACTATCCGTTAAAAACAAAGCAAATCAAAAATACTAAAAAAATTAGAGACGAATATCCGATCCGCTCTGACTTTTATATAAATAGTTATATATCTATAGTTAAATAGTTTTTTTAATGTATAATCTTATATAATTTTATTTATAAAATTACTTATAAAAATATAATATGAAGAAAAGAATTATAAGATCTTTATAAAAAACTACAATTTTTCTTAAAACATTTAATTTATAAGAATTTTTTATATATATTTTTAAGAATTTATAAATAAACAGTTTCATTAATGTTTTACTTTATCTTTTATAAGAACAAATTTGTATAATATTTTCAGATTTACTTGTATTAAACATTGTCCACTTTTATAAGAACAAATTATATTTTGTGACAAATCTGAACTTATTGCAAATCCATTTGACTGATTTATAATAATCCACTTATTTTGATTTTGAAATCTGTATATTTGATTCAAAAATTGATTTGTTTGATTTTAAATCAATGGATTTATCAAAATTTCTAAATCCAAAATGTATTTCTAAATCCACTAAAATAATAGAACCAATAACCCCTACTAAGTGAGAATAGAAACAAATGAACTAACAAAGTAAATACTATAAGATAATAATTCAAGAATGTCTAGAAAACTACTAATGTATAAATATAGGTTAAGTATAATAGATCATCTCCAATCCATCTCAATTTTCATCTCTATATTTTCCTCTAAAATAGAGAATTTTTTTTTATAAAAGTGAATTGTTCCAATGTATATCTCTATAATAGAGTTCCTTTATTTATAGGAAAAACTATAGAGAATTACTATTTCCATCTCTAAATATAGAGAGAAATTATTCCTCTATATTTTCTTCTAAAATAGAGAAACTGTATTATAGAGGCATACATTGAAGTAAATCCACTTCTATAACAGAGATCTCTATTTTATGGGAAAATATAGAGATGTAAATTGGAGATGCTCTTAAAGAAAAATTGTGGGATTCTGTTCTAGGAAACTCAAAAAAATATTAAACCATTATTTAACGAAGATGATGATTACTTTAGGAACAATTTATTCGAAACCACATCATAATTATTACTTGAGTCGGGACAGTCCACCAGCATGTAGATCAAATGATGCAAATCAGATTCATCAATGATATTAATTTTTCAGCTAGTTATTAATCATTTTTTGGGAATGCAGTTTTTAGCCGTGGTGATCTTGATGGGTTTGCTTTTGAGGACAGGATTTTGCTCGAAAAAGTTGGTCGGTCGGAGTTCAAAGCCACCGGATAAAGTAGGCATCGTTGGAAAATCTTCTTGGCTTGGGACATGGTGGAATCCGATGGTGTACCACATCACTATATCTTTATTCTCTATTTCTCTATTCCTGTCACATTCAATCACACATAACGTTAGTCCCTCAATATTTTAAAATACGTCTTAATTTCTCTCCTAAATACAAAATACGTACCTCAAACTTTACATCAAACAAAAGAAAAACATGAATCTCTAACGTTGTAAATATGAAATTGAGTTATAATTTCTTTACCAGTTCCTCTTAGATTTGTTATAAGTTTGTTATGTAAAGATGATAATACGATTAATTATCCAAATCATGCAACATAAACAAATATAACCGAACTTTGAGTAGAGATGTAAGATATTACCTCTGAGACCACACGGCTAATGTATCGTCTCCGTGGCTCCGGTCGGCGTACAAACCTCCCGCCCATACCTCCGACCTATTATACGGCGTGATCCACACGTTATAGTTGGTGAATGCAGCTCTAATCTGTGGATAATCATCCTGGACCAGAAGTGGGCCTGAAGGTGGACTAGAAAGTAAACGATAACCAACTTCATTGCCATGCTTAGTTTTGCGGTTTGGGTTTACTACCACGAGCTCCTCCGTCTTCAACCCTAGTTTCACCCGAGCTTCTGCTTCGGTCTTGGCCGTCTTTGGACTCGTTGTCCAATAGCTCTTTCTCGGAGTGTGAACAGATTTTGCGGTTCTTTTTGTCACGAGTTCATTACGGACAAAAGAATTAGGTGAACCGTCAATGTCAAGATCAAGACGGAACGTTACGAAATGGTCGTGGTTGACACCGACGGTATTGTCGGCAACAATTGTCCCGTGAATATCATCTTCTTTGATCTCAGATGTGTGGGTATATTCTACCGGTTTAACTTCTAGAACACCGGTTAAGCCCACCTACACATATAAAAGAGGCAGAAATAAAATCAGACTATAAACAAAAGCAGTTGCACAAAAAAAAAAGACTATAAACAAAAGCAAATCGAAATTCCAACTATTTATTGTAATTTACATTTACTTTTTTTTTTGGTAGGATGTAATTTACATTTACTGGCTTAACTAAAATTCATACTAATTCCCTTCAAAAGGATTTATGTTTTAGAAAAACAAATTGTTTCAAAGATTTTTTTTATATTTTAATATGTTTTATTAGATAATAATGGTAAATTGAAAACTTCATAAATATTAACTAGATTTTTGACACGCGCTTAAAAAGTGCGGGTACTATTTTTTGTTTTTCTATATAAAGATTAAAAATTCTTCGTTTTAATTATATAAACTGTGACATGATCAAGTTTCAATTATGCGGATTTGTTATAGTGTGTACAGGTATGACGAAATTTACAATGTCTCTCACAATAGTTTTATGTTTCTAAATAAGTTAAACAATGGTTGTACCTGAAATTCGTACTTGGGCAATCATTTATATTTAACAATTATAAATTCCATAAAATATTTCTAAACATATAAAGTGGCACAATAATTTTTTTGGTTAAGTCATGAAATCATTTAGTTACAAAATTTCAATCTCTAATATTACTTTTAGAAATTATTGCAGACTTTAATTTATTGTTATTATAAAAAACGTTTATGGGCTATGAAATGGTTTATATAAAAACATAACACATTTAATGAAATTGTTGTAGGAATCATATAAAAACATAACCCACTTTTATTCATAAAAACGTTTATGGATTATGAAATGGTTATATAAGAACATAACTCATTTAATGAAATTGTTTTATGACCAAATGACCCATTAATGAAATTGTTGTAGGACATTAAGTCCACTTAAATGTATTATGGGCCCAAAAAATCGAAAGACAATAATACCATTAATGATTTTTTTAGTTAGTCATATAATTAAGGACAATTTTGAAAAAATTTAAAATTTTATTAAGGGTATAATTTGGGAATGATCCCCTTTTAATAGTATTGATGGTTTTTATTAAAAAAAATTTCGAGAAAAGTTATGAAAATAGTTATTCACAAAATGATGCATTTATAATAAAAACTTGAGATACTTTTTTGATATGCGTAAAAACTCCTAAATATAAATTGTTTCGAAACCAAAGAAGTATTATTCGCATTTATTGAAGTTTATAATTTTTTGATAGGAGTATTCATTATACATAAACTGATCCAACTGATGGGAAAATGGGCATTTTAATCCCGAACTATTTGCAATCGGCAATTTTAATACCCAAGTATTGGTCGCGCAGAATTATTCCCTAACTAATAGTTGACTGCGTGAAATTAATATCAACATAGTCAATCGTTAACTAGTTAACGGAAAGATGACGTTTTCCGTCGACTCCTTAACGGTTGACTATTATAATCATAATTTCGCGCAGTCAACTATTAGTTGGGGAATAATTCTGCGCATATGTTACTTGAATATTTAATTTACCGATTGAAAATACTTGAGGAATTAAAAACGAGAATTGACTTTTTAAAATAAAATCATTATTTCAAAAAAAAATCAAATTAGATATAACCAATATATGAGATTTTTACTTTTAGAAGGAGATTTTTGAACTTTTACATTTACTTGTATAAGAATATAAATAATTATAGTTGAATTGTATTATTGATACATTTCATGTCTGTAAAATCACTTAAAATCTTATATATAGGTTATATCTAACTTGAAATCTTTTAAATTATGATATTTTTAATTTGTCGATTGAAATACTTGAAAAACTAAAAATAAGAATCTATTTTTGTAAAATAAAATCATAATTTAAAAAAAAGAATCAAGTTAGATATAACCAATATATGAGATTTTTACTTTTAGAAGAGATTTTTGAACTTTTACATTTACTTGTATAAGAATATAAATAACTATAGTTGCAAATATATTGGTTATATCTAACTTGAATGTTTTTTTTAATTATGATTTTGTTTTACAAAAATAGATTCTTATTTTTAATTTTTCAAGTATTTTCAAAAATCTCTTCTAAAAGTAAAAAATCTCATATATTGGTTATATCTCTAACTTGAATCTTTTTTTTTAAATATGATTTTATTTTACAAAAATTGATTCTTATTTTTAATTCTGCAAGTATTTTCAATCGGCAAATTAAAAATATCATAATTTAAAAGATTTCAAATTAGATATAACCTATATATAAGATTTTACAGACATGAAGTGTATCAATAATACAATGTAACTATAATTATTTATATTCTTATAGAAGTAAATGTAAAAGTTCAAAAATCTTCTTCTAAAAGTAAAAATCTCATATAGTGGTTATATCTAATTTGATTTTTTTTTGAAATAATGATTTTATTTTAAAAAATAAATTCTCATTTTTAATTCCTTAAGTATTTTCAATCGGCAAATTAAATACTCAAATAACATATGCGCAAAATTATTCCCCAACTAATAGTTGACTGCAAGAAATTATGATTATAATAGTCAACCGTTAAAGAGTGGACGGAAACCGTCATCTTCCCGTTAACCAGCTAACGGTTGACTACGTTGATCATAATTTTGCCCAATCAACTATTAGTTGGGGAATAATTCTGCGCGACCAATACTTGGGTATTAAAATTGCCGATTGCAAATAGTTTGGGATTAAAATGCTCATTTTCCCTCCAACTGATTCGATTTAACTCAACCAAAGTAACCAAACGAACCGAAATTTCGATTCTTAGTTATTGCGAATTTGATCATTTCATGGTATGTTGTATATAAACAACTAAATTAGCTAAATTCAAACCGAGTGATTGGATCTTTAATGGCCAACATGTAATGAGTAAAGTCGACAATCCGGATCATACGGTTGTGGTTCAATCATGATTTGATTTTTTTCTTTTGTCATCGATTCTTAAAAAAAAACTATTTTTCTTTCTTTTTTTGATCATTATTGACTCAATATTAAATTATATAATAAACGAAAATGTATAGCAGGCTATATAAAAAACAAAGGCAGGATAAGACTGTTTTACCCCCATTTTGATGGAACCACTAGGCTTGAACTCGTAGTCAACTATGTAATCATAGTTCCCAACGGTTGTCACGATTCTGGCTACAAGACTTACGTCCGGTCTAACCTCTGTAATCTGCATCAACATATATAAAAACAAAAATCATGTATTATATCATAAGATATAATCATTCTGGGTGATAATATATATATATATATAACAACATAATATTTGTATAATTACTTCTAAGTTTGGGATTTCAGCTTCCGTATGTCTCCACATGATATCTCCAGCATATTTCTCAAAAAGGCACATAACATTTGGAATTTTCGCAGGAGTTCCATCTTGACCTGCAAAAACCCCATCCATAAAAACTGCACCTGCAGGACAATCTCTGTATGGTTCAAGGGACACGGCACACTGGCCGCAACCGAAATCGCCACAATCAAGATAGGTGATGAAATACCAATCATCACTTGGATCCATGTAAGGTATGAACATCTCCGACAAGTGGCCTTTGTATAGAACTTGCCGATATTTTTTCACGTCCATGTCAAACATGGATGCAAGAGAGATCACTATACCGGCTCGTACGTCGAACGAAATGTGAAACTCCCAATTCGCCCATCTATTCGCCACCACATTGTATATAGTCAATAAGTATATAATAACTTCTGATTAAAAACACTTCTGATTTAACTACTATAAACAAACTGTTGTAAAGATTCAAATTATATAGATATCAAAACGAAACCCATAAATGAGTAACTCTAAAGTTTCAGATCTGAAGTATCTGTGTGGGGTTAGGGTGATCTTTAGTTTTTGTCACAATAGAGATATGATATATGTCTAGATAGAAAAGTCAGACAAACTTATTGTGCACGGGACCCTCTACAGAAAGAATTTTCAAATTTCAATTTCTTTTTCTTATTTTTTTCACAGCACATGTTTCAGATGGTAACTATTAAGTATGTCTGAAATAATGAAAAGACTAGTGCTTAAAATTTTATCGGCAAACTGGCTTGAAAATTAATTAATGAAAGCAACATCCATGTTTTTATCATAATTATTTTAAATATACTGAATAAGTTGTTATACTCAACTAAAATTAGTTAGAAAAAAATCTAGATAACAAAACATTTATTCAAATTTAATTATGCTTTCACTATAAGCTAAACACCAATAAACTTGAAATAACCAGGGTTTAAACTAGACCGATACGATGGTTAGACAAGTTTAACCATAAACCGGTCACGTAGTTAGATTAGTTCTAATAATTAAATTCGACCATGTACCAGTCATATAGTTAGATTTGATCTCAAAATTATTGAACTTGAAACTATTAAAACTATTAAAAATTCATAAGCCAACCATATGAAAAAACCTAATTTATATTTGATATTTGATATTTTAGTTATGTACAATATTTACTAATATTATTTCAAAATTTATATATTAAATATATATTGAACCGGATTTGATGCAGACGAACTATATTCAATTATAATCCAAATAATTATCAGATTCAAGCTTAGTCCGGTTTTAAAACATTGGAAATAATCATGAAAAATGTTCTCTTTTTTTCTTTTAAAAAAATCAGATAATATACTGTAACTTGTTGCACCGGCAACTTAAAATCTTTAATTTCCATATTGAGCATAGTAAAATCTTATATATTCATTGTTCGGCCGAAGAGAGAGAAAAAGGCCCATTAGCCATAACTGTTGATCATTATACCTCACAACGTGTCCGTCGATCTTGAATCCTGGACCGTCCGGCTGCAGAATGACGGCGTTTTGTAGCGTTGGGCCAAACGGTGGTTTAAGTTCCGAGTAACGGTACTCCGTTCCGCTAGCCTTCGGCATAGTAACCGTTAACCTATCCTTAAACTCCGTTACTTTCATCACGTCAAGATTAACTAGTATCGTCATTCCTTCAATAGGTCTAAGGTACATGTTGACGGTGCCGCCAAGATAAAATGGCATCATCCTAATAACCCTCTCCGTCTCTGCTTCACTCTCACCATACCATCCAATCGTTGACGTCGTGAACACAATCTCCGAAATGTTTAAACCGCGTTTTATGACCGCGTCACGAAACGGCTTGAACTTGAGGACAAGCTCGGTGGCTGCTTCTTGCTCGTCGTTTGTGAGCATAGGGTAGCCATTGCCTACGTGGATCTTGTCCGAGACGATGGCTCGAGATGAAAAGTCAATGACGATCTCTCGAGACTTTCCGTTGTCCCGAGCGATGACAAAGGCCTGACGTGGTGGTGGTTTGATGGTGTTTTTCGGTGATGAGTACCAAGACAACACTAGAGACTTGTCGGGTTCGTTGAGACCAACGTATTGAAAAGTAAACTTGTGGCTCGAACCAATGGGGTACGTCTTGTTAATGATGGTTTGGACGAGTTTGAGTTCGGTTTCGGTTAAGGGATCAAATGGATGACGCGGTGGAGCAAAGCTTGAAGCTGAGATTGCAAAAGTGAAAGAAAAGAAGATGAAAATGGTGAAGTGGAGTGGAGCCATATTTTTCTTTGTAAGCTGTTTATTGTTTGATTTGGACTTGGTTTATGTTTAAATTTATAGGCAGATGTGTATCCGTAAGGGGAATTAAACTAATATTTTTTTTGGCGCGGAAGAAATCGATACACATGGTTTTCATATTAGGCCCGCTTAAAACATTTTGCGTTATAACACAGGTCTATTTTAATTTTTTTTACTAGATCTTGGTGACTATGGTTTTATCATAGTTTTTAAGCAATATAAACACTATATCTCGATCCGTGCAACCGCACATATATTAATTATCTTTTTATTTACATAAATATATAGGTTTTACTTCAAGAATGGTACATATTATAATTATATATATGTTTTAATGGATTATACAAATATAAGTATGTTATTTAATTGTCTTGTTTCTCATCAAATCAATTATTTCAAAATGTAACATATTTTTGTATCTTATTTTATATATTCTTGTTTGTTGAATAAGTGTTTTATTTTTAAATTCATAAACATATGTAAAGTTTGGTAAAATAGAAAATAATTTTCATTACCAAATACGTTGTAACATTTCAAAAAATTATAAAGTTTAACAAAAATTATATGTATATCTTTTTGACTATAATTAAAAGGTAAGTAATTAAACAATTAGTATTTGTTTTTGTTATTTTTAAAAGTGAACTATCAAATATCAAACAAATAAAATTGACATATATTTTTAAAAATTACATATTTTGTATACCATTAAAATAAATTTAAATCCTTGCAAAAATATACAAATCATAAATATTTAAAATATAGTATATATTTTTTCATATTAATAGTGTACACCATTTAAATGTGACAATTCATTTGATCAATATAATATACTTAATCCAAACTAACATTGAATTTAAATTATCTTTAGCACAATATACAATTATTGTAAGCACAAATTAATAACCTAACTGATTCCGGTTTTGTAGGAGTCGATGGTTATATTAGAAATGATATATTATTAAGCCATATTATTAGTAATAAATTAACTGATTTTTAGTGAGAGATCATTTTAAAAAAAAAATCACACATGAATCAAGGTTGTGACTTCTGTTTTAATATATAAAACTAGGTGTTTGCCCACAATTTTGCGGGTAATTATATTATACGAAGAAATATATATTATGTTTATATTGTTATAATTTTTGAATAATAATTAAAATTATAAAATTTTTATTTTTTAATTTCAAATAGTTGGATAATCAAAACTTTCAGTATATATTTTTAGAAGATCTGTGAGATTTAAAATAGTTCAACAACATAAACCTTAGTCATTACATATATTTCTCTTACATAAAAGCAATATTATAATTAATTCAAATAATTGGTTGTAGAATTACTTTAAATTTTATTTTAACACGTGAAAAGACTGGGAATACTCTAGTTTTCAAGAAATAAAAAGAGATTTTTTTTGGTGTAGGACCAATACAATTATCGGATGCTTTTATCATGAAGATATTTTGTAAACATTTTTGTGTGGACTTTAGAAAACATAAAAAGTTCTAATAATTAACTACCTACAAATCTAGTTCTTTTATGTAAGAATATATAACCATTAAATTTCTTCCAATTAAAAAAAGTTAAAGTATTTTATTTAATTATATATAAATAATTGATAAAAAAGAAAAGGGATAAAACATATATATTATTTCTCCAATTCGACAATTAGTTACAATAAATCATTATTTGTAATATTATTTGTGTTATTTTGTAATTTATATGAATTAGTTCTATAGTTACCTTTGATTTTTAGATTTGATTAAAATAAACAACTAATAAACGTCAACAACTAATCAAATTATAACTATTTTTTAATTTTTCGTTAATAAAGAAGTAAGTGATTATATTACTACATTTTTTGCAACTCAGAATCGTCTTTTATTTTATTTTTGCTTTACAATGAACTAAAATTTATAATTGTAATAATGTTTCATAACTACTTATTCTTATCATTTATTTGTCTAACTCATATAACTTTTAAATGTTCAATCAGGGGAAAAGAATTCATGCTTCAGTTGGTGAATAGCTCATCAAAAAATTTGAAGACAATCTAACTGAGGGCAATGCAATGGTCGTCCAGTTATTTAAATTATACAATGCTATTGGTTATTTTCGGACAAGCACACATCCATACAAAATTGGCTTCTTTCCAACAACTTTTGTTGCAGAAGCTGTTGATTTTCCAATTAATAAATATATAGTATGATACTATGATATATCTCTTTAAAACCAAGGATAAATTTGGTTAATGTAAACATGTATTAGGAAAATGGTAGTCTAAGTAATTTCTCTCATAATTTTGTCAAATCACAAATGACACTTTCTCACTCAATTTTATTTAGTGTTTAACATAAAATTTAAATGGTCTAAACAAACCAATTCTTCCTTTAAAACCTACCTTTTTAATTAAATCTGATTAATTAATAAGAAAAAATAATTTTTAAATTTTTAAATAACGAAATGTTGTTATTTTAGGCATATATACTTAATATTAATGTGAGATCCAATATTATATCAAAATAAAATATTTTTATTTGTATAAAAAAATTTTAAATTTTATTATTGTACATTTTATAAGTTTATTATACCGCAAAAATACATCTGATTATTTTAAAATAATTTATCCTACTTGCAATTTACATTATATTTTCTATCTTTGATCTTTCTTACTCAATTTATCACAGTGTTTTAAAACACATAAAACTAAATAGTTCACATTTATAGTAAAACAAAAAATACATGCATCTCGACACATAAATAAAATACATAAGAATATAAAAGAACCAAGAACACAACAAACATATTTTTTTATCCTTCCCTCCTGTTTTTATTTATGTCT
The DNA here is from genome assembly GCA_018703725.1 of Brassica juncea. NCBI lineage: Eukaryota > Viridiplantae > Streptophyta > Magnoliopsida > Brassicales > Brassicaceae > Brassica > Brassica juncea. The sequence continues at coordinate 33,235,497 of CM031941.1, forward strand.
CCTTTATTATTTTACTATTCAAAACAAGCATGCTAATTTTATTATAATCGGAGTTATATGAATTATATTAATAGAGTATTAACTCTAGGAAAAGCATGTGAAAAATAATTTGGTTAATTTAATTTTAAATAACTTGCTATATAATACTTTTAAATGAATTACTATATACTATAATTTTAAGTGACTTACCATATAATAATTTTAATTCATCTGTTTATATTAATAGATGAATTAAATAACATTTTTTATTAATATAATTTTAATTGACTTACCATATAACTTTTTGTTTTAAAATATAAAAATATTTTAATCCTTTCTAAAAGTGATAACTTATCTATGATATCACATTGTCATTGGAAAATGATGAGATTTTTTTAAATAATATATTTGATTGTTTTGCATTCATTTGAAACATTTTAGAATATATAGAGTGAATGAGTGAGTTTAATTAATATTATTAGGTTTACATTAATTAGTTTTTTGGAATCATTGTATTCACTACTAAGGTATAAATATTTTAAAAACAATTTTATTACTGTTTCTGTAGTATCATATGTATTTAAATGTATATTATCAATTTATATAATATAATCTATGATATTTAATTGTTTCTATAAACAAATTATATTAATTCTTCTATATTTAAGATGTTTAATTATATGTTTGGAAACATATATTAGATTAAGTGATTCTAGGGTTAGTTTCCTTTTAAAATTTTTAATTAAATAAATTAAAAAATTAAAAAACATCAACCAATTAAATTATAACAATTAATTGGAAAGCTCTCCTATGAACGATACGTCAGCAGAAATCATTTAATGACTTCTCATTTAATATATAGGGGATAATTTTCCAACCAAATACCCTCCATATTTTCAGATTATTTGATCTTGACAGACCAGCAAATTAGTATTTATATTATATTGTAGAGCTGTTCTTTAGATAACCATGAGTGCAAGAGAAGGAGAGAGAGAGAAAAGAGAGAGTGGCATGTAAAGGTCGCACCAGCGTCCGGCTGCGCGTCTGAGCGCGTGTCGGCACCGGTGGCTCTCCGTTTTCTTGTTTCAGCGTAGCCGTCGGGCTGGGTGCTCCGTGCTGTTGTCGCTCTCCGATATACTGGCGGATCTGGATTAGGGTTTTGCCCCGGGAAGCTGCTCGGTTCGTTTGGGGACTTTCAACGGCGGCATCTCACCTCTCTCTGGTTTAGCGGTGAGGAGAACTGAAGAGGGCTCGCGGCGACAGTCAATTGTTGTGTTCAAGTTTCATTTTTCCGGGAGGTGGAAGCTCCGATAGCTCTACCGTCGCCGATAAAGATTCCGGGGGCAGAGGCTTCCTCAGCTCTGCGTCGCCGGCTAAGGTTCCGGGAGGGGGAGGCTCTTATAGCTCCACCGTTGCCGGCTTTGTCTCTGGGGGGTGAAGGCGTCTTTTTCCTTGCGTCGCTGGCTTTTGTTCTCTAGATGTGCTTTAGGGTTTTGTTTATCGTTCTTGTTTTTTTATGTGGTTACGGTTTGAGTTTGATGGATGAGATCTCGTCGGAGGACGATTGAAGCTCTCCGGTGGTAATGATGATGTTGAGTGCGAAGCTTCCTCTTGGGTGGTTTGCGGTGAATGATGGGGGATGAGATCTTGCCACGTCAACTGATTCTCTCCGATAATAGATCCTCATGAGCTTGAAGGTGTTTGCGGTGAAGAGAGGCGGAGTTATGGAGTTCAGGTGTGGTCCGGTGATTCGAGATTTCGATTTCCGGTATGGCGAGATGGATGGTGATGCGATGGCCCTCGCGACACGTGTCCTTCGATATCAAGGATGGTAACACGTGTCCGTTCTTTTCAAAAAATCGATCTGCGAGGCGGCCGTCGTAGGTTTGCACTTAGTTTCTAGAGTTTCCTCAATTTGGGCTTTATGGTCAATTGTGTGTTTGTAGGGTACCCGGTCTGTGTGGACTTTGTAATTTGTTGGGTTTCGATCTTTTATTTTATATAAAAATCTTGGTGGAAAAAGAAAAAAAGATAACCACGAGTGCAGAACCATATCATATAGCGTAATAATTGACTTTTAAGGTCCAGCGTGAACTTATACAGCACGAGCTTTTGTAATTAAATTAATTTTCTTTTCATCAAGACCACGTTTTGTAACTTTCTTTATCGAAGTTCGAACCATTTTCTAGATAATCTGATAAATGAGGTCAGGACCACGTGAATGTTGGTCAGAACCACGTGAATATTGGGGATGGAATATATGTCTCAGACAAGATCCATTAAATAAATAGGATTTAGTCCAGATTAATTGAAACCGATCGAGGCTGAATTGATATTGGAATAAACTGGATCGATCTAAAGGAAATAAAAAAAGAGATCCTATATATAAGGAGACGGCCAAAGAACGAGAATAAGTAATTTTTGGGTTCACCTTCTGAGTAAACAAATCTGTAGGTTTACCAACCAATAAAAATTCGTTTTTTATATTTAATATTAGGACTGGGCAAAAAACCCGGATCCGAAAAACCGAACCGAATCCAATCTGAAAAAGTAATACCAATCCGAACCGAAATTCATTATTCAACTGAGGGTTTTAGGTGATTTGTATTAAAATGACAAATCCACTGTTATTCAAACATGAATTTTAAAAACTCATTTAAAATCCACTGTTATTGAATTTGACATTTCGTAAAGTACTCTGAAATCCACTGTTATTGAAAATATTTTAAGTTGTGGAGTTTTAAAAATTTCAAGTGATTTTAGGGTGTTTGAGTGGAGTTTCTTAGTTAAAAAATTAAAACCCAAATCCCATGATTTTAGGTGATATTTTAGAGTGGTATAACAAAAATCAACTAAATCTCTGCAACTTATTGAAAGATCATCTAAAATCTCATTAAAAATTAAATCACCTCAAATGTTAGATTGAATACACCCCCTAAATATCCGAAAGGGTTCAAATTTTTGGTATTTATAGAACCGAAACCGAACCCGACCCGAACCAAAGTATTTCGGGTACCCGAATGTATCTGAAATAGATTTATATATCTAAATATATTAATTATTTTTAGATTAATGTATATTAAAAACATCTAAAATATATAAGTTAATTTTAAGTTTTCCAAAATACTTGAAAATATATACAAATAGTCAAAAGTAAATGTCTAAATAGCTAAAGTATACTCAAAACACCAAAAACACTTAAACAATCTATTGATTCTCTATCCAAATGTTCAAACCAAACTAATTTATATGTTAAGTTTAGGTATTTTGACATATGTTATTCAAATTTATTTGTAATATATTATTTTATTTTTATAATTTTGAGAAATTTAAATTATAATGAATTTTATAATTTTAAAAATAATTTAAATGGGTTATCCAAATTCGAACCAAACCCGCAAAGATCCGAACCGAACCCAAACCGAAATTTAAAAATACCCGAATGGGGCTAAAATCTTTGACCCCGAAAACCCGAACCCGAATAAATCCGAACCAAACCCAAACGGATACCCGAATGCCCACCCCTATTCAATATCTTTTAAAAAAGTAATATTATATTTTTAAAATTAAAAGATACAAATAAATAAAAAATAAAAGTAGTTGCAAACAAAAAAAAAGTTTTTTTTTTCAAAATATACCATCAGCAAAACACTAAACCCTAAATCCTAAACCCTAAACTCTTGGTAAACCCTAAACCCTTAGATAAATCCTAAATTTTTGAATTTTTTTAAGAAAATATTTTTAATACAGTCAGTAAAATACTAAACTCTAAACGCTTGGATAAATCCTAGACCCTGGGTTATAGGATTTACTCAAGGGTTTAGGGTTTAGGATTTAGGGTTTAGAGTTTAGTATTTTGCTGACGGTATTAAAATATATTTTTTAAAAAAGTTGTTTTGCTTGCAACTACTATTATTATTATTTTTTTGCATCTTTTAATTTTTAAAATATAATATAATTTGACAATATTTTGTTTTTTTAAAAAAATACTGAATATAAAATAAAGAAATTTTATTGGTTGGTGAACCTACATATTCACCCTAGGGAGTGAACCCATGAATTACTCCATTTTAAAAACACATACAGTTCCACACAAAAACTAGGGTCATATTATTTTTTTTTGTTCTTAATTTGACAAATCTAAAAGTCTTATTATTTTTTCTTGTAATCGTTTTTTTATTATCAATAAACATTTTTCAAATAATCTACTATTGAATTTGTGTATACTTCCAATATGTGCCAAATAAGATTAAACAATTGACACAGTATATAAGAAATTAGAAAACACCAAAAAATTAACTATCATAACTATAGGCATTAAAACCAATACAAAGAAAAACTTGCATCTAACATGATAGATGATGAAGAACATAATGAATTGTCTTACTCAAAAAGATGAGGCTAATCAAAGAAAATTCGAAAGAATCTTCCGGTTCTTACACGATTAGAAAACTCTAGATCTTGCCATCGAAACATGACTGAAAAGCCTCGCGAGAAGATATAGCTAGATCATCAATAATCCGCTATTGTCAACTAGTTACGAAAGACCAAGGTACTCACTAAAAGGCCCATTATTCCCTACAAACGATGTCTAATCTTTACATGATCCCTAATCATAAAGGCTATTTCTAAATGCAGTCCAAGAAGAGGACCGATCAAGCAGATCAGAAGGCCCATCGGGGACAAGAAGAGATGAAAGAAACTTAGAAGGGAAAATGCAAACAATTGGCCAAAAACAAACAGGAGTAAAACAATGAATTAAGCTCAAAGCATAAAATGAAAGAACATATGTTCTCAAAAACAAAGAAAGGTCATCAAAGGACCAATGGCAAAATCCAAAAACGAGAAATTAAAACAGCAAAAAGAAGTCAATTAGAGAGAAGGTCTCTAGAGGGTATCAATCCTTTGTCAGGAACCAACAGAGGAGAGAGCCCTCCTGAATCATGGTCGACCCCATCACCAAATGGTACTGACAGAATTCTTCATTGGGCTTCCATTGCATGGCCTGCTTAACCAGTCACTACTACATACGTTTCCAGCAAGCAGTGATCCTCGCCTTCTGGATCACTAATTCTTGCTAGCTGATCAAAGTCTGAACCTGCCCCAAAGAAAGAGGATTTTGTCCTATAACCTCCCTCGTTCGGATCCCGGGCCAACACCTCGTAATTCATAGCGGTAGGATCTCATCACCTCCCAACGATTGTGTTCCTCTGGATCAGCACTTGGAAAGGTATGAGCATCCAAAACCGGTACTACACAAGGATTGGGACGTCTCCTCGATACATTCATAAAAAACAGCCGTTGCAAGAACCTCCAGCCTATTCTCAATAAATAAAAATAAATAGAAAGGGAAAGGTAAGAGACATCCACAAAGTAATGACAACCACAAAGAGAAGGAGACTTACCCTAGATACGATTGTGAAACAAAGTTTCCCGACTCCCCAAGAATTTAACCCATTTAATATCCTAGAAATGGTCAATGTCTCTTACACCAATGCTTTCGAATCAAATGATACCGACTGGAAGAAAGCTAATACGAGGATCCATATCAGTTAAGAGTTACATAAATAATCCATACGTCGAAGTCAAAATCTTTACTACATGATGCCAAAACAGGGGAATGCCGGAGCCCCCTCTGATCTTCATAAACATATAGCTCATATTCCAACGATTCCCAAAAGGTATGCTATCTCCGGTAGTCTTCAACGGTTCTTTAACAATAGGTTGGCCATCTCGGGAAAGAATATGATGGAAGTCTCTCTCATTAGCCAGTGGAATAAAGAAATATCATAAAAAATCTCATGCACGCTAAAGATATGCACACTCTCAGTACTTGGGAGAAAATTACAGTTCGTCAAGTCAGAGGATCGAGTTGTGAAGGAGAAATACCAAAGTACGAAAAACTACCGCTATTAGAGCACGTGTTCCCCTTCTAAAACCCGCCACCAGGAAGGCCTCATAGATGGAAATTTCATCCATTCCTTCATCAGAGGCCCGTTCAAATCTAGCTGGGCTCCAAAGTTCCATCGATGGAGGCAAGGAGAATTTCCTTAGGATTCTAAGAATTTTGTCGTCTCTAATCTCAGAAAAAGGATCGGTCCCTTCAAAACCATGGGGATGATAGTATCTCAAGGCAGCCACTGGAATGACTTTCCTGATCAGGTTTGAGAACACCACTGCTTTGGGAACACCACTCCATGTAGGACTGGCGAAGGAAAAAGGGCTGCCACAAAGCTGTTTGGGCCTAATGCGACCACCTAAGAAAGAAACAGGGAAAGAAAAAAATTGAGATACTCTTCCATCCTTTTAAATTTCAGAAAATAAAAGTTGTCGAGCAGGTATAACAAGGATTACTCCCTGGGCATATATATCAAATCCTAACATGCCTAAGCCTAGGTTTCTTTGCAAAAATGCGCCAACTGAGGAAAGAAGGAAAGATTACAATTTTTGAATATCAGAAAATAGGCAAGTTTCCTCCTATAAGAAAATCGGATATCAAAGGCCATAGCGACTATATCTCGTGAAAAGGGAAAGAAAATCCTCCAAAGATATTCAAATAATCGACAATAACTGATTTCACTTATAGAGAAGTTCCCATTCCTATCAAATCTCTTCTCCGGCCTCCAAACTAAAAATTTCTGCTTCCTGGAAAAATGAATAAACTTTCCCTCGATAAACGCTGGCAGATCTACGCGACCATTATCATCCCGACAAATATATATATTCCCATTGTGGCATCATAAAACTTATTTCCTGGCCCAGGTCAGGATTCATCGACTAGAAGTAGAAAAACAAATACACACTAAGGTATATCGACAATTCCTTTACATGATCCGGTCATGTGTCACCAAGGCCTCGCGCCAAAAGACGTATCTCGTTAATTACTGAATTTCGAATTCATAATCAAAAATACCATCAGATCACATGATCTCGTACGACCCTGGATTTAAATCACCAAAGGATCAACATATATTCTTCGACAACTCGCGATTAGATATCTACTACCGAGTTCTTATATGGTCCAGGCCCGAACAACCCGAAAAACCTTGAAGAAGCGACATCCTAATTGTTGGACCCAAAAACCACCGGTAAATGAGCAGGCCAAAGCCCGTTAATGTCATAATACAATTTTGGCATAGAGAGGTCGACCAAGAGAATCTTGAGGCCTAAATCAGATGAGAACATATGTTAATCAAAAGCCCATCATAAAAAACCGTAAGACTTGGTCTTAGCGATCTCAACGAAGAAGGAGAACGAGACCGAAGATCTCGGAAGAGGTTGGATGAGATCGCGGAGTCAAGCAATTATAAAAGCGAAGTCAAGCTAAGAGGAATACAAGACGAAAAAACCCTAGAGAGAGAGAACTAGCAATACGTCGACCTCTTTTAGCTCGCTTTAGTTCTAACTTCATTTCGATCTCAATTGTAGTTCTCGATCTCATTTTCCTTACTTGTATTTAATCTTCATCGATCATAAAAGTCCATTTTTGTCAACCGGAATCTGATTAAATCGTTGTGTTCTAAGGAAGTCATTGCCTACATCCTTTTTCTCCCTAATTTAATATCTCAAACACTACAAAATTCTTAGTGTAGATTTTAGGATCTACATTTAGGCACCAACTGTGGAGAGAAAAACGATTAACATCCTTGCTAAGAATCCGATCTAAGGTTCCTAAGCACGATAATGGATCCCAGTCAAATCCCATCTGGAAACTCGTCCAGAGTCGCTGATCCCGACCCAAACGGATCTAACCCGAGAAGCAACGTACCACCTGTCGGGCTTAACGGCTCAACTCCGACGGATACACCTCAAACACGAAACCCATCTCCGGGAACCGCCGGGGTGACGACTCAAAGTCAGACCGGAGCTAGAGTCTGGACTAGGACTAGACATAATCAACCCGGAGACGATCCAGCCGTACGAGCACAATCAACGAGACTGATCTCACCGACCCCGTTAACCCAAACTCGGGAACAAGTAGCTGAAATGGCGAGCATGGTGGCATCACTCGTCGATAAATCCAAACTCAAGAGATCGCTTATCGAAACATTGCGGATTGACTAGAGCGAACGGAGAGAGAGAGCTCGCCGAACATCGAGCTAATGCTCAGAAACAAAACGGAAGTCGACCAGATCCATCGATCCAAACACCGACCCTCCGGACAATGGAGCCTTCGGTACCCCAGAATACCCGAGCTCACGATCAATACAATATCCGGGCGAAAACTCCCAACAGCCATTCCGGCCGAACCCAGCCGCAAGAGGTTTGAAGTACGATGGATCCAGCGAGATACCAGCTAGCTCGCAAGGGATGCCGGAAACACCTCCCGCTACCCGCAGCATTCCGGACTTAAGATCGGGGGAGGTGATGCACCCTAGGAAACGCTACTCGACCGGTAAGGGGGATATGAACTCCGAAAGGAGAACTGATGGTTTGAATGACGACACGATGGGTTGCGGAAGGCCCAATGATACTGCCAAGGTGTCTGATCAACGCCTGATATGACTCACAGGTCCGTTGAGGAGACGATCTCGATCTGTTGCCGGATGTGACGCACCGGTCCAACGAGAAAGAGTGTGTAACTTGGAGCTAACCACACCAAGAAACGAAATGAAGTGTTCTTGACAAAGAACAGAGAGAAAAACTCATAAAAAAAGGAAAACAATCTGATTATTTCGTGGGTTGTGATTACATATTTATACTACAATGAGTCAAAGAGAGACTTAATAGTTTTTGTGGAAAATCACACCTAGAAAATGAAAACAAAGACTAGAAAATATTAAAGAGAGTCAAAGACTCTTGATTTCCAGATCTGGACAAAATGGACTCTTCAGCTGATGTCCAGGTTCATTTTGGTCGTGTAGGTCCATGCTGGGAAGGACAAGGACACACGCGGGACGATCCACACAGCCCGAATTCGCGAGAACTGAAGATCACCTGATTTGTAAATTGCATAACTCCCACATCTGAACTCCTTTTGATCTGATTCTTCTTCGAGGAGTTTCATAATTCAGTTGAGAACATTATCCAAGCAGTTTCACGCGAAGAAACATCATGGTTTAGAAGATATACTTCAAACAGTGAATGTGTGTCTGTGTTGCTTCTCGGGTGGTCGGGTGGTCGAACCAACTCAGAAGATTGAACCAACTTGCTCAGCTTGTCCAAGTGAGTGTCAGTCCTGCTCAGCTCGTCTAGGATAGTGTCAGTCCAGCTCACTAGATTATTCAGCTCGATCAGCTCGATCTGGGGCACATCATACTCTTCCTCTTCAAAAGGATTTGTCCTCAAATCCATTTTACCTGATTCAAAAAAAAAATGAGTCAGACAAAAGGAATTTAAAAAACATGTAAAGTTCAATGAAGGAGAAATTTGTATAGAAACTTCCTGAATGTATAGATTGATCTCCAGGTCGCCAATGTCGGGTTTGAAGCTGACTGAATCGGTTAGCTTTCAATTGAGGCAAGTGTAGAACTGGTTTGACCGGTTTTGAAAAATAGATCATAACTTCATAATTTCGTGGCCATTTCTCCTGATATTGGTCTTTCTGGAAAGCTGTGAGATCCATCTGGAATGCTATGATCGGTTTCGGCTCAGGCCGTTTCTTTCCTGGGCCTAAATCTCCTTGGGAAATCTGGTACTCGCGGATAGGTGGACTGGAGATCCTCCGGTTTGAAAAATTCATAACTCCTTCATCCGCAAGGCTTTTCATGTGATTCCAGGCCTCAGTGAATCCTTGGTGAGTTGGCCTTCCAGGAAAATTGGATTCATGATAAAAGACCTTCTGAAACTCGAGATACTCTCCTTGAACTGAACCTCTGTCGCTGGCATCTCCAAGGTAGCCAGGTTGGACAACAATGCAGCTCCATATCTCAGGCTGTTGGTCAAGGTCAATTCTTTCATTCCTCAGAGGCTGAACCTGTCTTTCCTGGATACTCAAAACAGAAACTAAAAGACCAGGATCATATGTGCAAGACAAGTACTTGTTCAACTCAAAAATCAAGGTTTCGTTTTCATGAACAAGTAGCACAAGTTTCAGCTGATCAAGATGCACATCAAAGTAGACATTATAGACCAGAATGGTTTCAAGGCATGCAGCAACATTATTCATTTTCAGAACATGCCTATCCTTCTCAACATCTGAACACACAAGCTTAAGTTCAGATTGAGAATCAAATATCAAAGACTCAGGATGTTTTTCAAAGAAAGTGTTGTAGACCACAATATCATCAAGGCTCAAGACAACACAATTATCACGAAATGATCTTAGAAGATGCCAAGTTTTATCAGTTTTAGAACACACAAGATCAGGCTGCAAAACAGAATCACAAAAATCAAGATCACAAAAATCAATTTTAGTTTCAAGTGATTTCTGTTCCAGCATCTTTTTAATTAAGAAATCGTCCAATGCACAAGAGGATGGAAACAAATCATCAGTGATCAGTGCATGTCTAGAAGAAATCAGATCAAAGCCAATGCCTTTGAAAACAAATGAATCAAACGGTTTTGTAGCACAAGAATCAGTTTGTTGCAAATCAAGATCTAATGAGTTTTCAAGATGATCAAATTTTTTGCTACATTTCAAGAACTGATCAAAACTCAAAATAAATCCAGAATTGATGCCACTGCCTTTTTGAAAACATTTTTGATCAAGAAGTTTCTCAGGTTTAAACATTTTAAAAGAATTAATCATGTTTTCAAAAACAGATTTTGAAACACAAAACTCTTTCATTTCGTCAAGACCAAAACGAATTACATCATGAGAACTGACCTTCACAAACATATCAGGCAGAGAATTAGGCAAAGAAAGTTTCTCACAGTGCTCTTGAAGATCAGGAGACAAAGGGGCAGGAGATGTGCCGGGATCAACGCATAGATGACTTTCCATAGCGATGGATGAGATGCTTGTTGCTTCTTCATCAAAGACTGGACCCAGTTCGTCTTCCTCATCAAAGATGGGACCTAGATCATCATCCGAGGGTCTCCTAGTGTCAAGAGGTGGTCCTTGTTGTGGGTAATCCAAAGGCTCTTCCTCAAAAACCTGTGAAACTAGAACAAGACTACTCGGATGCTCCGGTTCAAAACAGGTTAGTCCATTAGTCTCTTCATTATCAATATCAATCATAAGATCAGGTTTTGGAGAAGGAAGATCACATTCATCCTCACAAGTGATCAAACTTTCCATCAGCTCTTCATCATACTCATCAAAAATTGGTAAAGAATCAGAAAAATCTTTTAGATCTTCAAGGTTATTTTCAGATTTACCTTTAGGTTTTTCACTGATGAACAATGAGGGCTCAGCTACAGGTGCACGTGTGGATGTGCTCTTCTTGTGGCTCTTGCCGACGTCCTTGAGTGTTTTCACCACTTCCTCCACAAGGTTGTCACAAAACTCTTGGACATTAAACTGAAAAGGTTGCCTCTTTGGATCAACCACATCTCTAGATGATCTAGACTGCTCTCTACATCTTTGGTTTGGCTTTCCCTGCACACTAACAAACTCATCAAAATTATTCAAAGGATATTTAAATGGAGTTTGAGAGATAGAATGTCGTGGGGGCTTCTCCTTGCTACTTCTCTTTCGAAGACCAAACATCATAACCTGAAAATCTCAACACAAAAGTTAATAGATAAAAATCCTCACTCTCTCAAGTGTTTGATCCTCACCCACACACGTGTTTCACTCAGATTTTTATGGTAATCACACAAGAGTTTCTTCTCAAAGTTCTAAGAGAACAGATCAAGGAATCCCAATGGGTAGATCCAAGCAAAACAAAAGGGTTTTTGGTGTAAGAGAGAAAGATAAGAGATTTATGGTTTTGGAATCCGCTTTAACCACCTCAAAGGCTGGATTTCTCCTCAGCCAGCAGGCTTACTCTTCCACCACCAATCCACAAATCAATCTCTTTTTGAATCTTTTTTTTTATATACTTTTTTTTTATAGATCTTTTCTTTTTTTTTTTTTTTTTATATGTGGATGGTAATGAGGGGCCCGGATTCAAGATAGAAAGAAGAAGAAGTGTTTAGAAGAAATGGAAAGATGAGAAGAATGGATTGAAATAGAGTTACCGGAAGAGTGGCTCTGATACCAAGTTGATACGCCCAAAACGGGATGAAGGCTTTGGCCGGGTGTTTGATATGAACCGAGAAGGCAATTGGCACTTCCGGAACTGGGATGGAATGAATGGATCGTCAAGAGATGCGGAATGGCTCTTGATATACCATGTCCTTAAGGCTAACCACCTAAGAAAGGATGATTGTGTGTTGGCTAACCACCAAGGAACACACAAAGATGATTGGCTAACCACCAAATCAACAAGCCGGTTCAAACCGATGAACTAGCTAAGAACTCTCTCTCACTCAGAGAAAAGAAGAACGAAAATGAAACCCAAAAACTCTCTGATTTTATTCATTGTAGAGATTACATATTTATAGTACAATGAGTCAAAGAAAGACTTAAAGAAATTGTGGAAAACAAGACATAGAAAATAGATATTTGACCAGATCTAGTCAAGGCACAGAAAATAATGTTGATGTGCCCCAGATCGAGCTGATCGAGCTGAATAATCTAGTGAGCTGGACTGACACTATCCTAGACGAGCTGAGCAGGACTGACACTCACTTGGACAAGCTGAGCAAGTTGGTTCAATCTTCTGAGTTGGTTCGACCACCCGACCACCCGAGAAGCAACACAGACACACATTCACTGTTTGAAGTATATCTTCTAAACCATGATGTTTCTTCGCGTGAAACTGCTTGGATAATGTTCTCAACTGAATTATGAAACTCCTCGAAGAAGAATCAGATCAAAAGGAGTTCAGATGTGGGAGTTATGCAATTTACAAATCAGGTGATCTTCAGTTCTCGCGAATTCGGGCTGTGTGGATCGTCCCGCGTGTGTCCTTGTCCTTCCCAGCATGGACCTACACGACCAAAATGAACCTGGACATCAGCTGAAGAGTCCATTTTGTCCAGATCTGGAAATCAAGAGTCTTTGACTCTCTTTAATATTTTCTAGTCTTTGTTTTCATTTTCTAGGTGTGATTTTCCACAAAAACTATTAAGTCTCTCTTTGACTCATTGTAGTATAAATATGTAATCACAACCCACGAAATAATCAGATTGTTTTCCTTTTTTATGAGTTTTTCTCTCTGTTCTTTGTCAAGAACACTTCATTTCGTTTCTTGGTGTGGTTAGCTCCAAGTTACACACTCTTTCTCGTTGGACCGGTGCGTCACATCCGGCAACAGATCGAGATCGTCTCCTCAACGGACCTGTGAGTCATATCAGGCGTTGATCAGACACCTTGGCAGTATCATTGGGCCTTCCGCAACCCATTGTGTCGTCATTCAAACCATCAGTTCTCCTTTCGGAGTTCATATCCCCCTTACCGGTCGAGTAGCGTTTCCTAGGGTGCATCAAGTGGTATCAGAGCCACTTTGGCTGGTTTGTTTTCTATCTTCTTTTCATCTTCTCATCTCTTCATCATTTTCTTTTCTTATTTCTTTTTGGATCTGTGCTGTTCCTTTACTCCCTTGTGATCGCCATAAAAAAAAAAAAAAAAAAAAAAGAGAGATAGAAAAAGTAAAAGATTGGCTTGAATCACTTGGAGTGGTGGAAGAGAAATCCTGCTGGCTGAAGAGAAACCCAGCCTTAGGACAGTTAAAGCGGATCCACACAAAAAATCTCTTCATCTTTCTTTCTGTATCTATTCCCACAAAGTTTGTTTTTGGTTTTGATTGCTGAATTTTGACTGCCTATCATCCTTTGAACTAGTAGAAAGAACTCTGAGTGATCACCTAAAAATCGTGAGCTAAACACTTTGAGAGTGTGAGGATTTTTATTTGCTAACTCTTTTGTTAAGTGTTTTCAGGATGTTTGGACTTCTCAAGAAATCAAAACCACTACAAGATGATGTCTACTTTCCTTTTAAAACTGTTGTTGAAAAGAAGCAATTGATTTTTGATAAGAGACAGTTTGCTTCTAATGAATTTGATTTTGTGCAGAAACAAAGGAAGAGACAAAACATGTCCAATGATGAGAAGTGGGTCAGAAGTGGTGATCGTCCCTTCACCAAAGCCAAGAGAAGCAACTATGATATACTTGATCAGAAAGAGCTTCAGACTTATGCTAGTTTGGAGAAGATGTTACATAAGGCAATTCATGCTATTCGGCAACTCAAAAAGAAAGGAAACACCAAAACTTCTCCAGCACCAAAACAGCATGATCTCAAACGAGGTAATCTTTCTTCTTTTTCAAATTCCAATTTGAAAACTAATGAGATCTCCTCTGATAAATGCAAAGCTGTGAAACCCACAAGCAAAGCTCATTTTACCAGGTGCTTCAAATGCCATAGGATCGGTCATTATGCTAACAAGTGTCAAAAGCAAAAACCGTTGGTGACTTTGGAGAATGAGAACGTTGAAACCAAGCCAGAAAAGGAAGACCCTTTGCCAATTTTTGATGACTTCACACATAAGCCAATGGAGGGGCTAGTTGAAAAACAAATCCGTGGTCATCAAGCCAACCAACAAGGATCTTCTTCCATTCAAAAACCGGACCAAACTCAAGGTGAGCATTGTGCTGATTATAATCCTTTTGCTTATAATCCTTTTCCTTTTAATGTTTCAGATTTGAGGACAAATCTTTTTGAAGAGGAAGGGAATGATGTGCCCTGGTTCGTGGATCAGTCCATTGGAGCCAACCAGCATGGAGATCAGGACATTCTGAACAATTCATCCGAGGTTCACCCATCCGACCAGACTAACCGAGCCATGAACCGGATCAACCCGTGTACGTCCAGAATGGATCTAAGGCTGTCCCGATCGTCCCGCGCACGTACTGACTCGTACCGCCCATGGCCAGATCAGTTCGGATGAACCTGGACAGTAGCCGAAGGGTCTCCTTGACCAGTCCACCTCAAACTCAGAAACTTTGACCAGTCAACATTATTTTCTGTGCCTTGACTAGATCTGGTCAAATATCTATTTTCTATGTCTTGTTTTCCACAATTTCTTTAAGTCTTTCTTTGACTCATTGTACTATAAATATGTAATCTCTACAATGAATAAAATCAGAGAGTTTTTGGGTTTCATTTTCGTTCTTCTTTTCTCTGAGTGAGAGAGAGTTCTTAGCTAGTTCATCGGTTTGAACCGGCTTGTTGATTTGGTGGTTAGCCAATCATCTTTGTGTGTTCCTTGGTGGTTAGCCAACACACAATCATCCTTTCTTAGGTGGTTAGCCTTAAGGACATGGTATATCAAGAGCCATTCCGCATCTCTTGACGATCCATTCATTCCATCCCAGTTCCGGAAGTGCCAATTGCCTTCTCGGTTCATATCAAACACCCGGCCAAAGCCTTCATCCCGTTTTGGGCGTATCAGGAGGCACGATCGCAGATCCCACCGATTAACCCTGGACCTCCTGGAGAAAGGTTCACGCCCAGTAACAGGAACGGAATCGACCAAATTCCTCGAACCGACTTTACCGAGGAACCCAGGCAAACTCGGAGTTACACGTTCCAAGACGCCACAGACACGGAACATCAGCGAGAAAGATGCACGATGCCAAATGAGACCGGCGATTTACAAGAGTATATCGAAAGAAACGACGCCGAGCTTAGAAGAATACATGCTATTATGCACACCGCGACGAGCTCAGCTCCGGACATCGATCAAGTGATCGAAGAAACTAGAAGAACTCCTTTTACCAACCGAATCACCAGTATCAGATTGCACGATATTGGGAAAATTAAATTCCCCGAGTACTCGGGAAATTCCAATCCCAAAGCCCACATCAGAGCCTTCCGATTGTCGATCTCGCGAGCACACCTCAGCGACGAAGAAAAAGAAGCAGGATACTGTCGCTTCTTTGCCGAAAATCTAACCGGTCCAACTCTCGAATGGTTCGCCGGCCTCAAAGGAAACTCGATCGATAACTTCACCCAATTAGTATCGGCCTTCTTAAAGCAGTATTCGGTCTTCATCGAAACAAGAGCAACCGAAGCCGACCTATGGAACCTCAAGCAAGCTCCCTTCGAATACATAACCAAGTTCAGAGAGATCAAATCAAAAATCTCCAACCTGAACGAGGTCGTAGCCATAGCTGCCCTCAAGAATGGAGTTTGGTTATCCTCGAAATTCAGGGAAGAAATGGCAGTAAGAGCTCCCGCTTCGTTGGATGACGCTTTGCATCGAGCTTCTTACTTCGCAACCCACGAAGAAGAGGTCGCTGCTCTAAAAGAGCAATTCCTAGCCAGTAAGAACGGTGTCAATAAGTAGATTTCGGCAACCAAAGACCCTCCACCGAAGGGACAACACTTTTATGCCATCAACAATTCATCAAACCGACAATCGACATTCGACAACAATAAATACTGTAATTTCCATAAAAGAAAAAGACACTCTACTGAAGAATGTCGCGCAGCAGTTAAAAATAAGGAGGAAGAAAAGGAAGATGGCGAGAACCTCGAAGAGGAGGAAGAGACACCTTCTACCCCAAAAAACAGTGGGAAAGCAAAAGCATTTACCAAAAAGAGAACCATGGAGGTCGAAAAAGAATCACCGAGCTTGCCTCCACCAGCTCCCAAAAAGAGAGTCGATATGATTTCATGGGGAAACCAGCGTACGAGCACGTACCAAAATGTTCATCCAAATGAAGAAATACCCCATATCGAGATAACGATCACTATTCAAACCGCGAAAAGCGATAACCAGGTCGATAGCACTCCAGAAACCGAGCACGAGGACTACAAGACCGTCGACAAACAAACAAGCTTGGAACTGAACAATAGGCTCCGGAAATTTCAAAAAAGAATGGGTCTCCCCATAACCCCGAAAATAAAGAAAAACAACATGCGGCCTAACAACCACAAACTATTTGGGGGACAAAGACGCTACCAGCCAATATTGACCAAAAAATGGCATTTCCCGGCAGCCAAGCACGATAAGACTCTACCAGCCAATATTGACAAAAAATGGCATTTCCCGGCAGCCAAGCACGATAAGACACCTCAACGCATTGATTTCATCTATGGCGGCTCGAAGTTATGCAATTCAGTCAATTCGATCAAAGCCTTCCAGCGAAGAGCTGAAAATAACATCGGAATTCGAGAACCTGCATTAGAACCAAACCAAGAAATCACCTTCGACGAAGAAGAAATTCTCGATCTCAATAAACCTCACGACGACGCACTCGTTATACGTCTAGACGTAGGAGGATGCGAGCTCTCCCGCGTCATGATTGACACTGGAAGCTCTGCCAACGTTCTTTTCTACGACGCTTTCAAAAGAATGGGCTTTACCGAAGAACTCCTTAAACAAGAAAGGACACCTCTCATCGGCTTTGCCTGTGAAACAAATTACTCCCTCGAATCAATCGAGCTCGCAGTCACAGCAGGAGACATCCGGAAGATTGTCGAATTCATAGTCATCGATCGACCAGCCCCTTTCAATGCTATCTTAGGGCGACCCTGGCTCTACAACATGAAAGCAGTGCCCTCAACGTATCACCAGTGCGTAAAATTCCCAACACCAAGAGGAATAGAAACAATCCGTGGAAGCCAAAGGAATTCGAGAACCTGTTATCGCACGAGCTTCAAAGAGATCGAATCCAACCCGTTAAAAACAAGAGTCGACCTCGATTCTTTGCCTAAAAATAAAAACGAAATAAGCACACCATTATGTGCACGATCAGCAGAACTCACGACCCTATACTAGGGTACAATAATTGAACTACGATTTGACTTGATCCCTCGTCGAGGGTACGTAGGCAGCTCTCATCACGAACCCAGTCACCATTAACAAACCAAGCCTTCCTCCTCAAAGCTCCCACACGACTTAACCACGAGCTCGGCCGAAATCGAACTCCACTCGAAGCCAACGAATCATTCATACCTCAACCTTAGCAAATATAAATTATTTCTTATCGAGAATATATTGTATTTCCTACTGCACTTATCAAAGAAAACCCTCCTTTTTTCTCTTTTTTGAAATCTCAGCCTTTAAAAGCTCATTACGATTAACTGTACTTCGAGGCACTGATCAAGTCTGCGAATGCTTTTAATCCCGCTTAAAGTTGAAGCGCAATCAAATCGGTAGAATATTTTAACTACACCGATTTAAACCATCGAGACAGTACCAACTACATCGATCTGTTGCCGAAAACGGCCCGACAAGAACAAAAAAGCGAACTAAGAAATCATATTTCTTCTCTTATTTAAACAGAAACAATATCAAAACAAAACAAAACAAACGACTTTGAAATCAAAAGAAAGAAAAACAAAGCATAACGATCTTAACCCTCAACGTCGAACTCACCATCTTCTCCCCGGTCATCCTCACGGTCCAAACCATCAGCCGATACCTTCCCGAAGAAATCCTCTGGGATATCCTCCGAAGCTTGTGGGACATCTAACCTCCCAACCGAAAAATCAGATACCATCGTCGCATCGAGCGCAATGCCGAGACCAGTCCCCTTCACCTCTAGACGATTCAGCTGACTCGAGGCCAGCAAGTTATTGTTCATTATCTCATTAAGAAGATCGATGTTGGACATGACTTCTCGAAGACGAATCTCACAATCCGCGGCAACCTTCTTCCTCTCCCACTTATCCTTGAGGGACACCAGCACATCCAGGTAACTAACCGCCAAGGTCTTCTTCGCCTCGTAGGTCGCATGACGAAGATCCTCGGCATATTTAGCCGTGGAAGACTCAATCCTACCTTCTAAATAGGAAACCTGTTCCAGAGCCGACTTTCTTTCGTTCTCGATCACCCGGAGTCTAGCCTCAAGAGAAGCCGCCTGGTTCCCGAGCTTCTCAGCAGCAGCCAATTGAGCAGCGTTAGCTCGCTCCCGATCTCGTGCCGTCTTCAGATTAAATTTTAAATCTCGAACCACCTTTTTGATCTCATGCAGTTTGTCCGATCGAGGCTCATCCTTTAAACGTTTCTCCAAGGCCGAAGCAAACTCGTTATTCGCCTCCATAGCCTGGAAAAAGTCAAGAAGATCAGGAAGAGGAAGGGCGATCACATCTTAACCAAGAATAGAAACCAAACCTTGGCATGAGCAACCGCCATCTTCACATAGGCTTCGCGCTCGGTCATGTTTCTCAAAGAAGGAAGCGGACACCCAGCAGGCTTGAAATGCCTAACCAAATGAGCAACGCTGTCAGGATCCTCCGTAATAGGGCAATCCTTAGCATGAGTGAACTGCCAATGAAACGGTTTTGCGACCACACAATCACTCGAGGAACTCGACTTATGTTTGTCGCCGGTCGTTTTCGCTTTCTTTTGAGGACGGTCTCGCCCGTTAGAACCATTGGGGCTGTTCAACGAAGGACGGCTAGATATTTTCTTACCATCAGTCCCCTTTCCCTTCTTAAAGGATGAGTCTGGAGGAGGACGAGTCTCTTCACGGAGAACTTCGATAAGAGCTTCACTTACATCTCCGGAACGAATCCTCTCTGAACCAACTCCGCTAGCTCGGTGTCGAGCCCTCTCAGAGTCACGGGGTCTGTTTTTCTCGACGTCATCGGTCTCGAAAGCTTAGTCGATTTTTTGAAAAGTTTAAAGAGTCAGGAAGTTGGGTTCCGAAGTATTTATCCTAATGAGTTAGGGAATAAAATCCCCACAATCCTACAGCAAAACAGATATTTTATAAACCCGACATATTTAAAAAGAAACAAGATATCTTGGCAAACTAGGGAATAAAAATCCCCGAAAATCTAAAGGCAAAGCGGATTCCTTATGAATCCATGATTATCCGAAAAAGAGAGTAGGAAGAACGACCCTCTTTCAAAAAGTCTAAGTTTTGAAAAAAAAAACACAACAACAAAAGGAAACGTAGGATTCAACTTGAGCTCAACTCCTCTTCGGCATCCAGAGGCTCGCCACCATCAGAAGAATTCGCAGAGACTTGCGGAAGATCGAGGTCGGCAAGGGACCAAGCAGAGGAAGGACACAGATTCACATCAGCCGCGCAGTCCGGCTCCATCTCCCTCAAGCGAGCAAGCTCTTCTTCTACGGACAAACCCTCATCTTTGATCTCAGTAAGGAGATCGATATTTGCCACAAACTCTTAAAGCTGGACCGAGCAGTAGTTTCCCTCTCTTTGTTCGCCCACTTTTCCTCCAAGGACGACAGAATCGATTGGTACGCCTCCACGACCTCATGACGAGCAGCACGAGAAGCTCGGCGAATGGTTCAATCTAGTGCGGCCTCCACTTCGTCAACTCTAGCCCTCTGAGAAACGACCGCTGCTGCAAAAGCTTCCCGTTCACAGTGAGCCTTCCATAGATCCTCTCTCAAACGTTGGATTATCCCCGCCTGCACTTTCTTCCCATCCTCGAATGCCTCGAGCTCTCTCAAGAGCTTCTCGACCTTTTCCTTGTGAGAGACACAAGCCCGCTCCATTATGATGACATACTCGTTAACGGCCTCCATTACCTGAAAATTGGAGCACAGATGCAATAGATTTCAACATAAACGAATTCAAAAGACGAAACTAAAGAGAAGTCCTTATTCTTGTAAAAACACGAATACTATCTAGACCGACCAAAGTACCTTGGCGTTCTCCCCGTAAATTTTGGAGTAGGCTTCTTTTTCCTCATCCGTGAAAAAGAACACGGGACGAGAGCCGGAAGGACGGTCTTGCTGGCATGGATCGACGGACGCTTGGAAGGAGCTTCCTTCCCCTTTCTGAAGCTTCTGTTTCTTCCCCTTTTTCTTCGAAGCGGAAGGCACCGCGCTCGATGTCGCCTTCAAAGTACGAGAACTGGTTCGCTTACGAGCCACATATCCATCCTGGGATTCAGAACTGAGTGAAACCGGCGATGCTTCGGTCGCGTCAAGACTCGGAGGTGGAATCGAATGAGACGTTCCCTCAACCTAAGACTTCGGAGATCGAGAAGACGTGAATCGTCTTGACAAATGTCTGTCAAGACGAGCAGAATCAGAAGGAGGTTCAAGAGGAGTACCCACGTCTTCATCAACTTCTGCGACTCCGATGTCCTCGATTGGTTCAACAACTAGAGGAGGCATCTCGACACCAGGAGGAAGCAGAAAAGCAGCTCGATTTCTGTCGCAAGTAAAGGTCGACCAATCAGTAGCACCACGTCGCAAAACGGTCAGGAGACCTCGTAGATGACCAGACATCGAAGAACTCCCCGAATGAACTATCCAAAGAAAATACACATGCATCAAGAAAGAATTACAACCAATCGAACACCTTAAAAATAGAAAGAATCATGGGAACTAACCTATATCCTCAGCCCAGTACTTTGATAGACGAGAGAAATCGAAAGTTCCCATGGTCGCAGCATCGACCTTGAAGAACAAGACCTTCTCTCGCCAGTCATCGTCACGATATGGGGATCCCTCGATGACATGACGACCAGGACGAGGAGACACAACGAAGATTCCAGGACTCTTGGTATTTCGCTTCATTACGTAAAGATGGCAAAACTCGTCAAGACCGAAGGACAAATTTTCTTCCCTTGCTCTGGCCAAGATCGCGAGAAGGTGACGCAGCAGATTCAGACTCAACTGAGAGAAGGACAGTCCCAAAGTCGCCAAGATTTCAAGCACCGGCTCCGGAATCGAAAAAGAGCTTAGCCATGATCGAAGATGAAAGAAATCGCGAGAAAATGAGAAAGCAATAATATTTCTTTTTTTTATCACGAGAATCGCACAAGATAAACTAGAATCAAAGATGATTATCTCCTAGGTTATATAGGAAAATTCTCAACGGTTTGAAACGGCTCTATTGCCAAAATCGAAAAACAATAATTACTCGAGTCGCGTCTTCAATATAGCCGTTACGGCTGGAATCCGAAAAGACGCGCGGAGTAACGACAAGATGACACGTTCCATGTTCCGATTGCTCAAGGTCGACGAGGAAGAAATGAGTCATCTCTGTTATTTTTATTAAATAAAGAGATTGGGGGACAAATGTTGGACCCAAAAACCACGGCTAAATGAGCTGGCCGAAGCCCGTTAATGTCATAATACAACTTTGGCATAGAGAGGTCGACCAATAGAATCTTGAGTTCCAAATCAGATGAGAAAGTATGTTAATCAAAAGCCCATCATAAAAAACCGTAAGAAATTGTCTTAGCGACCTCAACGAAGAAGGACAACGAGACCGAAGATCTCGGAAGAGGTTGGATGAGATTGCGGAGTCAAGCAATTATAAAAGCGAAGTCAAGCTAAGAGGAAGACAAGACGAAAAAACCCTAGAGAGAAAGAACTAGCAATATGTCGATCTCTTTTAGCTCGCTTTAGTTCTACATTCATTTCGATCTCAATTGTAGTTCTCGATCTCATTTTCCTTACTTGTATTCAATCTTCATCGATCAATAAAAGTCCATTTTTGTCAACCGGAATTGGATTAAATCGTTGTGTTCTAAGGAAGTCGTTGCCTACATCCTTTCTCTCCCTAATTTAATATCTCAAATACTACAAAATTCTTAGTGTAGATTTTAGGATCTACACTAATCATACACCTTCTGAGAAGGTATGACTCCAGTCGATCTAAGTGCACATGTTATTTCATGACTTAATCCGTTAAATCGAAAGATAAGGGGTAAATTGTTGGGATAATAAATTCAGGGAGTTGTGGGAACCGAAATTCACACCGTCAATTTTAATGAATAAAAACGGAGGAAAGCCAAGTTAACCCGACTTTCCCTGAAGGTCCGGATTCTCTGCGACAGCCAACGACAAGTGACCGAGTAAATGCGGAAAAGGTTTTGTTAAGATTTGGGACTGGACCTTAAGAAAGGCTGCCTACGTACCCCTTTCGAGGATCAAGTCGGACGTAGTCCAGTTAGAAAGAATTGAACAAGAGATCGAACCGTCTGGGCGGGTTCGTCTAGTATGAGCGTTTGTCATAGAAACAGGCATGTTGAAGATAACGCCTAGGGTTTCTATGTGCGGAGCTCTGAAGTAAAAGAATTGTCCGAACCTTCCGAGAGGAGCGGAGATTTGCGAGCAGAAGGCAGCCAGACGTTGTAGGGCCTGGTTCGTCTAGTATGAGCGTTGGTCATAGAAACAGGCATGTCGAAGGTAATGCCTAGGGTTTCTATGTGCGGAGCTCTGAGTAAAAGTATAGTTAGATCCTTCCGAGAGGAACGGGGGTCTGCGGAGAAGATAAAACTAGAACAAGAGGCGGCCAGACGTTCTAAGTCCTGCCTCGCTGGCCTAACCGCCTAAGTTCTAAGTTCTCTAAGCTAGCAGGAGTTCTCTAAGTCTAGATTCTAGGATTTTCGGGTCCTCCTCTCCTCAGCTCTTGCTCTCCTTATATACTCACTCCTAGGTCGGTTTGCCTTAAGATGATGGACCTCGCCTTTGGGCCCAAGCTTATCTCTTCAGGAAGTATTCCATTTTCGTCGATCTTCGTAATTATCCTCGAGTTTTCGGTGACTTGATGTTTATCCAATGTTCGGGAGATCGGATAAACCGTCACAGCCTGATTGGGCCTGAATTCTTAAAATCGTAAGTAAGTCCGTGGACTTTTCTTAAGTCGTTGAACGTTTTATACGATTTCTCGGAAAGACTATTTTTCTCGTAAAATAAACCATATAGCCTAAAGGATCGATGTTCAAGTTAATCGACCTTGTTTTATATGATATCTTCTACCAGAAATCCAATCCTTCTAGTTTTTGTCGTAAAACATCGAGGACGATTCCAATCGAGTCGAAGGATGTTTATTCCGTAGCCGTGATCGTCCCAAGCTCACGATGATTGATCCAAACAAGCAAAGATGGGATCAGACCGAACACGATGGGACCAAGACCAGGACGAGGGCCGTCGACCGGCGCCAGGCCGGGGTGCCGCCGGCGCCAGGCCGGCCCGCGTAACGGGTGCTGCCGGCGCCAGGCCGGGGTGCCGCCGGCGCCAGGCAGGCCCGCGTGACGGGTGACGCCGGCGCCAGGCCGGCCCGCGTGACGGGTGCCGCCGGCGCCAGGCCGGGGTGCCGCCGGCGCCAGGCCGGCCCGCGTGACAGGTGCCGCCGGCGCCAGGCCGGCCCGCGTGACGGGTGCCGCCGGCGCCAGGCTGGGGTGCCGCCGGCGCCAGGCCGGCCCGCGTGGCGCGTGCCGCCTGCGCCAGGCCGGGGTGCCGCCGGCGCCAGGCTGAAGATCTCGGCGAGGGTTTCGATTTGATATCTTGATCGTTTTCTGGTTCCTCACGGTTTGAGAGAACGACCTCTTCGAAGTTTCGAGAGACTTTCGAGCATGATGCTGTTGATGTATTTGTTTTTCGATTATTTATGAACTTCAGTTTTTTCGAAGTATGAGAAAGAGGGTGTGAGTTGTCGTCTCATTCCTAGTTCCCTGATGATTACCGTACCTATTGTTTGCATAAAGCTAGATTATCTGCGGTTTACCGATTTACGCGAAAAGTTCGTGAAACGAATAGGCTTAAGTGAAGAGACAATTTTTTGGATCTCGTATACCATACTATGTCTGTGAGATGTCAAGATCCAGCGTGGCTGGGTTTAAGGCAAGACCTAGGTTTACTCTCGGACTGAGGCTTTGCGATGACAAATCGGCTTTTGTTTTGCCTGTTTGCGATTTTAACCTGACTCGTACCGTTTAAAATCCGCGAATTGTTGTCGGCTTATATGATTTGTCTGGGCGTGAGTCGAGCTACTTCCTTTACGAAGAGCTAAACCAAAATTTGGATTTCTTGTATAGCGCGCTATGTTTATCCTTGTCGGATGCAAGAGAGCCTACCCCTTGAAGGGGGGCTATTTGTCTGTTTAGGACGTTAGAGTTCGTTTGTTGTGATCAGCAACAACGAAATGATGCCAGTTTAGAGGCATGTTACCGTTTAGAGGTGTGTTTGTATGTTTTGAGGAAAAGAATGTCCTTCGAGCGTTAGCGACGTCTCGCAGTGCTGAAGGTCGAGTTTCCCTTGTGCCGCATTTCGTGGTTGAAATGTTCGCGGGCTTTGGAGATGTTTTGCGAATGTTCGGAGCCAGAAACTGTTGTTTCGGTTTGGACGCATGACCAAGGGGTCGCGTAAGTTCGACCCAGGGAGAAGCGTCTACATTCACAGTGCTTCGTGAAGTGTTGGCCTTCCGGGATTTGTTTGTATATATTAAGGATGACTCGTATAACTCTTGGAGCCTTGTCACGAGTGTTTCTTTTCATGCCGTGTTTACGGGGCGTATAGAACTTAATCGATTGACGATGAGTTTAAATCTTCCGTTAACCATATGGTTGTTAGGACTGAGTTTTGGTATGAAGAGTTTATCGTATGATTTCCGATTCTGGGTTATGCGACAAATTGCTTGCGTAATAGTCACTTGGCGTTCTATGAACAAATCGTGGATTGTTGTTTTTAGCCGTTAAGTGATTGGAGCGGTGCTCGCTCAGTAGCTTTGGATTGGCATGGAGGCTAGATTCAGCCGTATCGCCAAGGAAGTTGTTGGTAAACGATCAGACCATGACCCTTATTAAGGTCATGTTAGTTTACGATTGTCCTTAATGGGGATGCCGAATTCAGGTCCGGGCTTTACGGAAGGGCGTAGTTGGCCGAGGGCCACATAGCGTTTGCCGAGATAGACATGCCATAGCGGAGTTTTCTGAGTTATGGCTGATGGCTTTTAGAAACGATCTTCCACTTTACGTCTTAGTTATACGATGAATGGCTCGTATAAATTCTTTTTTGTTGCATGAAAATCGTTTCATTTTATCCGGGGGAAAAAGTTTAAGGGATCGACGCAGGACATGTGCGGGTTCGCCTGCGTGATTATTTCCTGCTCGGACGTAACCGCGGGGAGTGAAAGCAGGAGCCAGAAACCTTGTGGAGCAAAAACTGTCTATGACAGTTACTCGTTGGACCCATTATGTTTATTTTACGAAAGTTGCTTTGTATGAATTGACTCGACCATACAAAAGATTTTTCGTAAAAGTGATGTAAGAGGGGGTTTTTGTAAAGGTAACTAGAGAGTTTTTCTCACAAATTACTTGCGATATTTGCGACCACGGATTATGTTTTTCTCATTCACTTTTGCGTACTGCGAAGTCGTTTTGCATGAGACCGATCATGTTTTTTCCATAGGCTGTTTTGTTTAAAATATTCTTGTTATAGGAAAGTAATGGATGACCGGTTTCATGGGGATAGAAAATCGCAGATTGTCAAAGTAGCGATGTTTCTGCGGATTGCACGAGAGATGTTTCCGCTATGATTTCGACCTTTGGATGAAAGCTGCTTCGAATTACTCATCGAGTTTTACCGAAGGTTATTTCGTTATTTTCGTAGTTCACCATCGTGCTATTAGTCTGACGTTTGGTACACGTTTCTAGTCGCGAGTTTGCGACGAGAGACGACGTAGAGTTTTCAAGACTATGTTTGTAACGGTTGGGCTATGCCGTTAGCGTTTTTTAGACGAATCTTATTGCTGCGAGAGTTTGCTTTGTCAAAAGCGTTGTCTTGATGCTGAAGCAAAAAGTTTTCGAAGATGGGATTATACGGGTATAGTATACGTACCTACTTCCCTTTTCTTTTTACGAAAGAAAACGGGTTAGCCGTTCTTCCGAAGGCTTGTGTACGTTTTTTCTTTCTTTTAGGAAGCGGGATGAGTATGCTTTTAGAACGCGTGGCGATCGTTTCTCGGTTTTTCGAGAGACTAGATCGGTTTGCATGTTCTGCCTGGACAATCAAGGAACGATGGAACGAGACTGGAAATATTTCCTAAGACTTAGCTTGCTAGACTATCCACCTAGGTCCTAAGTTCCCTCAATTCTACGGCAGTTTTCAAGACGTTTTTGTTCCTGTCCTACGAAGAATTAAAACCTTTACAAAAATTTTCGAGAAAATAGTCTTTTGAAGGTTTCGGCATTTCCGAAGGAATCCCATTTCCTCATAGAGTCGGGATGATTGGTGTTTAGAATAACCGTGATCGTACCAAACTCACAAAGATTGATCCAAACAAGCCAAGATGGGATCGGACTGAGCACGATGGGACCGAGACCAGGACGAGGGCCATCGACCGGCGCCAGGCCGGGGTGCCGCCGGCGCCAGGCCGGCCCGCGTGACGGGTGCCGCCGGCGCCAGGCCGGCCCGCGTGATGGGTGCTGCCGGCGCCAGGCCGGCCCGCGTGACGGGTGCCGCCGGCGCCAGGCCGGCCCGCGTGACGGGTGCCGCCGGCGCCAGGACGGGGTGCCGCCGGCGCCAGGCCGGCCCGCGTGACGGTTGCCGCCGGCGCCAGGCCGAGGTGCCGCCGGCGCCAGGCCGGCCCGCGTGACGGGTGCCGCCGGCGCCAGGCCGGGGTGTCGCCGGCGCCAGGCCGGCCCGCGTGACGGGTGCTGCCGGCGCCAGGCCGGGGTGCCGCCGGCGCCAGGCCGGGGTGTTGCCGGCGCCAGGCTGAAGATCTCGGCGAGGGCTTCGATTTGATATCTTCATCGTTTTCTGGTTCCTCACGGTTTGAGAGAACGACCTCTTCGAAGTTTCGAGGCAGATTCTTTTGTGTTTAGGGTTTTTGTGGTGATCGAATCTTGATGTCCTTGGGCGAGCGGACCGATCTTTCCGGGGACTCTCGTCCGCGCACGTCCGTATTCTTCCGATCTCACAGAGAGTGGATATTCTAATTTGAGAAAATCTCGTATAACTTCTTTTCAAATTATCCGAGACTTTTTGTTTCAAGAAATACTTTCTAGAGACTTTCAGTCATTGATTCCGTCGTGACCGATTTTGACACCAACAGTTAGCCCCCCAGCTCGTTAGAACCTTCGTGATGTTCTTGCGAGCGATAAGACATGTCAGGTAAGATAGGCGGAATTAATGGTTGAAAGGCTCCGTTGAAAGTGGTAAGATTGGGGCTGCGCCTTTCGAAGGCTGCCTACGTACCCTTGTTGTAGGGATCAAGCCTTCCGTAGTTCGTTTTGGAGTTTAAGACCCTTGTGATCTCTTTTCCGGCGAGACTTATATGGTCTGGTTATGTGTCATGAGAGACTTTCGAGCATGATGCTGTTGATGTATTTGTTTTTCGATTATTTATGAACTTCTGTTTTTTCGAAGTATGAGAAAGAGGGTGTGAGTTGTTGTCTCATTCCTAGTTCCCTGATGATTACCGTACCTATTGTTTGCATAAAGCTAGATTATCTGCGGTTTACCGATTTACGCGAAAAGTTCGTGAAACGAATAGGCTTAAGTGAAGAGACAATTTTTTGGATCTCGTATACCATACTATGTCTGTGAGATGTCAAGATCCAGCGTGGCTGGGTTTAAGGCAAGACCTAGGTTTACTCTCGGACTGAGGCTTTGCGATGACAAATCGGCTTTTGTTTTGCCTGTTTGCGATTTTAACCTGATTCGTACCGTTTAAAATCCGCGAATTGTTGTCGGCTTATATGATTTGTCTGGGCGTGAGTCGAGCTACTTCCTTTACGAAGAGCTAAACCAAAATTTGGATTTCTTGTATAGCGCGCTATGTTTATCCTTGTCGGATGCAAGAGAGCCTATCCCTTGAAGGGCGGCTATTTGTCTGTTTAGGACGTTAGAGTTCGTTTGTTGTGATCAGCAACAACGAAATGATGCCAGTTTAGAGGCATGTTACCGTTTAGAGGTGTGTTTGTATGTTTTGAGGAAAAGAATGTCCTTCGAGCGTTAG
This sequence comes from Brassica juncea, assembly GCA_018703725.1. Taxonomy (NCBI): domain Eukaryota; kingdom Viridiplantae; phylum Streptophyta; class Magnoliopsida; order Brassicales; family Brassicaceae; genus Brassica; species Brassica juncea. Next base: position 33,264,090 of record CM031941.1, read on the forward strand.
CGACGTCTCGCAGTGCTGAAGGTCGAGTTTCCCTTGTGCCGCATTTCGTGGTTGAAATGTTCGCGGGCTTTGGAGATGTTTTGCGAATGTTCGGAGCCAGAAACTGTTGTTTCGGTTTGGACGCATGACCAAGGGGTCGCGTAAGTTCGACCCAGGGAGAAGCGTCTACATTCACAGTACTTCGTGAAGTGTTGGCCTTCCGGGATTTGTTTGTATATATTAAGGATGACTCGTATAACTCTTGGAGCCTTGTCACGAGTGTTTCTTTTCATGCCGTGTTTACGGGGCGTATAGAACTTAATCGATTGACGATGAGTTTAAATCTTCTGTTAACCATATGGTTGTTAGGACTGAGTTTTGGTATGAAGAGTTTATCGTATGATTTCCGATTCTGGGTTATGCGACAAATTGCTTGCGTAATAGTCACTTGGCGTTCTATGAACAAATCGTGGATTGTTGTTTTTAGCCGTTAAGTGATTGGAGCGGTGCTCGCTCAGTAGCTTTGGATTGGCATGGAGGCTAGATTCAGCCGTATCGCCAAGGAAGTTGTTGGTAAACGATCAGACCATGACCCTTATTAAGGTCATGTTAGTTTACGATTGTCCTTAATGGGGATGCCGAATTCAGGTCCGGGCTTTACGGAAGGGCGTAGTTGGCCGAGGGCCACATAGCGTTTGCCGAGATAGACATGCCATAGCGGAGTTTTCTGAGTTATGGCTGATGGCTTTTAGAAACGATCTTCCACTTTAGGTCTTAGTTATACGATGAATGGCTCGTATAAATTCTTTTTTGTTGCATGAAAATCGTTTCATTTTATCCGGGGGAAAAAGTTTAAGGGATCGACGCAGGACATGTGCGGGTTCGCCTGCGTGATTATTTCCTGCTCGGACGTAACCGCGGGGAGTGAAAGCAGGAGCCAGAAACCTTGTGGAGCAAAAACTGTCTATGACAGTTACTCGTTGGACCCATTATGTTTATTTTACGAAAGTTGCTTTGTATGAATTGATTCGACCATACAAAGGATTTTTCGTAAAAGTGATGTAAGAGGGGGTTTTTGTAAAGGTAACTAGAGAGTTTTTCTCACAAATTACTTGCGATATTTGCGACCACGGATTATGTTTTTCTCATTCACTTTTGCGTACTGCGAAGTCGTTTTGCATGAGACCGATCATGTTTTTTCTATAGGCTGTTTTGTTTAAAATATTCTTGTTATAGGAAAGTAATGGATGACCGGTTTCATGGGGATAGAAAATCGCAGATTGTCAAAGTAGCGATGTTTCTGCGGATTGCACGAGAGATGTTTCCGCTATGATTTCGACCTTTGGATGAAAGCTGCTTCGAATTACTCATCGAGTTTTACCGAAGGTTATTTCGTTATTTTCGTAGTTCACCATCGTGCTATTAGTCTGACGTTTGGTACACGTTTCTAGTCGCGAGTTTGCGACGAGAGACGACGTAGAGTTTTCAAGACTATGTTTGTAACGGTTGGGCTATGCCGTTAGCGTTTTTTAGACGAATCTTATTGCTGCGAGAGTTTGCTTTGTCAAAAGCGTTGTCTTGATGCTGAAGCAAAAAGTTTTCGAAGATGGTATTATACGGGTATAGTATACGTACCTACTTCCCTTTTCTTTTTACGAAAGAAAACGGGTTAGCCGTTCTTCCGAAGGCTTGTGTACGTTTTTTCTTTCTTTTAGGAAGCGGGATGAGTATGCTTTTAGAACGCGTGGCGATCGTTTCTGGGTTTTTCGAGAGACTAGATCGGTTTGCATGTTCTGCCTGGACAATCAAGGAACGATGGAACGAGACTGGAAATATTTCCTAAGACTTAGCTTGCTAGACTATCCACCTAGGTCCTAAGTTCCCTCAATTCTACGGCAGTTTTCAAGACGTTTTTGTTCCTGTCCTACGAAGAATTAAAACCTTTACAAAAAATTTTGAGAAAATAGTATTTTGAAGGTTTCGGCATTTCCGAAGGAATCCCATTTCCTCATAGAGTCGGGATGATTGGTGTTTAGAATAACCGTGATCGTACCAAACTCACAAAGATTGATCCAAACAAGCCAAGATGGGATCGGACTGAGCACGATGGGACCGAGACCAGGACGAGGGCCATCGACCGGCGCCAGGCCGGGGTGCCGCCGGCGCCAGGCCTGCCCGCGTGACGGGTGCCGCCGGCGCCAGGCCGGCCCGCGTGATGGGTGCCGCCGGCGCCAGGCCGGCCCGCGTGACGGGTGCCGCCGGCGCCAGGCCGGCCCGCGTGACGGGTGCCGCCGGCGCCAGGCCGGCCCGCGTGACGGGTGCTGCCGGCGCCAGGCCGGGGTGCCGCCGGCGCCAGGCCGGCCCGCGTGACGGGTGCCGCCGGCGCCAGGCCGGCCCGCGTGACGTGTGCCACCGGCGCCAGGTCGGGGTGCCGCCGGCGCCAGGCCGGCCCGCGTGACGCGTGCCGCCGGTGCCAGGCCGTTTTGCCGTCCGTTGTTTTTCTGTTGTTCGATCTTTCCCTCGTTAGTCGTTCGTGCGGGAAATCTTTGAGTTTGGGAGGATCTTTAGCCGCAGATTTCGAGATAATCGTTTCTAATCCAACGACACTCCTCGAGTATCGGGATTGAGATGGACTTGGACTCATAGACTTTCCGTCTTCAAGGGTTTGAGCAATGAGGCTTCGGACTTTAGACGTTTAAAAGATGAACCTTTTAAACAATCGTGAAGGCTTTGCGGAAGAATCGTCGTGTTTCTCGAACAATCCGAACATGGGTTTAAGGGACCAAGATGTTGCCGTTGCCCAAGATCACGAAACGACTGCATGGATGGGCGCCAGGACCCTTGCCGCCGATGCTGCTGTTGCTCGCCTTCGTCGATCCCCGGGGCTCACGGACTCAAAGATCGAGTTACGAAAACTCAGGCAAAGATGCATGGTACTGAGACAGGACCGGTCTCATCCTATGACGGGACAGAGAGATCCTTCTCATGGGCGAGGTGGTCGAGACAGCGACATTGTTTTCTTCGTAAAATCTCAACGGAAGCTCCGATTGAGACGAAACGAAAACCATCTTGACCTAGACTCAAAGGAGAGAAAAGTGAGGTTTCCCTGTGGCGAGGTAGCCATGTCGGAGGGTGAGGTGGCCTCGGTAATGTTTGTCCTTGCCCACGGCGAGGTGGCCGGGACAGTGACTTTGTTCTCTTCGTAAAATCTCAACGGAAACTCCGATTGAGATGAAACGAAAGCCATTTTGACCTAGACACAAAGGAGAACAAAGTGGGCTCCTACTAAGGCGGACTGGGAAGACTGATCTTACCCTATGGCAAGTCGTCCTAGTAAGATTAAGCTACGACCTCCTTTCGTTTTCCCGTTTATTCCTCGAGAGTTGTTTGTAAGAAGTATGGCAGTGGGAATCGGTGAACCGATTTGCCGTGCTTCTGTTCTGCGAGTAATATAGGGTTTCCCCAAGGTTTCGAGGAGAATAAGTTTTATTTTTCCGAGAGGTTCTCGAAAGAAACGTTTTTCGTAGAAACCTCGCTCGTTGCGATTTCTCTAACTTGGTAACAAGATGAATTTTTGGGGTTTGATAGATTTTATCGTTGCCCTTTCTGTTTAGATAGAGAAATTGCGAGCTCGTTTTCGTGCTCTTCCTGTGGCGTAAAGCCGCGGGTAGGTTTTTGATTTGCTCGAGCACCGTGGCGTTTGCGTAAGCGTTGGCCGTAGGAACAGTCGCTGCTGGAGTTGTTTTACCATCGTTGACGCAAACTGCAACTTTTTCTTTCATATTTCCGGACATCGATTCGATCAAGCGCTTTGCGGCCGTATGAGTAAGAGTAATCCGTCCCCCCCTCCTTCTAGCGCCAAACTGTGGGAACCGAAATTCACACCGTCAATTTTAATGAATAAAAACGGAGGAAAGCCAAGTTAACCCGACTTTCCCTGAAGGTCCGGATTCTCTGCGACAGCCAACGACAAGTGACCGAGTAAATGCGGAAAAGGTTTTGTTAAGATTTGGGACTGGACCTTAAGAAAGGCTGCCTACGTACCCCTTTCGAGGATCAAGTCGGACGTAGTTCAGTTAGAAAGAATTGAACAAGAGATCGAACCGTCTGGGCGGGTTCGTCTAGTATGAGCGTTTGTCATAGAAACAGGCATGTCGAAGATAACGCCTAGGGTTTCTATGTGCGGAGCTCTGAAGTAAAAGAATTGTCCGAACCTTCCGAGAGGAGCGGAGATTTGCGAGCAGAAGGCAGCCAGACGTTCTAGGGCCTGGTTCGTCTAGTATGAGCGTTGGTCATAGAAACGGGCATGTCGAAGGTAATGCCTAGGGTTTCTATGTGCGGAGCTCTGAGTAAAAGTATAGTTAGATCCTTCCGAGAGGAACGGGGGTCTGCGGAGAAGATAAAACTAGAACAAGAGGCGGCCAGACTTTCTAAGTCCTGCTTCGCTGGCCTAACCGCCTAAGTTCTAAGTTCTCTAAGCTAGCAGGAGTTCTCTAAGTCTAGATTCTAGGATTTTCGGGTCCTCCTCTCCTCAGCTCTTGCTCTCCTTATATACTCACTCCTAGGTCGGTTTGCCTTAAGATGATGGACCTCGCCTTTGGGCCCAAGCTTATCTCTTCAGGAAGTATTCCATTTTCGTCGATCTTCGTAATTATCCTCGAGTTTTCGGTGACTTGATGTTTATCCGATGTTCGGGAGATCGGATAAACCGTCACAGTCTGATTGGGCCTGAATTCTTAAAATCGTAAGTAAGTCCGTGGACTTTTCTTAAGTCGTTGAACATTTTATACGATTTCTCGGAAAGACTATTTTTCTCGTAAAATAAACCGTATTGCCTAAAGGATCGATGTTCAAGTTAATCGACCTTGTTTTATATGATATCTTCTACGAGAAATCCAATCCTTCTAGTTTTTGTCGTAAAACATCGAGGACGATTCCAATCGAGTCGAAGGATGTTTATTCCGTAGCCGTGATCGTCCCAAGCTCACGATGATTGATCCAAACAAGCCAAGATGGGATCAGACAGAACACGATGGGACCAAGACCAGGACGAGGGCCGTCGACCGGCGCCAGGCCGGGGTGCCGCCGGCGCCAGGCCGGCCCGCGTAACGGGTGCCGCCGGCGCCAGGCTGGGGTGCCGCCGGCGCCAGGCCGGCCTGCGTGACGGGTGCCGCCGGCGCCAGGCCGGGGCGCCGCCGGCGCCAGGCCGGCCCGCGTGACGGGTGCCGCCGGCGCCAGGCCGGGGTGCCGCCGGCGCCAGGCCGGCCCGCGTGACGGGTGCCGCCGGCGCCAGGCCGGGGTGCCGCCGGCGCCAGGCCGGCCCGCGTGACGGGTGCCGCCGGCGCCAGGCCGGCCCGCATGGCGCGTGCCGCCGGCGCCAGGCCGGGGTGTTGCCGGCGCCAGGCTGAAGATCTCGGCGAGGGCTTCGATTTGATATCTTCATCGTTTTCTGGTTCCTCACGGTTTGAGAGAACGACCTCTTCGAAGTTTCGAGGCAGATTCTTTTGTGTTTAGGGTTTTTGTGGTGATCGAATCTTGATGTCCTTGGGCGAGCGGACCGATCTTTCCGGGGACTCTCGTCCGCGCACGTCCGTAGTCTTCCGATCTCACAGAGAGTGGATATTCTAATTTGAGAAAATCTCGTATAACTTCTTTTCAAATTATCCGAGACTTTTTGTTTCAAGAATTACTTTCTAGAGACTTTCAGTCATTGATTCCGTCGTGACCGATTTTGACACCAACAGGAGTTATCACTCATGCTTCCGAGTACGAAGCCAGCCTTTGGTTCCTGCCTAGATACATTCCGGTTCCAGTCCCTGGTTCATTCATGCCTCTATGTAAAACAGAAAACTTATAGTAAAGTAATATCTTTCCATATTTCAGGGTATGAAAGGATGAAACCTAATTTTCGACTAACGACTATCTATAAAAGAGGGACCCAAACACTAGATAAGGGTTCTTCTATAAAGCTAGATGGCTAGAACTATGGTTTTTTATCCAATACGTTGTAGTCCCGACTATAAAGATAAATAACAATACTTTTGATCTTGATTCCTACTCATTAGTTGCTTACTTCTCGTTTCCATAGTATTACAAAGAGCCTAAACGAATTTATCTAACATTTAGGGTTTGAATCATGTTTATGGTTTCAAATAGCCACGAACAATTTGTAACTAAATCGTGGTAAAAATATATTTTATGGATTAACCAAGAATTTTTTTTAACGTGGCAAAAAAAAAAGTTGGCGATTAGCCAAGATTTTAGCCACATTTGACTTGTGAAAATTTTGCCATGAAGTATCTATGGCAAAATTGTAACAAGTTTTAGCCTCAATTTATTTTATAATTTTTTGTTACAATTTATATAAAATAGTCTTCTTTTCTATTTCATGTCGTAATTTTATAAATTTTTTTTCAAAATTTCGAAATAACTAAATTCTTAGTTTTGAACAATAAACTCATTTTGAATTTGCGACTCATGACCAAAAAAGGAACATAGAGAATGGCTTAAACAATAAACTCATAGATACACATAATTATCTCTTAAAATCTTCACCAATGCTCATAAAGGATCAAATCATGAATTATTAATTGTTCTTAGAAGGAGTGCACTTTGGAGTGGTGGGAGTTTGATAAGTTTTGTCTTGAGGACAGGATTTTGCTCGGAAAAGTTGACCGGCCGGAGTTCAAAGCCACTAGACAACATAGGCATTGTCGGAAAATCTTCTTGACATGGAACATGGTGGAATCCGACGGTGTACCACATCACTATATCTTTATTCTCTATTTCTCTATTCCTGTAATTAACATTCAGTTACACAAATTTAGTCCCACAAAGATAAATTGTCATTAATTTGTTTCTTAAGTACACAATAATATCTAAAACTTTACGTAAAAACTGTTTTTTTTTTGTCATCTGGTAGATTGATCATAACTTGAACAAGGTTTTACACAAAGCCGGCAAAGGTATGAAACCTTTCCGGAGTCATAAGCCGACCAGGTAAACAAACCCTCTCGGAGCCAAAGGTTGAACCACCAAAGAAAGGACTTAACTATATGAAAACAAATAATGGAAGATGTCACTTAGATTTCATGGAGCACATACACATTCGAAGATGATGTAAAACCGGTCGATAACGGAAGCCAGAATGATCATGAAAGCAAAGCAGGTCCAATTTATTAGAGGTAAGATAAGGCTCCCAAACAGGTTCCGAACAGACAACCACGAGCCTAACGCCTCTTAAGAACAAGCTTCATCTGAGGAAGCCACAAGACGACGTATCTTCACCCTGGGCAGCCGACGAAGAAGACGGTTGGCAATCAACTACTCAAATACCAAACGTGATTGAGCTAAAGCTCCACAGGCCCTTACTAAGAAATCCGGAAAACCCGTTGTTTAAAATCCAAGGGACAGCACGACTTCACATCATCGGAGTTTTACAATGAAGAGTCCACCAATAAGACCAAAGGTCGAGCAACGAGTCCTAACCGTAACAAAGCACGAGCAGGAGCTTGTCACCACCGAGGACAAAAAACAAGGCCAAGAACCACAGACATGAACCCCAATCTGAAGATCCTATTAGCCACAGTTCACCACTGCCTCAAGACCAAATAGGTTCCAAAAGATCAAAGAGCCTAGACCACCTTTCCAACACAAACAAGACTAGGCTAACAAACGATTAACAACAGCTACGGAAGTCTTCAACAAAGATAGCACCATAGAATAGAGAATTACACGTCCACACAATCACCGGAGACCTGCCAGAATACCGCCTTACCAGTTTCCATGGAAGAAGTAGCAACCCACATCAGAGCCGGCTTAGTCCTGTACCGCGCAGCAGAAAAAAGAATGAAACTAGCAAAGCATTCCAAGCAGACCGAGAAGGTGATGAGGCAAACCAACTTCTCATCCAAGAGTACCCAGACTGTAAAGGTCACATCTTTATCCGAAAAACAGCAAAAGCGAATGAAAACTGGCGAGAAGGATCAATCTGAGCTCCAAGCTCTGTAGAGAGCGCCGGAGCCACCAAAACACATCCTCACACACTGCCTCCACTAGGGTTTGGAAATCATGAAACGGGGAAAATTGGACTTTCAAACCCTAAGCCGACGAAAATCCGACCCCTCACTGGACCTCCATAGCTCCTAACGCCTCACCGCTGCACCAGAGGAGAAGATCGAGGCGTCCAGGTCGAAATAATCTCAACCAGATCTGAGCGACGCGGAGGTCTTCCGTCTCCAGGACAACGAGCATATCAACGAAGGAGAGAAGAGATGGTGAGAGGAAAAAGTAGAAAGAGAGAGGGAGTCTGGCGCCCGAGAACGCGCCACCACGCGCCGGAGAAGATCGAAAGTGATTTTGTCTTCAAGAGTCGCCTTAAGTCGTCGTTTTTTCGATTTACGTAAAAACTGTTATATGCATACAAATTTGTGTTGGATTCATAAATTTATATTTCTACTAAGGTGGGTCCGCGCTACACGCAGGATGTGATGTATTAGTTTTTATCAAAGATATAATTTTTTATAAGTTTCTATTTCATGTTCATTTGGTTGCGAGTGTGATTATATTAATCAATCGTTATTGTCTACACCAAATTCAATTATATAACTAAAATGTCATGTGAGCATTTTTAGTATTGCCGCTAATTTGATTTTGAGTTTCAAGGTTTTATAGTGTTACAATACTAGTAAAAATTTTCTACATTTAAATCTTGAGAATTATAAGTTAAATCAAATGAAATCGACTAAAATAGAATATGATTGAGTTTTCAAATAACATTGTATTTATTTCTTTTTTTTGTGTGAAGGTACTGAAAAGGCCTAAGTGTTCGAGTACCCTTTGGCGTTTGGATTAGATTTTTTTGGATTTTTGTTCTTTTTTTATAACACCTCCTAGGTCCCATTCTAATAAATTTAAAAATACGGGTCAAGTTCGGATATAACACAGGTCGGTTTTGTATCACATCCTAGAACCTATAAAATAATCATATATCGTTTGGATCCAGATTATATCGGATTGATTCGGATATACCCAAAGTAAAAACTTCAATTTAAAAAACAAAACATAAAATATATTTATTTATATATAATTAAGTATTTAAGGTACTTATTTAAGTTTAAAACACTTATTGTTAGATATCATATCAAAATAAATATGAAATTGAATATTTGAAGTGGGTATTTATGTTTCAAATATTTATATTGTATATTAATTTAGAAATTCGGATAGGTTTCTTAGGATATTGTTTTTGGATTTTTTGGATTTTCGGGTTTTTCAGATTATCCGTTCGGGTTTGGTTAATAACACTTAAGATTCGGATATGTTTTCTAACACCTTACAAAATCCATTCAGGTGTTTTTTATATTTCAGACCAGATATGGATTGGTTTTTTGGTACGGGTTCTGTTCGAATTTCGTGTTATGGATTTTATGCCCATCCTTAGTATTGAATATAGCGTAGAATGAGGTTTGAATGTAGAGGAACTCGTTGTCAAAGGTATTATATAGCTGTTCTGGAAAATGTTAGTAATTTTTATTATTAACAACTGTTGTTGTATTTTTGGTATTTATGTTTTATTTGATGTTTTTTGGCTTTATGATATGATGCAATTATAATGGGTATTATGGCTACTAAATGTATTGTTACATAATTAATTACGATGAATAATTGACTAAAGAATAGTAAATTTATTTGCATTTTTCTTTTGTTTGATGTCAATTTTTTTTAGCTTACATTTGACGTGAGTAAAATAGATCGTGTTATTTTACAGTCATAGAGTGTGACTTTTGTTTTTTGGAACTTTGATGATTTGTGTGTTGTCATATTTTTTCCTAACTGATCTTAGTTGTATTATTTTAATTTTAAATTAACTGAATTCATTTTTTTGCATTAACTGAATTTATTTTGTTTTATCGAAGTGTTCATTCTGGCTAACCCGATTTGATCTAAACCAAAAACATCCATTATAGACTGAACTCAAAACCAAAGTTACCAAACAAACTTAATTTTTGATTCTAAATCATTGAGAATTTGTTCAAAAAAAATCTTTGACAATTTGAAATCATTTCATGGTATATTGTACATAAACTAATATAGCTGAATACAAACCAATTAATTGGATTATAAAATGGCCAACATGTATGAGCAAAGTCAATGATCCGTATGACATGGTTGCGGTTCTACCATGATTTAAGTTTTTAGTCATCCTTTATGTTTTTAATCAAATCTAGTTGTTTCGTTTTATTTTTGTGTGGGAAAAATTTAGTTGTTTCGTTTTGTTATCACAATTAATGATTCATGTTGGTGTTGATATTAAATTTAATATAATACACGAAAATGAATAGTAGGTTATATAATTGACAAAATATTTAATGTACCAATGGAGTTGTAACCAAGAATGGAAATGATAAACAATGAAGTTTTAAATCAATAAATTAATTAGTCAAAAAAATCAATAAATTAAATTGAAAGTTTTCGAAATACGTTACCCCCACTTTGATGGAACCGCTAGGTTTGAACTCGTAGTCCACTAAGTAGTCATAGTTGCCCACTGTAGTAACCATCCGGACTACAAGACTTACCTCCCGTCTCACCTCTGTGATCTGCAACATCTTAAGTAGGTATAAGAACTTTCACATTATAAACCAGTCAAAGATTTGAAAAGTTTACGGAGACAGATTCCATAATATGAATTATAATTTACTACCTTGAACCCGGGAACCTCAACTTCGGTATGTCGCCACATAATTTTTAATGTTTCCCGCATATCTTTCAAAAATGCACATAACATTGGATACTTTTGTAGGAGTTCCATCTTGGCTTGCAAAAATACCTTCCATGAAAGCAGCACTCACGGGACAATCGGTATAGGGCTCAAGAGACACGGCGGATTGGCCACAACCGAAATTACCACTGTTTGTACTGAATTTGGTTCAAGGATTCGAAAGGAAAGATGTGGGACGAACAAAGACGTTCTTTATAGATCTTGACGAAGAGATTAAAAATGGGTTAAAAAGAGTTACAGATTAGCCGGTGCTCGGAGAGCTAGCCGGAGCAGTACAAAGCGACAAGAGTCTTAAGAGATATGGAAAACCCTAGATCTAGCCGCTCGGTCTGTCTGTCTCAAATTTTGATCCCCTTTCTCCGTGCGGTTCGCCCTAATTCGTTTGAGCCTTGTTGGGCCTTCTTCCTAGTCAGGCCGAGAGATCGGCCTGTTAAGATGTATCTCAACCCACTTCCCCGAATCGTCTCTAGTCAATCGGCTAAAAGCGCCAAGAAGCCGAGCTGTTTTTATCTGTATAAGGAGCTGGATAGACTGTTGTTCCGAGCTGGGCTTCTTCATTTGATGGGCCTTGTGGAAGGGTGCAACCCATCTCGTACAACCACAATCAAGGTAAATGATTGAGTACCAATCATCACTAAATGGGTCCATATAGTGTACAAACAACTCTGACAAATGGCCTTTATATAGGACTTGCCGATACTTATTCATAATTGTTCATTGGTTAGTTTATGGTAACATGCTCAAGTAATGTTTGTATTTTTAGGATTTTATTTTGGATTCTTAATATATATTTTTTTGAAACTTAAATTTGATATATAAGTGTTAAATTGTGTATATATTAAACACTTTATGAATTGATTTTATGTTTAATGAAAATTTGAATGATATATAACTCAGTTATTTAATTTTAAGATTTAAATGTAGTAGATTCGTAAAAAAGTCTGTCAAGAAATTATGCATTAGTAATGACATCCAGTTCACCTTAATAAAAAAGGACTTGCCGCTATTTGTTGATATTCATGTCGAAAATGGATGCAAGAGAGAACGAAACCATTGTACACAGTATTGATCCTGACTTGCAAAAGACTAGAAAAAAAACTGATGATAACAAATGTCAGGTTTTAACTCAGGGTATTTAGGATTCTAACTTCGTTATTTATACCGCTGAACTAAAAGAATATTTAACAAACTAGAATAAAAAGTAATGTGTATTATTGAAGGCTAGAAGTATGCTTCTCCAACTTCCTATCAGGATCGGGGCTATAAAATAGGGTCTTCTTCAAAATATTTGGATCCAAATTTAAGTATCATCAGAATTTAAATTCTTACTTTTAGATATGCGAAGTTTAGATACTCGTCTAAATATTAAAATATATAGATATTCAAATTCGTATAAATAACTAAATATTATATAAAATATAATACAACTAAAAATTATAAAAATGTAAATTATAAAAAAACTATATGTATGGATTTTTATAGCATATCAAAACAATACCATGTCAGGTTAGACTAGCTGACAATTGTTTTGATGGTTTTCTGTAAACTATTCCAAAATGCTACTGTATAAATCATAATGAACAAAAAAGTAAACAATGGCACAGTATGTATAAGTTACTAGAGTTAGTTTTTAAAAATATATAAAAAGAAAAGAAATTCGTTTGACTTAAAATATTAGTTCATAATTGCTTGACCTGACATTGTGTCCATCGATCTTGAACCCAGGCACATCCAGCTGAAAAATGATGGAGTTTTGAAGCGGCGGACCAAACGGCGGTTTTAGCTTCGAGATACGAAACTCCGTTCCATTAGCCTTAGCCAAAGGACTCCTGAACCTATCCTTAAACACCGTTACTTTCATCTTGTCAAGGTTAACTATTATCGTCAGTCCTTCAATAGGTCTAAGATATGTGTTCACCTACCCGTTCAGATAAAACGGTCTCATGCTTATAACCCTCTCCGTCTCCTCCTCACCTAACCACCCCACCGTTGCGGACGTGACCACAACCTCCGAAACATTCAAGCCACGTCTCGTAATGGAGCGACGGAACGGCTTGAATTTAAGAACAAGCATGACAGCTGCCTGCTGCTCGTCTATAGTGAGCATAGGGTAACCATCGCCTACGTGGATTTTGTCGGAAATAATGTCTCCAGAAGAAAAGTCTGTTGGATAAGCTTCAAGTAATGTTACTTGGACAACAAGTTATTCTAAGATAAGGATGAATAACTAAATGGGATTAGAATTAAGCTAAGACTCCTAAATCAATGTGTAATAGGATAAGTTAAGAGTTTCTATTACCTATATAAAGAGGCTAATGTAAGATATTCTCAAGCAAGAAAGTTAAGAAAGAAGAATAAAACAAAGCAAGAGGTTTTATTAAGATTGTGTTCTTGATCACTTTATTTGGTATCAGAGCTTTTGGTTCTTTGCAAAAATATCAAAAACACAATTGACGATGGGTGATACGAAGCCTCCGATGAAACTGAGAGACTCCATTCCATCCGCCGTGGTCTGTCCCATGTTAACCTCAACAAACTACACAGTATGGGAGAAAAGAATGAAAGTCCTGTTGAGAGTTCACAAGGTTTGGGAGACAATTGATCCTGGTTCAAAAGAAGACGGCAAGAATGATATCGCAACGGCACTTCTGTTTCAATCTATACCCGAGCATCTGATCTTACAGGCGGGAGATGATGACACCCCTAAAGACATCTGGGAAGCCATCAAGACAAGGAACGTTGGTGCCGAACGCGTGAAACAAGCATGTCTACTAACCTTGATGAATGATTTTGATTGTCTAAACATGAATGACTCCGATTCCATCGACGTATTCTCTGGTTAGATAACCGAACTAGCTTCTAAAGCGGCCTCGTTAGGACAGAGTATTGATGAGCCAAAGATTGTGAAGAAACTTCTAAACAGCCTACCTCTGAAGTTTATTCAAATGTCAGCCTCACTTGAACAACTGCTGGATTTAAATAAGATCAAGTTTGAAGATATAGTCGGCAGACTCAAAGCTTATGAAGAACGGTTAAAAGGAAAAGAAGTACAAGATCAACAAGGAGTTCTCTTGTTCTCAAACTCTGAAAATTCATATGGGAATAGCGGAGGAAGAGGGCGAGGGTCGAATCGAGGAAGAGGTCGTGGAGGCAGAGGACGAGGAAGAAACAATTCACAAGAGAGAAGCAAGGAGAAGAAAGACTACTATCAAATTGAATGTTACCACTGTCACAAGAAAGGTCACTTCAAGTCCGTCTGTCCCGACAGAAAGAATGACGATCAAGAAGCAAACAAAGCAGAAACAGAAGTTGCAGATGGAGCCTTGTATATGCACGAGGTGGTATATCTGAATGAAGAAAAGGTGATGCCTAAGACGTATGAAGCAACTAAGAAAGAAGAAGGAGTATGGTACCTAGATAATGGTTCTTGCGTTAGCATCAATGGTGAGAGATCATACTTCTCCGAGCTGAACGAGAAGATAAAAGGAAGAGTTAAGTTCGGAGATGGTTCTTGCGTTAGCATCAATGGAAAGGGATCAATTCTTTTTGAAGCAAAGACAGGGGAGCAGAAACTTCTCACCGATGTATACTTCATACCAGAGCTAAGGAGCAACATCTTAAGTCTTGGACAAGCTACTGAACAGGGTTGTGAAGTAAGAATGAAGGAGGAATATCTAACCGTACATGATCCAAATGGCAGATTACTTGTAAAGACGTCAAGATCGACAAATCGTCTTTATAAGATTAGCCTAAAGATTGGTCAACCAGCCTGTCTACATGCGAAGTTTGATGAAGTACAATGGAAGTGGCACGCAAGACTCGGGCACATAAGTTTTAAAACCATAAAGAACATGGCGTCTAGTGATATGGTTTTAGGATTACCAAACATCCACAGGAGAGAAGCAGATGTGTGATTCGTCTCTAGTGGGAAAACAAACAAGACAAGTATTTCCTAAAGCAACAAGCTACAGAGCCTCCCGTGTGTTAGAGTTGATTCACGCAGATCTATGTGGACCTATCTCACCTGCAACATCATCACTAAACCGATACATCTTCGTCTTGATAGATGATCACACAAGGTACATGTGGTCAATCTTGTTGAAAGAAAAGAATGAGGCGTGTGAGAGATTCAAGACATTTACGGCACTTGTTGAGAAGGATATTAACAAAGAAATTGCAACTCTAAGAACGGACAGAGGAGGAGAGTTCACTTCGAGAGAGTTCCAAGATTTCTGTAACAAGAAGGGAATCAGACGTCATTTAACAGCTCCCTAAACCCCGCAACAGAACGGCGTGGTAGAACGTAGAAACCGGACGTTAATGGAGATGACAAGAAGCATCCTAAAGGCGATGAAAGTTTCAAACTATATGTGGGGAGAAGCAGTTCGTCACGCCACATATCTAATTAATCGTGTGCCTACAAGAGCTTTGAAAGATCAGACACCCTACGAGTGTCTAAAGAACAAGAAACCAATCATTGCTCACCTCAAGGTATTCGGCTGCATTGCTCATGCTGAAGTTGATTCAGGACAACTGAGGAAGCTTGATGATCGATCAATGAAGCTTGTTCACCTTGGGATAGAACCAGGAACAAAAGCGTACCGTCTCTACAATCCGACTACAAGAAGAATTGTAGTAAGCCGTGATGTAGTATTTAATGAAGGAGAGTGTTGGAACTCGAAGGGAGGTGAAACCGAAGACAAGAATGAAGCTGGTATGTTCAGAATGACATGGGGAGATAGCATGGATAACGGACACGGTGCAAGCTGAATTTGGTTCCGATGCAGACAACACTGAACATAGTGAACCTCCGCAGCCTAGAAGATCATCACGACAAGTAAGAGCTCCGAGTCATCTTGATGACTATGTTCTTCTAGCTGATCAAGAAATCGAAATACTCCTCCTTTCACTCGACGATGAGCCACGAACTTATCAAGAAGCAAAAGGCCTCGTTCAATGGACTAATGCCTGCAAAGATGAGATTGAATCAATCAACAAGAATAAGACTTGGAACCTTGTTGATAAGCCACCTGGAGTGAAGATAATAGGTCTCAAGTGTATCTTTAAGATCAAAAGGAACGCAGACGGGTCCATCAACAAGTTTAAAGCTCATTTAGTTGCGAAGGGTTATGTACAAGAACAAGGAGTGGATTACGAGGAAGCTTTCGCTCCTGTTGCTCGACTGGAAACAATAAGGCTTCTGATAGGTATGGCTGCTACGAATGGATGGGAAATTCACCATCTTGACGTCAAGACGGCGTTCTTACATGGCGAGTTAACCGAAACAGTATACGTAACACAGCCTGAAGGGTTTGAAAAGAAGGGAGAGGAGCACAAGGTTTTCAAACTTTCCAAAGCTCTCTATGGCTTAAAACAAGCGCCAAGAGCTTGGAACACAAAGCTCAACAGGATCCTGATCGATATGAACTTCACAAAGTGCTCAAAAGAAAGCTCAGTATATCGGAAGAAGGAGGGAGACGAGTTTCTCATAGTTGCAATCTATGTAGATGATCTCTTTGTAACAGGAAATTCTGTGAGATCAATCATGAAGTTTAAAGAAGGAATGTCTAAGAAATTTGAGATGTCTGATCTCGGTAAGCTTACCTATTACCTAGGTATCGAGGTAAAACAGAGCTCAAAGGGAATAGAAATCAAGCAGGAAGCCTACGCAAGTCGAATACTAAAAGAAGCAGGCATGCTCGACTGCAACTCAAGTTCAATACCTATGGAGTTCGGGTTACAGTTGTCGAAATCAGAAGATGAAGTGGAGGTAGATGCAACTCTGTATCGAAGAAGGATAGGTTGTCTCCGGTATCTCATGCACACCAGACCTGATCTCGCCTTCTCCGTAGGACTCTTAAGCAGGTATATGTGGTCACCAAGACAGCCACACGAAAATGCTTTGAAGCAAGTTCTAAGGTACTTAAAGGGAACTCTTGGGAACGGCATATTGTTCAAGAAAGAAGGAACTGAGAAGCTTGTTGGTTTCAGCGACAGTAGTCACAACACCGATAAGGACGACGGGAAGAGTACTACTGGACACATGTTTTTCTACGGTGACACACCTGTAATGTGGTGTTCTCAGAAGCAGGAAATAGTGACTCTGTCTTCCTGTGAATCCGAGTTCATGGCAGCTACAGAAGCAGCTAAGCAAGCTATCTGGCTTTAAGATCTTCTAAGTGAAATCACAGGAAAGGAGCAGGGAAAGACGAACAAATATGTTGACAACAAGTCGACTATATCCTTGGCCAAAAATCCTGTGTTTCATCGAAGAAGTAAGCACATCCAGAAGAGGTTTCATTTCATCCGTGAATGTGTTGAAAAGGAGCAGATTCAAGTAGAGTTTGTGCGAGGTGAAGATCAGTGTGCAGACATTCTAACAAAGGCGTTGGCAAAGTTAAAATTCAACAATATGAAGAAGAAGATTGGGGTTCAAGACACAAGCAAGAGTGACTTGAAGATTAGAAGGGAGAATGTTGGATAAGCTTCAAGTAATGTTACTTGGACAACAAGTTATTCTAAGATAAGGATGAATAACTAAATATAATTAGGATTAAGCTAAGACTCCTAAATCAATGTGTAATAGGATAAGTTAAGAGTTTCTATTACCTATATAAAGAGGCTAATGTAAGATGTTCTCAAGCAAGAAAGTTAAGAAAGAAGAATAAAACAAAGCAAGAGGTTTTATTAAGATTGTGTTCTTGATCACTTTAAAGTCAACTACGATCTCTCGGGTATTTCCATTATCTCGGGCGACGACAAACGCCTGACGTGGTGGTGGTTTGACGTTTTGGCCCGGTGATGATTGCCATGATAAGACTAGGGACTTGTCAGGCTCGTTGAGACCCACGTACTGGAAGGTGAACCTATATTCAGGACCAACATGGTACGTTTTGTTGATGATTTTACGTACGAGTTTGAGTTCGGTCTCAGTCAAAGAATCAAAGGGTGAGATGACGCTTGAGGATGAGATGACAAAAATTAAAGCAAATATTAAGATGGTGAAGTGGAATTGAGCCATTTTCTTTGTGGTTTGATGGGCTTGGTTGCAATTTCCCTTTATTATATAGCCTAACTAGGGTAAGCCCGCGTTTCGCGTGGGATTTGGTTACATTATATGACTTGTTAGTGTAGCAAGAGTTTGTTTCCCAAACGTTTTGACTGCATATATATGTTTATCGATAGGTGCAATGATTGTTTGAGATGACATTGAGGTAGGATGATAAGAATGAAAGTCGTGAAATGAACAGAGTTAGTTATGCTATTGTTTTGCTATGTTTGTGATGCATTGTCATATGAGTGAATATGGCCAAGACTCAAGAGTATCATAAGGGGATGAATCAGTACGTAGATTTCTTGCATTTTAAGGAACTGCTTATATGAGTACTTTTCAAGATTATATTTAATGGTCTCCTATGGTTCAGCAAACTCATCAGCCAAAATAAGTTTGATACTGGTAAAGGAGAAGAAAGACGAACACTGTATGTTTAGACAATAGACAGACACAATTCAAGTATATATTATGGAAGCGACTCTTTTTCCACCAGTAGTATAGTTGGACAAATTGTTGAATCACTCACTAATGGACATTTATATGCTCCCTTTCAGTTACATAGTAGCACAACTCTGTCTCATTTAGCTTGCAACGCCGCTGAAATGTCATGTACTACTGATATGTCTACATGGAGAGAAAGGCCTCATGCATCATATCGTAAATTGATGTACTTCTGCTGTTTCAGTGATGATAGATAAGTTTATTCTTAAAAGGTCCTCAGTCCTCTACACTGAGATACATAGTGTATTGAGAACAGATTTTGTAAGATAATAGCAATATGCTCAATATATTTTTTGTACATGTCTTAGGTTGTAATATATTTAGTATTTGGATGATCTATTTATAAGCTAAATATGGAAATATGTGGGGAGAATCATCTGAGGAAATAATTGTAAACTCGAAAAGGGTTTGTAATGTAACTAAAACAGCCTCATTGATGCATAAGCACTATGTAAATAGCAAATACTGCCTCCAAAGAAGAAACATAATATGAAATGAAGAGTGTATTTGAAGGAAATAATAATAATCAATTACGAAAGTGTTTATCGAATAATATGAAGTTGAGAGTACCTTTTTGAATTTGATCGTTGCCATGAGACGTTCGTTTATTTATTGGTTGGATCACAATAGAGCCGTATGTAGAATTTTCTTTTTTTTTTGAGAAAGGGCTTGAGCCGTATGTAGAATTGGCGAGTTTTATTATTTATACGCTAAGAGTATTAATCATTTGATAGTTTATTTTTCATCTGTTGGATTAATATTATTTTTAAACTACACCAAGTCAAGTCAAGTTACACAAAGCCGCAAGGGACGCGGAGCCAATAGCCGGCGTGGTAAATGAAAACCACCCAGAGACAATGTTTGGAGATAACATCATTTGATAGTTATTGGTTATTTTATACGGTCGTATTTCCATGATATTATAATTTTTAATTGTTGAATTGGGTTGTTCATGCGCAAGCTATAGAGTATAGGCTTGATGTGTAAGTATCTTCATCTTCATTTGACTAAATGTAATGTCTGAAAATAAGATTACAATCAATAATTCTTAAAAGACTAATTGTCTGTGTCATTAATAATTGGTTTCTACAAATATGAAACCTTGGTACCACTGAAGTCATTTCTTCGAAAGTGGAAATGTTGCTACGTGTTACCCCTGTAAGGAATGTCGTGTAGTTAGTGTCTTATAACAAAGGCAGCTAGAGTAACGTAAATAACGTAAAAGACATTAGTGTTAACCTTTTGGTTTCGTTAGCATGTGCAAGTCGTACACGTTTGTACCCTTTTTTTTTTTGCTCAACATCAACTTTTCATTTACCAACTGGAAGTACATGATTTACACCACACACCGTGATTCAACCACACTTACAAACTAAGAAATCTAGTATCATCTATTGTCACTCACTTGGACCATAGACTACCTGATGTAGAACTCAGTTGTAATTCCAACCCAATGAGGACACCACTCATCCTACAACTCAGGACAAGTTGCCTCTTAGACCCCTACAATCGACCTCACATGTAGAGACAGCAACTTAACAAAGACATGGAGAGCCGGCCAACATTCACAGTGGCTGGCATGAGAGTGGTCTGAAACAAATGTGAAAGAGAATGAATCATCAAAACAAACAGTATAAAAATATCGCATTGTGAAGAGTTAAATAGATATCTGAATTGAAGAGTTCAAAATTTATGAAAGTGAAAGCCGGAAAACTTTTAAAAACTATGAACATGAGATTAAAGATTGGTGTTTCAAGCATATCTAAATTTAAAAGTTCAAAATTTATGGATGTCAGCGCCGGAAACTTAAAAAAAAAGCATTGAGCATGAGATTTAAGATCGGAAAACCTTGGAGAACCATAACCACCCCCATCAACTCCCTACTGCGTTTGACGTTTCTAGCTTTCCAGAATCTCAGCAGCCTCACTTAAACGGTGGAACTGTGGCCGGCCTTCAAATCACGAAGAAGAACAGATGAATTAGGCATAACACTGCAAATAAGTCTTAGGGATTATCAAAACAGTGAGGACGATGTTGGAAGGATGAAGACGAAACGACAAAACCGCAACAGGCCATAGAGGCTCTTCGTGACGATTCGTCTGATTTGACATGCTAAATCTCCATTGCTGGTTAAGGTCGTCGCAGATGGAAGGTCATATCAAGAAGATGATGAAACCCTAATTTCATATGACGGCTCTCCTAAAGACTTCGGTATGTTATTATGAGACTGGGATATCCACATTCTGCATTTTTAGTTAAGAGCCCTGTAAAAGCCCATATTAAATCGCAGACGAAACAGAAAAAAAAACTCGGTGATGTCAATACACGTGTCACCTCAGATCATCATAACTATATTTGAATGAAATTTTAATTGCTTTTAGTGTTTTACTTAGTATTTGTTTTGTAAATTATTATGCTTTTGTTGAACTTTGTTTAATAACAAATTTCTTTGTTTGAATCTTTTTTCGTTCTATTTTTGAATGTTTTCTTAAATTATTATTTTATAAATTAATAAAGTATGATACTTCTAGCAGATTTTTAATTTAGTTATATATCACTCCATGTCAAATAATTTAACAATGGAAATTAGAGTGAACCTAACCGTCTCTAAAAAATACTTAAGCGTAGTATATGTTACACAAATTATGGAAATCAAGATGAACCAAACCGCATATAAAATTATATATGTTCTATGAAATTCATTTTTCTCGTCATCAACTAAAGCTCGAAGAAGTAACTATATTCTGCCACATTTTTAGTGTTGATTCACTTGATTGTATTCTTTTTTTTTCTCTTCACTTGATTGTATTCAATGAAAGCATGTAACTCATATCTCATCAAATATAACCTTATCAGTTTTTACATAGTAACAACAACAACAATGTAAAATATATACAAATTACATAATTAAATGGAAAAAAAATCAAAGAATATGTTAGCTTTTATATTACCAGCCCAAAAAGAGGCACACCATAAAACAAGATTTTTATATTACCTTAAATGTTGTCCATCACATCTTCTAGGTGAAGATTGTTTCCTTTATTCCTCTCAGCTATGCCTCCAAGCCTGACCCAAGAACCAAAATCTGGTTTGGCTTGTCTGACTGTTTGTACAGGTAGAAAAATGCGACTTGTATGAGCTGCAAAAATCATAGTGAGTTGACAATAAATTAGTTTGTAGTGAAATTTGTATATGCTTAAAAGTTAGAAAACAGAAAAATGCAGAATCACTTACTGATTCGGTTTTGGGTATATGGTTTGTGTTCTAACAC
Source organism: Brassica juncea (assembly GCA_018703725.1). NCBI lineage: Eukaryota > Viridiplantae > Streptophyta > Magnoliopsida > Brassicales > Brassicaceae > Brassica > Brassica juncea. Next base: position 33,285,678 of record CM031941.1, read on the forward strand.
TTATCTTCCTGTATCTATAGAAAACATTGTCATGTAAGGGAACTTATCAAAAACTTTCAGTGATTTCCATATGTTAAAGTTAATGCGACAGTATCACTTTCTTTTTGTTCCCGCTGGTACGTAGAATCGCCAGTGTATCATGTGGAAAGAAATATAGGGGATAAGGAATTTTAACAGTTCAAAAACGGAAGAAATATTTTACTTCATCAGCTGGTTTGAGTCTTTTCACAGTTCTCACATGTAATTCTTGTAAGCATCACTCAACTTTTCATAGGCTCTGCATTTCGGCACTAAAGTTTAACACTTTTGAATCAGACCATGTGATTAAAGCTGAATGTTAATCTACGATGAGGACCAAGAATCCATGATGAAGAACATTACCTAGATATTCCGAGACTGAAGATCTCTTTGGCAGTTTTCACCTTAGATTTTTGTGGAACGTATCCATATATATATAACAAAAGTCAAATTTTGTATATACTAATCTTCAATAAAATGAATAAATTATAGCGAGATAGAAGAGAAAAATTACATATTCTTACCAAACTTTGAGATAACAAATATTCTCCTTGTAACGTTCGAGTGCTAGAGTTTGCGAACGGTTTACTCCTATATCACTTACAGTCCCAAGCATTCTTGTCATGGAGAAAAGCTTCACACACCCATTTCGTAAACTTGAAGGAATCTTAGACATAAAGATTGGTTCAAGAAGACAAAGTCTTAGGCTTTAATAATCAAGAAATATAAAAAGAACTCACTTGATTCAAGTAAAGCAAAGGTCATCACCTTCGTACTCATCATTATCCACAATCAACTTCCTGAGAATCAGAAATCAATGATCGATTATGCAGAAACCAAAGAGCATAGATGTGAAAGTTATAAGCTTCACCTCTCTTTCTCCTTGAACTGATGAACTTCTCGGATTAAAACTTGCCTATTTATACTCGAAGATTCACACAGTGGAATTAATGGTGGAGGCATTCAATGAAAAATCATGTGAAGAGTGGAGAGTTGATGTTAATGAGGGCGTTAAAGACAACGTTTGAATTCAGACGACTTCTGTAACGTTCCGGGATTTCTTTTGCCAGCAAGTACAAACCATTCGATAAGACACAGGTGCTGGATTCTAACATGGTCAGAAATCAATCGGTTACAATAACACCGATTGACATTTGATGCGGTTAGGATGAACGGCTTTAGACTTCGGATGCGACGGTCTTCACTGTAACGATGGAGTCTCTCCAAGGGGAAGAGAATGTACATGGCCCATAAAACCATTCATTAGAGGCCCATATCGAAAGAATTATTTATCTAAATACCTAGCCCACCAAAACACATCCGAAAATTTAAGTTTTGAAACAGTGCCATGTGTCGACTCCTCCTCCCTTTATTTAATGACGTGGCGCAAGGAGAATGAGAGAATCCCTATTTTATAGTAATAGATATTTTCTTTGATAAAAAAAAATCCTAATATTTTCTTTTCTTTTGCGTACAAATAGTAAATACATTAATTAGGGTCATTGTATATCTCCCTTCCATTGACAAATGAAACCCACAAGCAACATGATAATTAGTTTTTTCTTGACGGTCCGTCCATTTATGCTTTAATATCTACCCAGATATCTACCTTTCTTTCGCACCTGAAACACATATAGTAACACCAATTGGGGGTTTGTGGTCCTGGACATATTTTTTTTTTCGGTTACCTGGACATATTGTTTCAAAGAGAGTTTTGTAGGTTATTTTTACTACTTTTTTGTCTAAAGATGTTAATATATAACCTTGAAACATATTTTGAAAACAATATTTTATTTGGTTTTTTAACAATATGCATCACAGAATTTGTATCTGCATGCGTAGTTTGAGCCGGAGAGGAGATTAACCAGCAAATCCAATTTATCAGAGTGAATTGTAATCCCATTTTTCTAAATGTTTTTATAATATAAAAAATTATATGCCTTATTACTATCAATAAATACAAAAAATTTAAACAAGTGACGCTGGATTTACATACATCTGCCTCTATTCAAGGGACGACTAATTAAGGTGTTGAAAAAACATTCCCAGTCTGGAGATAACATTAACAATGATACATGTGCTGAATTACCTATTCTTTTTTCGTCCGCTATTAGCATATATTGTCAACGCAAAAGGCCCCGATATGACTTGTGCGAAAACTCGATATCGGATCATAACCATATTTTATCAAAAATTTATGAAAAATAAAATATTAACAAATAAACAAAAAATAAAATAATAATAATATTTTTAGCAAAAAAATAAAATAAATAATATGTATTTCAAAAGTTTAATTTTAAAATACAATCTATGATAATAATTAACAATTTACACTAAAGGTTTTTTTGGAAAACTCAACAATTGTTTACCATTAAAGCATTTTAGATCACGGTACAATTTACTGTTTCTCTTGCATCATATTTCTTCGACGTCTCATTTCTTTATGCTTTTGGTTAAAGCCACAAACTTATATGTCCCCATTACTTTTGAAGAAAAACTGTTATTTTGGTAGTCGTACCAAAAAATATTCAACTATTTTTACAAAAAAAAAAAGATTTTATTCAACCATTAAAAAGTTTAAACCCAAAAACATATTCAACCTTTAAGATCGTTTGTTTATACGTTAAAGCAAATTGATGTTTATCTTGCATTGTATAAAAATACATGAGGGCAATTGCACTTGATATACATGATATAAAGATTAATTAGGTGGTCGGTAACCAACTGTGTCACTTTCCATATATTCCACAAGTACCCCTATACTATAGCTTCTCGATATCTGACACAGCTAAACATATTCAACCTTTAAGATCGTTTGTTTATACGTTAAAGCAACATTGATGTTCCACAAGTACCCCTACCTAGTTGTACCGGCCATAATGATCCTATAGGAGTCTACATCACGCAAATATATTCACTATGCTGCATAGAAACGTTCCTCACCATTATTAGCGTAGCACTATTCAATTATCTTCAGCAATTTTTTTTTGGCGGAGTATACAAAACAAAGATTGTGGTGCATTTGGAGGCAGATAATCATACATATGGTTTCTGCCCGGCTTGTTGATCCTCCGGAGTCACCAGAAGAACATGAGATGAGGCCAATTCCAGATATGATGTTTGCAGCAGGCGAGGAACCAGTGGGTGTTCGTGTTCTTACTTATCAATCATCAAGCGCTTTAAAACGTATTTTTAATGCGTTAGATGAAGATGAAGTTGATATTATTAGGCGATCTTCTTTTGGTTGATTGATCGAGATTGCAGACAAACCTGTATTTTCCGGTAGATTCGCTCGGTATTTATTATCAAGGCAGCTGAAAAATTAGAAGAAGCATGCAACGTGGTTTCGATTTGCTGGTAAACCGGTAAGGTTTTCCCTTCGAGAATTTGCAACAGTGACGGGATTACCATGCGGTAAATTTTCCCGGAGGTCAAAGATGAAGCTTAAGAAAACAATATCAGAGAAACCCTATTGGCCGGCTTTATTTGGAAAAATTGAGGTTGTGACTGTCTCATCCGTCATCAAGATGCTATACCAGAAAACTGCTAAGGAAAAGGAAATCCAGATAAAATATGCTTGCTTGGCCCTTCTCGAATCTGTTCTTCTTCCAACAAGCCTTAACATGAAGATAGCTAGAGATCATGCGGAAACAATTGAAGATCTTGAGGAATTTTGTGTGTTCCCTTGGGGGAGGCTTGCATTTGACTTGCTTATGCTTAGTATCAAGGAGAGAGAGAGGAGATAGCTCTGTCTCAAAATACGATTGCGGTTAAAGGATTTGTACTTGTTCTATAACTTGTTTTGGTCGAAGCTGTACCTGTGTTCACAGAGGTGGTGGAAGATACATGTTCTTCATCTGAATCAGATAGCGAAGATCTTGATGGAATTGTGCGTGATATTTTTACTAAGAAATAGTGTCTTAACCCCGCTCACGCGCGAAATGTAGACAAGAGAAGTGATGTAAGTGATTTTAGTCAGTTATTAATCTCACGTTTGATAGTTAAGTAAATTAAACACTAATTAGGAAATAGAATTTTGGAGCTTTACGGTAATTGTAAATGACTAAGAGTTTCAATATTTTTTATATGGAGTAACATATCACTTATTTTCTATGTTTAGGTTATTGTTCATAGTGTCCTAGATGAAGACCCTTTGTGACCTATTGATCCGGCAAACTTATTTTATTCTGACGAAGAGCAAGATTCGAGAGTTGACAAAATGTTAGAGCGCATCAACTCTAAATATAATTATAATTATGCTTCTTTTCGTGGTGGGATTAGCAAGATTGATGTTGAGCGTATGCGACAATCTTCAAAATCATCTGCAAAGTCAAAGAAAGCAAAGAATGCACAGTCTAATGTTGCCGACAGTGATCAATGTTATATTGCTGCTGTTGTGCTAGAAAAAATCAAACCTCAGTTTGATTTCTTGGACAACAACCTAAAAGGCGCATGTTCTAAGGTGGATGCAATGGAGGGGAAAGTTCGTGGACAAGTTGAGTCTGTGTTGGTCATGTTTTAGGAGGATATGATTACCTCTGTTAAGGATATGGTTTCTGCATTGTGCAGAGATTACTTTGGTGCCCATGAAGGGCCACAATATGTTCCCATGCCAGTTCCGAATGAAGTATCAGGTCCAGCAACTCATACGACTCCCGTAGCTGATGCAGATGCAATTACTATAAGAAATGTTCTGCGAAACCTAAGTGAGTACTCTACTCCCCCCTGGTCGACTCCGATGAGTCAGTTAATAATTTTTACTATATTACTTGGTGGGACCTTTGTTTCGGAAAACTTGCCGTTTATGTATTTTATTTATTTCTGCATTTCTGTTAATCAATTAGGACGAGAATCTCACTCCAACAAAAAGGATAATGTTAGATCCGGATATGATTGTGTTACTCCGGTCCCTGAGACTTGTGTTCAATCAGCTAACAGCGAGAATCGTGCAAGGTAAAATTCATTCCAACAAAGTTTGGTAAGATTGTTTTAAAGTTATGAATTTGTGACAATGCAGTATAATTTGAAATTTCATGTATAAAGTTATATATTAATTATTATTTACGTTTATTTACAAAGGAGTCACATAAAAGGCAACCACTAAACCTCACCGACGAACCTTCATTCTCGCTTGGTCTTACTCAGGATGAGCAGAGTTTGGGTGTAGTTAATATTTTGGCAGCAAAGGATGATGTTGCGGATCCTATGCCTGCTATTAATGTTGCTGACAATATAGAAGAAAGGAAATTCTCACGAAAGAGCAAGAGGCAGAAGACGGTTCCATCAGGGCTTGTAGAGAGACATACAAATGTGGTCCTCATTTACTCTCGCGGTTAAGGGAATCACAGAGTTCATTTTTTTATTAGATGATATGTCTGATATGAAAAGGAATTTTGAGAAACGGTCAACTAATCTGAACCGGAAGTGGTAAGTAATTTCTTATTTTAAACCTTTTTCCACATATCTCCACTTGCTCTTGAACATGATTTTTGTTTATACTATTACTACATCGTTGTACCAGCGTCGTCAATGTTGTTGGAATAGCCGTATCGGTTAAAGAAATTCTCCTCATTGTTGAGAGAAAACGCAATTATTCTGTCAAGGTACGTACGAATTAACTGAAGATAAATTATATGATTTAATTCTTTGTTTTTGGCTCATTACTTAGATATATGTTTTCAGATTGTTGATATTCTTATCAGAGTACTATGTTATCCTTCGCCAGCTTCCTTCTTAAGGTCCATGAAGTGCTGAATTTCTTGAAACCAAATTTATCTCGGCAATTATTAGGAGCTATCCCAAGTTCCTTAAGAGTACAAATAAAGAGGCTTATAATTTCCCGAACTGATTGACGGAAGTTTTTCCCACACAAGGATGATCCAAAGCTCTACCCAACAAGGTATTACTTCCCATTCAATCTTGGAAATAAAAATTGGGTTGGTATTTGCTTTGATGCTGGATGTGGGAACATCATAATTTTTTTATTGTGATACGTCTCTGTATAAGGATGCTTCAACAGAGAAATATATATGTCCCATTGTGCAGATGTTACCTTATCTCGCCAGATGTGCATGTCAAGCTATAGGAGAAGATCCTGTGATCCAGTGTTATGATGTATCAAGGCCGAAATCTGTCGTCCAGCAACAAAAAACATCTGACTCTGGACCAATGTCTCTCCTCTTAGTGGCTACCCATGCTGTTTATGGCATTGAAGCGTGTAACAATATGAGTATGGAAGTTTTAACAGATGAAGGAAAGAGGGCTGCAATATTGGCGTGTGAGTTCAAGGAGAAGCTCTAGTTCATGATCATTGTTGTTGTTATTTTTATTATTTAAAGTTTGAAAACTTTAGAACTGGGTTTAAGATACACCTTTCGTTGTCAGATTCAATCCCATCAACTTTATGAGTTGTATGTACCTTATTTCTCACACCTTTGGTTTTTAAATGCATGTATAATTTCTATCGTCTTTATTCGGTCTATGCTGCAATATTAACTTCTGTGTTTTTGTTTGTATTGTTTGTAGGGTATGGTTTGTTTTAGTTAGGCAACGTGAAGTATGATGACAGTTGAAGTTATGTGCTTCCCGTTAAAAAATGCTTAGATCCGGTTTAATAATCAAAGATCTTGTAGTTACGTCTTAACATAACCAGTTTGGTTGTTTTTACAATAATTATTGGTTTTCTGCATTATATAAACAACAATGATATATAACATCTATATATACATGCAAATCAACAGTTACTTCCTAAAGAATACACTATTTAATATTATTTGAACGAAACGGAATAGTGGAGGTGATACGTCTCTTCAAGTCAGGCAGTATAGAAATGAATTTGGCATTTCATAACTTTTGCATTATATTGTGTCGATTAAGTCAGAACTCGAATCTCATCATCATACATATACTATAGTGGCGACCTATTTTGTTGATTTATTTGGATGTATGGAAATTGCTTGATCTTATCTTTAAGTTTGTTTGCTTTCATCATCTATAATTTTGGAAAGCACTCAATAATAAATCGGCAATTCATATACTGTCAATAACCTCACAGCGACCATAGCAAACAAGGTAACAAAAATATGGTTTTGTTTTTTTTTTTTTACAGTTCAATACTAATTCAACAAATATTATTTTAGATGTCCACACCACTATCTGTCCGTTTATTCTACGGGGTTTGGCGGCATAACGATGATGGCTATTGGATTTTCCAGAGGAAACCAAGTGATCTCGGGTATACGGTTTTAATCAAGCCGGCAGAGACTTTTGAAGATTTAGAGACTCGCATCCGTGAGCGTTATAAATTGAAAACTGAGACTCCCTTGTCACTATCTTATCAACCACCTGAGTGGATGCTTGAACCTAAGGGAACTCGAACACCTCCGACAACGATCACTAAAACATCGGATGTGGAAGCAATGATGCATCTCCGTTCTTGGTTTGCAGAACTGAAGCTCTGCGTATCCTCAGGTGCTGAAGTAGTTGCACATTGCTAGTTTCTGACCAAAACAACTTTCTCCATTGGAGGTGCAACCTTTGTGTTCAGTGGTTAGATTTCAAATCAAATTTCTTATATATAGTCTATTAACTAGTATATGATTATAATATTAAATCGGCTTGTACGTCTACTTGACCGTGAACTTGTTGCAAGCAAGGAGGTTCTGGAGGAGATATTAAATGTGCAAGAACTTGTAGGAATCTACACAGCCCATCTTGAAATTGAAAAGGCTAAACAAGATCTCCGTGAAAATGGTGCTTTTGGAAGTTTTTCCGCGGCTCCGGTTGAAAAGATGGTTCGATACTTTTCAATTTATACTAATGTTTAAATAAATAAATATGAATCATACATAATTTTCATTTTCAATAGATTCTGGCTCTTCTCCATTTGGATCCGATGCGTAAACTCATCAGGTGGAACGTTGTTGGTCAAAGTCCTAAAGAATAAGGCACTGAGTGTCGTCTCTAAGTTGAAGTTGTTTCTCGTTTATGCTATGTTATTTGAATAATTGTAGTCTGTCGTACTGTTCTATGCATCTGCGGTTTTAAATGTTGGGATGTTTGTGGTTTTTATGTTCATGTGTTGTTTGTACTGGACAACACTTATTTTCTATGTATGTGTAATATGAATGGTTTAAACTCGTTAATATAATGATACGCTATTGAGTAGTACAACATGTTTTAAAACCACTAATTGTACTTTCAACTTTTTCTAAGTTCTCTATAGTTAAGGAGATTTTAAATGAAAATAAATAAATGTAAGAGAACATGTGTATAACAAACAAGTTACTCTACTTTGACCCTTCGTATGAGTTCTTTATAGATGGGAAGGTTTCAAATGAAATGAACGTATGTTTTGTTAGGTTGGATAGTTGTGTATGAAATTAACCTTAATATTGTTTAGGGTTTTGAGGGTGGTTGGTTTAAGATCATAGTGTTGGGGGTATTTTTTTTTTTTTTTTGAAACACAGTGTTGGGGGTATAGTGTTTAGATATTAGGGATTAATTTATAGGGTTTATGGATTTTAGTGTTAATATCTAATTGTTACATATGTTGAACTTGTACGGATCAACTAGTACTGATATATTTTAAATTTGATGACGTTGTTTAGCATATCCGGATGTAGCTGCTGTGAGTGAAGAGGAGTTTTGTTTTTGTTTTGTCTATATATAGATTGGATTTCTCATACTGTTTTCACGTCTTCTTGTACCACTACCATTTTGTCGTGCATGATTTATTAATGAAGCAAACTTAAAACATTAAACTTTTTGTGATCATGATAACATAAGGGAATTGACTTCTTATTTATTTCACATTTTCGGAAATTAGTACAACCTGCCCCAGTCCTATCATGGATAAAATATTTTACATTCACATGCTAAAGTTTATTCTGTCATTGAAAGTCCACCTTGCATATCAAACACCTTCATCATCCCAGAAAAGCCTACTTTGACTTCTTATACCTTTATTTTATATCGCAACTTTGCATGTTGCTTTGTTATGTCCCCTCCCCTTGCAACGGCTACAAACATGTTTTTTCTTGGGAATTTCATCTGCCAATAGCATATTTGATGTTAGCTATTATTTTATGTTTTAAAAAATTTTAAACAGCTACCATTAACCCGTATTTCTCCGGTAGACAATATCCTGCTCTTGCGAGGTCTACCAGGAGGACGTCTACTTGCTGGAGGAAATATTTCTAATGGTTCTCCTTGACCATCGATAATAATTCTACTGGTATTGACTTCGGAGCTTATGGGTACTATATCTTTCGGCATATGCAGCTGCAAGAGTTTTCAAAGTGTAAAAATCAGAAACAAGAGATTCTATACTAATTTTTTTCTTTAATTGCTGAAGCGATTGCATGGAGGCAAGGTATGAGGGACTCTGAAATGAGTAACAGTGACAAGCTTTTGTGTCTAGGTTAACGTGGAATGATGAACCATTCTTGTCTTTAGCCTCGTAATCATCATTGTTAATCCGACTTACAAGCAGACCACCGCTTTGGTCAAAGTTGCCATCAACAATATCTTTCACCCATGGAGTCAATCGTCCAATTCCCTCCAATGTAACATTACGCCTTTCGGCGTACAAATTCGTCAGTTTGGATCTGATATACTCCACCAAAGCCATTATAGGATACTCCCTTGCTTCTCGAAGAAATGAGTTCCATGTTTCAGCAACATTGCTTGTCATTATGTTGTAGCGAATTCCAGAGAAATGAGCTTGTACCCAGTGCTCGAAACCCATACCCATTAGGTATTCTGCACATGACGCATTAATTTTTTTGATTTCGTTGAAAGCACAGTAAAATTCACTGAGTTGAAATGCCCTAGCTGTCTTCCCCACCAAGTAACCGAGGTGCTTGTTTTTGAAATGAGGCCTGATGTTGCGTTGTAGGTGTAAAATACAAGGACAATGTTTTGATTCTGGGTATATCTACACGTATATTTAAATGCTTATCATTGGAAAAACATGTCGTATTCATGTCGGTTCCAAAAGCAGTAAAAATAAGATGTACACTTATTAGCCATGACTTTAAAACATTTTAGTAAAATATTACATATAATGCAGTATATCAATATGATACCTTAGAAATCCCACTGTATATGGTAGAGTGTCTGTCTCATACAAAAAGAAGACCGTCATCGTTGGGGATGAACTGCAAAAGCATTTTTAAAAACCACTCCCATGCTATGTCGTTTTCACCATCAACTATGGCCACATCAATTGGAAATACTTGGTAATTGCCATCTTGGGATGATGCTGTTAATAAGCAACCAGCATATTTACCTCTTAGATGTGCCCCATCGATGATAATAACATTACACATTTGCTTGAAACCAGAATTACATGCACCAAGCGCAAGAAACATGTATTTGAATCTATGACTAACTCCAGCTTGGTATACTGTATGTATTTCTGCTATTGTGCCAGGATTTGCAACAACGAGTTTATGCAGGTAGTCTGGAAGTAATTTGTAAGACGTATTAGACGACCCCTTTACATATTCGAGGGCAACTTCTTGTGAGCGCCAAGCTTTCCAATAGGAAATTCTAACATCATGATCACTCAGCATGACTTGAATTATCTCATTTGGCCGTGGGCCACAACCTTTACCAGCAAATCTTGACTTTATCATCTCCCCAATGACAGAATGTGGCGCTTGTTCTTCATAGCCTACGTTTAGAGTCACGATAAGTGAAAAAAAAAATCTTATACACCTTATATAATTTCGATTTATTTTAACACATTTATGGAAAAATAGACATTTTACCAATGTCTAAGCATATGTTAAATAATCCTTTCAGTGCAGAACATTGCTTTTAGTTATTATCAACGACAAAGTAAATTGCTTAATATATCGATTCTTTTAATTTTCAAATTTTGAGTTATCTTACCATTTATTAGGAAAATATCATCGTTTTACCCATGTGTACCTATATGTTCAATAACATAGTTGTGCATAATAATGAATCCGGTTTACAAATAAATATTGAAATATATATATATATATATTTGGTTTCTATATCCATAAATAATTTTATTTTGGGACCCGAACATTGTATGAATTGATGTTAATACCGGCTCGGTCGTCGACTGAACATGTATGTTATAATATTATTTTCCGAATTTCGTACTTGTCTACCTTCTTCATTTTTATTGCATAGACTCTCCAGTTGCATGTTAAACTTATACAACGAAGCACCATTCCTTCGGTCGACGAACGGGAGTTTTTAAACCGGAATTTCCGTTGCAATGCATATAATGCCATGTGTTGTTTGAATTCGGCTCTACTGGTAAATACCTTTCCCTCAAATCATTCATCTGATTTGTTTGTTTCGCTTCCTACAAATTTGGTTTTGGATTGGTCCGTTAGTACGATGGTAATTACGATAATACATAAACATATTTTACATTCATATTGCACAATAATATTTCACATTACAAGGTGCCGCTAACATATTATGCATCGTTAGAGTTTCAAAAAACACAAAAAGGATCCCCCGGAGGCCACATATTTCACATAAAACGCAACTTATTTATGTTATATAGATTTTAAAAGAGGCACTAAATTTAAAAGAGGGGATCAAACCCACCGCTTCCCTCTTCAGCTTTAGAGGACGAGTCATCCAGGTCAATCAGAAGAACAGCACCAGTGCTGTTTTTGGTAAATCATATTCCAAGGCTTAGATCAAGGCAGGGTTTGGCATTGGTCACATTGATTGCTGGATCTAAGGCGACGACAACTTCGGGGGTTGCTTAGGTGTTTTGTTTGTCAACTGCTGCAGAATGCTCACCTATATGTATTTCTATGTCACAATTAGTGAGAACATTTGACGTAAAGGTTGTTAACTTCGTAATATTAATATAATTAAAATACCACCTATCACGATGTTAGAAAAGGGTTCCATGTCTTCTGGTGGAGGGGCGCTCTTTATCGTTTATTCCGTCTGAAGACCCAGTGTAAGAAACATCATTATCGTCAGTAATGATTATTGTAGCTGGTTGGGGAGCAGAAACCTTCTTATTTTGAGCAACTGGGAGACCAAGAACTCCTTCAGTTGGATGTGGTGTCTGAGAAAGGTAGACCTCATAATCGGTCTCATCGTCCATCATACCATCCCAGTATGCGTCTTCATGTGGCGTGGCTCTCCAGACGTTAAGAGGTTGCACATTCAAAGGGGTTGATTGGTCAACCAATGCATTTTGCAGCTGCTCAAGTGTCATAGGTTCCCCATAGAGCACTAGAAAAGTAAGAAACTTATTTAGTTGGTAACTTTGATAAATGTATATATCAAATCCAATAACGTTATATTATGCATGAAGGTTATTTCTATTATTTTCCATCTATGCTCTAGTTCAATTATCAAAACTCAATCATTGGTAAATACCTAATTTGTACATGTTTTTATAATAGCAATAATTTCTCGGGACAACCTAACTGTTGAAAATAATTATTGTAATATGTTAAGTCTCTTCATACCTTCAAGGTTAGGATCGTAGTTGGTTGGATCTTCTGGAGGAATGGTAACACCTTCATCCATTGAGCTAAGTTCATCGAACGTTAAGCTCCGAAACTCAGCTGGATCTTCATTTTCCTCATCGTCGTTGGGTATACCATATACCATCTCAATCTCAAGAGCAACACGGTAGACGATGAGGAGTTGTGGTTTGTTGAACATTAACTCTAAAGTATGCTTGCTACACACAACAGGATATCCACCAACCAAGTCTTGTAAAATAAATACAAAACAAACGGTTATTGCTAATTATATAGTTGCTATCGTTACTTAAAATTTTGTTAGAGTAACAAAACCGAACCTCTTATAGCTTGACGATGTTGTTCTTCAGTTACTCCTTCTTGAAGGTAAGTGGTATCACTTATTGTGAAAGGTGATCAACAAAAGAACTGATACTTTGCAACTAATTCAGGTCCACTAGTTACATAGAGAACCGCCTCAGTCAGGTAGTCACTCACACTTGTCATAATCTCAACATCTTTGTCACATGACAAAGTGATCGGAGGAGTTTTAGGACCATCGGGAAGAAGCATCCAGTGTGGGAGTTGATATGTCAAGGCCACCGGTGTTAGAATCCCTAGGTTAAGCCTTATACGTATCATCTCCATCACACCCTCAAAATGGCCGTTCCTGGTAATTATCATCGATTCCCTGTGGTAACAAGCCGATTCTTGAAAAGTCCAGTCGCCGTTGGAGGACTTACTCCATCACCCATAACAAGCCTAAATAATCTTCCAATCTGCAAGATTATAGTAAGATTATGGTATTAAAGCTTTAGTTTGTCGATATATATACGAATCTATACAAAAAATGAAGTTTAATTTTATTTAGGTTCACAATAAATGATGAACCCTAGAAAAAGAATAATATTTCACCTTCAAAGCTTATCAGCAGATGTTTCCGGGAGTTAACAAACTAAACTGGATTTTTTTTTATTGTTTCTTACAGATTTGTCTTGGTGGGAGCCTGTATTTATAGCGAGAAGGTGAGGTGAAGGTGGAGTTACTTACACAAAATCCAGCTAATACGCAAGTATAAACTGCACCGGCTACCTAGTAGTAGACCTCATCATTCGGCGATAGGGTTGGAAAAAAAATCTCTGACACCTTCCCATTTTTTTAATAAACTACATAATCGACATATTTCACACCTGGTTTGATTGAGTAAAGCGGTTTACCCATACATCCGGTACGACTAAAGTTGTTCTATTGATTTAGGTTAACCATATACGTATTAATCGATTTCGATTGTAACGTTCCTATTACATCCACTTATTTATGTACTCTTTGTTGAGGATGGATTGTGCCCATCCATCAAAGCCCATCAAACAAAAGGCCCGGCCGAGTCATTAAACGGTCGACAGCCGAGGAGCCGGAACTCGGCGCTCACGGCTTGGCTGCAGACTACTCTGAGCCGAGAAACGAACGAATGGGAAGCGACCAGCTCGACAGCCCGGGGCGAGACCTGCGTCAAGCCCCACAGGCCGCCAAGCCCCAATCAATCGAGAAGGAGATTAGGTCAAATCCCATCCGAACATAGGCTATAAAAGGAGAAGGAGGCAAACGAGAAAAGGGAGACACGGGACACACATAGACTTAGCGGCGAGATTAGGGTTTTGTCCGTACAAACATCTCTTCGCTAGTTGTACTTTTCCGGTTAAAAGCTCTCCGAGCTCCGGCTTGTCTCCTTACTTCTCCACCTTTGTAACCTCATCTCGAAATCTAATAAATACCTCTGTTCAACCCATTTCTAGTATTGTTTACTTCTCTTGAGACCAAACTCACCTTAAACAATTGGCGCCCACCGTGGGGCGAACAGATTCAGTGTTTCTAGACCGAAATGACGTCCACAGGTGCGAACCCTGATACTTCAGGAGAGGAGCCGGAAACTCACACCTCCTCCGCCTCCTCCCATTTTCTCGTCGGAGTTCATGAGCTTGGTCATGGCCCGACTAGCTCACCAGGAGGAGATTCAGAAGGCGACGAACGAACGGCTCGCCGCCATCGTCACTGCTCTCAGCGTACCATCCACCAGCCAACCGTTTCGCCGACAGCTCTTCGACACCAACCCTCCAACTCCAGCGGACGGTATCACGACGAACGAGGTCGAGCAAATCGGAACCCTAGAAGCCGACGCTCCTCCGACAACATCTGATTCGGCAACTATCCGAGAGATCGCCGAGCTCAAGCTAAACTTCCAACAGATGAGCTCGAGGATCCACCAGGCGACCAGCACAGCTCCCGAAATTGACAGTGTCATCGCCTCTACATCTCGGACACCTTTCACAAAGGAGCTAACCAGAGTCAAGTTCCGAAAGATGGATAAGCTGCGCCTACCCGATTACAAGCCAGGAGGGGACCCAGTCGAGCACTTGACAGCCTTCAATATTGCCATGGCAAGAGCCCGACTTTCCTCGGAAGAGAAAGACGCTGGTTACTGCCAGCTCTTCGTCGAGACGTTAAACGAGCAGGCCCTGACTTGGTTCTCCGGACTCGACGAGAATTCGATTAGCAGCTTCAAAGAGCTTTCCTCGGCTTTCCTCAAGACTTACATCATGTTCACTAAGCGCGAAGCCACAGCCTCAAGTCTCTGGAACTTGAAGCAGACGAAGGATCAAAGTCTCCGCGACTACATGGAGCGCTTCAAGTCAATCGTGTCGAGAATCAACATCCCCGATAACATTGCTATCGATGCGTTGATGAACACTCTCCAGGTAGACTGCAAATTCCGAGAAGACCTCTACCGGAGTCCCACTTTGTCCTTACAAGACGCCATTGCTCGGTCCCATAACTTCATCCGTATGGAAGAAGATACTAAGGCCATTCTGAACAAGCACAATGATGCGAAGCAATCGGTGCCTAAAAGCGCTGCCAACACTCATGTCGAGCCCCGCCAGCATGCTGCCACAAACAAACACAACCAGAAGAACAGTCTCCTTCACGTGGTCGACGAGAATGGGAAGAAGTGGAATACCTTTCACCGAGAAACGGATTCCCCAGATGAGTCTCCCCGAGCATCGGCTGCCACTACACCCGCTCAGGTTGATTCTGTAGCTGGATCATCTCGAACTCCCCCAGGCCTCACTAAATCGTGCAAACTCCACGGAGTTAAAGGCCACGATACCTCGGAGTGCAAGACGCTCTTCGCACAGTTCCTCGCCTCGATCGAAAGTGGTGAACTCAAGATCCCTTCTCCGAAACCAAAAGGCGAGAACAGCTGGAGCAGGAACAAAGACTGGAAGAACCAACGGAAGGGCCAAGGGAAATCCAAGCAGGATAATCCGAAGCCGAAAGACTCCGAGCAAGCGCCTCAGCGAGATGACGATGACGACGTCTCGGCTGGCGAGGACCAACCAGCGGTCAGGCAGAGGATCGAAGTTATTCGCGCCCAGCCCGAGTCTTCATCCGACGACGAGTGCAATCCCGAGGAATTCCCCGAGCCGTCAGATCTACGAGAACTCCTTAAGAGGAAGGCTACTCCGGAGATCGGCGAATCTCCCGGCATTTCCGATCTCAGGTCAAAGCTAAACGCCAAAAGATCCAAGCTCACGCCCCGGGACGACGCTCATGTCTCCGACCTGCGAGAGCAACTGAACGCCCGAGTAGGCGACCTGCGTGCGAAGCTTAACCGCCAAAAGACTGACCAACCAGAGGAGAGTAAAGATCTCAGAGCTCTTCTCCTCAAGAAGCAGGCCAGTACCAGACCACGAATCAACGTGATAATGGGTGGATCACCACCCTGTGGAGACTCAGTCCGGTAAGTCAAGGACCATCGTCGACAGGCGGATACATCTCAATGTTGGCCGCAGAAGCCTCCCAATGATCCCCAGATCTCTTTCTCTCCGAATGATTTACTCGGCGTGAGTCTACCCCACAATGACCCGCTCCTCGTCGTCCTGGCTATCGATAGGTACGACGTCACTAAAGTGCTAATCGATACCGGGAGCTTGGTGGACATCATTTTCCGTGAGACCTTAGTGAAGATGGGCATCGACCTAAAGGACGTGAAACCATCTTCCAGGACACTCACAGGCTTCAATGGATCTTCCGAAGTGACCCTCAGAACTATCCGACTCTTGGTACAAGCTGGAGGAGTGACTAGGCTGGTCAAATTCTCGGTGGTCAGCACAAAGACCCCTTACCATGTAATACTCGGAACCCCGTGGTTGCATTCCATGCGAGCAATCGCATCAACCTATCACCAGTGTGTCAAGTTCCCGGGAAGCGATGGAACCATTAAGACGATAAAGGGAGATCAACGCGCTGCTCGAGATCTCCTAATCGCCACAGTCAAGCTACAACGCTCCCAATCACTCGTCAACTCAGTTTCACCGCCTATCAGCAAGGTATGTCCTCAGAAGGAAGAAGTACTTGAGGTACCAGTTGACGAGTCGGATCCGAGCAAAGTCCTGCGAGTGGGTGCATACTTGTCCGACGAAATGAAACTCAAGATTATGGACTTCCTGAAGCAGAACCTATCGACCTTCGCATGGTCAATGTCCAACATGCAAGGAATCGATCCCACCATCACGACCCATGAGCTGAACGTAGACCCGAACATCAAACCTATTCGCCATAAAAGGCGAAAGTTGGGTCCCGAGAGATCAAAGGCGGTTGTCGAGGAGGTCGAGCGTCTACTTAACGCAGGGTCGATTACTGAAGTCCGATACCCGGAGTGGCTAGCCAACCCGGTCGTCGTCAAGAAGAAAAACGGCAAGTGGTGTATGTGTGTGGATTTTACCGACCTCAACAAGGCCTGTCCGAAAGATAGCTATCCGTTGTCAAACATTGATTGGCTCGTCGAGTCGACTGCTGGAAATGAGATGCTTACCTTTATGGACGCTTTCTCAGGATACAATCAGATCCTGATGCATCCCGACGACCGAGAGAAGACCTCGTTCATCACTGATCGAGGAACTTACTGTTACAAGGTGATGCCTTTCGGGCTGAAAAACGTCGGAGCAACATACCAGCGGCTGGTCAACCGCATGTTCGCCAAACAGCTCGGCAAGACGATGGAAGTCTACATCGACGACATGCTAGTCAAGTCGCTCCGAGCAGACGATCATCTGGCTCACCTGAAAGAATGGTTCGATATCCTTAATGTGTACAAGATGAAACTCAACCCGGCCAAGTGCACTTTTGGCGTCTCGTCTGGAGAATTCCTCGGTTACATTGTAACACAGAGAGGAATCGAAGCTAATCCAAAGCAAATCTCAGCTGTCCTGATCTCCCGAGTCCGAGGAACTGCCGGGAAGTTCAGCGACTAACCGGCAGAATCGCGGCGCTCAACAGGTTCATCTCCCGATCAACAGACAAGTGTCTTCCTTTCTACGATCTCCTCCGAGGAAACAAGAAATTCCTCTGGGATGACAAGTGTGAGGAAGCCTTCAGTCAACTCAAACACTACTTAACGACACCCCCAATCTTGGCCAAGCCGGACGTAGGTGATGTCTTATCCTTGTATATCGCAGTATCATCCGCTGCAATCAGCAGTGTCTTGATTAAGGAAGATCGTGGAGAGCAAAGACCAGTATTCTACATGAGTAGGCGGATGACCGGACCAGAAACCCGGTATCCAACACTCGAGAAGATGGCCCTGGCAGTCGTCGAGTCGGCAAGGAAACTCCGTCCCTACTTCCAGTCTCACTCAGTAGAAGTTCTCACCGATCAACCACTCCGAACCGTGTTGCAAAACATGAACAGAGCCGGTCGACTAACCAAGTGGGCAATAGAGCTCGGTGAACTTGACATCACCTACAAGTGCCGAACAGCCGCCAAAGCCCAGGTCCTTGCGGACTTCCTCGTGGAACTATCCCCGGAACTAGTCCAAGATCTCGAGGTCCCGGAGGCAAATTGGATCTTACACGTCGATGGTTCCTCGACAAATAAAGGTTCGGGAGCAGGAGTTCAAATTCAGTCCCCGACAGGAGAACTCATCCGGCAGTCATTCAGTTTCGGGTTCCCGGCATCCAACAACGAAGCAGAGTATGAATCACTCATCGCTGGTCTTCGTCTCGCGAAAGCAGTTAAAGCCAAACGACTAAGCGCGTACTATGACTCACAACTCGTCGCAAGTCAATTCAGCGGGGAGTACGATGCTCGAAATGATAGGATGGACACCTACCTTTCGAGTCGTCCAAGCTCTGGCTAAGGAGTTTGAATTCTTCGAATTAACAAAGGTTCCGCGCGGAGACAATGTATGCGCCGACGCATTGGCAGCACTCGGAAGTAAACTTCGCGATCAAGTGAAGAGAACTATCCCGATCCATCGTATTGAGAAACCGAGCATCGATATCTCGGTGGAGGCAGCGGACTTTGTCACTCCAGTGTCCGAGACAACGCCCCAGCAAGCAACTAATGAAGACGTCGAGATGACTGATCAAGATCAGCTAGCAAACGACTGGAGAACAGAGTTCATCGACTATCTCACCAGAGGTTCGGTTCCAGCCGATAAATGGGCTGCAAGACGCCTTAAGAGGCGTAGCGCCCACTACGTCATCATGGAAGACGAACTCCACCGAGTAACGGCCAACAAATTCTTGCTAAAGTGTATTAACGGCGAGCAAACAAGATTGGTCATGGCAGAAACCCACGAAGGAGCAGGAGGAAACCACTCTGGAGGTCGAGCACTCGCTCTAAAGATTCGAAACGTAGGTTTCTTTTGGCCAACGATGAACACTGACTGCGAAGCGTATGCTCGGAAGTGCGATAAATTCCAAAGACATGCTTCGAGCATCCACAGTCCTACCGAGCTACTGCGCATTTCAGCAGCACCCTATCCGTTCATGAGATGGGGAATGGACATCATCGGGCCAATGCCGAATTCTCGCCAACGTCGCTTCGTCCTAGTCCTAACCGACTACTTCACCAAGTGGATCGAGGCCGAGGCTTTCTCACAAGTTACCGAGAAAGAAGTTCGTGGTTTTGTCTGGAAAAACATTATCTGTCGTCACGATCTACCCTACGAAATCGTGACCGACAACGGCTCTCAATTTATCTCGGGGAACTTCAAGGACTTCTGCAACAAGTGGGATATCAGACTAAGCACCTCGACACCGAGATACCCCCAGGGGAACGGACAAGCCGAATCCTCGAACAAGATTATCATCGACGGAATCAAGAAACGTCTCGATCTCAAGAAGGGACATTGGGCCGATGAACTCGACGGCGTCCTTTGGTCGCACCGAACAACCCCCCGAGGCGCAACCAAATCCACTCCTTTCTCCCTCGCTTACGGGATGGAAGGAATGGCTCCCGCGGAAGTCAATTTCACGAGTCTTCGCCGAGCAAAGATGCCCCAGTACGTCGAACTCAACCAAGAAATGTTGCTGGATGCTCTCGATGAACTCGAAGAGAAGCGAGACCAAGCTCTCCTTCGGATCCAGAACTACCAGAACCAGATTGAAAGTTACAACAACAAGAAGGTTCGAGCACGCCCTCTCTAACTCGGTGACTTAGTCTTACGGAAGGTCTTCGAGAACACCAAAGAGCTCAATGCCGGAAAGCTCGGAGCAAACTGGGAAGGACCTTACAAAATCATTCAAGTCGTCAAACCGGGAGTTTATCGACTTGAGACTTCCTGCGGAGAGGCAGTCCCACGAGCTTGGAACTCCATGCATCTTCGCCGTTTTTACTCGTAGAAACGAGTAAGCACTACATTACCGAGTAAATGACTTACGTCACGTTTACTCGCAAAAAAAAAAAAAAAACAATCGCCCGAGTAAATGACTTACGTCACGTTTACTCGAGCACCACGAACTACGAAAGGCTTGATCCTCCTCAGAGGTACGTAGGCATCCCCTCTACGGGGTCCAGCCCCAACCAAATTAAAAAAAAAAACAACTGGCGATCACGCCACTTTTCTCTCTCCAGCAAACCGCGGAAGAGCTAAACCCCGAACCAACGATGCTAGCCCCTTGACTCACACAAGCGGCGCACAAGCACTCTCCCGACCAATCGACGTATCCTGATCAGATAACGACGATGGGAAAAGCTGAGTTACAGTCACCGATGCATCCCGCATTGACCAACTCACGAGTGGAATTTCCGAACCTTATCACAAATCGAAGAATTACGAGTTGGCCGACCAAATTTCTCTCGATTACAGTGTAGCGTCTCGAATACCTTTTCCTCGGACAACTGTTAATTTAATTCAACCGACCTTGATAAGTGATTGGATAAAGTAACGAGCAATGAACTATCCTAAAAGTCTATTGTTTTTACGGTCAACCGTGATAAAATTTTCAATTTTTAATAAAAAAAAAGAGAGAGAAAAAGGGAACACACCCCGAGTATCTTACAACAAGGCCGTTCAGGCCAAAAAGAAAAAATACAGAAGCTGGAATGAGCCGAATACGATACTACAAAAAGCAATAAATCCTAAGGTTCAACATTACAAGAGCCAAACTCACTCTCCCACACGAGGACCCTCGGGACCCGAGACTCGACCGAAGGGCTGTGAAGGAGGATTTGCCCTAGGACCCTCCGGACTCCTATCCCCTGTCTTGGGCTCGCCAGAACTTGAGGACGACGAGCTGACCCCCACTGAGGCCTTCGCCGGAGAATCTGTTAGGACGACGGTGGGAAGTGCGTTTTCGTTTCTCGGGACAACCGCGTTCTCGGCTACCTAGCTCGCAGGTTCACCCTCCCGATCAACGCGACGGTTAGTAGAGCCAGCGGGCAGAGCGAATTCCCTCTCGCGTCCCTCAGAACGAGGAGCCGGATTACTGCATGGAGTCCGGAGAGCAAACGCCGCCTCTGAGTCGATTAAATCTGTATTCGATCCATACGGATCGATCCGCCCCCAGACGTCTTCGATCAAGAACCGAGATTCCAACACCAAGGGGGAAAGGCGGAGATAGTCTTCCGGGATCTCTTTGACTTCCAAGCGGACCGCTTCCTCCCTGAAGTGTCTCTCCTGCTCGGCATAAATGTCGATAGTCGCCTGCGGAATCTCGACACCAGAGTCCCTTATTTGCTCGAGACACTTCCTCGTCCCAAAAGCCTGGCTGAACAGACACCGGGCGTCATCATATTTGTCCCAAAGATCTTCACGTAGGCGAATCCGGTGGAAACACCTCTCGGCCTTTGCGATCATGGCTATCATCACGCGGATCCTCTCGTACGTGACCTCGTACTTGCGAGACTTCCGGAGCCGCTCCATTTCCTCCGTATGCTTCGCTGAATCTCGGGCCTTTTCTCTCTCGAGCCCCTCCTTCTCTTTCCTCAGCCTGTCCACCGCCAGCTCGAGATCCTTCATTGACTCCTTGCACATCTGCAAGTCAGCCGCATCGGCGGTCCTCGCCTCGTTAAACCTCTGCCTCAGGGTCTTTTCCCTGACAATCGCGGCCTCCTTGTCGCGAACGGCACCTCGGAGAGCTTCCTCATGAGCAGCCTTAGCTCTCTTCTTCTCCTCCTCACCTTCACGAAGCTGCTCTTGGGCCCGCTTCAGCGCCCTGTCGTATTTCCCGACCAAGACGTTCCAGTCACCCTGGCTCTACTCAAGCAAAACAAAAAGGAAGGGGAAATTTATGATCATCCCCGACCAGGAAGTAACAAAAAAAATGCGAACTCACATACCTTCACCGACGAGCAAGTAGCGTGTCTGTATTCGTCTCCATAGACGAGATCTCCCACTGGAGGCAGCCTGTCGGGCCCTCCTTTAATCAGTTGCACCAGGCGGCCGCATTCTTCGGGATAGAAGGTCAAAGGGAGCTCACGCCTGAACTCGAACGCAATCTCATCCCCCGGAGTTTCTCTCGGACGACCGGGTACACGATTCTCGGATCCCTCCTGAATTCGAGATGGCGATCTCTCAGACAGACGGTCGCGCCCCTCCTCGGGGACTGGCAGTGCTACCATGTTCCCCGCAACTTCCTGACCACTCGCAGGGACTTTGGACAAATCCTCCTCTTCCCTCAGCCTCTCCCGCCTCCGAATCCTCGAGACCACGGTCTGATTCTAATCATCATCCGAGCTCTGACCCTCCGAGACGTTCACAGGAGCCAAGTCCTGGAGTTCCTCCTCCAAAACGGAAGAAGAATGAGGTTTGCCCAAGTTTTTCTTCTTCGGCTTCTTCCTCTTCGGAGCATCGACAGCAGGAGAGTTCACTGGAGCTGCTTCGCCACCACCCGATGCCCCGGATCCCGTGTCCGACCTCTTCCTCTTCTTCCTATCCTTCTTACTAGGGGGATCGATAGCGAGCGCTTGCTCGACATTTTCCCTATTGCTGGAGACCTTTTTTCTGTTTAGACCCCTTCTTTTGGGCAAGACCGCCAGACGGCACTTGCCCGGTCGCGACAGGAGCAGCGACATCTCTCCTCGGCCCCGAAGTTCCCTCTTCACTCTTAGAGGCACCCTCCTTAGGACCGACCTGGGGAGCCACGATCAGGCTGAGATCAGGCAATTCTCTCATCGCTCTGGCTCTGATGATTTCCTTTTGCTCGGCTCGAGAGAATAGCGCCAACCTCTTCTTGATCCGTGCGCTGTTGATGTAAGGAACGGAGGTCGAAGTCCAATTTTCTGCACAAAGAAGAAATGAGAACTTTCCGAATCTTCGGTTTTCACTCGGAGGAAAAGAGAAGGGGAAGATACTTACGACCAACGATCTGACTGATAGATCCCCTGATCCTTTCGCGGGAAAAGTTCTTCCAATGATCTTGTCTCCGCGACGCTACTATCCGAGCACTCTGCTTCCAATCTTCGGGGTATGTAGCGATGTTCGGGTGAATGACTGCACAAAAAAAGGGAAAAATTTTAGACGAGCAAACATTGCGGCCACTGACAAGTCATCGTGTTGTACCCATATCGGCGTTCCAAAGAACACGATAACTAGTTCTCGGCGGTTCCTCGAACGCCGACCTGTTAGATTTCACGTAGAAGTACGAGCGCTGCCAATCGGTTGTTTTGGATGGGTATCCCGTAACCACGTTATAGTTCGGACGCATCCTCGTCGAAACCAACCCGTCTGCAATCGACACTGAAGTCAACTCCTCGAATGACCGAACACTCAACGACGTTCCCGCTTCGGCCGCGAGTACCGACAGTACGACCATCAATCGGATCGAGCCGTTCATCAACTGACTCAGAGTGACTCCCCTCCGAAAAGCGTAAGCGGTAACAATCTGAGGAATCGGAAACCAAAGCCGCGTCTCGTCCTGAAAGTATGATTCGTAGACGCACTAGTAGCCCTTAGGAGGAGACCATGGTCTTTGCTCGGGTCCCGGGATAATAAACGTAACCCCGTGCGCGGCGAGACCTCGGAGAATGTCCTGGACCGAACTAACGGTAGATTTCGTGCTCTCGACGTTCGGCCAATCCTGTCCCTCGATGTCTGAAGGTCGTATCCTCCTGACCTCCAATGGACCATCTTCGGTAAAGATGTTCCCTGGGTAGAAACTCATCGGAATAATCCGAGTGTCGACCGCCTCTCGACCATCGTCGTCATCCAGAAATGTGCCCCGGGCTTCCGAGACAAGGAGGCGCTGGGCCAGATCCATGTTCCTCGTGTCCATCATAGCTTTGTGGTGGACGTCTGTCGGATCTTCCGACGGGCTCCGAACAGCCGCCACCTTCTTCCCTTTTTGTTCCCGGGTTAACCGTTGATTCGATGACATCTCGGAAAGTACGAAAGCCTAAACGGAAATTAAGAGAGAGAGAGAGGAAGTAGAGAGAGAAAGTACCTTGAGGCTGCGGAGAAAATGAGAAGAATCAAGGAGGGGAGTCCTATTTATAGGAAAGACGAGCGCTCGGATCAAGGCGTCATCATTAGGTCTTATAAGGCCTAGATGGGCCTGAGCCCTATTGGCGCGTAATCGGCAAGCGCGCCGGTTCGGCTTCCCGACAGCAAGGCATCGACTTCGTGATTCCACCGGTCCGGTTCTGTCTACAGCAATCACCCACCTACCAAGGTCACACCCGTTCAAGCTGTTTGCTCGAACGAAGCCTTTTGTCCTTCGAACTAAAAACACCAAATTTACTGAAGGTCGATTGCTCGACTCATCAGTAAACTAGGGGGGGGGGGGGGGGGGGACTTACTGTTGAGGATGGATTGTGCCCATCCATCAAAGCCCATCAAACAAAAGGCCCGGCCGAGTCATTAAACGGTCGACAGCCGAGGAGCCGGAACTCGGCGCTCACGGCTTGGCTGCAGACTACTCTGAGCCGAGAAGCAACGAATGGGAAGCGACCAGCTCGACAGCTCGGG
This sequence comes from Brassica juncea, assembly GCA_018703725.1. Lineage (NCBI taxonomy): Eukaryota > Viridiplantae > Streptophyta > Magnoliopsida > Brassicales > Brassicaceae > Brassica > Brassica juncea. Next base: position 33,310,425 of record CM031941.1, read on the forward strand.
GCGAGACCTGCATTAAGCCCGACAGGCCGCCAAGGCCCAATCAATCGATAAGGAGATTAGGTCAAATCGCATCCGAACAGAGGCTATAAAAGGAGAAGGAGGCAAAGGAGAAAAGGGAGACACGGGACACACATAGACTTAGCGGCGAGATTAGGGTTTTGTCCGTACAAACATCTCTTCGCTAGTTGTACTTTTCCTGTTAAAAGCTCTCCGAGCTCCGGCTTGTTTCCTTACTTCTCCACCTTTGTAACCTCATCTCGAAATCTAATAAATACCTCTGTTCAACCCATTTCTAGTATTGTTTACTTCTCTTGAGACCAAACTCACCTTAAACACTCTTCATCTAAAATTGTGGACTTTGTTGAAACACGTGTTCTATTTTTTTTTCCTATGCAATGCTACAAAATTTACATTAGTATCAATTTCTATGTCTTGGTTACATTTATACATGTGGGTTTTAATGGAGTCTTCTCCGAGTTCGTCATCAGCTTCGATTGGGTCCAATGCTACTAACGGTGCTCCTCTTTGCCACTGTTCTCTGCTGAGAAGCATAAGTATTTCATGGACCGATGCAAATCCTGGTCGTCGATTTTTCAAATGCGAGGAACATGGATTCTTCGAGTGGTTAGACAAGGAGATGCCCTGTCTTTGGCAGAAAAAAGTATGCTGGAAGCTCGTGGAAAGATTCGTCGCCAAATCAAAGTAATTACAGCTTTGTGAGCAGCCTTGTGCAGAGCCAATGCTCAGGTTGGTATGGTTCACCTCACCCACTCAACAGCTCCCAACGCTGACCTTTTGAAGTCAACACAAGATATCGTCAAATCACAAACGATTCATTACGATCAGAATTTCCGTCAATTTGTCATTTATTCTTGGGGTGGGTTGGTCGTATCTTCTGTTATTATTGTCTACATGCTCAAATGATAGACTTCAATTACTAATTCTGTTATCAATGTTTATGTATTTCCCTAGTTCTTCTGTTAGAAGCTCCAAAATTACTGTATCAAACCGTTTCTTACGTATGTTATTGTCTAATATGTTATTCAACAAAATTTTATAATATATCAACTTCGATTTATGTTCCACCGCTACTTGTAGATTTTATAATGCTTAAAGTGCTTTGCAAAGTTCCTATGTGCAGCATTTATTTCATATTTTGACCTAATTCCTATATTACAAACTTTCGGTATTTTCTTCTAATAAGGCGACTCTTGAGGGATACATGTATAAATATGTAACGATTTAATGATTAGGGTTGCTGCATTGTGTGTCCAATCCGCGGGAATTGGTCTGTTCAAAAATGTGCATAACGTGGGAATAACGTGAGACAAAATGTCTCTTTCGTCATATCTCACTGACAGTTGTATCTAAGCTGGATATGCCTATGCTAGCACTGCAGGCTATATACACAACTTGTAAAGTACCAAGGGACAGGCGAGTAATTTCGCCTCTGCTTCTCTTTCTCTAAGTACCTAAATATATTTTGTTTTGCATGATATGCTAATAAACTTCTCTTTTGTGTATTTCCAGCCAGATTGGCCAATACATTAATTGCCTATTGTAAATTAAATAAACATGAAAAACACAAACATAATAAATGGTCTAAATTGCATTATCTTTTTTACAACACGTGCAAGACGTATTTTTGAAAAAAAATACCTTGCATTTGGCAAATTTACAACGAAAAAATCGATATTTTATTCCTAAAGAATACTACACATGAACGCTGTTTGAAACTAAATCTCTGCTTTTTAATTCATGTGAATCTCGTTTAAGTTATGAATGAGCAGTTTTAATGTTAACATTTTTAGATGCTAATGATAATTAAAATTGAATTCTCTAGATCTATCTATGTCTATTGACTGATGAAATATTTAGCCTATCATAAAATCATTCTGAAATTAAATTAGATTTCACAAGAGAGTGTTTTCAGTAAATTTATTGTCTAAAAAAAAATACAACTGTCTGCTATCTATTATGAATTTAACTCACCTCCTAATGATAATCAAATTCATGTGGATGCTCCTGCAAAATATCAGGTGTATCGTTCAAAACTTGATGACAACAACTACTACTACTACTACCTCATGTATTCCCATCATATACTTTCTTCATGATGATATCAACCAAACAAAAGAATGCAACATATACATCTGTTATATAAAATCCTCCCACTACAAGAAAACTTGTCCATAGCCACGACTCAGCCACAAAAATTTCGCGGCAAGAGAAATATAGCCACAAAATATCCATAAAATAGCAACAACAATTTTTTGCGGCTATTATGTAGCTTTTTGTCGCTATTTAGCTACAAAATATGATTTGCAGTTATTCGAAGACCCAAAGCCACAATTAACTACAATATAAATTGTGGAAGTAGATAGCCACAATTTTCCACGGTGTAATTCGTAATTAATATAGCCACAACAGTGTCCGTAGCTATCCGAAGAAATAAAATTTAAAAATGTTTAAATTAATTACGAACTTAGTTGTGGTTATTTGTAGTCACTTAAAAGACATGGCTGCAAAACTTTTTGTGGCTACCCGTAGCAAAGAGTGTAACATGTGATTAAAAAAGGGGATTTAGTTACATCAACAACCTACTACTGGTTCTAGTTACATTATATGTTTATTATATTATTTAGTTGTAGACAAACTATTTGGTCTCAATTTTTTTAGGTTATAGGAGGATCAAATTTTAAATTCACCTATTTAGCTCGGACATTTTTAGAAAATAGGAAAACAAGAGACATGAAAAAAATTTATAGATTGCCAATGTTATAAGTTTATAACTATCGAAAAAAGTTTATAACTATTCTTATAGATGTTATTAATCAAAAAAAAGTAGAAAAGAATAACTTTATGCCACAGTGTATAGGTTCAACATTGTAACCACAAATGATATTAAATATATTCGAGGTCAGAAAAATCAGTGCTTCACCACAACACTACAAAGAGAAACTCATTATTTTCAAACCGTTCCTAAGTTATTCTTAAACATGTTTTTTTCTAAAAGATTGAATGTTTTATCATAGGTTATTATTACACTAAACAATAAAAAAATAAAAATAAAAAGTAAATCCATTCTCTATATTTATAACCCCTAAATATACAATTTAAATTCCAAACCGTATATCTTACTCCCAAACTCCAAATTTTAAAACTAAGCCAAACATTATATTTTTTTGAACTTAAAATCCAAATATTATATTTCAAAACCGTAAATTCTAAATTCCCAATCACAAAATTTAAATATCATATAAACTCAACTTAAATTCATAAATCTAAACTTCAAATCCAAACCCTATTCCTAAACCCCAAATCTTAAAACTTAGGCCAAACTTAGTCTAAACCTCAAACTTCAAACTCAAACTCAAACTCCAAACTTTATATCATAATCAATAACTTTAAATATTTGTAATAGATAAATTTTTTATTTTTTAGCCTATTTAGTTATATAGTTTTATCATCTAGTTTTTAATATATCAATAATCTAGTTAGAAAGAGCTACATTTAGTTTGTGTTTATCTAAAAAAATTAGAAACTAACCATGAAAAATTTAAAGCGCGGGATAAAAATTAGAAAGGAAACCCGAAAATTTTTTATTCCCGGGTAATTTTCTAAGTGTTTTCCGGGTATACTAATTAAAGGCACATGGTTTATTTATCTCACAGCCAAGTGTTTTCAACTAAAATTATATTAAACCTAATTCCTCTATTTTTCTCTGCCTCCTCTTTCAATCAGATCTTAATCTATCTTCTCCTCCATCGTCCTATCTTCTCCTCCATCGTTGTATCTTCTCTGTTCTTCACTCTCAATTTACTCATCCTCTTATTCAGTCGAATCTTCTTTATTCCTTTAACTCACTCGTTCTAAAATCTCTGGTCTTCTCTTTAAGGTACACTTTCCCTCTTTTGATTTCCTGTAATAGTCACAGATAGCAATTCTGAGTTTATGGGTTTCTAGTGGGGTTGTTATGTTTAGGTCTAAGTCTTAATGGGTGTGGGTTTTTCAAGTTTGTTTGTAATGTTTATTCTTAGTTTTTGTCTTATAATTTTATGTTCCTGAATTTATTGTATGTCTTGTTGATTTGTAGAAGAATATTCAAGGAGCTTCTTGATCCAGGATTGCTACCCGAATGCGTCATACCCGTCTACTCCTGGAGCGAAAAGGCCAGCAACTTCCTCTGCTTCTCGATATCCACTTCCTATCTTGGCGGCAGTGATGAGTGCACCAGAGAGATGTAGAACGCTCCTTCTCCATCCACAAAGGCTCAATGGAGATTTATGGTGAGTTCAGTGTTTTCGGTTCTAGTAGCTTTAAGTATAAGGGTGATTGTTGTTGTGGTATATCTTTTTTTCTAAGATTACATGTCCACTAAGTTTTAGATTTGAAAACAAAATGTTTCTCTGGGTAATAGGTCTAAGTATAAGGTTATTTCTTCTGGTTTAGGTTTACATTTGATCTTAGCTTCTACTAACAAAACTTTTGCTAATTGCTAGAGATAACAATTCATTTACAAACGTCTTTGCTTATCATTTTAAGTTTTATTTTGTTCTTCTGATGACTTTTTATTTATTGATGCTAAATCATATAATCATTTTCTTGTAATAGGTTTCACATAGATGATTACATCTGAATTGATGTTGTTGGAGTAGCACCGGCATTAACTGAGGTAGTGCGTAAGACCCACACTAGAAAAGATGTCACCTGCATTGACAAAAGAGCAGAAGCTTATGTGAAGAAAGCTTCTGATGACTTTTTATCTTGTTCTTCTCTAGTCTTGGAGCAATCACAAAGTTCCACTGTGACCGGTGAAACTGAATCGACACCTTCTAACCAACAGCTCACTGCTGCTTGTATTGAAGTAAGAAGCTCCTACTTTAACTCATCAATCTTAAATCTTACTGCATTTGGTTTTGATAATGATCATTCATAGAAGATTATTTTTTATTTTAATTCTAACCTCATTTGGCTTGTGTTCAATTTACTTTTCTTGTAGACAGCAACTAATACCAAAGGAAAAGTCTACGGGCTTGGTTTGCTTCAGTATGTTGATGCTGAACCCAAATAGTCTCCGACAGCTTCTCTACGTAGAAACGTTGGAGTTGATGGACGATTGACCACCGCGTAGGGTGTTGTGACTGGGTTAAAGGATGACGTTTCTGGCTGAAGCAAAGCATCAACTTGTTGAAGATGAATGGAGTGGATCCACGTGAGAGTGGTGCATCTGCTCCAAGTCCCCATTCTGATTCTAGCCAAGAACTTAAGCAGCACACTCCCACTCATTGTGTTTCTCAATTTTAAACAATTAAGATTTTAGTAAATACAACTACATTTTTGGAAATGTACAATTTTCATTAATTAATGTATTGAAAATGTTAAAAATGTATCTTTTTGAAACGAAATTCTTTTCTAAAACATGGATCTTTTAGAAACGGAGGGAGTAGAATACAATTTAAAATTAAATAATTGAAAATATGAAAAATAAAAATTTAAAAATTATGAAACTATAGCTACAAATTTTAACTGTGGCTATTTGCATCCTGAAATCTACAACTAAGTCTGTGGCTATTTATAGAAAATAGCGACAAATTATTGTGTGACAATGTTGTGGCTAATAGAGCTACAAATCGGTTGTGGCTATTTGTGTCTCATATTCCACAATTATGAGTGTGGCCATTTGTAGAAAATTTGCTACGGTTAATAATGTGGCTTTTTGCGGCAAAATATCCACAAAATTTATTTCATGCTATTTGTGGAAAATAGCCGCAAATATCGTTTGTGGCCGAGTCGAGGAAACACATCTACAAATAGCCACATTTTTTCAATAGCCACAAGCCGATAGTCAACGAATTTTCTTTGTGGTTATTCGTAGCTAACGGTAAAAAAACCACAAAAATTAAGCGATAGCTACAAAAAAATTCAGTGGCTATTTCCTATTTTTCTTGTAGTGTCCACAAAGTGTCACGTGGTGGCTAAGCTATCTATACATTGTTGTAGTGTTTTATTTTTTTGGAAAATGAAATTCTTTTGTTAGTATCTCTTACTAGATAGCTATTTGTAGGAACGTTTACAAAATTTATGAACAGATTCGTAAAATTAATCACTGATAGAATTTCTTCGAACCAATATCGCAGCAGAATAGCATTAAAATTCCCACGTATTTGGGTGGTTTGGGTGGTATTTGTCGCAAGAAAAAAAAAGCAGTATACAAGTATAAAAACGTATTCACCAAATATTCTTCATTACATTACTACATACTAAGTTATCGGTATTAATGTGCATCTCGTGAATTGGTCGCCAATTTGATCCGACTTAAAGTCGAACTTGCGACGATCTATTTTGTGCTCACTTATGATAGTGAAAAAGAAATGAAATCAGTTTTGTTACAAAATTTACCAATTTGTTATTCGTTCTCACGTATAATCGTTGCTATTTATTTGAAAATGTGCCGCCAGATAAAGTAAACCTCATTTTACGAGTAAATAAAAGGAAATTTGTCAAATATGACTCAAAACATGATTTTAAATGCAAACTTATACTCAAACTTGAATCAAATGCAAAACTAACCTAAAAACCTTGTGAAATTACAGCTAATTCCTTGTGACCAGACAAAAAAACAGATGCCATTTTTACGAATGTAGCCCCAGTAAGTCGTCTGAGTCGTCTGAAATATTGGAAGTCGTCTAAAATATTGGAAGTCGTCTAGACGACTTAAAAGTAAGTCGTCTGGTGTAATTGATAACATATATTGTAGTATTGTATGTATTTTTAGGGTTAGATTTTGGAAAGTTTGAATGTTTTGTTGAAAAATTAAATTTTTACCTATATATATTTATTTCTGTGTATAGTAAACACTTTTTAAGTTTAATTCGATTTTATGAAGTCTTTAGTTAGTTAATTAAGTTTAGGAGTTATTTTTAGGGTCTAGACTACTAACTTGTAAGTCGTCTGGTGAATAATTTAAACCATACGACTTACATGTAAGTCGTCCAAATATTCCTGCCTAAAATTTTTTTAAAATTGATTTTCTCGCTTAAATCTTATTTTATTCAGAAAAAAAGAAAAATTCAAATTTTACATAATAATAATTTTTTACTAAACTAAAACTGAAAATCTAAAATGTTTTTTTTGAAAAATTAAATTTTTACCTATATGTGTTTATTTCTGTGTATAGTAAACACTTTTTAAATTTAATTTGATTTTATGAAATATTTAGTTAGTTAATTAAGTTTAGGGGTTATGTTTAGGGTCTAGACGACTAACTTGTAAGTCGTCTGGTGAATAATTTAAACCAGACGACTTATATGTAAGTCGTCCTAATATTCCGCCTAAAATTTAAGAAAAATTTATTTTTCCGCTTAAATAATTTAAGCGGGAAATTATTTTACCTAATTGGATTTTTTGTCTCCCTATATAAAGAAAAATTTACACATTCTCTCTTCTTCTCTCAAATGGCTGCAACAAAAATGTAATGTTCATCATTTTAAAACTCTCCAACCTCTCTCTAATCTCTTCGAACTTATAAACACCAAATTTTATATCAATTTATTGTTTTTGTCTCATGTCTTTCTCACTAATTTATTTTGTTTTACAGGTTTTTCATCACATGGTTCTCATCTTTCACTCATTTAAAGGTAGATCTCTCAATTTTATATATGTATTTTTGTGTGTTCTATAAAGGTACATTTATCTAATCTTCCATTCATTTTCTCTATTTTTAAGCCATTTGAACGTTTTTGGATATGCAGATTTTTCAGATATGAATTTGGATATGCAGGTTTTTCAGATCTGGAAGACTTCTGGAACGACTTACCTGTTAGTCGTCTAAAATATAATGCGCTAGACGACTTCCAGGAAGCCTTCCAGATGACTTACATGTAAGTCGTCTGGACTTTCTAGAAGTCGTCTGGACTTCCTGGAAGTCTTCTTCCATATCAAGTGGTGTACAAGCTTGTCTTTGTAGAAGACTTCCTGTTGCATAAAGTTCTTACATTTTTCTCAAACTAAAACTCTCCAAACTCACTCTAATCTCTTTGACTTGAAAACACCAAACTTTATATGAATTTTTCAATTTTGTCTCATGTCTTTCTCACTAATCTATCTTTTTTTTTTGCTTTTAATCAGATGGTCTCATCTTCCACTTGGATATGTACGTTGTGTGTTCTATAAAAGTATATCTATCTAATCTTCCACTCATTTTCTCTGTTTTTAAGCAATTTCAACATTTTTTTATATGCAGGTTTTTCAGATCTAGGTTTGATATGCAGGTTTTTCAGATCTAGAAGACCTCTGGGATAACTTACCTGTTAGTCTTCTAAAATATAATGCGCTAGACGACTTCCAAGAAGTCTTCCAGACGACTCCGGGAAGTCTTCCAGACGACTCCAGAAAGTCTTCCAGACGACTTCCAGGAAGTCTTCCAGACGACTTACCTGTTAGTCGTCTGGACTTCCTGGAAGTCTTCTGACGAAGTCTTCTTCCATATCAGGTGGAGTCCAAGCTTGTCTTTGTAGAGGAGTGATCTATAATAGTTTTGTTTGTGGTATGTTTTGTGATTTGCATGTGTACTCTTTTAGTTGTGAATTTTTTGTAAAATCAGTAATAATGTTTCCCAAGATGTAATATATGTGCTAACAATGTGTTTACACATTTTCAAATCAACGAAATAATTGACTTCAATAGCTTTTTTCTTATCTTTGGATCTCCCATATGCAATAATAAACTCCAATGGCTTCTTCTCATCTTAATAAACAAGAATGTTGGTAGCCTCATATTGATACAACATTTTCAGAAGCATTTTAACCCTTCTTCTAACTCATAACAATAATCATCATTGGTGTCTATAACAATAATACTTAAGAGATGGAAACAAGCAATATTAACTAGTCAAAGCATATCACATTTTTTACAAGTTTGTGTTGAAAAACTTAGTCAAATTTAGTAAAACTAAGGGAGAGAACATATTTTGAAAATTTAGGTTTTACATATCTTGAAGTTACTTAACACTCTTAAAAATACAAGTTATTCAAAAATTAGCGTAGAAGACTTAAAAACTAGCGTAGAATACTTACAAACTAGCGTAGAAGACTTAAAAACTAGCGTAGACGACTTAAAAATTAGCGTAGAAGATTTAAAAACTAGTGTAGAAGACTTCGAGGAAGTCTTCTCGGATCAGTTAGAAACTTTAATTAACATAAATGTTGATAACCTCATAAATATCACCAATTAAGTTATAAATTTCATTCAGTAGCTCTAATATTGACTAATATACATGAATTAACAAAAAAAATATTAAAAAGTCTTTATAGGTTTAGAGAAAATAAAAGTTTATTAAACATTGATGTAGACGACTTCCACGCAGGTCGTCTGGACGACTTACATGTAAGTCGTCCATTTAGGTTGCAATTGATTTTTAACCTAGACGACTTATATGTAAGTCGTCCACCTTTGTTTGATAAAAAAAACTCGAGACGTAAGTCTTCTAAAGAAAACGGGTTAGTTTTGCATTTGACCAGAATATGTCAGAATTTTGATTTTTCCTCGACGACTTACTTGTAAGTTAAGTAAGTCGTCTAGTAGAAAATTAAAAAATTAATATTTTGTTTTTTCTAGGCGAGTTACTTGTAAGTTGTCTCAGGTTAGTTTTGAAATTGAAATATTAAACAAAAAAATTTTCTAGACGACTTACTTGTAAGTCGTCCAAGATAAGCAAGGTTTGACCAGAATCTCGGAATAAAAATCATGGACGACTTCCATGTAAGTCGTCTGAAATTTTTTTTTTGTTTAATATTTCAGTTGCAAAACTAACCGAGGCGACTTCCATGTAAGTTGTCTAAAAAAACAAAATATTATTTTTTTTTAATTTTCTACTAGACGACTTACAAGTTAGTCGTCCAGGAAAAGTCAAATTTCTTACACATTCCGGTCAATTGCAAAACTAACCTGTTTTCCCTAGACGACTTACATGTAAGTCGTCTCGAATTGTTTTTTTATCAAACAAAGTTGGACGACTTACATGTAAGTCGTCTAGAAAAAAAAAATAAAAGTCAATTGCAAAACTAACCTCTGCATTGACCAGACGACTTCCAGGTAAGTGGTCTACAGGCAGACGACTTACCTGGAAGTCGTGTGGACGAATAGATCTGGAAAAAATCTCGATTTCATAGTTTCAACGAATGAGATAACTTATTTAGCACACATCCAAGCACCCAGAATCTCAAACAAAAGTGACCCACCAATAATCGTAAGCTTCAGTGGCTCTATGAACCATTAAAATTCTAGAATCGAAATCTTGGGTTTTTGGGATGAATATGGAGAGAAAGTGAAAGAGATGTTTTTAGTTCATAAGAATTGAGAAAGAAGATGTGTAAATCGATTTGAGATGCATTAAGAGCTTCAAATTGGTTGTTCATGGTGGTTGGTATATTGATGTCAATGACAATCTTGTAAATATTTGAAGATGATGAGGTTGAGAGAGCAAAAATGTCAATTTCGAAAGAAAAAATTAATGGCATTTTCATAAATAATGTGAATTTGTGGAGTAAATAAAGCAGAAGAAAAATTCAAAAAGTCATTGGTTAATTTTAGGGTTGACTTTGAGTTTTGAGTAAAATTTGCAAATACACCATAGATAAAATAGCTTGGTTTAAAGTAAAATAACGTGTCGTCAAATATGATAATACACTTTTTAAAAGACACGAAAATCTTTCATCATTTGACGGTAGAACTGTGTTATTTAGTAAATCAAAATGAATATTAACAATCTATATATTGTTAATTATTAAACGATGCATAATTTAGTATTTGTATAATCCAATTTATATTATTTCATCGACAAAATAAAAAAATCTCATGACCTAGTGACGCATTTATCCTACTAAAAAGATAGGGGAGTCGAACTTTCATGAAAAACTCCAGCATAGGTGAACTTAACTAGTTACTTGTCAAAGAAAATTTTCTATCGTTTCAAAACCTAAATTGTCCTTTTTCAAAAAAAAAAAAAAACCTAAACTGTCAACCTTACAATTCCATATGATATAATAAACAGTTCAGTAACTCGTAATAGTTAATATTATAATGTTCGTATTATACGTTATAGGATCTAGACTGTGAAGTGGTACGATCCGAGAAAGAAAATATAAATGTAGACAAATAAACGAATAACAAAGAATATAGAGCATCATCAACCCTGAGAAAATTTATGATTTCTCAATAAAATATATATCATTATTTTAGTTATATAACGATATTTTAGTTCTTTCCAACAATTGAATGATGTGGAACTTGAGATTCAACAAGTATATGAGATATGAACCTCTATTTAGTATATTTTAAATTTTTATTTATTATGAGATAATGAGTGAAAATATACAGATAAAGATGCTTTTAAGCATCTCAAACAGAACCCATCATTATTTTGATCGGTTTAAGTTCATGGCCAGTCCAAAGAAAGAAAAGTTTTCGCATAAAGAGAAAAACGAAAAAAGACCAACATCAAGAACAACGGTTACTCGGGCACAAAGCTGGCCATGTTTGCTTTCATGGTGCACCTGGTGGATCTTTGTGTCCGATGCCTTGGCTAGGACCTGGACCCGTGGGTCTGAACGCAGTTTGTTCTATATTTTTGTATATGTTAATCTTGAACCATACAAAGTCTTCTTTTGGGGGTGATGGTGGTGACCACTCGAGAGGAATAGGCGGACCGATCATTTTAACTGATTTTCGTGCAGCCGTTGTAGTTCCAAATTGCAAATATAACACAAGAGAAAAAAACAGAAACAAAGTTAAAGACGCAATAGAACTACGACGGTTCACCATAGTGTTATATAACACTTAGAACTTGCGAGACAAACACTGTATCTTAGAATCTTTATCTTAAAACGTATATAATTTTGGAGATCGAGACTGGGCTTCTTCTTATCAACACAAGCGAGAAGGATGGAATATATATAAGAAGGCTCCATAAGTGGGATCCCACAACTCCCATGTTTTTTTCCTCTTGTTTTTTTTAACACCGTGATTCGATTAAAAATAGTTGTTGTTCGAACATGGCTTTGTTTGTCGTATTATAGTCAAATATTTGATGATACTTTGAAATAAGAAAAATAGCATGCTCCCCCACTAATACTTGCCAAAAATGACATCAGTCGCGTTATGACAACACTAGATATTTCTACTTTTAGGAAGTCATGTGTTATTATAATGATCTTTTATCAAAAATGCTTTCTCCACTAAACCTGCCAGATGTTTTTTTGGCTACTCTCTCTCTATCTATTTGCCACAATTTTAAAGCCATGTTAAAAATGTAGGTTAAATAAACTAATGATACAACAACGGAACATTTAATAATAAATAATGAGAACCCATCAACTTTCACAAAAAAAAAACCCATCAAATCACCATCACTTAAGTACATTTTTTTCATTTAAGGAAACGCCAACCTCAAATGACATACATTCGAGGAATCCTCCCTCCCATAAAGATGAGTAGAACAAATCCCAACTCTTCACGAGTTACACGTAGATCAACGGCACCACTCAAATATAAGAGATGGATATTATCGTAGAATAAATAATTGTGAGAAAATGGTTCATTTGCAAGTTTTATTCAAATTATTTAGGTTACTGACAGAAAGATTATGTTCGATATGGTTCGCCGCAATCACTCACAAGATATAAAACTAAGTGCATCTCTAACCTCACTCCATTTTTTCCTCTAAAATAGAGTAAAAGTGATTATCAAGTAAAGAATTCTCCAACCCTACTCCATTTCCCATTTCATAATAAAATTTACTCTATAAATGGAGTAATCTATTTTTTGTTTGTTCATTACTCCATTATAGAGCAAGAAATGAAGTAAGGTTAGAGCATTTTTACTCAATAATCACTTTTTCTCCATTTTGGTGGAAAAAATAGAGTTTTACATTGTAGATGCTCTAAGTACAATGATTTCAAGATTCAGTACTCTCCATTTCATCTTTTAACATTCTACCTCATCTTTTTTTTTCTATCTCATATCATTCAACACACATTCAACTTTTAACTACTATAATTGTTTTATTTAATAAAATTCAACACTCTATTTTACAAATTAATAAATATTTTTTAATATCTAAATTAAATAAACTTAATCTCTATTGATAAAGAACTTTAAATGATAATTTTTCGTAATAAAAATAAATTATTAATTTATAATAAGATTATTGGTTTTTAAATAATAAAGAGGATATGAAAATGTCAAAAAAACCTTAGAAAGTGACATGTGTCGTTAGTGGTCCCCATTTTCTTCTTATTCAACGTGTTGAATTTTTCAAAACAATTTAATCCACATCATCAAATTTCATTTTTCACCACCACCATTGTAGTTATTCAACTGTTGAATCTTTTATTCAACACCCCATTGCAAACAGTCTAACAAAAACGGTGGAGAACAAAGATGTTATTAGAGATAAAATCTCCACATCATAAATTGGAAGAGATTTCAAAAATATACAAAATAAATAAATTAATCCATTTAATACCAATTAATTTTAGTTTAGAAACTAATATAATTTAACAAATACAAATACTCATGATGGTATCCACTATTATGAAAAAACAATGATAACTGAAAATAGGATCATGTATTATATCGGTTAAATTTGATTCGTTCCGCTATTCGTTTTGCTTGCTATGAAAATTATAGTTTTATAAATTTTTTGAGCAAATTAAATACTAAAAAATCAATATCCTTTAAAAACTTAACAAACCACAAATACTAATAATTTAATATTCATTTCTCTCCAACAAATGTATAAATACATGTATATATCTAAATTAAATGTACATTTTAAATATAAAAGTTTATTATCATTATTTTAGTATATGAATTAATAAATTCAATTCCATTTTTACTTATAAAAGTATTAAATAAAATTTTATGACCTCAATAATTTTTCTTAAGTTTTTCCTTCTTATTTTAACTAATTTAAATATTTACAAGACATATATAGTTTCATTACTTTTATCATTATATTACTGTATATCATGTAAAAGTATTTATAAGAACAAATTTATATCGATTTCTTTTCTAGATTACCTATACTATCAAAAATAAAACATTAAAAATCTACTTATAAAAAGTTATAGTTGGACCATTGCATTTATAACTTCATATTATTTTAGCTACAATTAACTTAATCAATACTATTAAAACAGAATCAATTTTATCTACTTACAAATAGTCTAGGTTGGACCATTACATTTAACTAGCTTTTCCTATTTTCTCTATTTATATTTCATTATTATTTCTGCTTACAAATAGTCTAGGTTGAACCATTATTATTTTTTTCTAAAATTAAGGAACTAAATAATTTATCTATTATTTTTTTAAACTAATGAATTCAATTTATATTATTACTAAATTTGAATAACCGATCAATTATATTTATTTATTATTATAAATATATATGTCTACTAATTTGTATATATACAATTACACGTCAATCCGAATGTAAGAAACAAATTCTTCAAAAACCTTAACAAATATATAAAAATATAATTCTTATAGTTAGAGGAATAATATTAGATATACATAAATATATATATGATAAAAATAAATATTAATAGTTAGCTACTATTAATATTTAATATATGACCTAACATGTTATTATTGAAATTTTATGAGTATATTTTTATGGATTATTCGAACAAACAAGTAGTATATTTATCAAATATAAAATAATTGAACAAATATATTAACTCAATTATATCATAAAAACATTACATTAACATAAAGCGATGCAAGAGAATTTTAAAATAAAATACTTTATTTCGATTTTAAATCATAAATTAAAATTAAAATCAAAATGAGACGAGTTATATATATATATATATATAAATATTTTTATTTATTTATTTATTTATTTAGCGATAACTCGGAATAGTGTATAAAATAACTAAATAAATTATCTAAAAATTTAAAATAAATAATATATAAAAAATTACAATTTTCATTAAATAAGAAATTTTGTCAACCTAAATTGTAAAACCCAATAGCATATATTTGTGCATCATTCTAAAACATATTTGGCATAGATTATCTTACAAAACCATAAATAACTTTGAAACATAAATATTTTGTATTTATTTAATAAAACCATAGATATTTGATATGGGTACTCGGCTATCCATTCGCGATACATGTCCGTTTTTTTGGGTATTGATTTTTGGGTTTTGAAAAATATATCATTCGTGTATTATTAAAAACATGTCAGTTTCGAATTGTGTTCTTCTAAGTCCGGGTGGGTACATTTTTCATGTAAAAGCAAAAACAAAAAAAATATGGGTATTTTTTATATCCGGTTCGGGTTTGGATATTTCTACTGAAATAACTAAATTATAAGATTTTTGTTTGGGTATTTTATATCCAAATACACAACTTATCCAAAATAACTAAAAATAACCAAAAGTGCTCACTATATATAGTTCAAATAGGTTATTTTATCTGAAAGTAACTATGAATACAATTTGATTAGGGTATTTTGTGTCAAAAACATCTATTTTTATCCATAAATATCCAAAAGAACAATTTATTTGAGTTATAAATTTAATTTTAGGTATTAATATTATATAAGCATAATTGTAACTAACATATATATATATATATATAGTATGTTCAGATACTCATTTGGTTCTCAGTGGAGGTCAGTTTGATACCAATACCTTCGATATAGAAATTTAAGACTCGTTGAGTATATAGGTTGGATTAATGAGGTTTGAAATCCTGATTTTTGGCTCAGTTCCTGTCGGTTTTTTGGGTGTGAACATTATTAATTAATTACGTTAATAATTCAAAATGTCAATAAATGTAATAAAACATACCATGGTTTTATTCAAACCTGATTATAGATTTTAAAACCATACAGCTTATATTTGCATATTATTCTAAAATATGATTACATATTCCATAGTCAAAATTATTTTTTGTTGAAATACTAAACAAATAATTTGCACAAATATAAGTTCCATTTGTAATATTTAAAGGTAGATACATAATCAAAAAATACAAATCTAGTTTTTATTAAGCAAAAAGAATGAAATATCGTCATATTGTTCAAATAAAAACAAGTCGAAAAATTAAATATTTGTACCATATGAAATAAATTAAATAATATATAAAAAACTATGCCAAATATAGAAGATATTTTCAAGTTATCCAAAATACTTGAAATATATACAAATAGTCAAAAATAAGTATCTTAAATAGCTAAAATATACTCTCTTTTTTGAGCAATAAATAGCTAAAACATACTCAAAACATCAAAAAATACTTGAAATATCTATTGATTCTCTATCCAATATTCAAGTCAAATTAATTTATATGTTATGTTTACATATTTTGACATATGTTATTCAAATTTATATGTAATATAATAATTTGTTTATAAATTTTGAGAAATTTAAAGTATATAATGAATTTTAAATTTTTAAAAATTATTTAAACAGTTATCTGAATCCGAACCGAATCCGAGTCAAAATTTATAAATACTCGAATGAGGCTGAAATCTTTAATCTTGAAAACCTGAAACCCGAATAGATCCGAACTGAACCTGAAAGGGTATTCGAATGCTCACCCCTACAAAAGAAAGTATTCAAGTCAAATCATGTTTCAACGCATTTTACTTATTACTAAAGTTTCTTCGCAGTTTTTTTTTAAAGAGGGTCACAATATGTTTCAACATATTTTCTTCTCGTTACGCACTAACAAGCATATCCTTTATACTCCTTTCACCAACTCTTAATTCTTTGCTTATGATAACAGCGGTTTGGCATCCTCGACAAAGTCCTTCCAAAATTCATATTGACCTATTAATTAAACAATAAAAATCAACATAATAAGGAGAAATTGATAAAATTCGACAAACAAAAAGAGATTAAAAGAAAAATGAGAAAACTCTAGAAGAAAAGGAAATTTTGTTTTCAAATTATATAAATAAGAAGGTTTTTCAAGTAAAAAGATCACAGAAAACATTCTGAGCATCAATAAAACTACAAACGGTTTGATCCACTTTCTAAAGGTGCATAAACAGCTTTTGTGAAGTCCATCTGTAATTAATAAAACATATTTTATATGTATTCATCGAGTTTCGACTTCAATACACGAAACGCTCAAACCCTCCATCGAATTCATCCTTTGATAAATACGCCGAATTTAGATTCAACATATACATATTTTATTTCTTATATCTTTCTCACAACATTGCAATTGCAACTATTTTTTAATTAAAAGAATTAGGAAACGTGGTACGTGAATAAGGTTTAGAACCCAAGTAGCCCTTGAAGAAAACCAACACTCAGAAAAGGGCTCAAGGTATCTCTTGGAGCGAATTGGATGATCCGGGAACCGTAGCTTGGAGGTCTTTACTCGCTACCTACAAATCATTCAGTAAAATCTTTTTTTTCTCTCAAAATTTGTATTTAACGTAAATAAAATCTGGTGAAAATAATATTTTTGATTTCTATTTATCCCAGTTTTAATTTTAAAGAAAAATGTCCTGATAAAAATAATCATTATATGTAGATAATGTTATATAAAGTTAGTTTGAGAGGATATTATTGATAATCAAACCATAACCACGAAAATATGTGTGAGCCGTACATACAATTAGAAAGGGTCCCAAGAATCATTGTTGAAATATGATTCGACATCTTTCTCACTTTATTTTGTTGTCACTATATGATTTTCTTTCAAATTTTTGTAAAATCTCTTTTATATTTAGAAATAAGTCACAATTTTCCAACTGAATCACGTAATTTCAAATAATTTAATTCTGCAGTGATTTGATTAAGAGCTTACCTAACTAATCATAAACACCATTGATCCAACTTTAGGTCACGCCCATTTCCTTTTTGTTTCCCACTAATTATTTCACCCTCCAAGTTCTAAAGCATTTATAGAATAAATCAAATTGAATACGTATACCCAGAAAACAAGCAAATAAGATTGTCTAATTTCATTTGGTTCCACAACCACCAACTAGGTCGAGAGTTTCATTTTTAGTGGTAAATCCGTTTGTCAACCCGAAGACAAAAGAATAGAATGTTGAATATCACCTTTTATAAGAGGATTTGTTATCTTGTAAACGTCACAAAAGGATGGGTTACGTTAGCCTTATATGAAATGATCTGGACAATATAGTTATTAATACTTAAAAGAAAATAGTGAATAACACGTAATTTATTTAGAAACTAAAGAACATGTCACTACTACTATTTAAATGAGTTTCTCAACAAACAATATAATAATAATAATTTAAAACTAAAAAAAGATGAGAATCTCCACAAATAAAAATATTATAAGAAGGAAAACGTTATAAAATGGAAAATAAAATAGTCTTTGGATTGAGAAACTTTATCAAATTTAGGAAACAATCATCAATATTTATCAGTTTTCATGGTCAATAAATGAAAATTATTTTAAAAATTCGTAAAACTAATTTCAAAATGATGATTATTTCACTCAAATTTGATATATCCAGTTAATTTAATTTTTTTTTATGATATTGGTTGAAAAATTTATTTAAATATTAGCAATAAAATGTCCAATTATAAAAGTTTTCTCTATCTTATAAAGAATAATAAAAGCTTTTTCTTTCTTTTACAGAATAATAAAAGCTTCTAGACCAAATACACAGATGTTGCAAGCCTAATCCTAATATAAAAGTCTGACGAATTTCTAACATTTTATAAGGCAAGTTCCGTACCATATGTTTGCTTAGCTGTGAATCACCACCACCACCACAATAAAGATGTTTTTGTGATACTTTTTTGTAGGGCTGGGCAAATAAACCGAACCCGAAAATCCGAACCGAACCCGATCCGATAAAACTGAACCCGAACCGATCCGAACCCGACATAAATACCGAATGGATCTAGTTTTATGGTATTTCGGGTTATGGGTATTATCCGAACCGAACCCGAACTTAAATGGATATCCGATAGAACCCGAAATATTTAAAATTTCAATATTTATACCAAACATGATCTTTAATATACATCCAAAATATATTAAGATATTACTAAACATCTAAAATAATTATCTATCACATGAAGGTTAGTGATTATATTATACGAAGGTTGATGGTTAAAGATGGCCGTTGAAACTTGAAGTTTTTAGATTTTAGTTTTGTTTCAATTGAATAATGTTTCTCATTTCATGAGAATTTAGTTTTCGTTTTAAAATTTTATTTATTTGATTTTCTTTCTATAAATAACTATGTTTACTTTTCGTTTGATTTTGATGTTTGATGTTCTTTTCTTATTTTTGAATCGATTTTACTTATGTTTTGGTTATAAAATAGGTACAAATCAGGGACTTTTAAACCGAAAAACCCGATTTTAGTCATGTTTTGGTTACAAAGTAGGTACAAATCAGGTATTTTTAAACCGAAGAACCGATTGGGACCCGAACCCGAAAGTACATCGGGTTGTATCGGTTCTTTGAAGATTTACTAACTCTGACCCGAACCCGATAGAATCCGAACCGGTCCCGAACCGAATTTTCATATAATCCGAATGGGGCTTATTTTGTCAAACCCGAAAAACCGAAACCCGATTGGATAAAACCGAAACCCGATTGGGACCCCGAATACCCAGGCCTACTTTTTTGCATGAGATGTCGAGAGGAGGATAAAACGATCAATACTGAATATTTGTATGTATTTGGGCTATCTAAACTTGGGTTACATATTTAATCATAACTAGAATTTAATATGTGCGTCCGGCCGGATATTTTTTATCATTTTATATGTGTCTAATATAGGGTTTATAGTGAACATTTTAAACATATTATTTATATTATAGTTTTACAGATGTGTAATTCTATAAATTATTTTCATGTATTTTATTTTACATTATTAATATACAATAGTTTATAATTTTAGACATAATTTACTTTCTTCATAACACAATTTATGAATTTAGTGTACCAAAACGTTTCACAAACATGAATTTGAAGCTCTTTGATGAACAACATATCTAATATTTGACCCCGTTAAATTCTTCTTTGGCGTCAATGCCCATAACCGAACATGAACCAAAATCCAAAATTTCTGGTTCAGTTCAAAACCGCTAGTCGTGCTTCTGGTTTTTTACATTTTGGGAATCATGAGGATATCAATGAGGATTGTTCGGGTCATTCTATGTTAAGGACACCTATGTCAGATAATGATGTTGGCTTAGCTGAAGGTTGATTCATATTTTTATCTGTGTTTTAAAGATGAGTTTGGATCCCTCCCAGCTATGCCACATGTGCAGCCACATCATCAATTGTGACTCAGCACAGCATGTGGGCTTAGCTCAAAATTTTGTTGTGTCACAGGCCCATCAGTTGACCCGGTTTCACTCATAATTCATTTTGGCATTAAGCCCATCATTTGACCCGTTAAACTGGTGATTCTATAACCCTAACTCATCATTGTTCGTGATCTCTGTCAATCCGTCACAAGAGACAAATCGATTCGATTCACTTCGTGATGATGCAGTTTCTTCCGTTTACGTTTGATTTTATGAGTCTTGATTGCTCTTGATTGCTCCTGGAGTCGGCAACGATCGGGTATAAATATGTGTATAACCCTTCCTCTAATCCTTTCAACTCATCGCTCTCATCTTCGTATCTCATCAACTCATCGCTCTCATATTCTTATTAAGATCTATTCAACTCATCTCTCTCATACGTTATGGCTAATACGAAGGTTTTTTTTTCGATCTGAAATCCGGTCGTTGTTCATCGGTTGTTGAGACGAGATTGCTACGCTTCTGGGAGGCCAGGAACGTTAAGCGCGGCGGGGAGCTCATGTGGATGGATTTGCTAATGGTTGATGTTAAGGTGAGTTGTTCTTTTTCCGATCGCATATATGATTGATTCTATTGGATATCTTAGATGTGTATCAGTCATATGTTTATATAGATTTAGATATTATATCATGTTGATTGGTATTGATCATGAGCTCTGATATCCGTAGTGTATATTAACGTGAGTGATTCTTTCTGATTTATTCTATGTATTAATCGTTTTGTGTTTATATAAATAGATTAATCATTTTGTGTTTATACAAATAAATTAGTCGTCTTTCTGATATCTATCTCCGGCTTGCTAGCGGCCATTGTTTTTCGGAGGTTCTAGCAATGGGTTCCTCTGTGATTACTTCACTGTCGCTGAGCTTCAAACAAGTTTCTCCAACAGCTGTTCCTGCTCTCAACTGTGTTCTAAGCTCCACAGGCGTGTCTCCCTCCACCCTTTTCGAATCCCTTATCAAAGAGTTGCTTTTTTCGTGCGGAGGTAATGATCTTTCTTCAATGTTGTTTCCTGTCCATAGTTGGTTTTATTGACAAGGCTTCGATGTTTTTTTTTGTAACAGAACTCCATTAATGATGACAAGAAATTCACTTCTGATGATTGCAACCTAATTGCTTCGTTGGTGGCTGGTCTTTGTCATCTACTAAAATCTAAAGAGTTTTTGGTGAGTTTTAAATTTTGAATTTTTGTTAGAGATTTCAAGAATTAACTAATTGAGGTTTTTGTAGTTGAGACAGGCTTTGGTACTGAGGATAATCATATCCTCTACTGAAGAAGGTTCGTTCTTATGACTTGCATATGCTTAATAAGGTGAATCTTCCTCCTCCTGCTGTCTATTGATTAAAAGCCCACAAAGTTACACCTCCTTGAGCTTATTTGATCATCTTTTCTTTGAATGTATCAGATTGTTTAATCGTTCTTTGATGTTGTGATGGAGACAAGTGCATTGGTAGCTTAAATAACTTTGAAAGTACCACGATGAGTGTGTTTCTCAACAATTACACCCATGTATTTAACATGACTCCAAACTCCGTCCGTGGAGCAAAACTTGACTTTAGGTACAGTCCAGCAATAAGTTTCTGCAAATTCTCTCCCTTGGCCATGTTTCGAGATGAGCTGAATTATATAGAGGGTGTCTTTGGAAGGCTGTTTAAATAATACAAGTCTTAGCAGGTACAAGTTACTTATCAACATGTAAATTAAATGTGAACTACGGAGGAGGAAGCATAGGAGAGAAGTCGAGAAGAGTTGGTGAAAGTATTAATTATAAATACAAGCAATGGAATGGGTCTAAGATCAAGAGGAGGAGTTGATCATAAGAGCTGCTCGGGTTGGGGAATGTCGAGTGGAGTAGGAAAACTCCTGGATACATGAGCAACACAGAGGTAAGAACATGAGCAATACAGAGGTAAGAACTAAAGACAGCCTTTATTCTTGATGATTGAAACAACGTGTTTGAATATAAATTAACTGTATTGTAGCAGGAATTGCTTTTAGCTGCGAGAGTTGGCATATCTACACATACGGACATGAAATGATTGTTGAGTGAGTTCTAGAGAGAAGTCTTTTGAATTCCATAATTTTTAACATTTATTTTGAGCTTCTTTGTTTTTTTTGTTTTGTTTAGTCTCCAGTTTGGATTTTGTTTTCACTCCTTTTGTCTTTCATGTAAAGTGACAAATACAGAATGGAACCAAATCAAGACATAGTTTTGTGTCCATTTTTAGTTATGTAAGCACTTTGTATTTTCAATTTTGGTTGAGAAAATAGAGAGAAGACATTTGAGGGAACATTGTAAAATTGAATAACTAAAGTTGGTATTTGTTCCATTAGATCATCTCTAATATCAATCTTATTTTTAAGATTTGCCAATATTGTATTCTCCAATACCAAAACATAAAATCTAAAATTTTTGATTGGTAACCTATTTAATAGTAGACTTTTTTTTTTGTAGAAGTACGTAATAGTAGACTTACGTTTAACAAAATTAGGATACACGGAAAAACGTATAAAAATGCAGTTTTTTTTTGCGGACATAAAAGGTTTAATAGACTTTTCAAAGAAAATTAAATTTATAAATATAAAACCTAAATAAACATGTATTACAAACAGTGTTGATGTTATTCAGAATAAATAGGCACTAATTCATGAATTTTGTAAGAAAATATTAAATTATTAAATACAATTATTTTGTACTCTTTTCACTTATGATCATTTTATAATTTTATTAAACGATATTCACCTTTTTTTTATTTATGTGAAGGTTATTAAGTAAGACTGATTGAATTTAAGATTTTTTACATGTGAATATTTGTGAGATGTAAAATTACAAGAACAAAAATATTAAATTAAAAAAAGATATTTGTGAAATATAAATTAGTTTAAAATACAAGTGAGTGTGGTCAAATCGGCCAATATTTTTGGCTTACCCTGATTTTTATCCTACACATACTTCAATCGTTTTCATTATAATAATAACAAAATAGTATAATGCCATAAAATATATTTGACAATAAATAAAAGAACAAAAATACGTTACAAAAGAAGCAAACATCAAACATTATATAAAATAAATATAATATCTTTCATCACTTAAAATTTCTTAAAAGACAGTAATCGTTTTAATACACATCTCTTATAATGAAAACCTAAACACAAATCACAAAATCATTAAAAAACAAAAAATCTAGATCATAAATAAAATAAATCCCGCCCGTAGGGCGGGCCTATCCTAGTTAATCTATAATGTGAATTGTAAAGATCATTCATGTCTAATATCATGCAGAAGAGTGTTATTTTTCCTGAATTAGTCCCTGAACTAACTATATTATACAAAGGGTAATGTTTCATAACAACCCGTTTCGTGGACTCCATCCATCCCATAGACTTCAGGGTAGTCCTGTAGAACATAGACCCTAATCTCTCATTTATGAGTCTTCACTGATCATAACCCTTCATTAGTGAAGGTTCATAGCTGAGAGATTAGGATCGATGCTCTGCAGGGCTGTGAGCCAGGGTCTGCAGGACGGGTTGTTATATAAGAATTATAACATTCCGAGTTGTGATATGTGGATAGGTTTAAGATAATTGATTTGGCTACCTATGTCACCAAAGTGCGCTTACCTTTTCCAGCACACATTCGTTTAGAACTCCAGAGTTAAGTGTGCTTAAGCTGGAGTAGTAGAAGGATAGGTGACCTATCGGGAAGTGATTCGCAATATCGTGTGAGTGAGACCAAAGCACTAGGAAAGGTCATATGATAATTGGAGTGTCAGTAAACAAGACTCCCGAGCCTGAAAAAAATTAACGCGCATGCAAAGAGAATGGTCGTGGATGGCCTATTAGCCGTGGGCGGTCGAAACGTTCTAGTTTCGTTCTCTCTATTCCATCTTCTTACCACTAGAATATGTAGTGTTTTGTCAACAGAATGTGTGGAAGAGTTTTTTCACGTTTCTGAGATGATATTATTAAGTCCAACAGATCATTACATGATCATCCAACAAAGACGTTGGACCTTCTCTCAGTAAAGACCATATCTCAAGCTCTTGCTACAAGACAAAAACCAATGGTAACAAGTTCAGTCAATGAGGAAAGCTGAACGATAAAAGGTGATAAGTGTACGGTTCTCTCACCTCACACGATGCATCTCAGCAACAAATATACAGCTCTTATGGATCAGGATTGCTAGCTGTAAGAGACACCTGTCAGAAGTCTAGATTGTTCTCTTATGTTGTATAAATATGAGCAAAGAACCATTGTAAACCTTAAGCTATTTTGATGAATAAAAGTCAGTAATATCTTTAATAATCTCTTCTCTTCAAAGCTTCTAGCTTTCACCTACATGGTATCACGCCATGGCCGGAAATCAAGATACTGTATCTCTTACATCTCTCACCATCTCTCAGGTGGTTACTCTGAAGCTCAAGGAAGGAAACTTTCTTCTCTGGAAACTGCAAGTCGAACAGCTTCTTTCGAGTCAGATGCTTCTTGGATATGTCACCGGCGCTCAACCACGTCCTACTCCGACAATCTCAGTCCACAATGAAGAACAGGATGCTGAAGCTGCAAATCCGGAGTATCTCAAGTGGATGTAGAAGGACCAGCTCATTCTTGCCTGGATAAATGGTATGCTCTCTGAAGATGCTCTGAAATCAGTGTACGGCTTACACTCTTCACAAGGGGTATGGTTAACCTTAGCTAAGAAGTACAGTAGGGTGTCTGCGACAAGAAAGTTGGACTTACAGAGTCGTATTCTGACTACTGTTAAAGGAAATAAGAATATGGCTGTTTACTTGTCTGAAATTAAGTCTTTTTGTGACCAGTTAGACTCCATAGGTTCTCCTATTACGGACACGAGAAAATCTTTGGTGTTCTGAATGGTTTAGGCAAAGAATATGAGTCTGTCTGTACAGTCATCAAACACGCTATGGATATTCCTCCGAGACCTTGCTTTGAGGATATTGTGCGCAAGCTTACCGGTTTTGACAAATTCCAGTCTTGTGAACCTACTGTTGATGTGAACTCTCATCAGGCGTTTTACACCAACAGAGGTGGTTATTCCGGCCGTGGAAGAGACCAAAACCGAGGAGGTGTTGGGGTCAAAAACGGTTATCTCGAAATCTACGGCTAAAGATCCTTCCAAACTCAAAGATTTCCCGCACGAACGACTAACGGGGGAAAGATCGGGCAACGGAAAACCCACGGGCAGCAGATAACCCCTGGCGCCGGCGGCACGCGTCACGCGAGCCGGCCTGGCGCTGGCGGCACGCGTCACGCGAGCCGGCCTGGCGCCGGCGGCATCCCGGCCTGGCGCCGGCGGCACCCCAGCCTGGCGCCGGCGGCACACGTCACGCGGGCCGGCCTGGCGCCGGCGGCACCCCGGCCTGGCGCCGGCGGCACACGTCACGCAGGCCGGCCTGGCGCCGGCGGCACGCGTCACGCGGGCCAGCCTGGCGCCGGTGGCACCCCGGCCTGGCGCCGGCGACACCCCGGCCTGGCGCCGGCGGCAAGCCGGCCTGGCGCCGGCGGCACGCGTCCCGCAAGCCGGCCTGGTGCCGGCGGCAAGCCCCCTGACGCCGGTCGACGGCCCTCGTCGTGGTCTCGGTCCCATCATGCTCGGTCTGATCCCATCTTGGCTTGTTTGGATCAATCCTCGTGAGTTTGGTACGATCACGGCTACGGAATGAACATCTTTCGATTCGGTTGGAATCGTCCTCGATGTTTTACGACAAAAACTAGAAGGATTGGATTTCTCGTAGAAGATATCGTATAAAACAAAGATTGATTAACTTGAACATCGATCCTATAGGCTATACGGTTTATTTTACGAGAAAGATAGTCTTTTCGAGAAATCGTATAAAACGACTTAAGACAAGTCCATGGATTTACTTACGATTTTAAGAATTCAGGCCCAATCAGGCTGTGACGGTTTATCCGATTTCCCGAACGTCGGATAAACATCAAGTCACCGAAAAATAGGGAAAAACTCGGGGATAATTACGAAGATCGACGAAAATGGAATACTTCCTGAAGAGATAAACTTGGGCCCAAAGGCGAGGTCCATCATCTTAAGGAAAACCGACCAAGGAACGGGTATATAAGGAGAGCAAGAGCAGAGGAGAAAGGGATCCGAAAATTAGACTTAGAGCATTCTGCTAGCTTAGAAAAATTAGGGCTTAGGTGGTTAGACTAGCGAAGCAAGGCTTAGGACGTTTGGCTGCCTGCGACTCTATATTTTTCTTTCATCGCAAATCTCTCTGTCTTTCGGAGAATCCCTGTACTCGTATCTTTCATCTAATAAAACGCCTTCGGGAAAATATTTCAACTCTTATTTTTATTGAACTTTCTCAATTTCGTGTGGCAACACAGAGAATCCGGACCTTCAAGGAAAGTCGGGTTTACTTGGCTTTCCTCCGCAATCTTATTTATCGGAAATTGACGGTGTGAATTTCGGTTCCCACAGTTTGGCGCTAGAAGGAGGGGGGGGGGACGGATTCTCTAACTCGAAAACCACCAATCGATCGAAGTTCAGTATGGATTCTTTGTCAGCCCACAACATCGTATGGCCAAACCTCACAACAGCCAGTATGGCCAAACCTCACAACAATCTCCTCGTAATAGAACTCACGATCCAGGATGTTGACGTAGCAAGGGTATTAGTCGACACCGGATGCTCGGCTAATATTATGTATAAAAGCACCCTCGAGAGGATGGGCGTCGATCTAAGCATCCTTACAGATGACCACAGCCCAGTATTCGGACTCTCGGGAGAAGTTATGACCCTCGGCTCGACTAACCTCCTAGTCAGAGCCGGGAGCGTCGCCAAAAACACGGAATTCCTGGTGATCGATGGTCCGACATCCTACAACGCGATAGTTGGAACTCCCTGGCTAAACTCCATGAGAGCGATCCCATCGACATTCCACCTATGCCTCAAGTTCCCGACGCCTTTCGGGGTCGAAACAATACATGGTAGTCACGGAGCAGCACAGATCTACCTCGCTACCGAACTAAAACGGAAAAATTCCAAAATCGAGACCTCTCGGAAAAAGCAAACGATTCACGACTCGCCGGAAACCTTCTGGCAGTCCCAAAGAGCTGAGGCCCTGGAAGGGAAGCGTGAACCAACCTGCGAACCGGTGGTCTCAATTTGCCTCGGCGATTCCTTCCCGGAACGATGCGTCGAAATCGGAGCTAACCTCCGCGAACCAATAAAAGCAGAGCTCATCGCATGCCTCAAAAATAACCTCAGTACGTTCGCTTGGGCTGCGGAGGATATGCCGGGAATCGACATTAGCGTAACATGTCACGAACTTAACATCGACCCGACTCACAAACCCGTAAAACAAAAGAGACGAAAGCTGGGACCTGAGCGTGCCACCGCAGTCAACGAGGAATTCGAAAGACTCCTCAAAGTAGGGTCGATAACAGAAGTTAGGTATCCAGACTGGCTTGCCAACCCTGTCGTGGCAAAAAAGAAGAACGGAAAGTGGCGAGTCTGTGTCGACTTCACGGATCTGAATAAAGCCTGTCCAAAGGACTGCTTCCCGCTTCCGCACATCGACCGACTGGTCGAAGCAACTGCGGGAAACAAGCTTCTATCATTCATGGACGTTTTTTCCGGATACAATCAGATCATGATGAATCCCGACGACCGCAAAAAAACCGCATTCATCACAGACCGCGGAACGTATTGCTATAAGGTAATGCCTTTCGGTCTTAAAAACGCGGGTGCAACATATCAACGACTCGTCAACAGAATGTTTGCTGAGCAACTCGGAAAAACTATGGAGGTATACATCGATGATATGCTCGTAAAATCCCTTAACGAACATGATCATGTAGCCCACCTAGAGGAATGTCTTGCACGACTCAACCAGCATAACATGAAACTCAACCCGGCGAAATGTAGATTCGCGGTGGCATCGTGAGAATTCCTTGGATACCTCGTAACGTATCGCGGAATCTAGGCCAACCCTAAACAAATCGATGCACTGATAGGGATGGCCTCCCCGAGAACCAAGCGAGAAGTCCAAAGGCTAACCGGAAGAGTCGCGGCTTTGAACCGTTTCATCTCGCGCTCCACGGATAAGTGCCTACCGTTTTACGAAACATTAAAGGGAAACAAGAAGTTCGAATGGTCCGAGCAATGTGAAAAAGCTTTCCAACAGTTGAAACATTACCTGGCCACTCCACCAGTCCTCGCAAAACCGGTGGAAGGTGAACCTCTTTTCCTCTATATCGCAGTTTCCGCAACAGCAGTTAGTGGCGTCCTGATACGAGAAGAACGCGGCGAACAAAAGCCAATCTTTTACGTAAGCAAGACGTTACTGGATGCGGAAACTTGATACCCGCTAATGGAAAAATTAGCCTTCGCCGTCATAACCTCGGCAAGAAAACTAAGACCATATTTCCAGTCTCATACTATAGTGGTTCTCACCACGTTCCCACTGCGGATAATCCTGCACAGTCCGAGCCAATCTGGTAGGCTCGCAAAATGGGCAATCGAACTGAGTGAATACGACGTCGAATATCGCCCAAGGACATGTGCAAAGTCCCAAGTACTTGCGGATTTCTTGGTAGAGTTACCCACTAGAGACATGACTAACGAGGAACCAAACTCAACTTGGGTCCTCCACGTCGACGGATCTTCGTCCAAACAAGGATCCGGAATCGGAATACGACTCACCTCTCCTAACGGGGAAATCCTAGAACAGTCTTTCCGATTGGCTTTTCATGCTTCAAACAATGAGGCAGAATACGCAGCACTCGTCGCAGGCTTGCGGCTGGCCCATCGATTAAAAATCCGTAATATTCACGCTTACTGCGATTCTCAGTTAGTCGCCAATCAATACAGCGGAGAATATGAGGCAAGAGACGAAAGGATGGACGCATATCTAAAACTCGTCCAAGAACTGGCTCGTAGTTTCGACCAGTTCGCCCTGACCAGAATTCCTCGCTCGGAAAACGTCCAGGCCGACGCCTTGGCTGCCCTCGCCTCAAGCTCAGATCCAGGGCTCCAAAGGATAATCCCGGTCGAATTCATCGAACATCCAAGCATCGGACCACCGGTGGTCGTCAATCTAATCCGGGGAGAGATTGAAGATGCGGAAGAAGTCGAGGATCAACCGGAAGCGGATGTGGATCCAACCGAGTACGGCTGCGACAGCCCTTGGTTAGAACCAATCCGAGCCTATATCGCGAATGGAACCTTACCCGCCGAAAAATGGGCGGCTCGTAAAGTGAAAACCCAAGCGGCACGGTACATCACGATAGAGGAAGAAATTTATAAGTGGTGTTTCTCTGGTCCTCTCATGACATGCGCAGAAGGAGAAAGGGCAAGAAGAATCATGGAAGAGGTCCATTCTGGATCATGCGGAAATCATTCTGGTGGAAGATCTCTCGCAGTCAAAATCAAGCGCCACGTTTATTATTGGCCAACCATGGTAAAAGACTGCGAAAAATTCGCCCGGAAGTGCGAGAAATGCCAAAGGCATGCTCCAACAATCCATCAATCCGCAGAAATCCTCTCCTCAATCTCGTCCCCCTATCCTTTCATGCGATGGTCCATGGACATTGTCGGACCTATGCACCCATCAAAACAAAAAAGCTTCCTCCTAGTCCTCACGGATTTCTTTTCCAAATGGGTAGAAGCAGAATCCTACGCAAGTATCAAAGACACACAAGTCGAGAACTTCGTCTGGAAACATATCATAACTAGACATGGGGTCCCATACGAAATCGTAACAGACAATGGATCTCAATTTATCTCTGCTCGATTCGAAGCATTCTGCGAAAATTGGAAAATACGACTTACAAAGTCAACCCCCAGGTATCCGAAATGCAACGGACAGGCAGAAACCATCAACAAGACCGTCCTTGACGGACTAAAAAAGCGCCTAGACGCCAAAAAGGGGTGATGGGCAGAGGAGCTCGAAGGAGTTCTTTGGTCACATCGTACAACCCCAAGACGGGCTACAGGTGAAACTCCATTCGCTCTCGTTTATGGAACGGAATGCATGATTCCCGCGGAAGTAGAATTCCCCGGAGTGCGGAGAAGATTCCTCCCCGAACGAGAAGATCTAAACAACGCTATGATGCTGGACAATCTCGATCTTATCAATGAACGCCGTGACCAGGCGCTCATTCAAATCCAAAATTACCAGCACGCTGCCGCAAGGTACTACAACTCAAACGTACGCCATCGCAGGTTCAGAGAAGGCGATTTAGTCTTACGCAAAGTCTTCCAAAACACTGCCGAACGAAACGCAGGAAAACTGGGAGCAAACTGGGAAGGACCATACAAAGTCATAAAAGTAGTCCGACCAGGTTCATACCAAATCGCAAACATGCAAGATGTCAAAGTCCCGAGAACTTGGAATGCGATGCACCTCAAAAAATACTACCACTAAACGATAAAACGTGGTACAAAAGAACTACGAGATGGCTTGATCCCTAGACAAGGGTACGTAGGCAACTCGACAACCGGCGGATTCAACTATCCCCCCAATTAAAAAAAAAGGGGGGGGGAGTGGGTACGTATACTCGTATACTCCCACAAATTTCGAAGACTCTAAAATTTTTGAAACTTTTTCACGACTTTTTCAAAACAGCCGAAACGGCCACAACAATGGATCTAGTATCCACTAAGCGATTATTACATCCAAAAAACGAATCCCGGAGGGCTAACACTTCACGAAGCAAAGTGAATGTAGACGCTTCTCCCTGGGTCAAATTTACGCGACCCCTTGGTCCCGCGTCCAAAATGGAAACAACAGTTTTCTGGCTGCGAACATTCGCAAAGACATCCCCAAAGCCCGCGAGCGTTTCAATCACGAAACGCGGCATAAGGAAAAATCGACCTTCAACACTGCGAGACGTCGCTAACGCTTGAAGGACATTCTTTTCCGCAAAACATTGCAGACGAAATCTTTGTCTCTGAACATACAAACACACCTCAAAACGGTATCATTTCGTTGTTGCTGATCACAACAAACGAACTCTAACGTCCTAAACAGACAAATAGCCGCCCTTCAAGGGGTAGGCTCTCTTACATCCGACAAGGATAAACATAGCGCGCTATATAAGAAATCCAAAATTTTGGTCTAGCTCTTCGTAAAGGAAGTAGCTCAACTCACGCCCAGACAAATCATATAAGCCGACAACAATTCGCGGATTTTAAACGGTACGAGTCAGGTTAAAATCGCAAACAGGCAAAACGAAAGCCGATTTGTCATCGCAAAGCCTCAGTCCGAGAGTAAACCTAGGTCTTGCCCTAAACCCAGCCACGCTGGATCTTGACATCTCACAGACATAGTATGGTATACGAGATCCAAAAATTTGTCTCTTCACTTAAGCCTATTCGTTTCACGAACTTTTCGCGTAAATCGGTAAACCGCGGAAAATCTCGCTTTATGCATACAATAGGTACGGTGATCATCAGGGAACTAGGAATGAGACGACTACTCACACCCTCTTTCTCATACTTCGAAAAAACTGAAGTTCATAAAAAATCGAAAAACGTTTCATAGATTGAGACCGCAAAAGTTCAAACAAAACCCCAAAAAGGGGCAGGGATTCGAAGCCACCAACGGCCAGTCCCGGTAAATACATCATGGCCTCTTAACGGCCGAAACACATATAAAATCCCATAAGGGATTGATAAACCTAGACGCTCCCAGGAGCGCCACCTTCGTCCTCATCCTCACTCGCGATAGGGATAGCCTCGCCTTCGCCTCCCTCGGTCGCATCGCCACTACCCGCCTCGCCAGCCTCGCAATCCTCTCCCGTGCGCTCCTGACCTTCTGAGTCTTCGGAGGTCGGCGCAAGGGTGCATTCGGCCTGCAGGCTGGCAAGGATTGAATCGAAATCTCCCACGGTGGCCGCCCACTCCCCTTTGCAGGACGATAGTCTGGCTTCCTCCAAGTCCAAAGACGGGGCCTCGTTACCTCGAAGCAACTTGAGCTCGCTCAGACTCCCCTTGATCCCCGCTAAAGCCAAGTCCCTGTTGCGGACAGCTATCAAGGACTCAAACAGGATGGCCATCCTCGTCAGACGACCAAAGAAGTCGTCACGAGTATCGGCAACCTCCGAGGATCTACGGGCGTTCATCTCCTCATGAGTCTGGATCTTCTGCTGAAGGCGGCGGACTTCCGAGGATTTGCTCTTCTTCTCCTTCTTCACCTTGAGTAACGAACTCGCGGTCTTCCCAAGGTCACACTCAAGATCGCTGATACGAACCTCAAGCTGGGACGTCTGGGCGGCATGGGTGTCCTCGACAGTCTGCAATGCAGCCTTGGTACGCTTCAGCGCTTCCTGCGACGACTCCAGTTCCTTCGATAGACGAATGACTTCCGACCCGCACTCGCCAAGCATTCCGTCAATCAGTGACACAAACTGTCCGCAAAAGAAGGGGTAAATATCATCGTAAAAAAAAGCGATACAAGAATTGCAGATAGATTAAAATCGAACCTTGGAACGATGACGCGCCAACGGCTCTGAAAGTTCGCCCTCCTCGCTCTTTCCACCCCACTTCCTTTTTGCTCCAGATGCCGCACCAGCCCTTGCTCTTCCCTTGGGAAACGGCGCGGCACCAGCCGCTGGCAGTCCCAAGACGAGTTCCCTCTTCGCCGGGGAGAGAGGTGTAGATTCTATCGCATCCTCTCTTCCGGAGATCACGATCGGAGCAGTCGAAGAACCCGATGGATGGACCTGAACATCAGGAATCTGTTCAGGAACAGTAACCCCTTCCGCAGGCAGGAGGGAATCGGGTGGGACTTCGGGGCTTGGAATCGAAAGAACAGGCGAAGAGGCCGAAGGAGCAGGCAAAGAAATCGGAGAAACAGGCAAAGGAGTTGGAGCCGCGGAAGGAACACCGGGCGTCTCAGTCCTCGCCCGCTTCGAGCCTTTCGCAGCACTGCGCCGGGATAGCTTAGCCCTTGAAAGAGTCAAACCCATCAATGAGGGACGGATTAGCGTCCTAAACGGCCGGAACCGCCGGAGCTAGGCTGGCCGGAACCGACGGAGCTTGGCTGGCCTCGCCCATCTCAACATCAGAATCATTCTTTTCAACTTGGGATGAAGACATTTTTTTTCTTGAGAGAGAAGAAGAGAGGATTTGAAAAGATGTGAAGAATGAGAAGGGAAGGCTGGATATTTATAAGAAAAGGGGGGGAGATGACATAGGTTTCTCGCGGAACAGAATCCTTAGCCGAAAAATTCGATTTTCAGAAAATTCTAACTATTCGCTCGCAAAATCGTCTCCGTTCTTACGAGCTGGGGGGCTAACTGTTGGGGTCAAAAACGGTTATCTCGAAATCTACGGCTAAAGATCCTTCCAAACTCAAAGATTTCCCGCACGAACGACTAACGGGGGAAAGATCGGGCAACGGAAAACCCACGGGCAGCAGAGAACCCCTGGTGCCGGCGGCACGCGTCACGCGAGCCGGCCAGGCGCCAGCGGCACCCCGGCCTGGCGCCGGCGGCACGCGTTAGGCGGGCCGGCCTGGCGCCGGCGGCACACGTCACGCGGGCCGGCCTCGCGCCGGCGGCACTCCGGCCTGGCGCCGGCGGCACACGTCACGCGGGCCGGCCTGGCGCCGGCGGCACGCGTCACGCGGGCCGGCCTGGCGCCGGCGGCACCCCGGCCTGGCGCCGGCGGAACCCCGGCCTGGCGCCGGTGGCAAGCCGGCCTTGCACCGGCGGCACGCGTCCCGCAAGCCGGCCTGGCGCCGGCGGCAAGCCCCCTGACGCCGGTCGACGGCCAACGTCCTGGTCTCGGTCCCATCATGCTCGGTCTGATCCCATCTTGGCTTGTTTGGATCAATCCTCGTGAGTTTGGTACGATCACGGCTACGGAATGAACATCTTTCGATTCGGTTGGAATCGTCCTCGATGTTTTACGACAAAAACTAGAAGGATTGAATTTCTCGTAGAAGATATCGTATAAAACAAAGATCGATTAACTTGAACATCGATCCTTTAGGCTATACGGTTTATTTTACGAGAAAGATACTCTTTTCGAGAAATCGTATAAAACGACTTAAGACAAGTCCACGGATTTACTTACGATTTTAAGAATTCAGGCCCAATCAGGCTATGACGGTTTATCCGATTTCCCGAACGTCGGATAAACTTCAAGTCACCCAAAAATAGGGAAAAACTCGGGGATAATTACGAAGATCGACGAAAATGGAATACTTCCTAAAGAGATAAACTTGGGCCCAAAGGCGAGGTCCATCATCTTAAGGCAAACCGACCTAGGAGCGGGTATATAAGGAGAGCAAGAGCAGAGGAAAAAGGGATTCAAAAATTAGACTTAGAGCATTCTGCTAGCTTAGAAAAATTAGGGCTTAGGTGGCTAGACTAGCGGAGCAAGGCTTAGGACGTTTGGCTGCCTGCGACTCTATATTTTTCTTTAATCGCAAATCTCTCTGTCTTTCGGAGAATCCCTGTACTCGTATCTTTCTTCTAATAAAACGCCTTCGGGCAAATATTTCAACTCTTATTTTTATTGAACTTTCTCAATTTCGTGTGGCAACGCAGAGAATCCGGACCTTCAAGGAAAGTCGGGTTTACTTGGCTTTCCTCCGCAATCTTATTTATCGGAAATTGACGGTGTGAATTTCGGTTCCCACAGGAGGCTATCGCGAAAGAGGATCCTACTCTACACAAGGCAAAGGCTTTCCTCAACAGTTTGGTCAAACAACTCCAAGATAGACTGAAAACCAACGCCCTACATGTCAGATCTGTGGCAAAGATGGACATCCAGCATACAAATGCTACAAGCGTTTCGATCAACACTTTGCTATCAATGATCCTCCGCGCCAACATGCTGATGGCCGCACCTGCTCAACAAAATGCTAAGTTCAATGGAGCAGAGTGGTATCCCGACAGCGGGTCATCTCATCATATGAACAGCTGTATGCAGCATCTCAATACAACAGAGGCGTATAATGGCACTGATCAAGTCATTGTTGGCAATGGTGATTTTCTCCCCATCACGCATGTAAGCTCTGCATCTATCCCGAATGATTCAGGTACTATACCACTCTATGACGTCTTAATATGTCCTGACATTACAAAGTCACACCTGTCAGTCTCTAAGCTCACTGATGACTACCCCTGTGAATTTATGTTTGACTCTACTAATGTATATGTTAAGGACAAAGCAACAACCAGGGTCCTCAGTCGGGGCAACAAGGTTAAAGGGCTTAATTGGTTGGATGTTCCTCAGTTCATGACTTTCTATTCCTCAAGACAACGGCTGGCGAGTGACAGAGTTTGGCATCTGAGGCTGGGGCATACAAATGAACAAGTTTTGAAGCATTTTCTGCAATAAAGGCCATCTCCTTCAATAACACTGATAAGTCAATGTGTGAGGTGTGTCAAGTTGGTAAGACATGCAAACTTCCCTTTTCTAGTTCTGATTTTCGAGCAAGTAGAGTTCTTAAGAGAATACAATGTGATGTTTGGGTCTGCACCTGTTGTGTCAGTCCAAGGATTCCGGTTTTACGTTGTATTCATCGACAATTATTCAAGATTTTGTCGATTTTATCCACTTAAGTTAAAATCTGATGTGTTCACTGTCTTTAAAGTTTTTTTAACAACAAGTGGAAAACCAGTACACTCAGAAAATCAGTGTGTTTCAGTCGGATGGAAGAGGCGATTTCAGCAATAAAAACATGTCGCAACACTTAGCTACTTGTGGCTCAAACATTTTGTCTCTTGTCCTCACACGCCGGAACAAAATAGTATAGCAGAATGTCACCATCGTCATATCACAGAGCTGTGCTTGTCAATGCTCTATTAAAGCCATGTCCCTCAGACACTCTGGGTCGAAGCTATGTTCCTCAGCAACCTCCTTCCAACGACTGCATCAGTCCGTTGAAGTTCTCAATGGTAAGCAACCAGTCTATACAGCTTTAAGAGTATTTGGCTGTGCTTGCTATCCTTGTGCAACTCCCATCGCATGACATACCTCCTCCTCCACCTGCCAACTCCCATCGCATGACTACAAGAGCTAAAGTAGGAGTTATGAAGCCAAATCCGAGGTATGCTCTGATAACAGTAAACAGTTTACCTCCACTACCTCGCTCAACCGCTGAAGCACTAAGTCATCCTTGGATGGAATGGAGCTATGGGAGAAGAGATTGATACATGTGAAGAAACAGAAAACTGGAGTCTGGTTCCACCACCTCCGAACATCAAGCCTATAGGATGCAGATGGGTATATAAAGTAAAGTTGAACGCTGATGGTACTCTACAAAAGCTTTATTCAAGATTGGTAGCCAAAGGTAATGAACAAGAAGAAGGAATAAATTTCTTGGAAACCTATAGTCCAGTGTTCCGAACAGCGACTGTGAGAGTGATTTTTCGTCTTGTTGTCATAAAACGATGGAAAATCAAACATCTTGATGTAAAGAATGCATTTCTCCATGGAGACTTGTCTGAATGGTTTACTTGAGGCAACCCCCTGGATTGGAAGACAAGGAACATCCAGAATATGTCTGTCTATTGCGCAAAGCAATCTATGGCCTCAAACAAGCTCCTAGAGCTTGGTTTGACAAATTAAGTTCTTATCTACTTGATTTTGGGTTTGTCTTCAACTCAGGAAATCCTTCTCTTTGTTTATCAGAAAGGTGAAGATTTGATGTACCTTCTGCTCTATGTAGATGACATGGTGCTCACAGGAAGTAACAAGACGGTGATAGCTACGCTTCTGCAGTCGCTTCGGAAACAGTTCAGAATGAAAGACATGGGTCATTGAGCTATTTTTTAGGCATTCAAGCTCAGTTTAAAGCAACTGATTTGTTCCTCAACCAAGCCAAGTATGCTACAGACTTACTTCAGGCAACAGGGATGCTAGATTGCGCGCCTATGCCGACTCCATTACCACTGCATTTTCGTGTGCCTCATCAAGATGAGCTCTTCTCCAACCCCTGTTGGAGATAATCATGAAGTTAAATTAGGGAGTAAGTTATACTAATAGGATTAGGAAAGTAAGTTCTTAAGAGTTTAGGAACTTAGAATCTATATAAAAGGAGATGCAAGAGTGTTGCATAACTTGAGAGTTTTAGAGATTGTGTGAGAGCTTAAGGTTTTTGAGTATTTCCTTAAGAGAGATTAATAAAGTGAGTTCTTTATTGAAGTTTCATATTCAATCTTTAAAGCAATATTTGGTATCAGAGCAAGGCTGAGAAAGAAAATAATCGAGAATCATGGGAGATATTATAGCAGTCAAGAACGCAGTAAAGGAGGGAGGAACTTCTTCGATAAAGTGTCCCATGTTAACCACAACCAATTACACGGTGTGGGGAATAAGAATGAAGATTGTGCTACAACTTCACAAAGTCTGGGAAGTAGTCGAAGCAGAGTCAGACGATGTAGAGAAGAATATCATGGCAACTGCCCTGTTGTTCCAAGCAATTCCAGAAACCCTAATTCTTCAAGTAGGAGACTTGGGTACTGCAAAGAAAATCTGGGACGCAGTTAAGGTTCGTCACGTTGGCGCAGACCGGGTGAGAGAGGCAAGACTACAAACCTTGAAAACAGAGTTTGATCGACTTAAGATGAAAGATAGCGACACCATTGACGAGTTCGTTGGAAAACTCTCAGAGATTTCATCAAAATCAACTGCTTTAGGAGAAAGCATTGATGAGCCAAAGATGATCAAAAAGTTCTTAGCAAGTCTACCAAGCAAAAAATTTATTCATATCGTTGCATCATTGGAACAACTTCTCGACCTAAACAATTCCAAATTTGAAGATATAATCGGGCGTTTAAAAGCTTATGAAGAAAGAGTAAATGCAGCAGAAGAAGAAACACATGATCAACAACACGGCAAGCTTATGTATACTAACATGGAGGGTCAGTCGCAGCGCGAGTATCACGGAGAATACAGAGGAAGGGGTCGAGGAGGAGGAAGATACAACAACAGAGGGCGAGGACGGGGTGGTCGATCATACTGGGAGAGCCGAGATCCCTCACGAGTAGTCTGCTTCAGATGTGATAAGACTGGTCACTTTGCCGCCACATGTCCTGATCGATTACTAAAATTGCAGGAAACAACAAAAGAACAAGAGGACGAAACACAAGAAGCTGATGGATTGATGATGCATGAAGTTGTGTACTTGAATGAGAAGAATGTGAAGCCTAAAGGTTTTGAACTAAGTATGGATGGAGACAGAATCTGGTATCTAGACAATTGTGCCAGCAATCACATGACGGGAAATAGAAATTACTTCAAGCAGATTGATGAGACAATCACAGGCAAAGTAAGGTTTGGCGATGACTCGAAAATCGACATTAAAGGGAAAGGGTGCATCTTATTCATCAGCCAAGATGGAGAAAAGAAACTACTTGCCGATGTGTATTTTACACCAGCATTGAAAAGTAATATCATCAGTCTAGGACAAGCCACTGAGTCAGGCTGTGAGGTCAATATGAAAGGCGACATACTCACATTACATGACAAAGATTGGAAGCTAATTACTCGAGCCAGCAGATAACGAAACAGACTCTATAAGGTTCTTATGGACATAGTGGATGAGAAGTGCTTAAAGCTTGACATAACCAATGAGTCCGCAAGATGGCATGCAAGGCTTGGCCATATTGGAGTTGAGGCGATGAAACTCATGGTACGAAAGGAACTCGTGGTTGGTATACCAAACATCAGTGTTGAAAAGGAGACCTGCGAATCCTGCATGATTGGCAAACACGCTAGACGACCGTTTCCAAAGTCAACATCGTTTCGAGCAGAGAGACCTCTTGAACTCATCCACGGCGACCTTTGTGGACCAATCTCACCTGCAACACCATCTAAGAATCGGTACATATTTGTACTTGTGGATGATCATACAAGATATATGTGGACAATCCTCATGAGAGAAAAGAGCGATGCTTTTGAAAAATTCAAAATTTTCAAGGCAATGGTGGAGAAACAAACAAAACAGAGCATCAAGACACTGAGAACGGACAGGGGAGGAGAATTCACATCAATAGAATTTCAAAGATTCTGCGAAGAATCAGGAATTCAAAGACACTTGACAGCTCCCTACACGCCTCAACAAAACGGAGTCGTAGAAAGAAGAAACAGAACTCTGTTAGAGATGACTAGAAGCATCCTTAAACACATGAGGGTACCTAATTATCTGTGGGGAGAAGCTATAAGGCATGCTACATATCTTATCAACAGAGTCGGGACAAGAACGCTCCAGTCACAGACTCCGTACGAAGTTCTAAAGGGTAAGAAACCCAGCGTTAAACACTTGAGAGTGTTCGGGAGCATCGGCTATACGAAGGCTGAAACTCCTCACCTACGAAAGTTAGATGATCGATCCAAAACCCTGGTGCATCTCGGTACAGAACCCGGATCCAAAGCATATAGAATGTTTGATCCAACTTGCAGAAAAATAGTGGTGAGTAGAGATGTCATATTTGACGAAGGCAAAGGCTGGAAGTGGAGTAACTCTGTTCCAGACGAAGGAGAACCAGGAAGCTTCATCATCACGTTTGGTAACTATGGTAATCAAGGAATAAGAGAGGATGCTGCAGGAGAAGAAGTGGAGAAACACGAGGAGGTTGATGAATCAGAGAATGGGGATACAAATATAAATGACTCTGTCGATGAAGTGATCTCGGAGGATTCTGATGCTGCAGAACCTAGCCTGAGGAGATCTACACGAGTAAGCAAGACCCCGAGTTATCTAAGTGACTATATTCTGTGTGGTGAAACCGAGGGAGAACGACTCTTGTTACTCATAAACGAAGAACCGTGGGACTATGCAGAGGCCGTTAAAGATAAAAGATGGAAGAAGGCATGTGACGATGAGATTGAGAGCATTGTGAAAAATAATACATGAGATTTGGTTGAGTTACCTGAAGGAGCAAAAGCAATAGGACTCAAATGGATCTTTAAGATCAAGCGAAACTCAGACGGAAGTATAAACAAATATAAATCAAGGTTGGTGGCAAAGGGATACGTACAGAGACATGGTATAGACTTCGAAGAGGTGTTCGCTCCCGTTGCTCGCATTGAGACCGTAAGATTCATCATTGGTCTTGCAGCCTCAAATGATTGGGAAATACATCACTTGGATGTTAAAACAGCGTTTCTTCATGGAGAATTAAAAGAAGATGTCTATGTAAAGCAACCAGAAGGATTCGTGATCGAGGGAAACGAGAATAAGGTCTACAAACTGAAGAAAGCTTTATACGGCTTAAGACAAGCTCCCAGAGCATGGAACGAAAAGCTGAACAATGTGCTCGAAAGACTTAAGTTCGTAAAATGCTTAAAGGAACCGTCCTT
Organism: Brassica juncea; assembly: GCA_018703725.1. Lineage (NCBI taxonomy): Eukaryota > Viridiplantae > Streptophyta > Magnoliopsida > Brassicales > Brassicaceae > Brassica > Brassica juncea. The sequence goes on from CM031941.1 coordinate 33,351,073, forward strand.
ATACCGCAAACGCCGAGCAGGGAATCTTCTCCTTGTAGCAGTATATGTGGACGATCTGCTTGTGACGGGGTCAGATCGTGACATGATCCTAGAATTCAAGAGAGAGATGTCGAAGGTATTTGAGATGAGTGATCTTGGCCTCTTAACCTACTACCTGGGAATTGAAGTGCTGCAACACAAAGAAGGGATCACCCTGAAACAAGAGAGGTATGCAATCAAAATACTACAAGAGACAGGCATGGATGAGAGTAATGCGGTGCACATACCAATGGATTCTGGTCTTTTCTTGTCAAAAGCAGAGGACGAAGCTAGCGTTGACGAAACAGAGTTTCGAAAGCACATAGGCTGTCTTCGATACTTATTGCATACAAGGCCTGATCTTGCGTTTAGTGTCGGGATGCTGAGTCGGTACATGCATAAACCAAAGACGTCTCATGCTGTTACGTTAAAACAGGTACTACGTTATCTAAAGGGAACCACGAGCTACGGTTTAACATTCAAGCGAGCGAGTAAGATGGAGCTAGTTGGATATTGTGACAGTAGTCATAATATAGATGAAGATGATGGGAGAAGTACCACAGGGCACATATTCTATTTGAATAATTGTCCTATCACATGGTGCTCGCAGAAACAAGAAACTGTAGCTTTGTCTTCGTGTGAGGCTGAGTTTATGGCTGCCACAGAAGCAGCTAAGCAAGCAATATGGCTTCAGGAGTTGCTAGGAGAGGTCACAGAAACAACAAGCGACCGAGTAAAGATATGCATTGACAATAAATCGGCCATAGCACTCACAAAGAATCCGGTGTTTCATGGGAGGAGTAATACATACACAAACGTTATCACTTCATCCGAGAGTGCGTAGAGAATGAACAAATCGACGTTCAACATGTTCCTGGAGTAAATCAAAAGGCTGACATTTTGACAAAGGCACTTGGAAGAATCAAGTTCAAGGAGATGAGAGAATTAGTTGGAGTTCAAGATGTGGTTAACTTCAAGATTAAGGGGGAAAATGTTGGAGATAATCATGAAGTTAACTTAGGGAGTAAGTTATACTAATAGGATTAGGAAAGTAAGTTCTTAAGAGTTTAGGAACTTAGAATCTATATAAAAGGAGATGCAAGAGTGTTGCATAACTTGAGAGTTTTAGAGATTGTGTGAGAGCTTAAGGTTTTTGAGTATTTCCTTAAGAGAGATTAATAAAGTGAGTTCTTTATTGAAGTTTCATATTCAATCTTTAAAGCAATAACCCCAAGTACTTTTGAATTGGTAAACTTCAGTATCTTACCTTGACAAGACCTGACATTCATTTTGCTGTGAACTTGGTTTGTTAGAAGATGCATGAGCTATCTATGTCGGACTTTCATCTAATGAAACGGATACTAAGATACCTCAAGGGTACTCTGGAGATGGGTCTCACACTAGAATCAGACACAGACACTCAAGTAAGAGCATACTATGACAGCGGTTGGGGAGGTTGTCAGGATACTCGAAGATCAACAGGAGGCTTCTGTACCTTTCTTGGTTCGTACTTAATATCATGATCAGCTAAACGTCAGGACTCTGTTGCATGTTCTTCCACAAAAGCTGAGTATCGAACTCTATCTGATACTGCAGCAGAAATAGCATGGATCAGTCTGATGCTCAAGAGTGTAGGAGTAAAGCATCTAGATGCAACAGAGATCTACTGTGACAATTTGTCTGCAGTTCACTTGACAGAAACCCAGTACTGCATAGAAAGTCCAGATACTTCGCTACGCATTACTACTTTGCAAGGGATAAAGTAGATGATGGGTCTTTGATCGTGTATCACATTCCGGCAGCTCAGCAAATAGCAGATGTCTTTACCAAGTTTCTGTCTCAGCACAGCTTTGTTGATCTGCGTTTCAAACTCAGAGTTGACTATCCACCCACCTTGAGTTTGCAGGGGAGTATTAAGCCCAACAGAATGATCATCCAACAAAGACGTTAGGCCTTCTCTCAGCAAAGCCCACATCTAAAATTCTTGTTATAAGACAAATACCAACAGTAACAAGTTCAATCAATGAAAAAAGCAGAACGGCGAAAGGAGATAAGCGTACGGTTCTCTCACCTCACACGATGCAGCTCCACAACATATATATAGCTCTTATGGACCAGGATTGCTAGCTGCCAGAAATACCTGTCAGAAGTCTAGATTGTTCTCTTACGTTGTATAAATATGAGTAGAAAACCATTGTAAACCTTAAACTATTTTGATGTATGAAAGTCAGTAATATCTTCAATAATCTCTTCTCTTCAAAACTTCTAGCTTTCACCAATTCACCTACATATATGATGCAGTGTTGCCAAGATTATGAGTGAATATACAATTGGGAAAATGCTGAAAGCATTTGTGCTTATTACTAAAATGGAACGATGGAGAAATGGTCAATGCAATATATCAAGCCGAATGCGTTTAATAAAGAAATATTATTCCGGCTTTGTTAGCCTAACAATTTTAGACCATCTTTAATGGAGGTGCTTAATGCCGGTGCTTAGCATAATAAGGATTAAAAAAATGTGATTAATGAGAAGCAACGGTGCTTAAAGAAGCGTTAGAAACACCGGGTCTTGTGGGACACGTGTTGTGTCTTGGAGACACCTCTCGAGAGAGAGAGAGAGAGAGACAAAAGCAATGGGTCGAATCCGCGGGTGTTTCTCGATTTCTCACTGATCGGTTGCAGCCATCGGCGTCTGTCTCGGAGGATACCTCGTCTCTGCCGGTGGACACGTCGATTGTGTCCTATTTGATCGACGACAATTTGTCTCTCTAGCCCTCCTCCACCACGACGCTTCTCTTTCTTCATCTCTCCTCGGCGACGAATCGCGGCGTCTCTCTCGGTGGATCGACGGCGCTCCGCGACAGTGGAAAACTTCTATCTCTCTCTCGACGGCTGAACTCGACGAAGCGAAAGGTAAAGAAGAGTATTTTTTCTTATTATGTCTTAATCTTTCAATTGATGCATGTCCTAGATTGTGGGCTTTCTCTGTTATTTTGAATTGTTTGCTTCATATGATATGTCTCTATTAGTTCTACTTGATTTGTTTACTTCATATAACCGTTCACCTCTGATCCATTTTGATTTTTTTTTTTCTTTGTGTGTTGAGATGGTTCGGATCAAGAGGACATCAATGTTCGTCTAACGGATCAAGAGACATCAATGTTCGACTAAGATGGTTCGGATCAAGATGATTCGGGTCAAGAGACATCAACGTTCGACTACAATGGCAATAAAGGTAACACGCATATCTTTGATAACTTACATAGATTGAAGCATTGATAAAGAATTGCTTAGACTCAGATTGATGTTGATTTCGTCTGTCTGTGTGAACTGAATTGATTGTGGTTTTGGTTTGAATTGAACCCTTGGTAATTAATGTTTTGGTCAGTGATAGATTTAACTCGGTTATAGGTAATAAATAGATGTAAGAGGTTAGATAGAAATCAAAGTTGATGTGTGATTAATGCCTTAGATAAATGTGTTAGATAAAGGTCTACTCGACATGGTTGGGTGTTAAACGCGTTGATCAATGGTGATCAATGCTTCTTTCCTTCTCCTCTTCTATAAAAAATTATCCTTCTTCTCGTCCATCTATCACCACATACTTCTTTTCTTTCGCTTTTGAGACATTCAAATATGGATTCCAATTCATATAGGCCAGTCTCTAGCTAGACCTTCTGATTAGTCAGCAAGACAGTGTCGAAGTTTCTTCCTCCCAAGTCCCTCTCTTTAGCAGTCAAGCAACGGAAGAAGAGACTCCTGCAGAGCGTAAGGAAAGGAGGACATGGACGCGAGCAGATGATGTTGCCCTAATAAGCGCTTGGTTAAACACGAGCAAAGACCCGGTTGTAGCTAACGAGCAAAGACTTGGTGCGTTCTGGAAAAGGATTGCTGCATACTTTGCGGCAAATCCCAATGTTGCAGGTTCTGAACTGAGAGAGTCAGCTCATTGAAAGAACCGGTGGTAGAAGATCAACGACCAAGTCAACAAATTTTGTGGGGCGTATGAAGCTGCAACTAAAGAGAAGAGAAGCGGCCAAAATGAGAATGATGTGATGAAACTTGCGCATGAGATCTTCATCAACAATCACAAAAAAAAAAATATTCACTCTTGAGCATGCATGGAAGGAGTTGCGGAATGACCAGAAATGGTGTGAATTGTCTTGTTCTAAAACCGAAGGAATCGCTAAAAGGAGGAAATGTGACAGTGCTCAATCATCTAGCTCTCACGCATTTGAAACCACCACTGGTGAAGATGTGGAAGCAACCATTCGTCCACCGAGGGTTAAGGCATCAAAGGGCCATGGTAAGAAGTCGAAGGCAGGGGATAAGGCGCTGAATGAGTTTGAGAAGATGTGGAACATCAAGAAGGATGATTTGGATGCCAAAGAGAGGCTGTCAAATATGAAGGTACTTGACTCATTAATCGCAAAACAAGAACTAACCGACGATGAAGAAGCTCTTAAGAAGAAGCTGATTAATGAGTTGCTGTCTACTTGATTGTAGTTTAAGTTCTAGTCGTTTCCTGATATTGTTATTGAATGCTTTTAATGTTGGTTTTTAAGTTTCTGTCTCTTGTGTTGAATGCTTTGAATGTTAGTTTTTGAGTTTCTGTCTCTTGTGCTCTGTTACTTAAGTTGAATAATATAAATGCTTCTGTTGTTTGATGGAAGGTCGAGTCTTGGAATAATGAAGTTTCTTAAGTTTGATACAATGCTTGTGATGTTCTGTTTCTTGTCTCCTTTTGATATTTTTTTTAAAGCAAATGTCTTAAATGTACTGTTTCTTGTCATGTTCACATGTTCTTGGTCTCATGTTCTTGTCTTGTTGTGTCTATATTTTCTGTGAGTGAGATCACTGGAAGAATCACGGACAAGTTGTGAGAGCAGTGGAAGAATCACGGACAAGTTGTGTCTGAATTGGGGTGTCTTGTTCTTGTCTTGTTGTGTCTCATGTTCTTGTCTTGTTGTGTCATCGAGTGTACTATTATGTGTGTCAAGTTGTAAAGTTGTATCACGGACAAGGAGTGTGTCAAGTTGTATCACGGACTCATTGTATCAAGTATTGTTTCATATATTGTATCAGTATATAAATAAACTTCTCATACTTCACATTTTCACAAAGTCATCTTCTCATTTTCTCATACGTCTCATTCTTCTTCCACCATCTTGTTTCTTTTTCTCTCACCTCTCATTCTTCTCATTTTCACAAAGTCATCTTCTCATCTTCTCATATGTCTCATTCTTCTTCTACCATCTTGTTTCTTTTGTTCTCACCTCTCATTCTTCTCTATCTCCATTTTATTCACAAATTGTATTCGAAAACAATTTTACCAAAGTTATGGCATCATCTTCTCATAATCATTTTGAGGAATTAGAAGATAAAACATTTGATCAATTTTTTGATCAATATTTTGATCAAACGTTCGAAAAAATCTTGTCAATAATTATGGTGATCAACAAGAAGAAAGGAGAACAAGGAAAAAATGAGCCTATATCGAAAGAAACCGTGAAGCGGGCAATCTTCGTCTATGGAATGACTATTTCAGTGAAAATCTAACATACCCTGATAATCTTTTCCGCCGACGATTTAGAATGAACAAGTCATTGTTCATGAAAATTGTTGATTGACTCTCCAATGAAATAGAATTCTTTCAACAAAAACGAGATGGTCTCGGAAGGCTTAATCTCTCTACACTTCAAAAATGTACATCAGCCATTCTGTAATATTAATAATAAAACATTAAAATTTGTTGTGCCCGAAAACCTTCAAAATTAATTTGTATTTCTCTAATGATTTATATTTAAATACACAGTCCAAGTGTATAACAAAAAAGAAACATTCAAACTGTATTTATAATATATATGCTCACATATTAATTAAAAATATCCAAATTTAGTTAAAATAAATGAAAAAGAAAACAGTATTTCATATATTTGTTTCGAGCAAATAGAACATATGGCTTAAGAAATCACATCATGATGTTACTTTGGTGACTGAATAAGTTACATGTGACGAAAAGAAATTTTTTTTTATAATTCAGTACCATATATATATATATATATATATATTAGTTTGTGAAATCATAGTTAAATCCAGTAAGTTCATCTCTTCTTTACGACGACGATGTTCTGATATGTGATTGGGTTGTAAAATATTCAGGAAAGGTTGCTTGTATTGATTTACTATGTAATGTATACAAAGATATCGAGACAAATATGTCAATATTAGATAACTACAATATGGAATATATCCTTATCCGAATACCCCCCTTAAGTTGGAGGTGAGATGTCTTGAAGCTCTAACTTGAAGATGAGATATTGAAACGTAGTTGAAGGTAACACCTTAGTGAGAATGTCAGCTGGCTGTTCCTTCGTCTTGATGTGTACCGTGGTGATAAGCTTTGCTTTGACAGAATCGCAGACAGAATGGCAGTCGCGTTCAATATGTTTAGTACGTTCATGGAAAACTGGATTTCCCGTAATATGGATAGCTGCCTTACTGTCGCAGAACATGCTCATCAGACCTTCATGAGGAAATCCGAGATCCTCTAGCAGACCTTTAAACCATTTGAGCTCCTTTAGTGTGTAGGCCATCGACCTATACTCTGCCTCTGCGGACGACATAGATACCATATCCTGCTTTTTAGTCTTCCATGACTCAGGTGAAGAGCCCAGAAAAGCAACATAAGCTCTGAGAGAACGCCGACTACCTGGACATGTGCTCCAATCAGCATCATCAGGTTTATGTCGATCGATGTCGTCAGTCTTTCGTGAAATTTCCAGACCTTTTCCCGAAGTGTGCTGATCATCAAGCTTCTGCTTCGAGTTCTGATCTAAATCCTCAAGCCAATCCTCCAGCTCCAAGAAGTCTTCCATAGTTACTTCTTTATCAGAATCCAATTCTCCAAGCTTTTCTCCATCCTCTAACTCTAAGAATTCTTCTAACTCCAGGAAATCTTCCAAGGTGATTTTTTTTTTCTATTTCCGAGGTAAGATAACAGCTTGATACATTGGTGCCCTTTTGTGTCGAGTCTGCAATGTCTTGAGGACAACTCGATATTTCAGGGATTTCGAGAGGTATCGACCGATGACAAATGTTTGTGTCGATCGATTCAGAGGTACTGGTGACGATCGACGTTGATGTCGTGGTGTCGATCGATGTGGAGGTCGTATCTCGAATATCAGCTTCTTCTAAGTTACTCAATTCTCCAGACACATGTTGTTCATCATCTTTCACCATATATTCCATCATAGATCTCATCTCAATCTCTAAAGTTGCTGCAGCATCATAGAGAAAATCGTTGACGAAAGCGTTTGCAATGTCATTCCAAGCAGTGAGAGATCCTGGTGGTAGCTTCTTCAACCAATGAGCTGCATCCCCAGCAAGAGAGTATGGAAATAGTTTGCAGAAGTAGTAGTCTTCAGAGACTCTATTGCTTTTAATGGTTGATGCTAGATCTTCGAATGATTCGAGGTGGGTAATGGGATCTTCATGAGGAAGACCATGAAAGGGATGCTTACCAACAAGAGAGATATATGCAGGGTTTAGCTCAGGGACAGAGCTCTGGGGTGTTGAACGACACAATGCAGACCTTTTAGCGTATAAATCCTCAGGTCCAACGTAATCTCTAAGTGCCTTCTCTCGTCCAGTCCCAGCGTTCACAGCAGTAGCATCAGAGGTTACAGAAGTTATCGATCGATGACAAAAGTCTGTATCGATTGTTTCTAAAGTGCGGATATCAATCGATTCTGGGGTGCTACTGTCGATCGATGCTGAAGCTGGATCTCTTGTATCAGCTTCTTCTACAATGTCTGACTCTCCAGATCCATGTTGTTCATCATCCTCAACCATATTATGGTTGACCAGCTATTCTCTGTTCAGTTCGTCCCTCTGGGTACCCTCATCTGCATGGTGAACTGGAATGTCTGGCTTCTTGACATGAGTGGTCGGGGTTTCAAAATCTTCATTCTGCTTGCTGTAGACAAAATCAATAATCTCACCGATACTAGTCATTATTCCTTTTTCCTGATTTTCAATCACCTTGTCCACCATGTAATCAAGCCTTTTACTTCGAGTTGCTACAGCTTTGCTAAAAAATTTACCTAGGAAGGCGCCTTTTATGTCCTCCCAACAGGTTAGAGATCTTGGCTGCAGCTTACTGAACCAGCTAAATGCACCTCCAGAGATAGTATAAGGGAAATCTTGCAGAGTATGAGGTCTTCGGATATTTCATTATGCTTCTGCCTTGAAACTAGACCCTCAAGCTCTTTGATGTGGTTTCTGGGATCTTCATGAGGAAGACCTCGGAAAGGATTCTCGCTTCCCCAATCATACCATTGGCTGTTCAGATCAAAGGTATTCATCCCAGCAACAGCAATTACATCAGGGACTATAGTACCCTCTGCATTAATCAATTGTCCTGTGCTGCTGTGAGGGCGACCTTCTTTGTCTCGCCAGATACCCTTCTTGTCGATCTTAAGTATCAGCCTTTCGTCTTTCTCTATCTCCATGCTGGAAACGTCGCTCGACATTCGATGAACAGTATTTGAATGAACAATGTTTTGATGAACAGTGTTCGGGTGAACAGTGTTTCGATGAACAGTGTTTGGTTGAACAGTATCCGCGTGAACAGTGTTCGGATGAACAGTGTCTCGATGAACAGTGTCGATCGACACGGGATGAACAGTGTCGATCAACACGAGATGAACAGTGTCGATCGACGGGGAATGAACAGTGTCGATCGACATGGGTTGAACAGTGCCGAGATGAACAGTACCTCGGTGAACAGTACCGCGATGAACAGTGTTCGGATGAACAGTGTCGATCAACGGGAGATGAACAGTGTCGATCGACATGGGATGAACAGTGTCGATCGACGGGGGATGAACAGTGTTTTCCGACACAGAATGAATAGTATCATGATGAATAGTGTCAGGATGAACAGTACCTGGATGAATAGTATTGCGGTGAACAGTACCCGGATGAACAGTACCGCGATGAATAGTGTTTTCCGACACATGATGAATAGTATCGTTCGATGTTTGGCTCACGCTGTCGATCGATGCTCCTTGGAGGGTGTCGATCGATACATCCCTCGTAGACTTACGGATCGTGCATAAACCAGCAGGCTTCTTCTTTGAAGGACTCATAAATCCTCTCTTCATTGTTTTCTGGTACCAAGTTTTATGTACCTGAAATAGAAGAAAAAATTTTATGAGATTTTTAGAACAATAGTAAAACCTAGACTAAATCTAACTATAAAAGATCTAATGGCGATCAAAGCTCCCCGGCAACGGCGCCAAATTTGATATCACTCAAATTACCCTAAGGAGTGACTTTACTCTCTCAAATAAGAGGTTCAGTTGTAGTACTTAGGGATCGAATCCACAAGGAGCTAGGGAACCAATCAGATCCAATAGTTATATGATTAAGCTAGGCTAATAGGTATAAAGCAGTAAATAAAGTAAGCAATAAATAAAACAGTAAACAAGTTGAACAAGATAGTTGTTCAACAAGGCAAGAGAGTTGTTTGATGGAATGATGGTTGCTAGACTTAGGGTTTCTATTCATGTATTAGAGATTATAATCCTATAGATGCCTAACAGTTGCATGCATGATATATTAGAGCTCAGTCGCTTAACGTCAGTGATCTCTCACTGGTTAACTAATTAGATCTTGGATCTCAACCGTCGTATGTTGATCACAAGAAAGTGTCGATCGATGATCCTTTAGAGATATTGATCAATACACCTTTCGCTACGTCGATCGATTGTCCAGTCGGGATATCGATCGACGGCTTCTAATTAAGCCTTGGCGCGAGTTGATAATGCTCACTAAGCTTCCTAGATTGACTCTCGTTTTACCTCTAGAAATCTTAGCACAACAAGTTAATTCAGGACAGTACTTTAAGGATGCCTAAAGATACCAAACTCGTAAGTTCAATATTCTAGTTAATTACTCTAGAACAAAGCATTAAGAACAACCTATTGATGAATACCACAACTTAGCAATCTATAGTTGGGGCTAATCCCTTTAACCTATCTGAACCCTAAATCCAACAGGTGGATCTATTCAGACATGAAGTTTGTCACAGAAATCATAGATGAATATATATAAAACTGAAATAGAATAGATAATAAAAATCAATGGAGTTCCAGGAGGATTCTGATAGGAGTTCCTCCCTTCTCTCCTAACTAAGAAAAATAGAACAATGAAGTAAAAAAAGCGTAGCCGTCAACAATGGCTTAGAAAACACATAAATATGATTTCTGGTCGTCCAAGGGTATTCTGGTAATTTGTGATAGCTTCTGGGCTTCAGGCGGTCATAAAATATACTCGACCCACATTCTGAGATCCATATCGATCGATATGAAGGCTTTCCCATCGATCGATATACATTCCTCTTCTCGACAGCCTTCTCTCGCGAGACAGACTGACCACTCTTCAGTAAAACGAGCATAACGTCTGCTACAGGATGCTGATTGACCTGAGACCAGTGGAATTGGAAAGCTAACTCAAAGCTCTATCTTGTGTCAAAATATGGGCTCAATCTAACGGTGGGAAGATCTCCATCCATAGCTAAACATCTGACGCGTCTGCGCAGTTCTGCACTTAAAAGGCTCCAAAAGACACCAAAATCACCATATTTCTCCAGAACGTACCTGAATCTGAAAACATACCTAATAGACTCCAAAACATAGATAATAGTAGTAAAAACACTCATATACCATGGGTAAAAACGGGTAAAATCTATGGTATATCAAAGTCTAAAAAGCAGCAGACTGTCTCTCACTCCTCAGCAGAATCAGAGTATCGAGCTATGGAGTATGGCTCTAGAGAGGTCATTTGGTTGCGAAATATCTTGGCTGGTCTACAAGCACCTCAACATGGACCTGTTGCTTTCTTCTGTGACTCTGCGGCTGCAATCCATATTGCTACAAACTCGGTTTTTCATGAGCGCACTACGCACATAGAGCTGGACTGTCATCAATTTTGTGAACGTGTTGTGCTCGGTTTCATCAAGCTTCTTCACGTCCGTACGAACAACCAAGTTGCTGACATCTTCACTAAAGCTCTATTTTCACGACAGTTCTACTCTGTCGTTGGCAAGATGGCTTTAAATTCTATATATTTGCCATCTTGAGGGGGAATATTAGTGTAAAATAGATGTTGGTTTACTTTGGTTAATGTACCGGTTACGTTTGTGTAAACCGGGTGATCAATCACTATATAAGTGACACTTTGTACTCTGTTTTGTTTAACGAGAATAACAGAGTCAGTTACATTTTGATCGTCTTCTACATCTCTCGTACTCTAACAGAAAGAAACTACTAGACAAGGGAAAAGTTGTTTATCAAGTCTTAAAAGCTACAAAGTCCATAAACAAAAACATTCTTCTTGAAAGGCCAGTGCCAGCAATTATCAAGGGAAAAATACCCAAAGTAAGCTTTTTGCGCTCTTTAACCCTTGTCATAGGGAAACAACTCTGTCTAAACTCCTGTGTTGTAGACTTGTAGTCTGGCAAGAACTGCCTCGGTGATCAACTGTCCAAACTGTTTTGGCTGCGGAATCCACCACAGTGGATGATATCATTACATCTCTCAAGATAGGGACCCAACATACTGCACTCGAGACAGTTAACAAGTTGGAAACTGCTATATTTTCATGGAAAGAAAGGATTACAGAACAAGACACATCCCCTGTCAGGACAACATGGTCATTCTCTGAAACTGGTCGCACTGAGTCACTCTTGAACAAAGCAGAAGCGCTTAGACATCATATCAAATCCAAATACCCTAATCTTCCTCACTCGTTTCTTGATGCTACAAAGATTCAGTATGGCAAGGTGAAACATAAACAGAACTAACCTAAACTATGTCTCCATATCTCATACTTTAATTACAGTACATACATCAATACTTTTATGTTTGTCAGGACATTGGTCATGCGGTTCTTGAGGCATATTCACGAACACTTGCGAATTTGGCGTACAGGATTCTTTCAAGAATGGGAGAAATCTTGAAAGAAGATTCTTTAAGTAACCATAGTACTCTCCAACACCACCGAGCTGCTTCCCTAGCTCCCGTGATCTTTATAGAACACCTGAGAGGCCTTTGCTTTGGTCTCGTGTAAGACACTCTCTCACAGATGAGATGAACAAATCTGGTGGTGAGACAGAAACTGGTTTATTGTTTGCATATAGTGCTAAGGTAACTACAACTCCAAGTAGAAGCAGTAGATTATGGTGTATGAGCAAAGTACCGCATGATGCTTCTCCTTGAACCAGAGAGTTGATGCGTGCCAGCTGAAGCTTCTCCGTTTTTTGTATTTAGAGGGTTTTATATTGTGTAGCCTGGGAGATATTGTAAGTGTATTATTAACATGCACTTACGAAGTATCAGTAGATGCAACTTTGTTCATATTTCTCAACCTCTCTTATCGGTTCTTGATACTTAATCTTTAAGAAAAAAACTGCTTCCTAGCAAATCCAGCTTCTTTATCTTTCGATTTCTCGTACATAATTAAATTATTTTTTTGTCAACAACATAATTAAATTATATTTATATCGATTTGGTTCGTTTAGACAACAAATATAATAGAGAATGCATACTTATAAATATTTAGTGAACATATTTTTAGTTTGATTTTAGAATCGAATAAGTTAGTGTAGATCTATTAATATAAAGTAGATAACTCTCTCACAAGACATGAAACATCATCAAATAATGAAGGAAAAATCCACCAAGTGTCCTCTCCTTACGAATTATAAGTTGCGTTTTGTTTCGATTATTTATGGACTTTCTCATATACATTAGCTGGGCTTGCTCATTGTTATTTTATATTTGTTGAAAGTAAATAGTCTAACCTACTGAAAGAAAATCAGCATATTCTTCACCACATTTAAGATTCATTCATCGTCTTCTTCGCTCTGACTTTGTCATCTAGGGTTCATCAAATTTTCACACTCCCTCCTGTTGCCACGTCAGACCAAAGAGAGATACTATCTCTTCACTTCGAAACCTTCCCCCTTCCAGTTCTCCTTCTCATCCAGAAACGTATGCATTAATGCAAAAACAATCAACGACTTCCACTCCATGAGCGTTAATGCCTCTTTATCACTCTGATTGAGTATATATACAGATATTGTCATGAAAGTAGGAGGAGCATTTTCTTTTATTGCTCATGACCCTTCTTCCTCTCTCCCTCATCTGTTTTACTTTCGTCCTCCAAAGGCATTGTTGACTCGAGGATCCTGTTACCCATTGGTCTATGGATCATCATGAGTTCCCTGGAATGGCTTCAACCCACGAGAAATGTTCCTTGCGCCGTTCAGCTTCTTATTTGCGTTGATCTTCTAAGTCAGAGCCGTGCCCCTTCGTTTCCCTATTTCAGTGATTGGAAATTCAATTGCTATTTCAGTGATTGGAAATTCAATTGCCAAAACAGATCTGATACCCAAGGTGAGTGATCTAATCTGGGTTGGATTGACTTGATTTGATATGATGTACTTTTGAAATCTAATCCATGGTAAACTGAGAGCCGAGAGAAAAAGCGAGCATGGCTTCGCAAACAAATCTAACATCTCTTTGCAATGAACCCATTTCTTCTTCGGCTTTTAGACTTATTGACATCTTACACATTGATTCGTTGTTATCTGCACCATTATTATCACTCATATACTTGAAAGATAATATTAAGATTTGATCCAGTTTATGATCTGACTAAAGCCAAACTATCATTGGCTTCTTTCTACTGGTTGATGGAAAGGTAAATACGCTTAAACTAGGTTTTGTTTTTAATTTGGAATCTGTAAACCCCTTCTTACTAATAACTTCCTGATAATCTTGATCTAAAACATTTGTTAATCTTTGTTTCAGCCAATAGGTTTTGCAACAGGAAGAATAATTCTCAAAGACACCTAAATGGTGGAAAACACTTAGTTCAATAATCTTTAGAAACGTGGAAGATGTGCCATTGTGTACCATGTGGAATTGGTATAGGGGAGCTCGAAGCTTTTCCAGAGGATTAATAGCAGGGATTTGTTGTTCTTCAAAAAGATGGTGAGACTGTGAAGAAAAAAGAAGATCTAGAGACGGTTAAAGGATATCCCAAGCTAGGGTCAGGGACAGTAAGTCCATACGGTGAGTTGATAGTTGGTGCAGCGATAGGGACAAAGTAAATCCAATAATGAGAGGCTGGAGCATTTTGTTAATGGTGGGATCAGTGTTGTGGTGTTTGAATCAGCATCGATTAGAATCTGCAATAAGGATTCAGAAGAAGCAAAAGTTGAGGAGGAGGATCATCAAGGAAGGAGGAAGTCTTGCAATTGGATGGCACCAATGGGTTGAGCTCTTTGTCAGAGATATGATGAATGCTTCAGACATAAAAGACCCTAAAGGCCGTGCTGCTATTAGCTTCTGAGACGTCCATCAACGCACGTGTGGGTGCTGACGCAGTGATGCAAAGCAGTCTACAACAGGAGAACTTGATGCTGAGGCAGCAGTTAGAAGCTATTTTCCAGGAGAACAGTTTGCTTAAACAAGCTGTGGTGAAGCAACAGAGGCAGCAGAGAGAAACTGAAGATCAAAGCCAGGAGTTTCAGCCTTTGAGGAAGATGTTTACTTAATACCGAGAACAGCTGAGATTATGGGATGTTCATAATCTGAATGAAGACGCGAGCTAATGAATGGCATGAATCTTCGTCGATTGTTCATGTGTTTATAGGCTGCGAGAATGAGATGGCCCAGTTTGTTTGGAGGAGTTGTTTGCGCTTTGGAGGAGAATGGAGATCGTCAATCAGATGCATATTGTAAATTTATTATACTTTTTCGCTGTTTTCAACATAAAGCTTGATGTTGATATTTGAAATTCTTATCTTGAATGAATGTAAAGCTTCAAATTTTTTTCAAGCATCTGTAAAATCTCATATCAAACTACTAAATTTCAAATAAACCGAGAAGGGTTCCTATCGCCAGTATAGAGTTAATAGAACAAAAACAGGACAACATGATCTTCTCTGTGATTTACTATAACTTTTAGGTCGAATATACAAATATTCAACATGTTCTTCCATGTGACACTACTTGCGCTTCACTGATTTAATAAACGTCAAAATGAAACCAGATAAAAGTAAAGGATTGAAAAAACATAATCTACTTTATTAAAAGGGAAGGAGTTTAAATAAATCTACTTATGAAAGTTGTTTTGGACCCTTTCATTAGACGTAACTTATTTTGGTCTTACCATAAATTAATCTAACTATATAAAGTCTGTAAATTAATCTAGCCTATTTTAGTCCATCAATCTATATGATGCGCCCGTTAGCCTCATATGTCAAACACAATTTATACTAGCATCGATCGAATTCATAGTGAATGACCACAAGATTATTATTTATAATAACATTGATATTAACGAAACTAGCATAAAGTTGCAACAATGACGAATAGTTACAATCTCATCATCTACATTCACGAAAATCTATGAAATAATTATATTGAAAACAAATTAGGATTATATCATTATTCACTTAATAATCTAATCTATTAAAACAGAAGTACAATTAGAATTTAACCCTAACTTTTCCTAAATATTTACAAGTGATTGCCACTAACATTAAAACAAATCCTAAGGCCTAATTAATATCAAACAGGTTATACATTTTCCATTAAATATAGCATGCCTTATATGTAGGTACCTCATTAAACTTTTTAATACGACATTACCATATTTATCAAGCAAATCGGTTTTGTCTTCTACCTATATTTTACAATTCTCGATATGATCATACTGTATGAATAACCTTGACTTTAAGTTTATTGAGTCTGTAATGTACAATAAAATAATAGGGTTGTTGGTTATTGTTCTCATACCAAAAAAAATTGTGTGAAAAATCTAACACCATTTATATATAATGGTTGTCGGCCTTTCGTAAAGTGTGTTTGTGTTTCATTGAATTGGTGGTTTCGTAAATTGTGTTAATGTTTTGTTGAATTGGTGGTTGGTTTGTGTTTTAGTTTTTTAGATACATCTGCTAACATGTCAAGAACACTGGTTTAGGGGTATACTGATTTCGTGTTTAAACCATAAATACTAGATATATGTTTTAAGCTTGGAAATAAATAGATTTTGATTTATTATTTTGTTTAGTATAACCAATGGTTCCTAAAATAACGTCGTTTTGAAAAAAAAATTATTCAGAAACTTCGTAAATTCCACAAAATATATATGAGATATTATAAAAACAATTTAACGATTATTAATCTAATAAAAGGCTCCAAATCTTTTAGTTCTCACAAGAAAATCTAATAAATAAAACCAGATTCACAATTATATGATTATAATCGTCACAATATTCTTTACTTCCTAAAAATATTCCTATTATTTATGACATGGTTAATGTATAACACTATGTTTCCTAAAATTTAGCTCTACCAAAAATGTAAAAAGCTAATTCTCATAAGAAAAACTAATAAAAAAATCAGGAATTAGAATAGTCCTATAATAATACCAAAATGTATCAAATTTTAATGCAGTTATTCTTTCCAAACACACTATGTTATACATTAATTAATAATAGAACCGATAGTAAAAAAAAAAACTTAGATACCTTTTATAAATCTTCTATATGTACACTCTCCAAAAACTATTGGCCCCTGTTAATTACATTTACGAGACTTACGCAGGCCCCATTTTATTATAATCCATATTTACTTTGTCCATTATTTATAGATCAATGTACGATGTGTCAAATAGACTAATATAAATTCCCACATGGATTTATATATAAATGAAACAATAAACCAATAAATTTAAGTTTTCTGATATAACATAATTTATAACATATTTTATATGTAGTTCATATTTATATTGCTTTTAGCTAATAAGGAATAGTCCCTAAATATTAATGTAAATGAAAGTTTCTTAAGCTCACTTATAATCTTTCATTAGCTATATGTTTCACCTTAAGGAGATGAGTCAATATTTCGACAAAATATTCTTTATAGTATTATAGTCTATCCCTTAATATTTATTACTAATAAATAAAACATTACAAACCCATATAAATAATCAATTTTTTAAAATATACTAAATAAAATGGTTTTTTTAAATATGTTATTTCATGCATATTTTATACAACTATATGTCAATGCGACAGTTAGATAAATAAATAAAATTACTAATCTAATTGACAGTTAGATAAGTAAATAAAATTACTCATATAAATAAAAACTTTGGTGTATTTATGTTATATTAAACAAATATTTAATACTGATAAATGTGAAAAATATACACCACCAAAAACTATAGAAAAATATTGATATATATAACTGTAAGAACTAACACCCGCACGGGCGTGCGGGTCAAACTCTAGTTATAAATATTATAAATAACCACTTGATTGTTAATTGAAAAGATATCAACTGATCTTAAAATAAAAGAAAAAGTTAAAATTATTTGCAGTTTAACAGTTTATTCTTATGAAAATTCAAATAAATAAATAAAAAAGAATAATTGGATCATGACTAATATTTAACAACCTATTTATTCAGTTTATTCACAATCCTATATGTATTCTGTAATATTAATAATAAAACATTAAAATTTGTTGTGCCCGAAAAACTTCAAAATTAATTTGTATTTCTCTAATGATTTATATTTAAATACACAGTCCAAGTGTATAACAAAAAAGAAACATTCAAACTGTATTTATAATATATATGCTCACATATTAATTAAAAAATATCCAAATTTAGTTAAAATAAATGAAAAAGAAAACAGTATTTCATATATTTGTTTGAGCAAATAGAACATATGGCTTAAGAAATCACATCATGATGTTACTTTGGTGACTGAATAAGTTACATGTGACGAAAAGAATTTTTTTTTAAAAAATTCAGTACCATATATATATATATATATATATATATATATTAGTTTGTGAAATCATAGTTAAATCCAGTAAGTTCATCTCTTCTTTACGACGACGATGTTCTGATATGTGATTGGGTTGTGAAATATTCAGGAAAGGTTGCTTGTATTGATTTACTATGTAATGTATACAAAGATATCAAGACAAATATGTCAATATTAGATAACTACAATATGGAATATATCCTTATCCGAATACCCCCCTTAAGTTGGAGGTGAGATGTCTTGAAGCTCTAACTTGGAGATGAGATATTGAAACGTAGTTGAAGGTAACGCCTTAGTGAGAATGTCAGCTGGCTGTTCCTTCGTCTTGATGTGTACAGTGGTGATAAGCTTTGCTTTGACAGAATCGCAGACAGAATGGCAGTCGCGTTCAATATGTTTAGTACGTTCATGGAAAACTGGATTTCCCGTAATATGGATAGCTGCCTTACTATCGCAGAACATGCCCATTAGACCTTCATGAGGAAATCCGAGATCCTCTAGCAGACCTTTAAACCATTTGAGCTCCTTTAGTGTGTAGGCCATCGACCTATACTCTGCCTCTGCGGACGACATAGATACCATATCCTGCTTTTTAGTCTTCCATGACTCAGGTGAAGAGCCCAGAAAAGCAACATAAGCTCTGAGAGAACGCCGACTACCTGGACATGTGCTCCAATCAGCATCATCAGGTTTATGTCGATCGATGTCATCAGTCTTTCGTGAAATTTCCAGACCTTTTCCCGAAGTGTGCTGATCATCAAGCTTCTGCTTCGAGTTCTGATCTAAATCCTCAAGCCAATCCTCCAGCTCCAAGAAGTCTTCCATAGTTACTTCTTTATCAGAATCCAATTCTCCAAGCTTTTCTCCATCCTCTAACTCTAAGAATTCTTCTAACTCCAAGAAATCTTCCATGGTGATTTTTTTTTCTACTTCTGAGGTAAGATAACAGCTTGATACATTGGTGCTCTTTTGTGTCAAGTCTGCAATGTCTTGAGGACAACTCGATATTTCAGGGATTTCGAGAGGTATCGACCGATGACAAATGTTTGTGTAGATCGATTCAGAGGTACTGGTGACGATCGACGTTGATGTCGTGGTGTCGATCGATGTGGAGGTCGTATCTCGAATATCAGCTTCTTCTAAGTTACTCAATTCTCCAGACACATGTTGTTCATCATCTTTCACCATATATTCCATCATAGATCTCATCTCAATCTCTAAAGTTGCTGCAGCATCATAGAGAAAATCGTTGACGAAAGCGTTTGCAATGTCATTCCAAGCAGTGAGAGATCCTGGTGGTAGCTTCTTCAACCAATGAGCTGCATCCCCAGCAAGAGAGTATGGAAATAGTTTGCAGAAGTAGTAGTCTTCAGAGACTCTATTGCTTTTAATGGTTGATGCTAGATCTTCGAATGATTTGAGGTGGGTAATGGGATCTTCATGAGGAAGACCATGAAAGGGATGCTTACCAACAAGAGAGATATATGCAGGGTTTAGCTCAGGGACAGAGCTCTGAGGTGTTGAACGACACAATGCAGACCTTTTAGCGTAGAAATCCTCAGGTCCAACGTAATCTCTAAGTGCCTTCTGTCGTCCAGTCCCAGCGTTCACAGCAGTAGCATCAGAGGTTACAGAAGTTATCGATCGATGACAAAAGTCTGTATCGATTGTTTCTAAAGTGCGGATATCGATCGATTCTGGGGTGCTACTGTCGATCGATGCTGAAGTTGGATCTCTTGTATCAGCTTCTTCTACAATGTCTGACTCTCCAGATCCATGTTGTTCATCATCCTCAACCATATTATGGTTGACCAGCTGTTCTCTGTTCAGTTCGTCCCTCTGGGTACCCTCATCTGCATGGTGAACTGGAATGTCTGGCTTCTTGACATGAGTGGTCGGGGTTTCAAAATCTTCATTCTGCTTGCTGTAGACAAAATCAATAATCTCACCGATACTAGTCATTATTCCTTTTTCCTGATTTTCAATCACCTTGTCCACCATGTAATCAAGCCTTTTACTTCGAGTTGCTACAGCTTTGCTAAAAATTTTACCTAGGAAGGCGCCTTTTATGTCCTCCCAACAGGTTAGAGATCTTGGCTGCAGCTTACTGAACCAGCTAAATGCACCTCCAGAGATAGTATAAGGGAAAATCTTGCAGAGTATGAGGTCTTCGGATATTTCATTATGCTTCTGCCTTGAAACTAGACCCTCAAGCTCTTTGATGTGGTTTCTGGGATCTTCATGAGGAAGACCTCAGAAAGGATTCTCGCTTCCCCAATCATACCATTGGCTGTTCAGATCAAAGGTATTCATCTCAGCAACAGCAATTACATCAGGGATTATAGTACCCTCTGCATTAATCAATTGTCCTGTGCTGCTGCGAGGGCGACCTTCTTTGTCTCGCCAGATACCCATCTTGTCGATCTTAAGTATCAGCCTTTCGTCTTTCTCTATCTCCATGCTGGAAACGTCGCTCGACATTCGATGAACAGTATTTGAATGAACAATGTTTTAATGAACAGTGTTCGGGTGAACAGTGTTTCGATGAACAGTGTTCGGTTGAACAGTATCCGTGTGAACAGTGTTCGGATGAACAGTGTCGATCGACACGGGATGAACAGTGTCGATCAACACGGGATGAACAGTGTCGATCGACGGGGAATGAACAGTGTCGATCGACATGGGTTGAACAGTGCCGAGATGAACAGTACCTCGGTGAACAGTACCGTGATGAACAGTGTTCGGATGAACAGTATCGATCAACGGGAGATGAACAGTGTCGATCGACACGGGATGAACAGTGTCGATCGACGGGGGATGAACAGTGTTTTCCGACACAGAATGAATAGTATCATGATGAATAGTATCAGGATGAATAGTATCAGGATGAACAGTACCTGGATGAATAGTATTGCGGTGAACAGTACCCGGATGAACAGTACCGCGATGAATAGTGTTTTCCGACACATGATGAATAGTATCGTTCGATGTTTGGCTCACGCTGTCGATCGATGCTGCTTGGAGGATGTCGATCGATACATCCCTCGTAGACTTGCGGATCGTGCATAAACCAGCAGGCTCCTTCTTTGAAGGACTCATAAATCCTCTCTTCATTGTTTTCTGGTACCAAGCTTTATGTACCTGAAATAGAAGAAAAAATTTTATGAGATTTTTAGAACAATAGTAAAACCTAGACTAAATCTAGTTATAAAAGATCTAATGGCGATCAAAGCTCCCCGGCAACGGCGCCAAATTTGATATCACTCAAATTACCCTAAGGAGTGACTTTACTCTCTCAAATAAGAGGTTCAGTTGTAGTACTTAGGGATCGAATCCACAAGGAGCTAGGGAACCAATCAGATCCAATAGTTATATGATTAAGCTAGGCTAATAAGTATAAAGCAGTAAATAAAGCAAGCAATAAATAAAACAGTAAACAAGTTGAACAAGATAGTTGTTCAACAAGGCAAGAGAGTTGTTTGATGGAATGATGGTTGCTAGACTTAGGGTTTCTATTCAGGTATTAGAGATTATAATCCTATAGATGCCTAACAGTTGCATGCATGATATATTAGAGCTCAGTCGCTTAACGTCAGTGATCTCTCACTGGTTAACTAATTAGATCTTGGATCTCAACCGTCGTATGTTGATCACAAGAAAGTGTCGATCGATGATCCTTTAGAGATATCGATCAATACACCTTTCGCTACGTCGATCGATTGTCCAGCCGGGATATCGATCGACGGCTTTTAATTAAGCCTTGTCGCGAGTTGATAATGCTCACTAAGCTTCCTAGATTGACTCTCGTTTTACCTCTAGAAATCTTAGCACAACAGGTTAATTCAGGACAGTACTTTAAGGATGCATAAAGATACCAAACTCGTAAGTTCAATATTCTAGTTAATTACTCTAGAACAAAGCATTAAGAACAACCTATTGATGAATACCACAACTTAGCAATCTATAGTTAGGGCTAATCCCTTTAACCTATCTGAACCCTAAATCCAACAGGTGGATCTATTCAGACATGAAGTTTGTCACAGAAATCATAGATGAATATATATAAAACTGAAATAGAATAGATAATAAAAACCAATGGAGTTCCAGGAGGACTCTGATAGGAGTTCCTCCCTTCTCTCCTAACTAAGAAAAATAGAACAATGAAGTAAAGAAAGCGTAGCCGTCAACAATGGCTTAGAAAACACATAAATAGGATTTATGGTTGTCCAAGGGTATTCTTGTAATTTGTGATAGCTTCTGGGCTTCAGGCGGTCATAAAATATACTCGACCCACATTCTGAGATCCATATCGATCGATATAAAGGCTTTCCCACCGATCGATATACATTCCTCTTCTCGACAGCCTTCTCTCGCGAGACAGACTGACCACTCTTCAGTAAAACGAGCATAACGTCTGCTACAGGATGCTGATTGACCTGAGACCAGTGGAATTGGAAAGCTAACTCAAAGCTCTATCTTGTGTCAAAATATGGGCTCAATCTAACGGTGGGAAGATCCCCATCCATAGCTAAACATCTGACGCGTCTGCGCAGCTCTGCACTTAAAAGGCTCCAAAAGACACCAAAATCACCATATTTCTCCAGAACGTACCTGAACCTGAAAACATACCTAATAGACTCCAAAACATAGATAATAGTAGTAAAAACACTCATATACCATGGGTAAAAACGGGTAAAATCTATGGTATATCAAAGTCTAAAAAGCAGCAGACTGTCTCTCACTCCTCAGCAGAATCAGAGTATCGAGCTATGGAGTATGGCTCTAGAGAGGTCATTTGGTTGCGAAATATCTTGGCTGGTCTACAAGCACCTCAACATGGACCTGTTGCTTTCTTCTGTGACTCTACGGCTGCAATCCATATTGCTACAAACTCGGTTTTTCATGAGCGCACTAAGCACATAGAGCTGGACTGTCATCAAGTTCGTGAACGTGTTGTGCTTGGTTTCATCAAGCTTCTTCACGTCCGTACGAACAACCAAGTTGCTGACATCTTCACTAAAGCTCTATTTTCACGACAGTTCTACTCTGTCGTTGGCAAGATGGCTTTAAATTCTATATATTTGCCATCTTGAGGGGGAATATTAGTGTAAAATAGATGTTGGTTTACTTTGGTTAATGTACCGGTTACGTTTGTGTAAACCGGGTGATCAATCACTATATAAGTGACACTTTGTACTCTGTTTTGTTTAACGAGAATAACAGAGTCAGTTACATTTTGATCGTCTTCTACATCTCTCGTACTCTAACAGAAAGAAACTACTAGACAAGGGAAAAGTTGTTTATCAAGTCTTAAAAGCTACAAAGTCCATAAACAAAAACATTCTTCTTGAAAGGCCAGTGCCAGCAATTATCAAGGGAAAAATACCCAAAGTAAGCTTTTTGCGCTCTTTAACCCTTGTCATAGGGAAACAACTCTGTCTAAACTCCTGTGTTGTAGACTTGTAGTCTGGCAAGAACTGCCTCGGTGATCAACTGTACAAACTGTTTTGGCTGCGGAATCCACCACAGTGGATGATATCATTACATCTCTCAAGATAGGAACCCAACATACTGCACTCGAGACAGTTAACAAGTTGGAAACTGCTATATTTTCATGGAAAGAAAGGATTACAGAACAAGACACATCCCCTGTCAGGACAACATGGTCATTCTCTGAAACTGGTCGCACTGAGTCACTCTTGAACAAAGCAGAAGCGCTTAGACATCATATCAAATCCAAATACCCTAATCTTCCTCACTCGTTTCTTGATGCTACAAAGATTCAGTATGGCAAGGTGAAACATAAACAGAACTAACCTAAACTATGTCTCCATATCTCATACTTTAATTACAGTACATACATCAATACTTTTATGTTTGTCAGGACATTGGTCATGCGGTTCTTGAGGCATATTCACGAACACTTGCGAATTTGGCGTACAGGATTCTTTCAAGAATGGGAGAAATCTTGAAAGAAGATTCTTTAAGTAACCATAGTACTCTCCAACACCACCGAGCTGCTTCCCTAGCTCCCGTGATCTTTATAGAACACCTGAGAGGCCTTTGCTTTGGTCTCGTGTAAGACACTCTCTCACAGATGAGATGAACAAATCTGGTGGTGAGACAGAAACTGGTTTATTGTTTGCATATAGTGCTAAGGTAACTACAACTCCAAGTAGAAGCAGTAGATTATGGTGTTTGAGCAAAGTACCGCATGATGCTTCTCCTTGAACCAGAGAGTTGATGCGTGCCAGCTGAAGCTTCTCCGTTTTTTGTATTTAGAGGGTTTTATATTGTGTAGCCTGGGAGATATTGTAAGTGTATTATTAACATGCACTTACGAAGTATCAGTAGATGCAACTTTGTTCATATTTCTCAACCTCTCTTATCGGTTCTTGATACTTAATCTTTAAGAAAAAAACTGCTTCCTAGCAAATCCAGCTTCTTTATCTTTCGATTTCTCGTACATAATTAAATTATTTTTTTGTCAACAACATAATTAAATTATATTTATATCGATTTGGTTCGTTTAGACAACAAATATAATAGAGAGTGCATACTTATAAATATTTAGTGAACATATTTTTAGTTTGATTTTAGAATCGAATAAGTTAGTGTAGATCTATTAATATAAAGTAGATAACTCTCTCACAAGACATGAAACATCATCAAATAATGAAGGAAAAATCCACCAAGTGTCCTCTCCTTACGAATTATAAGTTGCGTTTTGTTTCGATTATTTATGGACTTTCTCATATACATTAGCTGGGCTTGCTCATTGTTATTTTATATTTGTTGAAAGTAAATAGTCTAACCTACTGAAAGAAAATCAGCATATTCTTCACCACATTTAAGATTCATTCATCGTCTTCTTCTCTCTGACTTTGTCATCTAGGGTTCATCAAATTTTCACACTCCCTCCTGTTGCCACGTCAAACCAAACAGAGATACTATCTCTTCACTTTGAAACCTTCGCCCTTCCAGTTCTCCTTCTCATCCAGAAACGTATGCATTAATGCAAAAACAATCAACGACTTCCACTCCATGAGCGTTAATGCCTCTTTATCACTCTGATTGAGTATATATACAGATATTGTCATGAAAGTAGGAGGAGCATTTTCTTTTATTGCTCATGACCCTTCTTCCTCTCTCCCTCGTCTGTTTTACTTTCGTCCTCCAATGGCATTGTTGACTCGAGGATCCTGTTACCCATTGGTCTATGGATCATCATGAGTTCCCTGGAATGGCTTCAACCCACGAGAAATGTTCCTTGCGCCGTTCAGCTTCTTATTTGCGTTGATCTTCTAAGTCAGAGCCGTGCCCCTTCGTTTCCCTATTTCAGTGATTGGAAATTCAATTGCTATTTCAGTGATTGGAAATTCAATTGCCAAAACAGATCTGATACCCAAGGTGAGTGATCTAATCTGGGTTGGATTGACTTGATTTGATATGATGTACTTTTGAAATCTAATCCATGGTAAACTGAGAGCCGAGAGAAAAAGCGAGCATGGCTTCACAAACAAATCTAACATCTCTTTGCAATGAACCCATTTCTTCTTCGGCTTTTAGACTTATTGACATCTTACACATTGCTTCGTTGTTATCTGCACCATTATTATCACTCATATACTTGAAAGATAATATTAAGATTTGATCCAGTTTATGATCTGACTAAAGCCAAACTATCATTGGCTTCTTTCTACTGGTTGATGGAAAGGTAAATACGCTTAAACTAGGTTTTGTTTTTAATTTGGAATCTGTAAACCCCTTCTTACTAATAACTTCCTGATAATCTTGATCTAAAACATTTGTTAATCTTTGTTTCAGCCAATAGGTTTTGCAACAGGAAGAATAATTCTCAAAGACACCTAAATGGTGGAAAACACTTAGTTCAATAATCTTTAGAAACGTGGCAGATGTGCCATTGTGTACCTTGTGGAATTGGTATAGGGGAGCTCGAAGCTTTTCCAGAGGATTAATAGCAGGGATTTGTTGTTCTTCAAAAAGATGGTGAGACTGTGAAGAAAAAAGAAGATCTAGAGACGGTTAAAGGATATCCCAAGCTAGGGTCAGGGACAGTAAGTCCATACGGTGAGTTGATAGTTGGTGCAGCGATAGGGACAAAGTAAATCCAATAATGAGAGGCTGGAGCATTTTGTTAATGGTGGGATCAGTGTTGTGGTGTTTGAATCAGCACCGATTAGAATCTGCAATAAGGATTCAGAAGAAGCAAAAGTTGAGGAGGAGGATCATCAAGGAAGGAGGAAGTCTTGCAATTGGATGGCACCAATGGGTTGAGCTCTTTGTCAGAGATATGATGAATGCTTCAGACATAAAAGACCCTAAAGGCCGTGCTGCTATTAGCTTCTGAGACGTCCATCAACGCACGTGTGGGTGCTGACGCAGTGATGCAAAGCAGTCTACAACAGGAGAACTTGATGCTGAGGCAGCAGTTAGAAGCTATTTTCCAGGAGAACAGTTTGCTTAAACAAGCCGTGGTGAAGCAACAGAGGCAGCAGAGAGAAACTGAAGATCAAAGCCAGGAGTTTCAGCCTTTGAGGAAGATGTTTACTTAATACCGAGAACAGCTGAGATTATGGGATGTTCATAATCTGAATGAAGACGCGAGCTAATGAATGGCATGAATCTTCGTCGATTGTTCATGTGTTTATAGGCTGCGAGAATGAGATGGCCCAGTTTGTTTGGAGGAGTTGTTTGCGCTTTGGAGGAGAATGGAGATCGTCAATCAGATGCATATTGTAAATCTATTATACTTTTTCGCTGTTTTCAACATAAAGATTGATGTTGATATTTGAAATTCTTATCTTGAATGAATGTAAAGCTTCAAATTTTTTTCAAGCATCTGTAAAATCTCATATCAAACTACTAAATTTCAAATAAACCGAGAAGGGTTCCTATTGCCAGTATAGAGTTAATAGAACAAAAACAGGACAACATGATCTTCTCTGTGATTTACTATAACTTTTAGGTCGAATATACAAATATTCAACATGTTCTTCCCTGTGACACTACTTGCGCTTCACTGATTTAATAAACGTCAAAATGAAACCAGATAAAAGTAAAGGATTGAAAAAACATAATTATAAATATTATAAATAACCACTTGATTGTTAATTGAAAAGATATCAACTGATCTTAAAATAAAAGAAAAAGTTAAAATTATTTGCAGTTTAACAGTTTATTCTTATGAAAATTCAAATAAATAAATAAAAAAGAATAATTGGATCATGACTAATATTTAACAACCTATTTATTCATTTTATTCACAATCCTATATGTATTCTGTAATATTAATAATAAAACATTAAAATTTGTTGTGCCCGAAAACCTTCAAAATTAATTTGTATTTCTCTAATGATTTATATTTAAATACACAGTCCAAGTGTATAACAAAAAAGAAACATTCAAACTGTATTTATAATATATATGCTCACATATTAATTAAAAAATATCCAAATTTAGTTAAAATAAATGAAAAAGAAAACAGTATTTCATATATTTGTTTCGAGCAAATAGAACATATGGCTTAAGAAATCACATCATGATGTTACTTTGGTGACTGAATAAGTTACATGTGACGAAAAGAATTTTTTTTAAAAAAATTCAGTACCGTATATATATATATATTAGTTTGTGAAATCATAGTTAAATCCAGTAAGTTCATCTCTTCTTTACGACGACGATGTTCTGATATGTGATTGGGTTGTGAAATATTCAGGAAAGGTTGCTTGTATTGATTTACTATGTAATGTATACAAAGATATCGAGACAAATATGTCAATATTAGATAACTACAATATGGAATATATCCTTATCCGAATACCCCCCTTAAGTTGGAGGTGAGATGTCTTGAAGCTCTAACTTGGAGATGAGATATTGAAACGTAGTTGAAGGTAACGCCTTAGTGAGAATGTCAGCTGGCTGTTCCTTCGTCTTGATGTGTACCGTGGTGATAAGCTTTGCTTTGACAGAATCGCAGACAGAATGGCAGTCGCGTTCAATATGTTTAGTACGTTCATGGAAAACTGGATTTCCCGTAATATGGATAGCTGCCTTACTGTCGCAGAACATGCTCATCAGACCTTCATGAGGAAATCCGAGATCCTCTAGCAGACCTTTAAACCATTTGAGCTCCTTTAGTGTGTAGGCCATCGACCTATACTCTGCCTCTGCGGACGACATAGATACCATATCCTGCTTTTTAGTCTTCCATGACTCAGGTGAAGAGCCCAGAAAAGCAACATAAGCTCTGAGAGAACGCCGACTACCTGGACATGTGCTCCAATCAGCATCACAGTAAACTGTGACCCGCAAATCACTATCAGCACCCTTTTAGGTATCGAACGACACGAAGTGCAGCATTCCAGTGATTGACTGTCGGAGATTTCATAAACTGCGATAGGATTTGGACAGTGTAACAAAGCTCAGGACGAGTGAAGGTGAGATAAATCAAGCGGCCTACTAAACGACGATAAGCAACGGGAGTCAGACATAGAAGACCGTCTTCATTGGAGGCTTGTGATTCAATTCAATAGGAACTAAAGAGGGTTTGCATGCCAATAAACCCGTTTCAGCGATGATATCAAGAGCGTATTTACGCTGAGATAAGAAGATGCCATCTTTATTTTGAGCGACTTCTATACCAAGAAAGTACTTGAGCTTGCCAAGGTCTTTCATATGAAAACACTCACTGAAATTGTTCTTAAACTTCTGGAGAGTAGAAATATCATTACTGGTGATGATAAAATCGTCAACATAGACCAGTATGTGTAGGCTAATCTTCCCGTTATTGTAGCAGAATAGCGAGTAATCAGCTTTGCTTTGAACAAAACCATATGATGTCAAGGCAGTACTGAGTTTTGAGAACCAGCATCGGGGAGATTGTTTAAGCCCATAGATAGATTTCCGGAGACGACAAACCTTAGTTGGATCCGGATCCTCATAGCCTGGTGGGAGTTTCATGTAAACTTCTTCTTCTTGATTGCCATGTAAGAAGGCATTATGTACATCCATCTGTTATACTTCCTATTGATTGGCTGCAGTAATCTCTAAAAAGACATGTACTGTATTTAGTTTCGCAACGGGTGCAAAAGTTTCTTTGTAATCCACACCTTCTTTCTGCCTATTTCCACAAGCCACCAAGCGCGATTTATGGCGAGAAATCGTACCATTCGAATTGTATTTAATTTTATGAATCCATTGACAAGATATCACTTTCTTCTCTGGTGGTAAGTGAGTAACATCCCAAACCCGGTTAACCTCCATGGATGTGTATTCATCATGTAAGGAATTACGCCAGACTTTGTCTTTGATTGCTTCCTTATATCTTTGTGGTTCAACGCCAGTTGTTACAGCTGCGAGAAAAGCATGATGGCTAGGAGAATAGTGAGCATCAGAGACGTAGTTTGAAATTGGGTATAGGACGTTACCTGGACCCGTTGTAGAGGACTCGAGAGAAGCAGGTGATGAGGTGAGAGAGGGTGTAATAAGCAGATGAGAGGTGTTGGTGACATAGTTCTTAAGGAGTACCGAAGGTTTTCGTTGTCTGTGATCGTGACCAAGTAGTTCTGGTAACCCTGGGGAAGCCGAAGCATCTGACTCATGAACTGGAGTTGCAGTGTTCGGCGATGTTGGTTCTGAGATAGGCTGAGCGTCGATGACTGTTTGTTCTGAAGATGGAGGAGAAGCACTGGTCGTCAACGTAGGTGTTTCATCTGAAGGAGCAGTGTTACCTGCGTTTGGAGAGATAGATGAAACATCCTCGTTGACTGGATCAAGACAATCATCAATCGAAACCATGGGGACCGGAGAAAGAGTAACGTCAGTGTTCGAGACGCCTGGAAATTTACCATGAAATATTAAAGAAAGCTTGCTTGTATTGATTTACTATGCAATGTATATATACAAAGATATCGAGAAAAATATGTCAATATTAGATAACTACAATATGGAATATATCCTTATCCGAATAGGTTGGATTCAATGATAGAGCAATGAAATTGATTTCATTTGGGAAGGTTCTAAATGTCTACATAGTTTCTGATTCATTCATTGGTTCCATGTTTTGTCTATGTGATTGCATTACATGATTTTGACCTAAGCTACTATCGAAACTCTTCTAAGTTTGGATTTAAGAGTTTGGAAATGTATGAATGTTTCAGGTTAAGTCTACTCATTTCTTAGTATTATGCATTTAGATATTTAGAAAAAAAATATTTGGTTATTTTGGGTATTAGAAAAGTTTCAGTTTTGGAGATGCTCATGTAATGGATTCTCATATTGGTCTCATTCAGTTTTCTTTTGTAGATATCATTTTAAATCTTTCTCACTTCTATACGTACGAGGATCTAGAGTGGAAAAATAGCGGCTTCAGAAAAATTTATATATGTTCCACTGAGATCTTTATGCTACATATCAACCTTTCACTATGACAACAGTACAAACATATATAAACAAAATCTCCAACCTTGGTTTGCAACAGTTAAAAAAAAAACATGACCATCTACTCTCCAATTGAGTAAACATATGAAGACCAACCACATAACTGATACAGGCCCCATTTCGGAGGAAAATTATTAAAATTACCAAAAGCCAAAATTAAACAATGTCCATATGAATCACATACACAATAGGTACCAAACCAGAACAATATACAGCTACATAAATACACAACAAATATTGTATCCCGATTTGCAGCTTCTTGATCAAATGTAATCTTTGATTTTATTGTGCTGAGCTTTCGTATACCTTTAAATAGAGTGTTTGGCCTTGCAAGTTGTAAGAAGGTGGTGTATGATCGATAAAGGGGCGGATGAAGTTTCTCTCTTTGTTGTTAGTGGGGTTCACTATCAGGCATCTTGCTGAAACGATAGAGATGATGAACGATTTAACAGTTAAGGTACAAGTGTTTCATTTCATAAACACTGTGCTTGCTTTCGCTGATGGAAATCTTTATTTTCTTTTGGTTATTGTAATCTGACGGCTGGGGTTCACGTTTGGTTTTAAACATGTTTATGACATCACATGAACACTTTTTCAATCAAACCTTGAGAAAGATCCAAAAAAGAAGGTAAATGGCTCAGACTTGCAGGTACATACCTACTGTCGAGCTCTTTAGCTAAGATGCAGCAGAACGCATACTTGCAGGTACATACACTATTTTAATAATCCATGCTTATGTGTTAATTTTCATTTTTTGATGTACTTACCAACCAAGAAAGCCATGAATAAAAATTAAATCTGGATTTGCACCTTCCAGAAAAATGTGGATCCTCAACAGCATGGTGGTGAGTGCACATGAAGTAGCTTAAGAAGTGATATACTTAGGAAGATCTATTGTGGTATTTGAAGGTTAGATTGCTGCAATTTACCATTGTGTCATATGGATAGTGAGATATGGAAGTGATTCGGATAGGGAACAATGCCACCACTCTTTCTTTTCCTGTTCGTAGGAGTGTGTATTGAAGAGAAAAGCACTCCATGATTCTTAAGAAGGAGCCGTTCTTATGATAATTACACCATATACTACTATAGATTTCAATTGCGACAACCCTAGCAGTGATATGTTGCAGTGATATGTCGGGAGGCGGGAGGCGGGAAGGCACATGTGTTTCTTCCTAGTGACTATCACCGCACATGTTCAGGTTGCTTTAGGCGGATGCACTTTTTTGGAAGGACCAGTGCCAAAGATGGCGCATACAGTCAAGAAGGCACGCAATGATTAACTTCTCAAGTTTGTGAGTTTATGATACTGCTATTTACTCGCAAGCTTTGATATCTATTAGCTGTTACGTTCTCAAATTATTCGAACAATAATGTCTACCTTAAACATATTCCAAATTTCCAATCATATTGGGTTTTTTTCATGCTATTTTCGATCAATCTGTAACAAAATAAAGACCAACGTTTTTAAACCAAAATAATGTTTCTTCCTCCAAAAGTCGTATCAGGTTATCCCAACAAGATAAACAACCTCCCATCACCTGGGACTCTGCAAGGCAATACATCGAGTTTTAAAAAGTTACTGATCTTAAATACACGAGAGTTTGGCAAATAATCAGCCATTTTCCCTTTACATATTTCACATCCCGTTCTCCCAAATGTTACTAATAACTAAATAATTAAGATCCTCATTACATAAACAGAGACTGGACAAAAGAAATAGTTTTTTTGTTCACTTGATAGAATTTTTGTTCACTGAATATAAACAGTAAACCAATTCTCAATGCAAATTGGGAACCAAGACGTTGCCATATCATAGCATTTTGCTAAATGAAAACGACTCTATTGAAAGCAGCAACGCAAGAATCATAGTCAAAACACATCTTATCTATACACATTTGTAAACATTCTTTGTTCAACAAACACGAAATTTATTACACGTAAACACTTTTTTCCTATTTTTCAGAAACTTTTATCTATTTTCAGCACTTTAAATACAATTTTCCTTACATAAGCTTATAAATATTTATAACATTATTTTCTTTCAAAAATTTCTCTTTAGAAACTAATAATATATGTCTTTTGTTTCTTAAATATTTAAATGGATATTTTTAATAAATTAAAAATAGTTTTTTCATCAAAAATCTAAACAAATAGTAGATTCAATAACAAAACACAATCAATATAGTAAATATATAATAAAATATTGTAAGGATTATATATTATAAGTTAGCCAGTAATATTTATTTCAAATAACATGGTTAACTTTGTTTTCATATATGATAATACATATAAAATGCTAACAAAGATGTATATGTATACCCTTTCTCAAAAAAACATGTATATGTATAAAGAGTAAAGATAGTTTCATATTATTTATTTATCTATCTTAAAATATTTTTAGTTATAGTGAATAATTTATTTCTTTAACTTCGTGAAATCATTAGTTTTTAGAAAATATATAACGAAAAATGATTTTATTTTTAAATATTTATAATAACTAGACAAGTATAATTTCTAAAATGAACAGTAAAACTGGTGTAAAACTTATGAACTTTACTATTTTAGATAAAATAGATTAGATATTTAAGATAAATTTGTATTATCTGTCTTTTGTTCGCCCACCCGTAGGACGGATTTATCCTAGTATATATATATATATATATATATATATATATATATATTCTTTTTAACGTTTAATGAAAATTTAGAAATTTATATTTCATCTAGATAATCTTATAACTAGATTCTGACCCGCTCTTTTAAAGGACGGAAATATTTTTGTTTAAAATTATATAATTTGTCAATTCTTTTATTTGAGATTTTTTATGTACATTCTTATATCTTTATATTTTTTATGCATTATATAAAATTTAAATTTGTTGAATTGGTGAGACATAAGATTTACTTGGCATATCTTAGACTAATTTGATAATATATATTTGCAGGGATTTTAATAGTTTTTACCAATGTTTTTGTATTCGATCCAGACCCGCGGTTGAATTGGTAAGTCCGGTGATCCGTATGTAGTTTGGTTCAGATTTAGTTATAATCCGATATTTAAATATCAGATAAATCCGCAAAAATTCTAAAGTCCGTTATTAATCCGCGATCCGACAATGGTTGACCCGATAAAAATCCATATAAATTTGATCATATTTGTTTTAAAATGATTAAACTTTTGATATTTGTTAATAGTACATAGTTTGAATAAAATATATGATTTGTGATTCTTTAAATTTTGATAATGGTCTCACTATATCTTTAAATTTAACGAATAAAATGGGGATCGAAATTAAAAACTAAAATTCATTGTTAAGAATATTGTTTTAGATATCTTATTCTGAAAATATTGAAATAATGTGTTAGATTAGAAGATATATGTAATAATAACCAAATAAGTTATAAGGAAAATACTAAAAAAATAAATAAATAAATTGGTCCAACTATAACTTATTAGATTTTTAGTGCTCACAGTTTAATAGTTTAGATAGATGTGCCAAATCGTTTTGGCATCTAATTTTGGGTTAGCAGTTTTGTGTTTATATTGTTTGGTTTATTGAAAATTAATCCGGTTGATGGATATTTCATAAACGAATTTGTCGGACTGGCCTATGGTGGAAGCAGGAGAAGCGTGGCTTAATGCCCACTTTTATTTATTTATTTTTTCATGGTGAAATTATTATATTTATTTTCTCATTTAACTACATCCATTTATAATTGTGATCTCTGTTTTATTTAAAAACATGACTTTATGGTTAACTTCGTGCCCCCATCATTTTTGTTTACGTAAGTAAGTCCATTACCTTCTTTAGTAAATCAAATATAAATACCACATTTTATTATGTTTTGATTGGGCCTCGAGATTGTTTGTAACAGTTGTAACTGATACAACTGAATGGTGGTGGCTAATAGCAAAAGAAAGAATTGGGTTATTTAGTTTGAAATATTTTTCCAATAAATTGACGTTGAGTCAAAAAGGTACTAATGCTCTCTGTGGAAAATTAACCCATTATCAAAGTGTAATGGGCCTCTGTAGGCTCATTACACACCCGAAGTCACTCCGCCGTTAAACGAAAACCTCAAGTTGGTCGGAACCACAACGACATAGTCTCCAGTTACGACAATGGTTCAACCGCGATTCGTCCGTCCTACGCCATTACCCCCTTCCTCCGGCGCCGGCGAACCCAACTCTTCCAATCTGTACGTCGCGAACTGCGGGCCGGCGGTTGGACTGGCGCACGACGCGATCGCGGCGGCCTTCTCTGCTTTCGGTGAAGTGAACGGCGTCTACCCGGCCGACGAGAGCGGCGTTCGTGTCATCGTCTCTTTCACGGATCCGTTCTCAGCGAAATCTGCTGTAGAAGCCTTGAGTGGTCGGCCATGTCCGGACCTCGATGGACGGACTCTGCATATTCGATACTCTCTTCTTCGATTACCTTCCCAGGTAGTTCCGGTTACATTTGCGCTTTCGAAGTTTCGATCTTTATGTTATTGTAATGTTGATGTTGGTTTAAAGACAGAACCTTTGTGTCTTGTGTGTGATCTGTTTGCAATGAGCATTCTTTTCAACTTCGCTTGCACCGATTCTGTTCTTTTATGTAATGTAATGTTGATGTTGGGTTAAAGACAGAAACTTTGTGTCTTGTCTGTGATTCGGTTGCAGTTAACATTCACTTACTCACTGTTCTGTTCTTGCTTGGACGCAGGTGAATGAAAGCGTCCCTGTGTCTTTGTCTGGTTCAGATTTGAATATCCCAGGGCTCTTCCTGTTACCTGATTTTGTCACTGCCGAAGAAGAACAGGTACTATCTGTGCACTTGATGATGATCTCTTCTCTACCTCTTTTGTTGCTGCTTATCGGTTCTCTGTCTTTATCAGCGATTGCTTGCGGCTGTTGATACTCAGCCTTGGATTGGTCTTGCCAAACGGCGTGTTCAACACTATGGATACGAGTTTTGTTACGGGACAAGAAATGTTGATACCAAGAACCGTCTCGGAGAGCTTCCACAGTTTGTCTCTCCTATACTCGAAAGAATCTCATTGTTCCCGAACCTTGACTACGACCCAGCAAGCTTAAATCTGGACCAGTTAACGGTACATCATCACACTCTCAATACTAGATTCAGTTAAAGTAATTCTTATGAATAATAATACCTTGTAGGTAAATGAGTACCCATCTGGTGTGGGCTTGTCACCTCACATTGACACACATTCAGCATTTGAAGATTGCATTTTCAGTCTTTCTTTAGCTGGTCCTTGCATTATGGAGTTTAGAAGATACTCTGCTTCCACTTGGAAAGTAGACTCAACCACCACGGATGAAGAGAAGCCAGATACCTCCACTTGCATCAAGAAAGCTTTATATCTTCCACCCCGGTCTATGCTCTTATTATCCGGGGAAGCTCGATATGCTTGGAATCATTACATTCCACATCACAAGGTTGTATACATATCACCAAAATCTCTATTTGTTTGTCTTTGCTTCAATCTCTCCTTTGGGATAACTTGGACCTCATTATCTTTGAATTGCTAACCCTTAGAAGTTATCTACTGCTGTGGTGTAATAGATTGACAAGGTGAAGGATAAAGTGATCAGGAGAAGTCCGAGAAGGGTGTCTTTCACATTGCGGAAGGTAATAGTTTTAATAGTTTCTAGACGATGATTAATACAGAAAGTATATTGAGAAGAAATATTGAATTTTTTTTGGCTGCAGGTGAGAAATCATCCTTGCAGGTGTGAGTACCCACAATACTGTGACTCTCAACAACAAAGATAACTGAGGCAACGGAGAAATTAAGTGAAATGATTTTTGAAATGTTCAAGTTGAGTATCAACTCTCAACTCTATAAATGTAGATTTATTTTTTTATGTCATCCAGCAACAATACTACCCAATTAAACAGGATGGTATGCACGACATCAAACGATTCAAACAGTTGTTTTCGTAATATCAAAAGAAAAAAAAAAAAAACTTCTGATAAAATATATTTGGTCGATATCAAATTTGAGGTGCATTGCATGATTTTTTAAAAAGTAAAGGGAGCGGAACAAAAATATTTTCCTAGTTTTACATCAGACCGTATATTTCATTTTGAACCCTCTCGAGTTTAGATTAAACAAAAGATGGTTTAGTTAGTCGTCAATAGTGCTCAACAGATGGTTAACAATACTCTGCTTCATCTTCCTCGTCCCATTCTTCCTTCTTTCACCAGGTGTGTTTCTTGTTTCGAATCATTGATTTTATCTGGCAATGAATGACTAACTCAGCCTTTTAATTAATTTCAACCTAAATATTGATAAATGTTCATAGTTTTGACCCTTTTTGATTTGATTGGAACAGGTACCGAGCCTGCAGGAAGATTCTTTCAAAAAGAATGACTACTGCAATGGAACCTAAAGTTGGCAAATTTGAATCTGTTGAAGGAGCTCATCTTGATTCAATAAGTAAACCTGATGGTATGTTTACTAACAAAGCTGTTGGTTTCTAAAATGTCTCTGTTGAAATAAAATGGTGATTTATAAGTAATGTAATTTTTGAGGTGGTTAATGTGATGAGAGTTTTGATGTTTGCAGGCATCAGATTCCGTTTCGTTTCCTATAACATACTAGCTCAGGTAATCAAATAACATAAAGCTTTATGATATGGTGGTGTAGCTTAGGATTTGACAAACATTTTGTATTCCAAGTCCATTTCACATCAAAGCTGAGTCCTTATATTGTGTTTTAAGGGCTTGAATTCGAGATAAACATTGTTTCTTTTATTCTTTTTTTTTTTTTTGTTTGTTTGTCTGATTTCTGAACTCTTTGAGCTTCTTCTTTTTTTTTCTTTCTTTTCAGGTTTATGTGAAGAGCTCTTTTTTCTCACACTCGCCACCTGCCTGCCTCAAGTGAATTTCTCTACTTTTTTTAAATCCAGTTTTTTCTTACATTAGTCAAAAAGTTTCTTTGTAATCAATGGCCTGGAACATAGATACTTTAGAGTCAATATTTGCCTCTAAAAGTTTATTTCCGATCATGATTACACGCCAACGTACTAAAACAATAATGGATCCTATTGAGACTTGACCTAGAAACGGCCTCACTATGCTTGGTTTTGCTCACACTAGTGATCTGTTAAAAATATATATGTATACGTTGCAAGTATCCTAAAATTGTTATGACATTTGCAGTAAACGAGATTTGGCCTTCCTTTTTTTCTATGCCGCAGATGGAAAGCTCGTTCACATGCCATTCTCAGCGTTCTGAAAAATCTCCAGGCTGACTTCTTTTGTTTGCAGGTTTGTTCTTGTGAGCTTTCTTCTTTTGTGTTTGGTTGTTGAAATTTAGATACCCTAGTACGATACTGTGTATAAATGTTAGTGTTGTTCACAATGACTTTCAATTGTGTGTATTAATTAACATAGGCAATCTCCACTAGTTAGTTAAAATTGTTAAATGTTTCTCTCAGGAAGTAGATGAGTACGATAGCTTTTACAGGAAAAACATGGAGTCTCTGGGTTATTCTGGGATTTATATTCAGAGAACTGGACAGAGAAAGCGTGATGGTTGTGCAATCTTTTACAAGCCTAGCTGGTATGATTAAAAACACTAGGCGCTTGACCAAAAAAACGTTTTTAACTTAAAAGGCAGAAACCTTAATCTGATAGAAACGAGACTCTTCGTTGGATTTAGTGCAGAATTAGTCACCAAAGAACGGATCGAATATAATGATCTGTTGGACTCAGTAAAGGCAGATAGTGTTTCCTGCAACGAACAGAAGATTGAGACCTCCAACGAAGCAAAAGGTAGATTTGTCAACTTCTTTGTGGTGTTTCATTTTATATCTCAGCATCATTTACCAACTTTTTATCTACTCATGTTTCCTTCAAACAAACAAAAAAAAAGATTCTGGAAAAGACAGCCGTGACCTGAATGATCCACAAGTGAGACTAAAACGCGATTGTGTTGGAATAATGGCTGCTTTTAGGATCAACAAGCCGTTTCATCACATCGTCATTGTGGCCAACACACATCTTTACTGGTAAAAAACAACCCTTGTTACCCACCCACCTACTATTAATTAAAGCATGTCTCATTCTCATGTTTGCTTTCTTTCTAGGGACCCGGAATTGGCTGATGTGAAGCTTGCACAAGGCAAGTATCTACTTTCACGATTATCTCAGTTCAAGACGCTAATATCAGATGAATACGAGTGCACACCTTCGTTGTTACTAGCTGGTGACTTCAATTCAGTCCCTGGAGATAAGGTTTGATTCAATTCCTTACCTTGAGTTCCACACTTGTTCCAATCTACTTTCTTTAAAAAAAACGATCTTGTTTGTTGTTTTTTCAGGTGTATAGTTACCTAGTATCGGGTTATACAAAACCTGCAGAGGCTGTAGAAGAAGAAGAGGCTCCTGTTCCTTTGTGTAGTGTCTATGAAGTGACAAGAGGAGAGCCTAAGTTCACAAACTGCACTCCAGGCTTCACAAACACACTTGACTACATCTTCTTCTCTCCTTCAGACTTCATCAAACCTGTCAGTATCCTCCAACTACCTGAACCAGATTCTCCAGATGTTGTTGGTTTCTTACCTAATGATCATCACCCAAGTGATCATTTACCTATTGGGGCTGAGTTTGAAATCAGTCGGGAATAGAAAGTTTTGTTTCGATAGCTTCATTATTGAATAGTGTTTCTTGCACTGAAACATACACAATAACAAAGTGTTGAAGGACTTGCATCATTTTTTGTCTCAACAAACTTGAAATTTACATTTTTTCATTGTTTTTATCTGGTTCTTGACAACATTTGAATTTTCTATAGAAAAGATTTCTTAGCGTGACGTGTTTACATATGATTAAGATTCCAGCTGATCATAACCTATTTTATCTATCAACCATTAAAGTATGATACTGCTGCACCAACTTTTTTTACCTATTGCAGCTCAAAATGAACATGTTTGAGATTCTTCATCTGGAAAGAATGTCTTGTAGACTGCATCCATTGGAAATGGGGATGACAAATGGTGCTGATGACATAAGATGTCATAAGAGAGAACACTCCCCAGCGAATGTCCATATATGGAAATCTGTAAAATGTCCATCCAGAACATGGATTTTTAATTTAATGGAAACTTACCAGTCACAGATTGATGAAATGCAATAGACTTAACTAGATAGGCACCTTTCCATCATAGTCCGGGGTTCTCTTTATAAATTTCAGATACAGTTTATTGAGCTGGTTTGAGACCTGAAAGATGTAAACAAGCACAGATTATAATAATGCAGAAGATGATAGTAACAATGTCTAATAAGCTATTAGGGGAACTCCAATATGACTGTATATCATCATAATAGGAATCAATTGCTCCAGTGATCCTGTCTGAAAAAAAAAATTCTAGCATACTCCTGCCCGAAATTGGAAATAAAAAATCTTTATTTAAATTGGAAAATTTATCAAAAGACCACGAAACTAACAGAAACATGCATAATTACGACCCAACCAAGGCCATTTCGCGGACCATCCAAACTAGATCCATTAAATTCAGATCTCTTTCTCCATAACTTTCGAAAACTTTGTAAGACTTAGTGTAATCGTAAACCTTGGTGTAACTGTACATCGTAATAAAGCTTCAACTAATATAAATTGTATCAATTACAAAGATATTCTAAATTGAACTAAGTCGCACTTTTAGATTTGCAATTTTTTATTATGTTATTGTTTTGACACAAATGTTGTTATTGATATATTTATTGAAGTTCAAATAAAAAGATTAGTTTATAGATATAACCAGAAAATTATATAATGTTTTATAGATATAACTAAAGAAATAACATAATGTGAAGAGAAATTTAGTAAAAGTAGATAAAACTTCTATGTCATAAACACACAACTAATTTTCAATTGGCCATGCACGAGCAGTCAAGTGTATGTGATCTCAGAAGTCCCAAGCTGCACATTGACGGTGATCCAACTTTGTAAAATTTAGACAAAGTTGAAGTTCGTGTTCGTATAAATAGGTCAGACTTTGTGTTACTTTTACTTTCTCAATTGTCTAACATCGTAAAAATTATAGAAATTTTTCGATAGAACAAACTTCATAATTGTCCAACTTCGCATAACTTAGAAAAAACAGAAAGTTTAATTCAACAAAATCATAGCTTTAGCAATTACTTCTTGTACATCAAAATTCCTAGAACAAAAACGACAGTAAGAATAACACAATCTCCTGATATTTTTATCTTGGGCATTATTTTGGGACCTTCGCTGAGTTCACCGAGTTCACCTTCACTCCTTATTGTTGCTTTGAGAAATTGAACTTCTTCTTCTGGCAATCGAACTTGGTAGTTTAATTGTTGTATCTCATCAGTGAAAGCTTCATCAACCCATTTGAAGACGTGATTGTCGTTCTCGAGCTACAACATGAATTGTTTTCAAAAAAATTAAATGTACCACTTAAAAGAACGAGTAAGCCTTCGATGACTAAAGCTAAACGGATGTACCCTTAGTGAAGTCGCATAGAGACACCGATAATACCGGCAATATGGGTTTTGATTGGTTTTGGAGATGAGCTCGATGATGCTCTCCCCACACCAACACTTACTAGGTATTCCTGGAGTTATTACTCGTCTCTGACCACCGGTCGTGGAAGATGAAGCGGACATGTTTCTCAGGGTTGGGAGTTCGGTAGGGAGAGAGTGAGGTCGAGGAGAGAGAGATAAATGGGGAAGAGAGAGAAAGGGGAAGATAGCGAATGGGGAAAACAAAAAAAAAGGTCTTTAATACTTCGATTAAACGATTTTGGGTTTTAGCAAATTGGGAAGAGGGAAATTAGAAATTCGAAAAAGCTGGGCGGGAAAATTTATCCAAGGATTTTCGTGGTAGAAGTTTCACCAAGTTTTCAGTTTTTACAGAAAACATCAAAGTTGTACTTTTTAATTATTTCCATTTATCTTAGTTTTACTCTACTTGAATGACTGATTTTATGGTTATACCAATTATATTATGTTTCCTTTGTTCATTTCTCATATGATCATGTACACATAAACTTGATTTCGTGACATAGCAAGTTTTCATATGTAATGAGGTAAGTATTAACGAAAAAGCTATGAGAACACAGTGTATTTCCTATATGATTGCTAACAAGCAATGAGATGGAAATTTTAATAATTCTGATTAAATCATATTTAACATAACATAAATAATAAATAACCATCTTATTACTTCCATGACTTATTAACAAGTTTAGAATTCACAATCATATTACTCAGTTTGTCTATCGTAGTTATACGAGTAAAGAAAAAAGTTTTACTTAGTTGTACAACACAAAAATACAAATTTCACCTCACAACGTTCCCACAAGATAAAAACATCAAAGCTGAAAGTGAAAGGCTTACAACCTACTCCACATCAAAACTGAAAGCAAAAAGTTTACAACCTACTCCTCTTCTGTTTCTTGTGGGGATGTTCATTGTGTTCCAAACCAGTGCCCACATTCTCTTCTTCTCCATGTCCACTCTCACGCTCACCATAGTTCCTACTACAAGAGCTTTCTCCAACTCTTGATAGTTGCTCGGTTATTTGAACTACTTGCAATTCTTGGATGTACTCCACACGCAAAATACTTCTCCTTTGCTCTCTATCCACTGATGTTAGATAAACAAACACATCTTCATCATCCAAAATATATGATTTCCTCTTA
This sequence comes from Brassica juncea, assembly GCA_018703725.1. Classification (NCBI taxonomy): domain Eukaryota; kingdom Viridiplantae; phylum Streptophyta; class Magnoliopsida; order Brassicales; family Brassicaceae; genus Brassica; species Brassica juncea. The sequence continues at coordinate 33,393,160 of CM031941.1, forward strand.
GGTTCCACTACTAATGGAATGTAACCCAAATTCAGCCTCTTCGTAAACGGATTTATTCCCATCTTCCTGCATATCCTCTCCTTCAATAACGAATAAAGTGATCTCCTACAATGATGATGTCTTAAAGGATATAGCATACAAACGAGCATCGGTTGGAATCCATTCATAATCATCTCCAGCCTTAGAATAATGTCCATCATAATCAAAGTGTATGTTCGTAGAAGGACACATTGTCTGTAATATAAAAAAATTATACCATTAAAGTTATACCTGGTTATACAGTTATGCCATCAAAGTTATACTTAATTATACATTGTACATAGTTTTGTCAGTAAGCAGCCTGTCTAATCTGACCAAGTTTTCCCAAGTTTTAGAGTTCTAGATGTTTCTTTCAAAACCAAATGGTAATCAGAGCTTTCTTTGATTCGGTTCGTCCTTTCATTCCCGATATTCAATCATACAGTTGATATTCAATCATACAGTTGTTGACTATCCAATTGAATAACAGACAGACCATCCACACTTTCTGATCCTCGATTAGTTCATACACAAATATGAAATTTTCCATTAAAACTACGAATTGAGTCTCAATTCAAAACCAAATTGTAATCAGCTTTGATTCCTGACATTCAATTATATAGTTGTTGATTATCCAAATCCCTAATAAGCAGACCATCCAAAATTTCCGATCCTCGATGAAAGCTTCTATCTAATTGGGAGATATCTCATTACAACTACGAATCTTGTAAATCGGAATCCCTGTGAATAAATCGTGTATGTGGATTCTAAACACCGGTCTTAACGACGATTGAGATACATACCTTGTAAAACAGAATCAATAGCTCAATGATTCAACATCCAAGCGATGAAACCGATCAATTGATGATAGCGAGGAAACACACCACCACGACTCCACGAGAACAGAGAGAGAGAGAAGGGGCGAGAGAAGAAATGGAGTACAGAGAGGAGAGAGACGATTAGATCGGTCAGGGGCACTTCCGACATTAACCACACATAGGAAGAACAGCAGAATAGACAAGAGTACATGAGAATTTGTAAGAGTATGCCAGAATACATTTTCCTTTATTAAGAGCATCTGAGATTATTCCTCTCATAATAGCCGTGAAAAATGATGTTTTCTCTCTCCAACCTGACGCCAAAAGAAACTTCATTTTAGTGGGACTCCTTTTTTGGCTACAGTGGTGCACCATATATGGTGTGTGCAACCGTAGCAACGCCAATTTTTTTTTTTTTAATTTTAAATAAAAAATATAAAAATATATATTTGAAGCTTATTTAAATATGTTTGATAATATATCAATTAAATTATTAATTTCTAATATTTTATGTCAAAATAAATATATCATATTTCCTATTTATATTCTACATCTAACTAATATAAAAAGAAATTTATATAAAATACTAAAAATATATAATTAATATAAAATTACATAGAAAAATTCAAATTAAACATTAAAACAACATTTCAAAATTAAAACTAAACAAACATAAAATGCATGCAACAAGATGTTATTTTGTTACAATTTCAGATTTTGAAATAAAATGTTATTTTTATTTACATTTAAATATTATTTAATTTAATTTAATTAATTTTATTTATAAAAGAATTTATATCTATCAAATTATTAAAAGACACGCAATTAATTTAAAAATATTTTGTAAAGAATATTCTTTTTAGTGTGAAATTCGGTGTCATGGGTTGGAGACATTAAAAAATTTGGTGTTAAATTTGCACTCAAATGGTGTAATTTTAAAACCAAAATGGTGAAATAGGTTGGAGATGGTCTTAGTACACCCGTAGGATTTTCTTCATTACACTAATATTTTCAAAAACTTAAATATAATAATTTCATTTTCCTGCAAAAAGGCAAAAATACTCATTTTTCTCAAAAACATACGTCAAAACCGCAAAAATGCAAAATATGTTTTCCACCAAAAACAAAACATTAAAAACGCAAAATTTTAGTTACCCGCCAAAAACGTATAATCTTGTTTTTCGTCTAAAAATCAAAATCTTGTTTTCTGCTCAAAATTCCATCTTCCTTCCAAAAATGTAAAGTTATGTTTTATTGTTAAAAATAAAAAATCTTATTTTCAACCAAAAATAAAAATTTTGGTTTCTCCCCAAAAACGCAAAATCTCGTTCTCCCGCAAAAACGCAAAATCTTGATTTTCCGCCTAAAATACAAAATCTTGTTCTCCCACCAAAACGCAAGATTGCGTTATTCGCCAAACACATAAAATTATATTTTCTTGCCAAAAGCACAAAATCCCGTTTTCCAGCTAAAAATGCAAAATTCCAGTTTTCGGCCAAAAACGTAATTATATTTTTCCGCCAAAAGTGCAAAATCATGTTTTTCGCCAAAATCGTAAGATTTCATTTTCAGAAAAAAAAAAGATTTTTTTTTTCCTAACAAAATAGTTAAATCATGTTTTCTGTCATACAAAAATAAAATTAAAATTTCCAAATATATAATTTTATACTCCTTTTGTTTCTATTTAATTGTTATATTAGAGTAAAATTTTTGTTTTAAAATAAGTGTCATTTTATAATTTTAATACAAAATTTATTTATTTACATGATATTTTTTATTGGTTGAAGTGTGGTTAGGTATTTGGGTAATGATGTTTTTATGTAGAAAATAAATAAAATTAAATATTTTTAATTTGTATGCAAAAACCTAAAATGAAAATTAAAAGGAAACAGAAGAGTATAAAATTAACAAACTATAACAAAGTATTAGAGTACCGTGGATAACCTTAAGTTAAAGGGTTAGATTTCGGGTTATCCTGAGAGTTTCAGATTTTATTCAGATTTTTCATAGTAAAGTTTTTTTTGGGTGGGCAATTTTCTTGTTTGGGTAGAGTAGGGTTTGGGTTGTCGGCTTTAAGTTAAAGGTCAAAGTAATGTTTGGTCAGAAAAAAATAAGTTAAAATATTATATCTCAACACTGAAGACAAGATTTAAGTTAAAAGTCAAAGTAAAGTCAAAGTAATGTTTGGTCGATTTAAATCAGTTTTGTTGTGAATCAGTGAGAAAACTTATAGTATTCCATAGCCTAAAGGCTCCATATATATATATAAGGTTTAGACCGTCATAAATAGACCGTCATAAGATAAATAGAAAACTAATAATTCCTAGTCTAATTAGGAAAAGGTAAATACAAATATGGAAAAGTACAAAGTAGATAAGTAAAAGGAAAACATAGTATGAGCCGTCTTTTCCTTCCTCATGTGGTTACGGACCGTCCACCATATGATTTATAACACTCCCCTTTGGACGCCATAACCGTTCAGGGTTCGTAGTATGCTTAATGTTGCCTCATCAAAACCTTACCAGGAAAACCCAGTGGGACAAAACCATGGTGAAGGAAAAAGAGTACAACACACACTACTCCCCCTGATGAATGCATCACTGAAGGTCTTTCAGTCGACGCATCCCAAGCTGATGTATGAGCTTCTTCAACGTCGCGGTTGGTAAGGCCTTAGTGAACAGGTCGGCTGAATTTTCACTGGATCGGACCTGTACCACTTGGACCACACCGGCCTTCTGCATCTCGTGTGTAGAAAAGAATTTGGGTAGGATGTGTTTCGTCCTGTCCCATTTGATGTATCCATCTTTAAGTTGAGCAATACATGCTGCATTATCCTCATACATCACGGTTGGACCCTTGTCTTCTGTCATCCCACAATCTGATCGTATATGTTGGGTTATCGACCTCAACCAGACACACTCACGGCTGGTCTCATGTATGGCCAATATTTCCGAATGATTTGAGGAAGTGGCCACGAGTGTCTGTTTCATTGAACGCCATGAAATGGCCGTTCCACCATGTGTAAACACATAGCCTGTCTGAGATCTAGAATTGTGTGGATCCGAAAGGTATCCAGCATCAGCAAATCTTACTAAACCATCTTTGTTTTTGTTGGTATAAAACAGACCCAAATCTTTCGTTCCTTGTAGGTAACGAAGAACATGTTTTATCCCGTCTCAGTGCCTTTTGGTCGGACAGGAGCTAAACCTAGAAAGTAGGTTCACGGCAAAGCATATATCAGGCCGTGTGTGAGTTGCTAAATATATCAATGCTCTAATGGCACTGAGATATGGCACTTCAGGACCAAGGACATCCTCACCGTCCTCCTTGGGACGAAATGGATCCGTGTCCAAGTTCATAGATCTCACGACCATAGGGCTGGACAAAGGGTGAGACTCGGACATATTAAATCTCTTGAGTACTTTTTCTGTATATGCCATTTGATGCACAAGGATTCCATCATTTATGTACTCAAGCTGTAATTCTAAACAGAATTTTGTTTTGCCTAGGTCTTTCATTTCGAATTCTCTCTTTAGATATTCGACTGTTTGGGAAATCTCTCCAGAGATTCCAATGATGTTTAAATCATCAAGATACACTGCTATAATCACAAAACCCTTATTTTCGAATTTCTTTATGAAAATACATGGACTGATCGGATCATTTCTGTATCCTTCTTTTATGAGGTACTCACTTAATCTGTTGTACCACATCCGGCCAGATTGTTTCAGTCCATAAAGTGATTTATTCAACTTTATGCAGTGTTGTTCACGAGAGCTCTCTTTATTTTTCAATTCAATACCCTCTGGGAGTTTCATATAGATTTCATTATCCAGTGGGCCATATAGATATGCTGTAACGACACCCATCAATCTCATATCTAGATTTTCTCTTATGGCCAGACTTATCAGGAATCTAAAAGTGGTTGCATCCACCACAGGGGAATATGTTTCCTCATAATCGATTCCTGGTCTCTGTGAGAATCCTTGTGCAACAAGTCGAGCCTTATACCTCACGACTTCACCATTCTCATTTCTCTTCCTCACAAAGACTCATTTGTATCCCACTGGTTTTATATCATTTGGTGTTCGGATTATTGGACCGAAAACACCTCTCTTCTTTAAAGAGTTTAACTCCACGTTTATGGCTTCTTTCCACTTAAGCCAATCTTTTCTTTGCATGCATTCATATATAGACATGGGTTCTTGATCCTCATTATCCATTAGATCGAGTGCTACCTCATAAGCAAATATATCTGTGATGTCGACATCTTTTCTATTCCATTGTTTTCCAGACATGACATAATTTATTGAGATCTCATTATTTTCCAGACCATCAATACCATGAACCCCGGCGTCCCGAGGATCACTGCTTGGTACGTCCGGACCAATATCCATTTCTATGGATTTATGTGCGCTCTCATCTCGGGTAAGATCGGCCACTTCCTTGTCTGGGGTTCCAACCTCGGATATAGCACATTTCTTTGTTTTTTGAGGTTTCTTATCTATGGAACCAATTGGTCTACCACGTTTCAAACGTGTTTTGGAATCTGTAGCAACTTGATTGTGTCCCTCTTGAACATCAATCCGAACTGGTGCATTAATAGCTGGTACATGTGACTTAGTCACTCTTTTCGGGTCAGCAAAGGAATCTGGCAATTGATTAGCTAGCTTTTGCAAATGTATTATTTTCTGGACCTCAAGATCACACACTTGAGTCCGAGGATCTTGCCAATTTATGGATGTCTGATTCCATGATATATCTTTTACCAGCTTATTATCTCTCCCTAATGCTGGAAGTTCGGATTTATTAAAATGACAATCCGCACACCTGGCCTTAAATAAATCACCCGTAGTTGGTTCAAGGTATTTTATAATTGTGGGGAAATCAAATCCAACATATATTCCCATCCGTCTTTGTGGTCCCATCTTTGTTCTATGTGGTGGAGCAATAGGAACATAAACCGCACAGCCAAAGGTTTTTAGATGGGAGACGTCTGGCTCATGACCCGTAAGTAATTGGGATGGGGAATATTTGTGTTCACTAGATGGTCTGATGAGTATAAGTTCGGCCGCATGAAGGACTGCATGTTCCCATGCTGAAACCGGCAACCTGGACCTCATGAGTAATGGTCGGGCAATCAGCTGTATTCGTTTTATAAATGATTCAGCTAAGCCATTTTGTGTATGTACATGTGCAACGGAGTATTCCACTGTTATCTCCATGGATATACAGTAATCATTAAAAGCCTGGGACGTAAATTTACTAGCATTGTCAAGACATATAGTCATCAAAGGAAAATCAGGAAAGTGAGCTCGTAATCTTATTATCTGAGCTAGCAATCTTGGAAATGCCAAGTTGCGGGTCGATAGGAGACAAACATGCGACCATCTGGTAGATGCATCAATAAGGACCATAAAATATCTGAATGTTCCACAATGTGGGTGTATTGGTCCACAAATATCTCCTTGTATTCTTTCCAGAAAATTAATAGTTTTCTGTGTCACCTTAATAGGTGATGGCTTTACTATGAGTTTTCCTTGTGAACAAGAAGTACACATTAAGTGTTTAGGGATAACTCGTTTTTCTTTTAGTGAATGGCCGCTGGTATTATCAATCAATTTACGCATCATAGTTGACCCGGGATGACCCAGCCGGTCATGCCATAAAGTGAAATTTTCGATGGCTGTTTTGTTAAATGTGGCATTGGCCTCAATCATACTGTCTTTAGCATGATAAAGACCAGTAGATATTGCGGGTATTGATTCTAAGACCTTCTTTTGGCCATGGACAATTTCAATAATCTGAAGGAATTCTTTATTTCCTTCGCCCTTAGTCTCAATATGATATCCATTCATTCGAATGTCTTTGAAGCTTAATAAACTTCTTTTAGAGATGGGAGAATACAAAGCATCCGAAATTTCGAGATGTGTTCCCGTAGGCAACAAAATGTTGGCCTGGCCGTGGCCCTCTATGAGACTAGCTATACCCGCAATGGTGGAAATGTTGGCGTTTTTAAGGGTTAGATTTATGAAGTATCTTTTGTCTCTTAAGATCGTGTGGCTCGACCCACTATCCAACACGAATACATCCTCTTTCATTTCTAAAAATAAAAATGTAGGATGATACTTAGAGACTTCATTTTATATAATTTATATAAGATATTTTATTATTATTATTATTTTTTAATAAAAGTAATTCTTATAAGATAATAAATTCATTCCATAAATAAATTCCAAGAAATGACAATATAAAATAAAAACACCAAATCATAGTATCAAAGCAAACAAAACAATACAAATGTCAAAATCAGTCTTTTAGAGTATCTGAAGTTTCATACTCCATAAGATTATCTTTTTCTGATCAAAATCGTTTCATCATCTTGGGTCACCATGTGGGCTTCAGGATTCTTCCCTTCATACTCTCTTTATAGAGTTCAACTAGATGCTTGGGAGTCCTGCAAGTCTTTGCCCAATGGTTGCTCATTCCACACCTATGGCATACATATTTGGTCGAGTTGTTTGAGTGATGCGGTTTGAATGAAGATCCGCGGCCTCAAGCATGACCTCGTCCAAACGAGCGTCCCTGGTCCTGTTCTCGACCAGATTGGTTACCTCTTCCGCGGCCATGTGAATTGTATTGACCACGGCCACGTCCTCTCCATCCACCACGGCCTCGACTGTGTGGTTTACCATGATGGACGTGGTTAGCCTCTTTATCAGCCTCAGTGGCCGTATGGGCTTCAGGTAATGGTGTGGATCCTGGAGGTCTCATCTCACCGTTCATCATCAGTAACTCATTATTTTGCTCAGCAAGTAATAAGCATGAAATCAAGCTTGCATAAGTCTTGAATTCTTTTGCACGGTACTGTTGCCGAAGCAACACATTGCTTGTGTGGAAGGTAGAGAAAGTCTTTTCAAGCATATCTTCCTCTGTTATATCCTCACCACATAGTTTAAGTTTAGAAACGATCTTAAACATTGCTGAGTTGTATTGATCCACACACTTAAAGTCTTGGATCCTGAGGTTTTTCCATTCATGTCTAGCCTTTGGTAACAGGATCGTCTTTTGATGATCGTATCTCTTTTTCAATGCATTCCAAAGGTCTAGAGGATTCTCAATGGTTAAGTACTGATTTTTGAGACTCTCAATCAGATGATGGCGAATAATTAATATTGCCCCATAACTATCTTTTTTGTTAGCACTGTTATTCTCGGTAATACAATCACTGAGACCCTTGGATTTTAGAATGATCTTTGTATCAAGAGCCCATTGTAAGTAATTGTCTTCAGAGATATTTAGGGCAGTATAATCCAGGTTATTGATTTTTGACATCTGAAATCAAATATATATATATATATACTTTTAGAAAATTTTATCTCTTTATATCAATACTCTATGGCACACGCATCAGAAAAAATTTCTAACAAGTATATATGATGCAAACAATATGATCAAGGTTATAATGCATTAGGTCACACGACCATTAGATCACACGACCATACTGGATGAAGCCACACGACTATAATGAATCATCAATCCTAACGCTTGCTAGAGGCGCATCGATCGATACTCCTATAGAGTCGTCGATCGTTAGACGCGAGGCATTATCGATCGACACGTGCTATGGCAGGTTGATCGATCGACCTATTGATCAAACATGAATGCAATATAAGCCACACGGATACTGATATGGACAATCGGATTCTATATGATTTTAATGCAACCGGATTTTAAAACACCTTAGCAATCACAGTTTCTAAGCAATTTATGAAACAAGAAACCTCAATCAATTTTTAGTTAATTCAAAACAACAAAATTCGGATTAGATCCTAACAATTTGTTTATAGGTGATTCAAAATTTGGATTTAAATAATCAAGCAATCATTATAAGGATTTTATAATTAATAATCAATCGACACAAGACATCATCGATCGACACGTGCAATGGCAGGTCGGTCGATATTCGAGACAGAGAAGCCCAAACTTTTAACCTCAATTAAAATCAAGCAATACTAAATTTGATCAAGCAATTTAAGCAATCAATCAATCAAATTAATCAAATAGATTCGATTTTTAGGGTTTTGAATTGTTCCATGCATGGCATGAGGATTGCATCCATGCGGTTTAGGGTTTTAGGTTGATCAATAGATCAAGGGAGGGTTAAGCATACGATTTGATCATTAGATCATAGATTTTGAGATTCAAAACCATTATGGTTTCGATTTTAATTGTTAAAACAATCTCAATATGGAATAAGGAATATAGTATGTGCTTCTAGCAACCTAATAACCGTTTGATCTATCAACCTAAACAGAGATTCAATCTAACCAAAACCTAGTTCCATAATTTAGGGTTTCTATTATCCTAGATTAGGGTTCTTCAAATTTTTAATAGTCTTAAACCTTTAACAATCAACCAAATTCGATGATGGGTGTTTTTAGGGTTTCAGATTTTTTATTACCTTTAGATTTGAAGGGTCGAAAACCGGACCACCAAAGAGAAGGAGATCACGAGCTGGTACCGGCCGCAAGAACGGAAGCTCTTTGGTCAGATTGGAACTGCTCGGATGGATGCAAGTCGGAGGGATCTTGATCTATGTTGGTTGAACCAATATCGATCGATGCGCGTGGTGGTATGTCGATCTATCTAGGGTTTATGGGATAATCTCGAACCAGAAAAGGAAATTAGGGTTAGGGTTTATGAGAAAGTAGTTGGCGGCTTGATTAGGGTTTAGAGGTGGTCGATTTTTAGCTAGGGTTTTTAGAGAACAACTCATGCTGATAACGTGTTGTGAATCAGTGAAAAAACTTATATTATTCCATAGCCTTAAAGGCTCCATATATATACAAGGTTTAGACCGTCATAAATAGACCGTCATAAGATAAATAGAAAACTAACAATTTCTAGTCTAACTAGGAAAAGGTAAATACAAATATGGAAAAGTACAAAGTAGATAAGTAAAAGGAAAACATAGTATGGGCCGTCTCTTCCTTCCTCATGTGGTTATGGGCCGTCCACCATATGATTTATAATAAGTTTTTTTTTGATAATAAGAGGAAGACATAAGTAGGAAGAGGTTTCTGAGTTGAGTTAGGAGAAATTTTTATGAAAAGGAAAGTGTCGGTAGGAGAATAATCCTTTTCTCTATCCCTCAAAGGTTTTCCTTTTTCTAATATGTCAAATCTCGTTTATAAAATCAAGTAGCCTCTGTATCTGTAATCTTATTATTGTGTCTGGTTGCTTGATTCGATGATGATGGAATGGCTGCATGATGCAGCGTAGCATCCTATTTCTATTGGACTTTGACTTTCTAGTTTACTTTTTATTCGTGTTCTAGATAAACGTTAGTATTGCTTAAAAGATTAGGATTAAGACTTAAGGATAAAAGGTTATATTCTAATCTCTAAGGACTTAGGACTTTTCTATCTTGTTATATATAGTGATCTCTTGGATTGTAAGAGACACCTTTGATTTGATTTTTAATAAAACTTAGAGCTTTGTGTTAAACAACTCTTAAATCCTTAGTTTCTGGGCATTCTTTGAGAATTCAACAGATTTTAAGAAGGCTAAGTTAACGGGCATTCTCAGAATTCAACGTTATCTTTGCATTATCGGTTACTACGGATACTTCCGCTCCCTCACTGCACCAGGACGTGGTAGAGCTCATCTTGGAGAGACTTCCTGTGAAATCTCTGCTGAGATTCAAGTCTGTATCGAATCAATGGAAATCAACGATCGAATCACGGAGCTTCCAAGAGAGGCAGTGGAAGAAGCAGCAGCAAGATTCAGGTGGAGATCCAGATGTTCTCATGGTGTCCGCAAGTACTGACGAATCTCTAAGAACACTAGTATTGGGCTCATCCTCATCGGTCAAGATCCCTACTCCTTGGGATAAGGAGAAGGCAACAACACAGTAATTAGTGTCCAATAATAGCTGTGACTGTCTCGTTTGTCTCTACCATCCCTTCGAATCCGGCTATGTTGTCAACCCCGCCACAAGATGGTATCTATTACGAACAAGCTTGCTTGAGAGAGAAGAAGGAGGAAAATATCAAAATATCTTCCTATTTGATTAAATGAACATTTACATGTATATATAGTAAGCTGTACAGTTGAGAATAAACCAACTAATCTAACCAAACCACAAAACCGGAATCCATAAAACCAATAGGCCCCCTCAAGATGAGCTTCCAAAGATATTATGAAGACTCATCTTGGACATAAGATGATAAAACTGTTGAAGGAACAGAGGTATGGTCATTATATCAGCTACTTCATCTGCATTACGCACATGGAGACTCTTGAGAACCTTCCTATCAAGCCATTGCCTCAAAGTGACAGTCATTCTCAATATGTTTGGTTCGTTTGTGGAAAACCGGATTTGTTGCTATGTAAATTGCTGCGGTTCTGTCGGAGAATAGTACAGGAGTCTGAGTGCGAGGAACCTTCAGACCATTCATCAACTTAATGAGCCATATCATATCCTTAGCAGCACTATTCAACGCTTTGTACTCTGCTTCTGTAGAAGAACAAGAGACGGTATCCTGTTTCTTAGAGCGCCAAGAGATCAGAGAATAACCGAGGAACATCGAAAGACCTGTAGTTGAACGTCGACTATCACGACAAGAAGACCAATCAGCATCTGAAAAACCTTTGAGAGTCAAGTCAGAAGACGCTGAATAAAAGAGTCCTTTTCCCACAGTGCCTTTGATGTATTGTAAAACTCGGTAAGCAGCTTGGAGGTGAGGCGTACGAGGTGCAGAAGAGAATTGACACAATTTTTTGGCTGCAAATGTGATGTCTGGACGTGTGATTGTCAGGTACATTAGTCTGCCAACAAGACTGCGATATCGCTCAGGCTCAGCTATTAGCTCTCCATCCTTCAAGGCCAGATGCAAGTTTGGTACCATAGGAGTAGAAGTAGGCTTGCAACCTAACATACCAGTAGAAGTCAATATTTCTAGAGCATATTTCCTTTGGCACAAAGAAATACCTTGACTTGTACGAGCTATCTCCAACCCCAAAAAATATTTAAGAGCACCAAGATCTTTGAGCTTGAATTGTTGTGACAGATCATGAATCAACTGCGTTGAATGCAAATCACTTGTACCAGCCACAATAATGTCATCCACATAGACCAAAACTGCAAGAAAATGACCATCAGCAAATGTTTTCAAGAATAACGTATGATCACTTGTACCAGTGGAGAACCCCAGACGCAACAGAGCAGCAGAAAATTTAAGAAACCACTGTCTAGAGGCTTGTTTCAATCCATAGATAGATTTCCTCAAGCGAAAAACATTAGTTTTAGACAATGTGATCCCTTTCCTCTCTTCATATCCATCTGGTATCTTCATATATATTTCTTCATCCAAGTCTCCCTTCAAAAACGCATTTAATATATCCAGTTGATGAAGAAACCAGTTCCGAGATGCAACAACTTTCAATAAGAACTGGACAGTCGTGAGCTTAGCTACGGGTGAGAATGTTTCAGTATAATCCAAACCCTCCTTTTGAGTGAACCATTTAGCAACACACAAACCTTATGCCTCTCAAGAGTGCCATCTGCATTAAACTTCAAAGAATACAGCACCTTACACCCAACTGCTTTCTTCCCAACCGGTAAGGTATCTAACTCCCAAGTCCTAGTGGATTCCATTGCTCCAAACTCTTTATCAACTGCTTCACATCATTCTTTAGAGTCATTTGCCTCAGAATAAGATCGAGGGATTGAGATTTTGGTGATACTATTGATAAAAGATAAGTAAGAAGGAGAAAGTTTGGAATATGAAAGGGACGATGAAATGGGATGAGTGATATTTGAATTTAAAGAGTAACAATGATAGTCCTGCAAGTGAGCAGGTTGTTTACGTGGGCGAGAAGAAATTTGTGATGAAGATTAGAAGATGGAGAAATTTCTGATGGAAGATGTGAATGGTTATTACCTGAGGACAAAGAAGAAGATGGTGTGAAGAGTTTCAAGCAATCATCAGAGGGTTGAGTAGAAGCCAGCGGAAATATATCTTCATGAAAGATGACATTTCTTGAAACTGTGATCTTGTTTGTCTCCAAATCCAGCAGCTTATATCCTTTGACACCAGAAGGATACCCCAAAAGAACACAAGCCTTCGATCTCGGTTGAAACTTGTGTCTCTGTTTTGGTGATGTAGAACCATAACACAAGCACCCAAACGTTCTCATCTGATCATAAGCAGGAACTTTACCAGTCAATATCTCAAATGGAGTCTTGTTACCAATCAAAGGAGAAGGAGTTCGATTGATAACAAACACAGCGGTTAAGATACTATCTCCCCAATACACTGGAACATGAATGCGCGAGCGACGTTCAATAGATGCCGATCCTTGCGTTCCACTACGGAATTCTGCTCAGGTGTCTCGGGGCAAGAGTGATAAGACATGATGCCTTTTTCGTGGAAGAACAAAGTGAATTTTAACTCAGGCGCATTGTCTGATCGGACTGCCTTAACTCTTACGTTGTACTGATTTTCTACTTGTTTAACAAACACTGGAAACACCTTTAGAACTTCATCCTTTGTATGCAGTAAATAAACCCAAGTGGCACGAGAATGATCATCCACTATAGTTAAAAAGTACTTGTATCCATCCACTGTCTCAACCGAAATGCCCCCCAAACATCTATATGTAAAAGCTCAAAGTTTGAATTACATATGTTGTTGGGAGAAGGAAATGAAAGTTTCTTCTGTTTCGCCAAATGACAAACATGGCAATAAGAGTTGCTTTTATTCTTCAATCTTGTAGTTCCTAACGCTTCAGATATCAAATCAAGTCTTGAGTAAGAAGCATTACCCATCCTGTTGTACCAAGTACCAATATCTACCACTGCATTCACACGTACAGAAGTGTCTTTGATGTCCAGCACATACAGGTTTCCAATCCTTCTACCCAGACCAATCGTCAAGCCCTTGGTACGATCCTGTATTTCACAAGAAGAAGGATCAAACATCACTCTGGAGCCAAGGTCAGTTTTCAACGAGCTTATACTGATGGGTTCAGACGAAACTCGGGAATGAATAAAACATTCCGAAGAATAATGTGTTCATTTAGCTGAATGCTTCCAACTCCACTGATCTTTATCACAGAGCCATTAGGTAGATTCACAGAACTGGTGATATTTGTATCTAATGACACAAAAATACCTCTATCATGGGATACATGATGCGTAGCTCCAGAATCAAGAATCCGTGAATCATTGGCAAGGATATTCTGTGAACCAGTAAGAATACCAATGAAGCAAAACGTAGATGGGGAAAAGGTGATACCCGAGGGCTCATTAGTGTTTTGAGATGTAGAGGCATCGCCTTGACCAGACGTGATGTTGTTGCTTTGAAGCTGAGAGCTGAACAGAGCAGTGAACTGTTGAATTTGATCCTTGGAGAGATTCCCAATCAGGTTATCAAGAGAGGCAGGCTTCGTTTCAGGCTTAGAGGACATGTTGACTGAGGGAGAAACAGAGTTTGATTTCTGAAACTTCTCAGTTGCTTTGCCTTTTGATGATTTTTATTTTTCTTTTCTCGAATGTCTTATGTAAGTTCGACTGTTTTAGGTCAACTCTGTACTTGGTCAACATTTAATTGACTAAAAGGAGAAGTATTCATTTTTGACGTCCATGTAGAAGCTCCAACATGGTTTTTCCAAGTGATATGGTCCTTCAATTCAGGCAACAAGACATGGCACAAATTTTTCTCCATCGATCTGGTCATGACTTGTATTTTATATGATTGCCCAACACTATGCGCCTTTCGTCCACTAGCACTTTTGGATGGAAAGAAGAAGAAGAAGAAGAAGAATTTGCTCTTTTATGACAGTGTGAAAAGTCAATATCTGTTGATACATGACCCCGAAACCGATCCAGACCATTTTACTTTCACGGCTGAATACATGGGATTTGTTGTTTGTTATTTCCAGAATTTAATTTCTATTTGACTTTTTTAAGTTGAATGCATAATAATGTAACCGTTTCTTTTCTTCTCTTTTGAATTATTGATAACGACCATATTTTCTTGAACAAAATTAACGTTGGGTTTTGTCTCTGAAAAAAACTCCAGGTTGTTTGCAGGTTTGTTCTTTTGTGTTTGGCTTGCACAAGCCAAGTATCTACTTTCACGATTATCTCAGTTCAAGACGCTAATATCAGATGAATTGAGTGCACACCTTCGTTATTACTAGCTGGTGACTTCAATTCAGCTCCTGGGGACAAGGTTTAGTTCCGTTCCTCACCTTTAATTCCTTAATCTATTTTTGCAAATGGATCTTGTTTGTTGTTTTCTTAGGTGTATAGTTACCTTGTATCGGCCTATCGGGTAATGTGAAACCTGCAGAGACCATAGAAGAAGAAGAAGCTCCAGTTCCTCAGTGTAGTGTCTACGAAGTGACAAGAGGGGAGCCTAAGTTCACAAACTGCACTCCTGGCTTCACAAACACACTTGACTACATCTTCTTCTCTCCTTCAGAGTTCATCAAACATGTGAGTATCCTCCAACTACCTGAACCAGAATCTCCAGATGATGTTGGTTGTTTACCAAACAATCATCACCCAAGTGATCATTTACCGATAGGGACTGAGTTTGCGATCAGCCGGGAATATAAAGTTTTGTTTTCCATAGCTTCTTTGTTGAATTATGGTTCTTAGCAGTGAAACATACACAATAGAAAGCACTTTATCGTTTTTGTCTCAACAAACTTGAAATTTACATTTTTCATTGTTTTTTTATTTGGTTCTTAACAACATTTGAATTTTCTATAGAAAAGATTTCTTATCTTGACATGTTTACATATGATTAACAACATTTGAATTTTCTATAGAAAAGATTTCTTATCGTGACATCTTTTCTATTTTATCATTCAACCACTAAAGTATTATACAGCTGCACCAACCTTTTTTTTTACCTATTGCAACTCAAAATGAACATGTTTGATGTGTGTTTTACCCAACAGTTCATAGTCAAAGCTTCTGGCAACAACCCGGAAAAGTTCATAGTCTTTCTCTATCTCAAATCTCGACCTTTTACTTCAATCCCAAGCAATCTCACTTACAAAAGCTCATCAAGCGTCTCTATCACATCGATTCTTCAAGCATAAGTGCATTGCAAGCTCTATCTACTGTAAACGGAGAGAGAGCAGAACAAAGAACGAAGCTTTCTCCGCTACATAGGCAACATCTTTTTCTGTATCTGTAGGTGGAGTCACCGTCAAAAATCTGAAACAAACCATGTGTCAGGGATAGCAAATATAGTGCACAAATCGATTACTGGACTGATGTTAGCTCGGGTAGTTCTTGGACAAGGACCCGCTTTGGTCTTGTCCTCAGGTCACTGAACTGGATTTTAGATTCGGTGCTCTCTTACTTGGAACTGTATGCTCAACGGTTGAGAAATTAGGAGTTGGTACCTGAACCGGCAACCTAGCGCCTGTAGTGATGCCTCATGGTCGATCTCTGCTATTGTGTGGCCTGAACTGGGAGCAGCTTTAGAGTCTCTAACTCGATTTTCAGCCAATGTCTGCTAAACATCTTCCAACTCCAGACCTGAAAAAATGAACACAGATAACAGCAAAACAATATGCCCAAAGGAAGAAGCTCTCTTTATTATCTGCAAATTTATAGTTACAGTGAGACAAATCAATAGGAGCCTGAGTAGATTCTTTCTTTTTTTTCACATTTCCTGCACCACGTGTTACTTATGCACAGTAAACAAAAACAAAATCAGGGAGCTGTTTTGCTGGACTTCAGATATTTAACCCTGGTCTAAGTGTTTTAAGGCTTCTTCAGATATTTCTTGGCTTCTGCAGAGAAGCTTCTAGCGATTTCTTTATTGGAGAATGTTAAAGGAAGCTCTTCATCAGCATCATCATCAGTCTGTCCTCTGTCTATCCAGCTATGAGGTCTACTTGAGTCTTTTGGACTATCATCTCCTTATGTGGATTCCATGGGCGAATTTGGTTCATCTGGTAAATCTCGATATAAGTGTTTGATTATGAACAGAGCAGTATCATTATCTCTCCGATAGTTTCTGAACAATATATATTACAGTTGTTTGAGTTCTTGCCTCTATACGTAGATGTAATGGGTTCATCAATGATAAGTTTCACTTACGTATGAGCTCCTATGGCTTGTAGATACGGATGCTTAAAAGTTTTTTCCTACATCACCCAAAGAGTCCGTCAATTATTATATGCAAACTAGCATGCTTACGCCACATCCAATAGAATATAAAATGCTATTAGTTAGGTAAAGATGCATCATGATTTCACCTGTAGCATGTGATCTATTCGACCATCTCGAGTTCCAGTCAACCTTTCCATCATTAAGGACCCATATGACCTTGCATCCTTTTCGTCATCAGTTTCTTCCGTCTCTGTTCAAAGAAACATAAGAAAGTAGATGGATGGATTCATCAACTGTGGAGATGCCATTCATCAAATGGAGTGAAAGAAGCTTGCAGAGTAAATCGAACTTTTACCTTCTAGTTCATCCGAGCTTTTTGATTGGTAAATAGTAAGAACTCTTGTCTGCATGAGAGTTAAAGATGAGCCTTGTGTATATGTTGAATCGAAAAAGATAACAACTTAAGATCATAATGATAAGAAGACCGAGACCACATACCCTTATTGAAGCAAAATGATTCATTACTCTCTGTGAACGCGCCGCAAAATCCTCTTTGAAATCCTATACAACATTACAGCAAACAAATTAGAAGAGGTAAGGCAAAAGGGAACATCAAACCACAAGATTCAATTACCTGTAATCCAATATGCAGCCGCTTGCCACCTCTGTGGTAAGGAACAATAACAGGTCGTCTGGGAAGGTACTCTTTGCAGACAAGTGGCTCCACTCTGCACGCGTGAAACACAATAACACAGTCAAAATAACGTAATATTGAGCGAGATCATAAACTAGCTAGATTTTCTTTTTCTTATTCCTATGAAGACCAACCTATATGCAACAGGATCATAGGGGTGAAAAATGTTGAACATCCGATGACAAGATGGTATCTCTTCAATAACATTCTCCTCTTCCCAGTAATCTTTTCCCTTACCTAAGACATGTTAAACCGCTTTTACATGATAAAAAGAGACTTCATAATTCGATGGCAGAGAAAAGAACATACAAGAAAACTCTAGTGAACAAGTTTACCTATCCCAAGACGTATATTTCTAAGGGCGAGGAAGACTCCAAGAGGAGACCCAACTGCAAAGAAAGTGTCAACCTGAGCAGGATGTACAGTTAAAAGTTAAGGTTGACATTTTTAGTCATTGTGGTTTCCGGATGAGATAGAGACAATTTAATTATAGGATCCCAGACCTTGAACTCGAGCTTTCGGTACTTGATATAAGGAGTGAAGCTAGAATGTGCAGTGACATCTTTAGTTGGCACCTTCTCATGTATCATAGATGTCTTGTTTTTTTCTGTTGATAACACCATTTCACATCATCAGTAAGATGTACATGCAAGAAGTTCCAAACATGACTCCAAATACGAGAAAGATAAAGGTCGAGGTTCAGAAATAATACCATCGATTATTCTGGCATGTTCTGTTTGCAATTGCGCTACTTTTGACCTCAATGATTCAACCTGGGATGAAAATCATTCCGCAAACAAACTGATCAAGAACTTCAACAGAAAAATACAAACCTAAGGAAGTATGAGATGCTGTGAACACAACCTGATCAATTAACTGGAAAGTTGAATGTGTCGATGTTTACCTCTTCCCGTAGTAACATGATCATCTCATCGTTATTGGAATTTTCACATTTTTCCTCCCATGATTGTTCTGGAGAACAGGATGAAGAAACATGCATTGTACAGTCAGCTCCATCTGGTCCCTCCTGTGAGGAACTAGCACGACTAGAATCATCATGATGGTCATCTTCCTGGCTCTCTCTTTGTCCCAAACCCACGGTGTCCACTACAGAATCAGAGACCAACGACGGAGTTTCTTGAATGACATCATGATGCTCCAAAACCGTTGACTTTTTATCCATCATGTCATTGTCTTGACCTGTGATTTCATCGGCGTTATTCAACTGGTTAGATTTCTCTGACTCAATTTCTGATGATTGATGCGAACTACAAGGTTCATCAACGCTAGCTTGAATTAGAGGAGATTCTTCATCTGGAAAGAATTTCTTGTATACTGCATCCATTGGAAACGGGGATGACAAATTGTGCTGATGACATAAGATGTCATAGGAGAGAACACTCCCCAGAGAATGTCCATATATGGAAATCTGTAAAAATGTCCATGAACAGAACATGAGTTTTTAATTTAATGGAAGCTTACACACAGATTGATGAAATGCAATAGACTTAACCAGATACGCACCTTTCCATCATAGTCCGGGTTTATCTTTATAAATTTAAGATACAGTTCATTGAGCTGGTTTGAGACCTAAAAGATGTAAACAAGCACAGATTATAATGATGCAGAAGATGATAGTAAAAATTTCTAAAACCAAATCACAAAATAGATTCAATTTGGCACTCTTAGACATAGAGGGCATCAAAATTTCGAAAACTGAAATACCGAATCAATTATAGCCTGACAATAGATGGGGCTCATGTAGTATAACACATCATGAACAGTTGCGCTCAGCATCTCTCGCAAACGCCGTACACCATCTAAAGTACATTTATCAACAGCAGCTTCACCACTTAGCTTTAACCCCTTCCTCCACTACAAAAGCAATATAGAAAGAAAGAATATATCAAGAAAAATCATACTATACAAACAAAGATAAACCAGAAAAATGATATATAATATATATATATATATAGAGATACCTGGCATGGGATGAAAAGGACTCTTTGAGTGCCCAGCTGATGAGAGGTTAGATGACGTTCCCCTAAACCAGCTGTGATTTGACGGAAGTTTCCAACGTCATCAACAAGATTAGACTTTTCACCCTTTTGGCCAATACCATGAACCATGAATACAAGATGTCAAACAGGGACCTGGACATAATAACACACAGCATGTAAATTTTGAGATATTCTGAAAATACTTTTACAACAGAGATCAGATGCTCTATATGCAATTCATTGCAAACGAGTATACCAAGACATACTTGTGAACAATAGTCATCCAATTCTTCCTCCTTTTGTTGGCGTAGTTCTTCCTGAACAGAAACAAAATAAATATGATTCAGTTACAGGAACTCTTAATCATCCAACACAAAAATAAAGGCTACTCAATGAACTTTCACAATTTCTAGTGAGACTAAGTTCCAGAATATTTGTAAGAACCTGTGTAGGTTTAGGAGAGTAGGAGCCGGCATAACCGCGTCTCAACTTAATTCCATTCCCAGTATAGCCAACAATGCCAGATAACCCAGAGGGATCAACATTAAGCCAAGCTTCCCATGTATTATCCTCCCCGGTAAAGAGAGCATGAAGTCCCTAGATTAGCAATCATTCAGCTGAAAAGAAACTTACAATTTTTTATAACCATGAACTCACATACATACCAGACTGGAACCCTGCAAATCAACACGCGCTGCAAAAAGCCCAGAGGGTTGAAACCTTCTTCTGTGCCAAACCTGCGTGCAAAAACAAAAACATAAACTAAATTGGTCAATTGCTATCATCAACAACTTTCAGGGAATCTCAATAAAAAAAAAAAGAAAAAGCATCAACTCTTTCTAAGCCATAAAATCAAATTGTATTACACAGAAAGATATCTAACCTTGTTACGATATGAAACCTCCAACTGCTCAGCAACAGTTTCTGGAATTGGAAGCCAGTCTAGGCCACCTTTACGAGCAAACCAATGGCCTCTAAGCACACGCCGGTTATCACCATTCCAGTACACGGGAAAACAATGCCTCCTCACCAAGTCCACCTACAGCATTCCGGTTGCTTGGTCAGAAACATGAATTGAAATATAAGGACACTAAGGGCTCAACAATGTTAACTTTACAGGAAAATTCCAAGAGACTCGCTTTAAACCTCTAAGGTTTTACCTCATATAGCCCACCCTTAACAGGTACACCAACTCTTTCTTCTTCAACTGCATACAGACTAGAGGACACGGAAGCTTCAGTTGACTGCGTATTCGATTTTGTTTTATGATTAACTTGTGGTATAGGGCCTTGACTGCATTCTGCATACTCTTTCCACCAGAGTGACAACAACTCATCTTCTCTCTATAGCACAAATTTTCCCAGGAGAATAAAACAAAAAATTGCCACATATCACAGATTCATTCAACTCTTGAACCAAAGAGAGAGTAGTCAAGAAATTCAGAGAAGAAGAAGAACCTGGAGGAAAGAGGCCTCAATGGCAAGAGAATCCCTCATACCAAAGCGGAAATACTCACTCTTTCCTACCACATCAGTGCGAGGTACTGAGGCAGCTAACTCTGCAGAAAAGAAAAAAAAAAGATAAAAACTTTAAAAAGGATTATGCATCCATCTCTTCTCCATGTTTTCGATTGATTTTGTCCAAAGAAGCTAAAACAAGAAGGCAAATAAAGACTGACCGTTGTCAGCCAAAGGAACCTTACAGAAGTACCAACGAACATCACTCCCATCTGAAGGACTTGTGGTTTGAGCGAGATACTTTTGTCTGCCGCGGCATTGCTCGATTACGTCTTCTAACCTGGCGATGTTGGAAGGAGTGTTCTTCAGCAAATCCAGAGAGGTTGTATTGACCGCAAGAGTAGGCTCTGTATCTTCCATCTCATCAAAACTGGACTACGAGACGAAACCTAATAACCACTAGTCAGAATCAACAAATCAGTCTGACTGATTTCGAATTATAATGAAAATTTAACAAAACCCTACAGAGAAATTCTAGATTGAAATCGTACCGAACGAATGATGTTCGATTATCTTTGAGAATCACGAGAAGAACTGGCAAGAGAAGGAAGATTTAGACCGGAGGAGAAGAACAAAATAAAACGAAAAATGGTCGTTTGAAAAGAAAGAAGAAAAAAAAAAGAAACTAATAAAGGAAGGAGTAACAGCTGGGAAATCGAATTGAAGGTTTGGTCTTTGCAAAGAAGACCCAAACTTTGCTTTAAGCGGGTTGCGCGCACTGTCATCTCTTAACAACTGCCACGTGGACGATGCCAAGTCAGCATTCCGCAGCCGAACCCATTTTGGGTTTTTGTTTTTCTTTCAGGTTACACTAATTCAATTTGTTCCTATGGGTTTCGATTTAATCCCCGATTTGAAGGCTCATTGTTAACCAAATGTGGCTTATCAAGTACTAAACGGGTATGAAGACATCTACATAGAAAACACATTGTGGCTCACCAATGCTAAAGAAAATGTGAATTGCATAATCGGTCGACAATAAAATAGTAAGAACGATCTGAAGATTTTTGTATTAATAATCAGGAATAAAAAAACAAGAGAAGGAAACTTTAACAGGGGAAGAACCAAATCGGGAGAAGAAAAAAATCAGGTGGTACATGGTGTCCCGCGATGACCTTAAGGGTCGGGGATTCGAATCTGTTGCCCTCAGATTACCCTAACGTGTGGCCAGGCGATATGGACATCTAATTCTTTTTGTGAGCAACCGTGTTTGGTACCAGTGGTTATGCACCCAGAGATTAGTCTCGGTCCGCCGGATATCCCGAGTCAACAAAAAAAACAAAACAAAACAAAATATAGTAGGTCAAAAATGTATATAATGATGATATTTGTTTTGTTTTTTATACTATCCAGCTTGTTCCAACTATTACAAGTGTGTCTTGTCCTAGAAATTTCGGTACATTGTGTAACCATTTGACCGCAGAATAACGGGGTCTTGGTTATTTGTTGGTCAGTGACAAAAAAAAAGAGAAGGTTATTTGTTGGTCTCAGAACTCAGCAATCTCGAATTGTGAGGTAGTTGTTTATACAGGAATACTTGAACGTTGTTGATAGATTATGTGATTAGTTCCAATTTACTCTCTTTCAGTTGAGTTTTTATTTAGTCTAATTTATGTGCTAAATCTTATTACAACGTAGATCCTTACAAATTTTCACTCACTCCATGAAAGCTATTGCATGATTCATTTGTATATTTATAGTTAATGCAATTTAACGAGTATTGGCAATAAATATTATATCTATTTCCTTTATTTTTTTTCTTGTGTTTTTAAAACCAAAAACAAATAGCCACACCAGTAGGGGTGTCAAAATGGATCATGAACCATGTGTTGACCCAACCCAAGTTGAGCCATTAATCCAAATGAACTGTTTATTTTTGATCTAATGGGTTAACAAGTTAATGGGTTAACAGGTTAAATAGGTCTATTGGGTTGGATCAAATCTGATCCATTTAATTTTATAATTAAAAAAAAACCCTAAAACTGTAAAAACGAACGCGGTTGTACGGTTTTGACGGAAAAATAAGATTTTACGGTTTTGGCCGGAAAACGCGATTTTACGGTTTTAGCCGGAAAACGCGATTTTACGGTTTTGGCCGTAAAACGCGATTTTACGGTTTTGGCCGTAAAACGCGATTTATGGTTTTAGTGAATCTCGATTTTACGGTTTTGGCGGGAAATTTCGATTTACGATTTTGGCGGGAAACACGATTTTATGGTTTTGGCGGGAAACGCGATTTTACGGTTTTGGCGGAAAATCTTGATTTTACAATTTTGGCGGAAAATCTCGATTTACGGTTTAGGCGGGAAATCTCGATTTTACGGTTTTGGCATGAAAACGTGATTTTACGGTTTTGGCCGGAAATCTTGATTTTACGGTTTTGGCGGGAAATCTCGATTTACGGTTTTGGCGGAAAATCTCGATTTTACACTTTTGGCGGGAAATCTCGATTTTACGGTTTTGGCGGGAAATCTCGATTTTACGGTTTTGGCATGAAAACGTGATTTTACGGTTTTGACGGAAAATCTTGATTTTACGGTTATGGCGGGAAATCTCGATTTTACGGTTTTGGCATGAAAGCACGATTTTACGGTTTTGGCGGAAAATCTCGATTTTACGGTTTTGGCGGGAAATCTCGATTTTACTATTTTGGCGGGAAATCTCGATTTTACTATTTTGGCGGGAAATCTCGATTTTACGGTTTTGGCGGGAAATCTCGATTTACGGTTTGGCAGAAAACACGATTTTACGGTTTTGGCGGGAAATCTCGATTTTATGGTTTTAGCGTGAAAATATGATTTTACGGTTTTGGCTTGAAAAACGTGATTTGTTGAGAATATTTGTGTGAAGACACTCTCTGCCTTACGTAATGTATTGAGAATATTTTGTCTTTTTTTTTTACTTGAATACTTATGTTTTCCCTATCTTATCACACAGAAAAACATAGTAGTATGTAAATAATGTATCTTCTTTAGGTCATTTAGTACGTTTTAAGAATACAGTTTGAGTTTCTCAATTCGATCAACTTAGTCTTAATTTAAAAATGATTCAAGATGTTGGGTTGATGGGTCAACCGTTAACCATCTGATCCATTTAATTTAATGGGTCATGGGTCAAGTTAACCCATTTAATAAATGGTTTGGGTTGACCCATGACTCATTAACAGTCAATTCATTTGGGTTATGGGTTGGGTTGATTTGACACCCCTACAAACCAGTAATAGTCCAAAAGCATTCAAGTGAAGCCAGACCGACGAAATTGACTAGTTGTTTACTTTTATGAAGTTAAAAAGACTTATCATGTGAAATAGACAAAATTTCTGAAGTTATATCATATGATTACATCACGTTGAAAAGGATTTCGGTAAATAAACCAAAGAAAATGAAAATAAATTCTCTTTTTTGTATGTTCAATAATATTTGCCATTAAATAAATTTTCATAAATTAAAACATCAGACTTAAATAAACCAAATTAAGACAGTCGAAGATAATTAAAAAAATTGACTTAAATAAAAAAAATAAAACAGTCGTGGATAACAAAATTAAATAATTCGACCTAAAGAAAAAAATTAAAACAACCAAGGATAATTAAATTAAAACATTAAATAAACAAAATTAAGAAAACCTAGGATAAGTAAAATATAAAGGAGTTGGTGAAAAAAAAGACTAAAATACAAAGGCATTTAATCGAGAATTATTTTGAATTGATTTCTTTTTTTGTAAGTAGAAATGCTAAACCGACTGCAGTTTGAGAAGAAAAAAAATAGTAAAATGAGTCGGAAATTAAAGACCACTCATAAAGAAAAGAAAGTGTCGAACCGAAAGAGTCAGTAGCTTCATCTTTCATCCCCACTACAATTTATATTCCATTGTCGTTACCTTTTTGTGTGTTTTGCCGACTGTTACCTGTAAAGGAGTTAAGGATCCATGTCCAAACCTTCGACTTTCTCTCTCTGCTTCCTCTAAATTCAGAAACTTCAAATACCCCTTTTTTTTATTTAGCTTTCTCTCGATCTAGTGAAGAAACCGACTTGAGCAAGGAGTTAAAAAAAAAAACAAAGTACGCGACTTTCAGCCATGGAAGCTATAAGAAAACAAGCAGCCAAGCTCAGAGAGCAAGTTGCAAGGCAACAGCAAGTGGGTTTCTTTTCTCTTTTTAGATTTATGTGTTGTTAGATTTATTCCGGAGATAAATCTGGAAAATTGATTATGTGGGTTTCAATAAAAGTGGAATCTTGGATGTGCTCATGTTTAATTTTATAGTCTGGGGGGGGGGGGGGGGGGGGGGGGGGGGGGCAGATAGGATTGACTGACGTAGGAATTGGTAGACCCTTTGCTTGTTTTAGAATCAATCAAGTTTGCCTTTTTACAGTGATTTTTTTAAGCTCTATGATTACGTTATCATTTCAGACAAGATTTGTGTAGGTTTCTTTCTTTTGTGTAAAAGTTCCTGTTATTGTGCAGGCGGTTTTGAAGCATTTAGGGCATGTTAACGCGGATGCTGTGGTTGTTGATGAAGAAGAGCTTCATTGTCATCAGAAACTTCAAGAACTCTATAGCTCTACCAAGGCTGCAAAGGTAAAAAATGATGATCTTTAGTGTTTTTCAAGGAAGATTTTTATAAGAAATCTAATTAGTTTCTTCTGTTCACAGCGTTTGCAAAGGAACATTGTTCGTGGACTAGAAGGGTTCATTGCAACAGGCACCAAAGTTGTAGAGATAGGTAAGTTCCTGCTTTTTTTTAGTTCATCTCATTTATACACTTCTTGGGATCAGATTAAGAATGTTGTATCCATAATAGGGTTGAAGTTTGCTGAAGATTTTAAGAAATATGGAGATGAGAATCCTGATGCTAATACTCCTCTCTCAAGAGTTGCTCCTCACTTTGGTACCTCTTATAAGTCTGTGGAAGATGGCAGGGAAACTCTACTTGGAGTTCTAAGTGAGCAGGTACATCTTTTGAGACATTTTCATTTTCATTTAAAAGTTTATAAACTTAAGCTTCAGTTTGTTTATTTGTTTTAGGTTTGTGAGCCAATTCGTACAATGATATATAGTGCGCCTTTGGAGGATGCAAGGCATTTAGTGAATCATTACGACAGGTTGAGACAAGAAGTCGAAGCACAGGTAAAAATTCTCTTTTTTTATTTGTTTCGAGTCAATTTGTAATTTAAATAACCATTTTTATAAAAAAAAAAAAAAAAAAAAAAAATAGGCGACTGATGTACTGAGGAGAAGAGCAAAGTTGAAGGAATCTGATGTTTCTGAAGAGGCTTACATGAAGCTTAAGAACTCTGAGTCGAGATTGGCTGATCTCAAATCAAGTATGAAAACCCTTGGCAAAGAAGCTACTAAGGCTATGTTAGAAGTCGACAATCAGCAGCAGAGCATAACTTATCAGCGCCTCCGTACTCTGGTAGAAGCCGAGATATCATATCATCGTAATGCTCTTGATATCCTTGATAAGCTACATTCTGAGGTCAGTAACTCAGCTCTATGATAAACTTGAGATAATGGATAGTGCATACTGATTTTGGATGTCTTCTTCATGTTCAGATGATTGCTGAGGAAGAAGGTATTATAGAATCATCACCAAAGTCTCTTCCTTTACATTTAGAGGATACTGTTTCTCATCCCAAAGAAGAAACGAGTGGCAGCAGTCACAGCAGAGAGATCAAATCAAATCACCAAGGAGAAACAAAGGATACTACTCCCCAAGAAGTAGTAACCAAACCCAATCCAAAGGACGACATGGAGTCTAGTCCTGAAGTTGAAATCAAATCCAAACCTCAGAAAGAAATTAAGTCTTCTTCTAGTCCACAGGAAGACATCAAAACCACCAATGGATCTGATGATCATCACAGTCAGCAGCAGCTTCTCAGTCAAAATGATTCCTACTTTCTTGCAAAGGTATAAAGTCTTTCGAAACACTTCAAACTACTCGGTCAAGAACAAGAGTTATCTGTTCTTGTTTTTTTTTTTTGACAGGTTGTGCACCCGTTTGATGCTCAAGCGCCAGGAGAACTGAGTCTAGCGGTTGATGATTATGTCATCGTGCGACAGGTACACCCTTTTCTAAACAATACAAAACAGAGAACAGAGAAAGATCGGTCTAATGATTCTGGTTATGTTTCATGAAACAAGGTGGCTGGGACAGGCTGGTCGGAAGGAGAATACAAGGGCAAAGCCGGATGGTTCCCGTCGGCTTACGTGGAAAAACAAGAGAAAGCTCCTGCGAGCAAGATTGTGGAAGCAAACCTCTAACCAGCAATGATCTCTTTCTACAACGTATGCATATATACACATACATACATCATGTATGATATGTTTGATGTTTCCACGAGTACATATGATATGATCATTGTGTGTTTTCTTACTTGTTATGTATCATCATAGGTCTACTACTACTCTCGAGTCGTTTTCTCCTATCTTAACGTTTGTTTGATGGGTCCTCTTTTTTCTTGTGTAATATTTACTCTGAAAATTGATAATGATCTTCCTTCTTATTTTGGTGTTTGTCTCAGAGTATCTCTTCTTGCTTCTTTTATTGGAGAAAATCAACACGAGCAGGTGGAGTTACAAGTTGAATCTGGTTTTTTTACGTTTTGAGTCTGAGATCTCAAATAATGGCCTGAGTCTTTTTGGTCTAAGTTGTTTATGTTAGTCGCATCTTTTTATGATAGGGAGGGAGCCTCATGTATGTAATATCACCACCACAAGGTCTGATATGCAGTTCTTTATAACTCAACTCTTTTAAATACTAAGATGCATGCGCATGGCTGTAGCCACCAATAGTCGCACAATCCACTACAGAAGCCGAATATGTGGCTGCTTCAGCTTGTGCTTGTCAAGCTATTTGGTTCAAACGAATGTAAAAACTTAAAGGAGGAAGGATATGAGGTAGAAGGGAGCACTGTCATTCTTTGTGACAATACTATCAACAATAAGAGCCTGGTGTTTCATGAAAGATGTAAGCACATTTTCATTTTAAATGAGACCTAGTTAATGATGGAGAAGTAAAAAGCAAAGCTTGGAGCATTGTGGGTAAATTGCAGACATTTGAGATTTCCTATGCTGAAGATGAAGCTAAAACTTAAAGGTGATCAACTTTAGTTTAGAGCAGGTGGAGTTACAACAAGGTGGAGTTGAAATTGTTTCCAAACATGGTTTGAAGACTGTTTCTGGTTTCGGTTGATAAAATTGGTAACTTTATAAGAATATTCGTCGGTAATAAAAGTTGATGGCTCCTCTGTCTTTTTGACAGGTCCTTTAAAAAAGGTTCAAGCTTTTAAAACGTGTCTCTCAAGAAGGGAGTAATCTGAGAGGGGAAGATGGGTTATGTACAAACTCCATCACTCATAGCATACAACAAGATGCTCAAATCTTTAGCCGAGACTAAAAGCTTCGCGAAAGTCTTGACTCTGTTCGCTCAACTGCGGCGAAACGCCTTGTATCCCGATAATTTCACCTTACCCATCGTTCTCAAATCAATCGGACGTTTGAGGAACGTTGTAGAAAGTGAGAAACTCCATGGCTACGCTGTGAAATCCGGGCTTAAGCTCGATCCTTACGTGTGTAACTCGCTCATGGGAATGTACGCTGCGTTGGGTAAGATTGAGATCACCCGCAAGGTGTTCGACGAAATGCCTGAGAGAGACGTTGTTTCTTGGAACGGGCTGATTTCTAGTTACGTTGGGCACGGGAGGTGTGATGATGCCGTTGCTGTTTTCAAGCGGATGAGCAAGGAGAGCAGCTTGAAGCCTGATGAGAGTACCATCGTGAGCACACTCTCGGCTTGTTCTGCTTTGAAGAATTTGGAAGTTGGTGAAGGGATTCACAGGTATATTGTTGTCGGCACAGAGTTTGAAACGAGTGTAAAGATTGGGAATGCGTTGGTGGATATGTTCTGTAAATGCGGGTGTCTAGATAAGGCTAGAGCGGTTTTCGATGAGATGAGAGGGAAAAACGTCAAGTGTTGGACTAGCATGGTCTCTGGGTATGTTAGTAACGGTAGGATTGATGAGGGTAGAGAGTTGTTTGAGAGAAGCCCTGTGAAAGATGTTGTTCTGTGGACAGCTATGATGAATGGGTATGTTCAGTTTAACCGGTTTGATGAAGCACTCGAACTGTTCAGGAGCATGCAAATCCTAGGTGTTAGACCTGATAACTTCGTGCTCGTCTCTCTTTTGAAAGGCTGTGCGCAGACGGGAGCTCTAGAGCAAGGGAAGTGGATCCATGGGTACATATGTGAGAACGGGGTTAGAGTGGATAAAGTAGTTGGTACTGCTCTTGTGGACATGTATGCGAAATGTGGGTGCATAGAGACAGCTCTAGAGGTTTTCTACGAAACAAAAGAGAGAGACACTGCTTCTTGGACATCGCTTATCTACGGTCTTGCCATGAACGGGATGTCAAGGAGAGCGATGGACTTGTACTACGAGATGGAAAACGTGGGTGTTAGATTAGATGATATAACGTTTGTCGCGGTTTTAACAGCTTGTAATCACGGTGGATTTGTAGCAGAAGGACGTAAAGTTTTCTATTCGATGATCCAGCCTAAAACAGAGCATTATAGCTGTATGGTTGACCTACTATGCAGAGCTGGTTGTTTAGATGAAGCAGAGGAACTGATAGATAAGATGAGAAATGAAAGAGATGAAACTTTAGTCCCTGTGTACTGTTCTTTGCTAAGCGCTGCTCGGAACTATGGGAATGTGGAGTTAGCTGAAAGGGTAGCGGCAAAGCTGGAGGAAGTGGAAGTTAGTGATTCAAGTGCTCATACTCTGTTGGCAAGTGTATACGCATCTGCCAATAGATGGGAAGATGTGACGAATGTAAGATGCAAAATGAAAGATTTGGGAATCAGAAAGTTTCCAGGATGCAGCTCTGTGGAGATTGATGGGGTTCCTCATGAATTCATTGTTGGAGATACATCATCTCACCCAAAAGTGGATGAGATTAACACTGTCTTGTCTTAGATAACTTATTAGGCAACCTAATAGGCTAATAGCAAAAGCTTATCTATTTTACATTTTCTAACTGCTGTTCTTGAATCATGAACATTTGCATCCGTGCTTTATGGTGTTAGTGCTCATGAGTTAAAAAAGCTAATGAATCGATACCAGTTTTACTGAGCTTCAGTAAATCAAGACTCAATCTGAATCTTTCTTGATTTAAGCAAATGATTATTTCAAAAGACATAAATGTGTAAGTGAAAGACTTTTGAAAGACATTTTTTTTTTAAACACTGAAAACTTCCATTAACCAAAGAGGGATACATTTGTGAGATACATTTTTGGGATACTAAGAACCCAAATACTATGTATGCAACAAAAAGGTTGTAATGTGAGATTCTTTGTCTTCCAACAACTTTTGGCACCCGAGCCTCAAAATTGCCAGCAAGCAGAACGTTGGTCGACTAAAATATATAATCAAATCCTAGGAGAAGAATCACGATGCGAATAGGAAACTGCTCATATGATGATATTTACACCGAGAATCCCAGTCCAGTTGCTCGCCATCATCATGGATCAAGGTTCTGTCTTTGAGCATCATTTGTAACTTAGCTTATAGTTGAATTCAGGAGTTCATGAGCTCACTCACAAGGGAAGAGAGTGAGGTTAAAAGACCAGATTTCCACATTTTCTACCATGCCTAGCAAGTAAAGAAAACAAGGGTTCTGCTAAGGAGAAGCTGATTGAGCCAAGACTCAGTATAAAGGCTCGAGTGATAAATGGAAGGTGAGAGTTTTAACATATGAACATCAGTCTTTTGATCAGACAGATTGGGTCCTTCTGTTATAATCCTTTGGATTGACTTATTGTTTGTCTCCACAATGTGGTGATTCATACACTCAACTTGAGAGATTAAAACGCATAATGATACCCGCAAGATCATTACTTTTTTACTTTTTTTACACGGGAAGTGATTCCTGGTGAATCTCCTGAAGACGAGAAAAGCAGAGCGAAACTGGATGCAAGTGTATCGATTAAGCATCCCTTAAACGCCAATTCCTAGTACATATTGAATCACTCGGCCAAATTCTATTTTTAATAATAATCTAAAACCGAGTTAATTTCTGACATAAAAGAATGGTGTTTACCGAAGAACTGAAAATTTCCAAACCGGATTCATCAAGCTTCTTCTTCTTCTTCGCTGCTTTCTAACAAAACAACATTCTTCTGTGTCTTAGCTCTCTTACTTGATCTGCTTTTACATGTCTCTTCCTTTGTTGCATCTTCAACAAGTTGTCCAGAGACTGCATCATGTCTCATCACTTCTAGAATCTTGTCTCCGTACTTTTCTGTTTTCAGTTTTCCTATAATACTCTCCAACTGCAAAAATCCAACCAATAAAGCAGCTTTAATAGAGAGGATTAGATATACAAAGACCAAAGACAGTCCGGGTTAATATAAAATCGATAACTCACCTCTTGTAATGAATCTGGTTTTTGGGAACTTATCAAGCCAATCTGCTGAGTTGAGAGGACCGTGTGAGGGAGCATGCTTCCATGAACTGCAGATATCTCTTTTCTTAGCTCGTCAAGCTTGGATTCTAATCCAGTAAACGAACTACTTCTTTTCGATTTCTTGTTGATCTGTCTGCTTGAGGTTTCCGTTTTAATCGTCTTTCTTCCTGTTCCAGATCACATTGTAGGCAAAGTTTTGTTTCAAGAGTTTTATCTATGAGAGTAGCGCAACCAAGTAATGATTCATCACGGGCATTATCAGATCCTGAAGCCCATTATAGTGTTCATTTGAGCGTGAAAAGAAGGCAATTCATTGCAACTCCTTACCTTGCAACAATTGGTTTGCCAACGGTCCCATTGTTACATAAGCATTTGTCGAGTATGGTGTGTGCTGGAATTCTTCTTTCTGCGCAAAAACATAACTCAGATACAGCCTGAAGGAAACTATCTTTAGTTGGGTTATCAAGTGTAGATACAATGACAGAAAACATGGACAATGATCTTTACCAATACCGAGTCAACAATCAGTTTTATCACGAGATGCTCTATCTCTTCTCTCTTTAGCTCAGCACCTAGCCGATCAACAACAACCAAAAAAAAAAGATCATAGAGCGAGGATTAAGGCATTAAAGATTGTTTGCCATTCAAAGTAATGAAATGAAGCTAACTTAGATCCTTGTGCTTGGTTCTCAGTTTGTCACCCAGCTGCAACATTGTCACTCTTTGATCCTTAGCTTGCATTTCTTGCACCATTGAAACCACGAGCTTAGCTAGGTCTGCAAAAGTCGTGACACCAAGAATTCTTCATGACATTACTCACATATTGGCTGATAGTTACTGAGAAATTGCTAGAGACAAACTTTTGGCAGCCAAAAAACAAACGTTTCCAGCTTATTTCAAACAAGAATGATGTCCAAAGAAACTACAGGAGAATATAAGTGGGACATACCCGATACATCAACTTCCTTGACCTCACTTGACCAGGCACAATTGTCGCACATTCCTACCAGAATGCATAAATAACGACCAGCACATCAGAAAATCTGGAATCTATCAATAGTGAACAGCTATAAACAAGAATACCGTTGCAATCTTGTGATGGTTCTCCAAAATGACGGAAAAAAGCACTTCGACGACATTTTGTTTTCGACTGCAACAACGGAATTCAGAAACTATAGTTCATAAGATATCATACAGTTTAGAACATTTCAAGATCATGACCCTCATGAAGCTAGACAAGATACAAGACTAAATGAAACAGCGTACCTGACAGTATCGTACTATATCATAGAGATTCTGCAGACCAGAATACTCGTAGAAGACCATGGAACTCTGTTGTACAAGAAACAAAAGCATCAATGAAATTTTAGAAATGTTTCTAGCACAAATAAGCAGGTTAGAGTAAAATTGATGCTTACCTGCCTGGGAACATCACCCGAACGGAAAAAGAGGACGCACTCAGATGGGAGGCCATCACGACCCGCACGACCACTCTCCTGCAGTAATGATGTAATGGTGATAAGAAGCAGCCTTATAACCACATCGATTTTCAATGGACAAGTGACTAGAACCTGATAGTAAGTCTCCATTGATTTGCTCAAACTGTGGTGGATGACAAACCTGACTACAAAAATTCCCCCATGTATCAGTTGGAAAAGGAAATAAAATCGATGATCCATAAAATGCAAAGGACAGTGATCTTTGGTAAGAACAATACTAACCATCAGGCTTGTTTATTCCCATGCCGAAGGCAACCTGAAAAGAAATAATAAGAGTTAATAGGTGTACATCACCGTGCCACAAAATAATGGAATGATAACAGGAGGAATACACATACTGTTCCAACAATGACTTGCAACTTGTTCTTACTCCATCTGTGAACATGAAACAGCAACAAGAATCAGGCAATGTTGCAAATTGCACATCACTAACTTAATCATCAAGAGCAGAGTCATGCTTCATCAGAGCTGGAATGACCTTACCGCATATGAACTTTTTCTCGCATATTTACATCCATTTCTGCATGGTAATAATCAGCAGAGATCCCTCTTTCTCGTAGTTCTCCTGCAATCTATCACCACTGATTGTAAGTGAAAATATCAAAGCTTTTCCTCCACAATCCAAGGTTCACGATATCAACAATCATGATGTGTCAGTTCTAGTTGCAAACCTGTTCACACTCCTTCCGAGAGAAACAATACACTATTCCAGATTCATTGTTAGAATATGATTCCCGTATAAACTCTGCGATCTCATCAACCACAGCTTTACCAACCAGCGACTTTTCTCGCACCTGCAAGACAATTTATTTGCTCATGTTAAGGCCTATTAACTATCCACAGCATGAAAAAACGTATATTAACAGATTTAATTACAAAAAGGGTACCGAGTAAAAGAGATTTGGCCTGTTAACACTGCTAACAAATTTGACGCATTTAGGAATATGAAGCATCTCTATCAGATCATTTTGGACCTTCTGTGTAGCAGTTGCCTGCATTAGAGACATACAGAATTAATTAAAAAAAAATGAAATATTCAACCTTCCAGAACGTATATAAAAGGTTGGAGAGATCAAATTAGAATAAAATTGTTCATTCTGATAAGCATATCAAGGTGGAGCAGGCTCCCCAGTGTTGACTGATTTAAACTCTCAGGAATGTAACATTGGGGAGAAAGGATGCAGCAAATGAAAAGAAGAAAATGAACGTACGGTTAAAGCCACCATGGGAACTTTGGGAAACTGAGTTTTAAGAATGCTCAGGTTCTTGTAATCAGGGCGAAAATCGTGACCCCACTGACTACAACAATGAGCCTCCTGCAAAGCAAAAAAAAAAGTAGACATTCAAATATTGGTTACAGAGTAAGAAATTAAAAACCAGGAAGGACTTACATCAATTGAAATAAGAGAGAGGCGACCAGCATTGTGACACTTTTCAAGTTTCGACATGAATCTTTTACTCTTCGATACCTTTTCAGGTGTGACATATAGTATCTTGAGTTCATCTTCACCCTTTTCAAGTGCCTTGTACACAAACTTCTCATTCTCCTTGCCAGAAGTAGAAGTCAGCATGTAAGCTGAAATCCCTAGAGCAGCCAAACCCATAACCTGAACAATCATAAACAATTAAGTAAACTAAACACTTGTAAGAAGTAGTTTGAAGTAAATAGTTAGCTGTCTCAGTGCTACAAAGTGTACCTGATCCTGAATGAGTGAAAGTAAAGGGCTGACAACAAGAGTTGTACCACCACGAAGTATAGCAGGAAGCTGATAGCAAAGACTCTTCCCACCACCTGCTGCCATGATCACCAGGACATCTCTTCCCGCCATTACAGCGTTAACTATCTGTCAAGGAAACAAGATTGAACATCAAACTGATTTCAAGTTTCTTGAAAGACATGAAACAAATGCAGAAGCAATAGTAACTTACTTCTCTCTGGTTAGCTCTGTATTTGGATATACCGAAAATGTTAAACCTAACGTCATCAGCACGTGAATCCCACTCGAATGGTTCGGACCAATTCTCTACAGCAATCGAGCCATCAGGACAAGAAGATGCAACAGGGGTTCCTGAAGATACTGCAACTGCTTTTAACAATGTCTTTAACTCAGACTTTCTCTCGTACAATCTGTCTTGATGCTCTATCAAAGCACTTATCTGACCTAGAAGAAGAATGATTTGAAACCGAGGCGTAAATTCGATGAAATAGACAAAAGAAAAAAAAAATGTAACCTTGAACATCGTTGATCTCAAGCTCTAGGCTTTGAAGCTCGTCCTGAATCGCTTCACTTTCCATTGTTTCGCCGGCTTAATCAGCGGTGTGTGTCTTTTACCTTCCGTCGTCGGCGTCACGGCTCTTTAGCAAGAGGTGAGCAGAATATAGTGGGTGTTATAAGAGCTGACGTTTTATAATGGGCTTTTAATGGCCCAGTATGTTTTTGGACGCTTTTTCAGGCCATTTTGTGTTTTATTTTTACTTTTTTTTTTCTGGGGGAGGGGCCTCTCTAATCCAATTTTGAAATCCAAATTAAAGGGACAAAAATCGTGTTTTTAAAATAGAGATTGCCCAAATAAAAAAAATCCGACCCGACGTTAAAAAACAGACTCGACCCGACCAAGATTCTAAAACATTAATCAAAATCGAATTGGGGCTTCTTCTATCTTCTCCCCTCAGGGGACAGACAGAGCGAGAACCTGAGAACACGACACAGAAAATAAACTTGAAATAAAGAGACATGGACAACGAAGATGGCAGAGAAAGTGAGAAAGAAAAACGAGAGAAGAGAGTGCAGAGGAGAGGAGACGGTGAGGGATGGCACCGTGGACGATCTCATCCGTCTTGCCACTCGTCTCTCTTTTTTCTATCTTCTCAAGCTTTTTTTTTTGCTCGATATTTTTAGTTGAAGTCCCCAACTGAGTTCGATAATGCAACTTGTTTTGTACACACGCAAAAGAAGAAAGAATATACATACACACCTATGAAGACGAGCCAAATAATAGTTTCATAAAAACTTGTTTTCTCTTTATCAACACAAACAAAGAATATACACACATGCTCGCAAAGACGAGTCAAAATGTTCGTCAAGCAGATAAGCACATTAAAAGGACTTGGCCTTCTCTTGTGCATCAGTGAGTGCTTCCTCCAAAGCTGCTATATCAAGCTTCATCATTTCTATTTTCACACAAAGACACTTGACATTCTCAAAGTGTCTAGATATCCTCTCTCCTCATTTGTCAACTTTTTTTCTTTGTTTATTCCAGTTTATTGTTGAATATTGGTTTAGATACGCCTGATAAAGTTGTTCTTGTATATGCGTATTCTTACACTATGCACCTGATCAAGTAAGAGCATTCCCAACGGTAAGTATATTACCACTAGTATCTACGAAATATAATATAATTAATAATTAAAATTTAAACCGCAAAAAAAGAAACTTAAATCAATCTTAAAATAGCATATATGCAAAAAGTATCTGCATTTTGTTGAGATTATCTCCTGGGAAACTTTTTGTTCACCTCTTTCCATTTTTTCTTACTTTTTATTTTTTATTTTTAAAAGTTTAGATATTATTTTAGGTAAGATATACTGTTGGGTTTCCCTAAAATAGCAGCCTTCATAAGATGTTTCTTTTATCTGTTCATCCTATAGACGAATTCTTGGGTTCACTTCCTAGGATAAACCTAAAGATTCAACAACCAATAGTATTTGACTATCTGATATTTGATATCCTTTAAAAAATGAAAAAAAAATATAAATATTTTTCAAATTATATTATGTTTTTAAGATAGAAAGATAAAAAATACTTAATAGTAATAGGTGCAAAAAATAAATAAATTAATATTGTTAACATCATCATCATAATACTACGCCTTAAATCCTAAATCATAAATCCTAAATCATTGACTAAATCCTAAACTCTAAAACATAAACATTAAACACTAAATTTTAATAACACTAAACCCTAAATCATAATCGCTAAACCCTAAACTCTTGGGTAAACTATGAACCCTTGGATAAATCGTAAACTCTAGGGTTCATGGTTTACCCAAGGGTTTAGGGTTTAGTGATTGGGATTTAGAGTTTAGTATTATTAAGATTTAGGATTTAATGTTTATATTTTGGGGTTTAGGATTTATGATTTAGGGTTTAGGGCGTAGTATTATGTTGACGACGTTAACAATATTAATTAATTAATTTATTTATTTATTTGCAACTATTACTATTTTTAAGTATTTTTATCTTTTTATTTTAAAACATAATATAATTTGATTTTTTTTTTTATTATTTTGTTTCCTTTTTTAAAAAAATATCAAATATCAAGTAGTCAAATACTATTGGTTGGTGAATCTAAAGGTTCATCCTCTAGGGTGAACCCAAGAATTACTCCATCTTATATTATTCTATTTTATTTTCACATATTACTGTATTGTAAGTTGTATACAATATTACCTGATATATTTTTGATGTTTGGAGCATGTAAATAAAATAAAATCATAACTCTGGTTAATTCAGGTGAATCAAAGGTGATTTTTTGGTACATAGTCCACGTTGAAGGATGTTTCTCTGGACAAGCTGCATAACAGCGAATACGCCTGAAAAAAAAAAGCATTCATGTTGTTGGCAAAGAAAACATATTCATTGAAGGAGGATGGCTTTTCTAAATAATGAACAAAAATAAGATCAAGACTGTAAGGATATGTTATATATAGTAACAATATCTAAGAAAACAACAATAAAAATAATCAAAGAATTGAAGGTCTATATATTTTCATAAAATGTAAATGACTAAAAGTGGATAACTGTTTTTTCGTAAGGAAGTCAATATTGCTTTTAGTGGATCGAACTTTTTAAAAACAGACCACAAAATTTAATTTAGTTTAGTTATCATGAACTTATCAATACCAAATCATTTTATATTCTTACATTTAAAAGAATTACCACACCCAAAACAAAAATAATAATAACCAAGAGGAGGCACTAGAATTATTTTATATAACTATCTGTCTGAATAACTTTTTATTCTAAAAGAGCTTTTAATTTAAAATTTAGAGTAAAAGTTCGTTTTTCTTCAAATCGATCCCTCTAAATTTTACAAACACGGTAAAAAAAAATTTAAGTTATTTTTATTTTCCCAAAAATGTTTTCTCTTTTCTGGTTTATGGGCAATACTTTTCCTCTTCTTTATTACAAATCCAGAATAACACAAAAGTCCAAAAATAATTATTTATATTTTCTCTTTTTTCCAAACTTTTTTTTCTTATTTATTCTACATTACTCTACTCACATTTCAGCGGTCAGACGTCCCATAGTTTTAAAATTGAAAAACATGTCGGGACCAAAACAGCCAGCAGCTTTAGAAGCTGCTACCCATACCGAATAAGTAGTATATAAAAGCACTACACGACACAACTACCTTTTTGCGAACTGCGTCATCGCTGGTGTCATTAATTCTTTGAATCTTATCTAGTATAGTTGATACTAACAGCGAAGCTTTGCATAATTTCATAAGACACGTGATTGCATGATTCATGTAACCGATAGAACTCTAATAGCTCCAAATTAAAGCGGCGCATTGAAACAAACGATGTAGAGCTAGCGTAGAGAATGGAACAACAAATTGTGTATAGTGGGAAGTGCGTGCCAGACGAAACGATGGGAATAAACATATAAATCAGAACGAGCAAGATAGTTCAGAGTCGAGATAACTTAGTTGTTTGGTCAACAAGATTCTTTTTTGGGAGGAAGTTTTTTTTTTTTTTTTTTTTTTTGGGAGAAAGTTTGAGTTCTTGTTACCGAATTTAGGTTTTTTTAAAAAAAATTGGCACCAATGACCATAAACAAAAAAATAATTAGCAAACTAACCATAATAATCTAATGGCTAGAATACATGGTGTATATTATGTATTAATTGCTCTTTTACCCTTCAAACCACACACACCACATATTCATCTCTTCCTCTCTCTCTGTTATTCATTTTCTCCATCACCACCACCATCATCGCCAACCCCATCTTTCTGTAACCCTTTTTACCATTGTCCTTTTTCACCACTATCACCATTGTTTTTCTTCCACCACCAAAGCCACTCATCATTTATTTACCTCCGAACACTTTTTCTTCTTCTCTTACATCTTATGTGGTGCTTTTTATTTTGCATCAATTTCGACAACTCAACCATCTTCTCTGCTAATCATATCATTTTTTTCATTTAGTGATTTTTCTTCTTTAGAAATGTAATATTTGTTTCGTTCTATTCTATTTAAAAATGTGGAATAGAAATATAAATTAACAGTGAGAAACATTTATTATATTTTGTTGTTCTATTCTTTTAATGGATCATTGGTTCACATTTATTGATCAACACTAAGCAATTACAAGCAACACTATATAACTACTATATTACTGAAGATCAAAAATAACAAAGAATATGTTAAACACCATGTACTAGTAATACATAAACTATACCATTTGGATAAACAATGTATTATAGTATTTGATATGTGTTAAGTTTAAGAATTTGAAACCACCGAAAAACTCCGGCGAGAATGTCATCAACTGCGGTGACAATTCTACCATCTCTTTTACCAATCATACCTTCTCCTTCTTCTGCTGATTCTTATCCTTCACGTTTTAAGAAGATACACAGTTCACATTAAAATGTAACATGTAGGTGTATTTTACTCTATTTGGCACACATATAAATAGAAATGTTCTCCATCTCTTCGTTCTCTCCATTAATTTCGGCGACAACTCCACTAACTCTTCTATAAATAATATCTCGTTTCTCTCTTCTTCCTCCTCATTTTCCTCATCTGCTTCCTTTTCCTTCTTCGATGGCAACTCTACCAATTCCTCGTATATGATTTCCATGATGTCAATCCTCCAATTGTTCAAATCTATTTCTTACGCGGCGAATAAAATTGGATTCTGTGATTACAGAGGAATTTCTAAAGTAACACGTCGAGAAAGATGAAACTATAACAAAAATATATGAATTTATTATTATATACTACATATCGCTCAAATATAGTATAGTATGTTTATACTTCGCATTTAGCAAATGTTCACGCGCGGAAAAGACGAAAGTGGTCCATTTCCATGCTAAATTGTCACATCACCCCTTCTACTTTATTACATGGTTATTTACCTAATATTTTTCTCAATATGGTTATCCTACCAATTCACCCTTTTTTTGTTATAGTATTTATTTGGCACAGTTCAAAAGCTAAATTAACAAATAAGCTAACTTTATGTATATGTTGTTCAGCAAATTAGTTCGTTTGGAACCAGTAAACCTTATATAGCATAGTATAATAAGTTAATAACCTCTTTCTTCATTTACTTCTTACCATCAAATAGATACAAATATGCATTGATAATATATGTTGTTGAACCAGAAGTATTAATATATAATATTGTGTCAAATATTCAAAAAAAATGGTTTCATTTATTTGTCATGCATGAGTCCAATTGATGTAAATAGTCATTCCTAATAAGAATTGAATATCTTGGACACAAGGCAAGTACTTGCTATTTTGTGTGTACTTGCGACTTGACTTGCCTTATACGAGTAATAAAATTTTCTGACTTGTATTTGACTTGTTAAAAACGAGTACTTGCTATTTCGAGTACTTGATCAAAAATGAATTACCTGCAAGTTACTTGCCTTACTCTATTACTTACTATTTACGAGTACTTGTGAACTATTTACGAGTATTATAAACTATTTACGAGTTTTTGAAATATTTAAGAACTACTTACTAAATAGTACTCTATTAGAAATAGACAACAAAGTTTGTTTTGCCTATTCTACTTAAAATTACATGTGAATTACTTTAAACGGTATATTTGTTATATTATAGAGAAGACAAATAAAAAAAATGTTCTCTAAACAAGTAATAACAAGTTATATAACTAAAATTTTAATACTTGTTACTATGTAATACTTGACTAGATGACGACGAGTATTTAAAACTCAAGATGAATACAAAATAAGTAACAAGTATAAAAAGAGTAATGAGTATTTATATCCAATCCTAAATGCAAGTAAAAGAAAAAACAAATATGAATAAGTAATTAATAGATCATGCAACAAAAAGCAAGTAATAGGACAAGTAACGGGACGTAACAAGTCAAGTACTAAAAATAATAATGATATTTGATACTTGATTTGGCCTTGCAAATAATGAAAATTATCGATTTGTTACTTTCTTGACAACACCGAGTACTTGAATTTTCAAGGCGAATACAAATCAAATAGTGAGTTTAAGGTAAGTAACGAATAATAATGTCCAGCCCTATGAAAGAATGCCTAGCATATAATCTTTTACCACTAAACCGACACTTCGTTAGTTGTCAAATATTCAGTAGTAACTTAACCTAAGCTAATACTGAAATCTTGCTCATTTTTACGATTCAATGTGTATGGCATGTTACTATATTATATATATATACATGGTTTTTGTTTAGCTTTTGTTTCTTTCTTTTCCTTGTCGAACAAGATCTCCTCGGTTTCTTCCTTTGATATTTTATAAGAGTTAAAAAAAAAATATATATATATATATATATTATAAAATAAAGGGAAAGTTTATATCTTTATTAGACAATAAAGAGCCCTTTATATAAGGAATTACATAGGTTCGAAACCCTAATACAATATGTGCTAGGTAATACAAAGATATAAGAATATAGGCCTTCGGATATGGGCTTTCACTAGACTTTGGTTTATAACACTCCCCTTTGGAAGACCACCTCCGAAGTGGTTTGTAATACGCTTTGGATGCTTGTCCATTAAAACCTTACCAGAAAAACCCAATGAGATAAAACCATGGTGAAGGAAAAAGAGTACAACACATATTACTCCCCCTGTTGGGTACATCTGTGGATGTCAGTAACACCTTAATAATTAGATCCACCAAATCCTCGCTTGAGTGAACTTGGACGGATAAACAACCTGTATCACTAAAATTAATTTACCCTTCTTTGGGTAGGTTAGTATCAAATGGACCCAAGTCTTTAGTTCCTTGTAGGTAACAAAAATATGTATAATCCCGTTCTAGTGCCTTTGGGTCGATCATGAGCTACATCTAGCTAATAGATTATGGTAAATTATTTATCTAGCCTTGTATGGCTCGCCAAATCCGTCAGAACTTTATGACACTTAGACATGGCATTTCGGGACCAAGGATCTCCTCATTTTCTTCATTAGGGCCAAAATTATATTTTCTAAACTGAGGGACCTTATAATTATGGGACTTGTCAATTCGTAAGCTTAGTCCATATCAAACTTCTTGAGCATGTTATATATGTATGTCATTTGATGCATAAGGATTTTCTTTTCAAGGTGCTCAATGTATAATCCAATATATAATCTTGTTTTCCCAAAACCTTTCATGTTGAATTCGAATTCTTTCTTGATGTATTCTATCTTTGGGAAATTTCTCCAGAGGTTCCTAGGATATTCAAGTCGTTTACATAAAGATATTCAATATTTTTCTCGAGAACTTGATGTGTTCGGTAGTTCGATACCCTCTGGAACTTTCACATAAATTTTGTTATCCAGTGGACTGTATAGATATGTATTTTATTTTCCAGACTTATAAGGAATCCAAATGTCGTTGCATCCACCACATAGGAGTATGTCTCCTTTATAATTGATTCCAGGTCTTGTTGAGAACCTTATGCAATTTCGCCATTCTTATTATGTTTTCTCACCAAAGACTTACTTATGTCCAACTAGTTTGACTACATCTCTTCTCTTAAGAGATTTCATATACCACGTCTTATAGCATTATCAATTTGCTTAATCAATTTCTCTGAGTAATTTCTCTGAGTGCACTCTATGATAGACGTTGGTTTCATGATCCTCGCTTTTGTCAAGCGCTTTTGTATTCAAATATTATATCATCATCGACGTCGATATTATTTTACTAGTTCCATTTATAATCAAGACATGACATAATGCATTTAGATCTTATTATTTTCAGGTACCTGAACTTTATTCATGGTCATGTCTAAGGTTTCCTTTGGACAACCTTAATTTTGGATCTGCCATTTCAATTTTATGCTCTTCTTATTTTCGAGTAATACATGTATGGAACCGTCTTATCTTAACTAAATCCAATATCAATTTTATTAGAGCATAACCCGCTGGTATATTTCAGTTTGGGTCATCAAACATGTCTGGCAATTGACTTGTTTAAGTTCTGAGAATGATTCATTCTTTGGACTCTTATTCTATATTTATATTTGAAGATCATTATTCATTCTCGAAATCGTTTACCAGCTTATTATTTCTCTCGTTGATGTTGGATATATGGATTTATCTAGTCCATGGCTTAGCCTTAATCATATCTCTCGTGGCCTTATGTATTCTTATGGAATTTATATCCAACGTATACACTTAATTCACTTTCAGATCCCATCTTATAACTTTGTGGTGGAGCAACTTATTTAAGTTCTCTATATGGGAACATTAATTCTTGACCCTTTATCAAATTCATGGGAGTCTCTATTTGTTCTTTGGCATTATGTGAACAAAATTTTGCTGCAACTTATAAGGATTCATATATCCACCGGTATCACCAATTACCCTTGCAAACTTATTGCAGATTTTGACAAGGATATGTACAACCATATGTCGTCACATATGATGGATGATCAGTCCATCCGTAGGTTATCAAACCCAC
The DNA here is from genome assembly GCA_018703725.1 of Brassica juncea. NCBI lineage: Eukaryota > Viridiplantae > Streptophyta > Magnoliopsida > Brassicales > Brassicaceae > Brassica > Brassica juncea. Next base: position 33,437,008 of record CM031941.1, read on the forward strand.
GAAATTCCTTGCTTATTTTCGAAATATCATGGTGAATACTCATATTTTCAATTCCCTTATTCAAAGGGGCAGCATATCCCAAACCATTCAATAGAATGTCGCATACTTAACCGGAATGGCATGACCGGTTTGCCAATCATTAATCTCCATATAATCTTTATGTTGTGCAATTTTGTTTTCAGATTTGATTTTGGCCGAGTTCTATTTGGGCTGTTGTTGTCGTGGATGCTTAACTTATTTAGGGATTTTGGGATTCTCTGATTCTCTCCCTCGAGATAATAACACTTAATGTTCATTTATCTCGTATTGAATCCCAAACTTAGGTAATTTAATATCAAATTTTGTTCTCTTAGACAGTAATTTTGAAAACATCATGTATTAAATAAATCAAAGTGTGCAACAAATAGCCATAAATAAATTAAGTCTAAGATATAGATTCGGCCAAGATAGATTATTCAAAAGACCTTGGCCAAGGAATTTTGGCCAAGGGGATTCGGCCAAGATGATTTCATTTTTTGCCAAGGTTTCACATTTGGCCAAGATAATATCAATTTGGCCAAGAGATTCTATTAGTTTGACTAGATTTCATATTTGGCCAATATAAATTTCAATTTGGCCAAGGAATTTCCTATTTGGTCAAGGTTTCACCTTTGTGGCCAAGGAAAATCGGTTAATGTTTATCTTTGGCCAAGCTTTTTCCTTCAGTCAAGGTCTTTTAAGGTTGGCCAAGAGAATTTAGACTTTGAATTTGATCAAGATTTAAGCTAGGCCAAGCTTCTACATTTGGCCAAGGCTTTAAAGATCATGCGATTGTTCATTAGGCCAAACATAAGTTTCGGCTAGGCCAAATCCGAATGGTTCTAGGATTCTTATAGATTTCGGCCAATGAGTAATTTTATAATCAGATTTTAAGTTTTAAACAAGTGATCATGTCTTAAATTTGGCCAAGATTTCATTTGGCCAATGCTTTGAGAAACGATCATACAAATTTTCATATGAACATGTATAGTCTTGGCCAAGCCAAATCCAAACAGTTTTAGGATTTGGTTAAGTGTTTCGGATCTGCTAGATTTTTCAGCATATGATTCAAGGTTTAAATACACATATAGGTCAGGCAATGTAATCGAATCAAGTTTAGCATATGATGAAGTTTTGATCCTACGGCCAAGCTTTTAATCATGCGGATAGGATTTTATGCAATCTATGTTTTAAACAAGCAAGACATCATTTTCAATCAAGTAATCAGCTAGTAAATCAGATTTGGATTATGTGAGCATGTGATTGAGCAAATTAAATCTAGGTTCCATGCTGCATGCAATCGGATTTTATCTTTAACAATGAATCTAGATTTTAATTTCTTAGCATGCGAGCTAGGCGATCAAACAAATCAGATTTTGGGTTTGAAGCATGCGAATCAGATTTAGTTAAGACATACGATTCAGATTGTAAACATATCATATGATCAAGCAACCAATTCAGATTTCAATCAGTAGCATGTGATCGAGGCAATTTCTATTTCTAATAAGATTTAATCATGCGATTTCAATTTCCTAGGTCTAATCGATTTTTAATCAATTAGCATATGAATAATTTCAATCTAATCATGAAATTTTATCCCTAAGTTTCATATGATCAAATTCTGGAATTCTAATTTAAATTTATTAAGTTTTAAATTTTTAGGAAATTCCAATAAACATGCGATCAGATTTTAGGTTAAATTTCAAATCCTAATTCTAATAGGATTTAGACACAATAACATGTAATTATTCTTAGTCTAATTATGCAACCTCAAACATGTAATTGTGCATGAAAAATTTCAAGTTATACAAGCATAAAATCGGCCAAGACAAAAACCCTAACAACTTTGTAACAACCTTGTAACAACCTTCCTATTTTTAAGGGTTCTAGGTTTTAGCATGCAATTTCAGTTTTAATGTTTATGTTTCGATTTCTAACATTAAAACATGTAATTTCTATTAGAGATCAGATCAAACAGTTAGGTTTTATCAATCCTAACATGTGATTAACAAAATCAGATTTTAAAACTAAACATGCGATTTAATTTTCTATGTCTAGTATGCGATTTTATTTTTAATGTTTATCATATGATTTGCAAACCTAAAACATGCAATTTCTATTAACAAACAGATCATACAATCAAGTTTTAATAATCCTAGCATGTGATTAGGTGATCAAACAAATCAAACTTCAATTAAGCATGTAATTTGCAATATTATGCCTAGCATGCGATTTCTAATTTTAAAAACATGCAATCAGATTTTCTTAAACAAACAATCAGATTTTAAAGCTTTAAACAGCATGTGAAAACAAGTTTTATAAAGTTTTCATCAAGGGGTTTCAATTTTAAAGCTATGCGATTTTTAGGTTTAAGCAAAAGTGATTCATAAACACATTAGGAATCGGTTTTTCAAGCATACCAAGTATGCGATCTGGCTATTGACATAATCAGATCTGAAACTATAGTTTTAGGTATATGATTCAAGTTTTAGAATTATTAGAATCATATTAGATAGTATAGGTTTATAGAATTTTTGGTTTTAAGCATGACATGCGATTTTCATATCATGCGATTTTAGGTTTTGATTAGTTCTTAGGTTTAAAACTTATGACCATGTTTTACTAAGTTTTAAACATATACTATATGATTTATAAGGATATAAATCGAATTATGCATTCATAGTTGGTTATGTTTTGATTTATATGATCACATATTAAGGTATATGCGATCGGTTCTCTCTTGTATGGTTCGAGTTTAATTACATTAAACTCGACCTCTAAGTAGTTTTAAAGTTTGAGATATTTTACCTATGAACTCTTTTTAATCTGAATGGAAAAGAGAGTTTGATCGCACGGGCAGCAACTCCTCTCGGCTTGAACTCCTTGTTGATATTAGATTTTAATTCCCTCGGCTCATGAAACAACACAGTGAGCATTAGATAACATGAACGCCATAAGCTAACAAGATAACATGAATCAACTAAGGTATGATAAACTTATCTTGCACAGGATTTGAGTTCGGCTAGAAAATCCTTGTTGGAATCGGATTTGGTTTCCAAAGCAAATCGGTGTGCATTGTATCTGTGCGTGAGGGCGCGTCGGTGGTCAGATCGACAAGCGGTTTGCACTGACGGATTCGTCTCGGCGAGGGCTTCGATTTGATATCTTAAACGTTTTCTGGGTTCTCACGGTTTGAGAGAACGGTCTCTTTGAAGTTCCGAAGCAGATTCCTTTGCGTTTAGGGTTTGATGATTTTCGGTTGAGTTGAAGAATATTTCGTGGGGGCTTAGGATCAGAGCATCGTGCTGATAACGTGTTATAAAATAAAGGGAAAATTTATATCTTTATTAGAAAATAAGGAACCATTTATATAGAGAATTATATAAGTTCGAAATCCTAATATAATTTGTGCTAGTAAATACAAAGATATAAGAATATGGGCCTTCGGATATTAACTTTCACCAGAGGCGTGCATGCATGGAAGTATAGCACTCCATCTCTCGTCCACGCACGGCTCACCCGACCCAATACGTAACCATTTGTTTTATTAGATTAAAAATATCTTTAGTCAATACGAAGCATTAATTTTCGTATCCATAATCCATACGACGGTCGTGACAACTGATGCACACAAATCAATTCAATACATCTATATTGTCCCTTAGTGAGCTGTTATTTTTTTAGATATTTTGTTTGTTGGTAAAATATGGTTAATCAAGACGTCGGTTTTAGCATTCCCAACAAGAATCAACTTATTATATTTATGTTTTATAACCAAATCAAATATATCTTGAAATCTTGCTAGGTTAGCCAAATGTATTAGAGAGAGAAAAGAAAGAAAAACCCCAAAAAAGATCTGATCTGATTTTCCGGCTGACGGTTTTGGCTCTCCTAACCACCATCGGTCGGGTTGTCCCTTTTCTTAAGTTTGGCTTATATGTCTATTGTTAAGTTTGAATTGAATCTCATCGTTGATCCTTCCATTTTTAGTTTCCATCATCGCATCTTTTATATCTGTGGTTATCCGGCTCTGTCTCTGGAAAGCGGTGACCTTGTTAGCATCGGTTTCATCGGCTCTTTCTCGGGGTTATCCCATTCCTTAATGATCTACGAAACAGATCTGCAGTTGATTTTCATGTCTCTCGATCTAAATCTCCGATGTTTCTTCTTCCCCACTCAGATGTATGTGGCGCATGCAAGTAAATCGAAGGATAAGGAGCGATTGTAGGCAGTTAACGTTCTTTTGCCGGGTTCATAGATCCGTCAGTGTTGTTGAATTTGTGGATCGAACTTTCGCGTATGCTGTTCAGGTGGAACGGCTTGTCTCGGTTCAACTTTGGTAGTGAAGGTGATCTGTCGTTATGATCGATGGTGGAGATCTTTGAATGGGCTACTGCTTCCGGCTTGGTTCTGATGGAACGCTGATTAGGTCTGCGGAGTTGACTCACTAGTTGGTCAAGATGTGGCGGTCTTGTGATGCGTGTCCTTGTTGGTGAGGACTTCAACACGTGTTTCGTCCACACTATTCTTTCGACGTGTGGTATTGAATGACGCCTCTTCACTTATGGGTTTAGCTTGATGGGCGTAGGGGTCGAGTGGTATCTTTTAGTTTCGCCCTTTTGTTTTAGACTTCCGGTTTTTTTTAATTTTGAAATGTGTTTGGACTCTAGCTTTTGGGCTTCGATCCTTTAATAAATACTAGATGGCAAAAAAATTAAATAAAAACTTGAAATCCAACATCAAAACTCGATCGAAAATAAAAGAGAGTATATGTATCACACGTAGATTGTTTTTTTTTTTTGGGAATTAATATCCCACATAGATTTCAGATACTTTAGATACGGGTTTTAAACTTTTCTTCTTGGTCAACATGTTGCACGTAGACAATGAGTTTGAGATGAAAGATTACTAAGATACATGACTCGTAAGTCGTATGTAAATTCAACCATTATTAATACATATATATATATACATATATACTCAAATGATATAAGTCCATAGGAGAAGTAGGAGAGAGACGTAAAAAGTATATATGTACCCATACTGTTAGATACTTTGTATTACACATGTCATTGTCTAAATGGTTTATAACTTTAAAATTCCTTTTAATTTAATTAAATAAATAAAATTTCATAAAATAATAATTTTAATTTTTTTTTTGTTTAGAAACTGAGTTACATACTCATTAATGAAGTTGCTCTAATCTACTCTTTCTTCTAAAACCTATTTTCTTCGTTTCATTTTAGTTGTCATTTTAGTTTTGTGCATATATATTAAGAAAACATTTAATTTTGCATATTTTCCATAAAAAATATCATTACATATACACCTAAATATCATTATAAAAATATAAAGTCAATAAATTTTTCATTGAAATCATAAAACGACATTTATTTTGAAACATAAATTTTACTCTACAATGACAACTAAATTGAAACAGAATTAGTAATAAATAAACTTACTTAATATTCGAATAATATTGTTACGTAATTAATAACACGTTTATAAATTCGGAATCTATTTTCTTGGAAAAAAATATTGTATCTAATTTTTTCTTCGTGTATTTTCAACACGTCATCTTGGAAGCTAATAACAAATTTATATACGTGTGTAATATATTGTGGAGTTCTCTTTTGATTTAAAAGTTTGTCGTCAACAGGCTCCATAAAAATAAATAGCTCAAAGGACAAAAAATAAATTACGGACCTTATATTAGTAACTAAAAATGAATTTAAAAAGAATAGAACCGCACAAAAAATTAGAGAGAGACACTCTCTCTTTTTCTCTCTCCCTCCATCACCTTCACTCGTCGCTTCTCTTGCTCTCCGGGATGGCCGGCGGCCTCTCCGCCGTTGGTCGCCCCCTTCTAGGTTTCCTTTCATATCTCTTTTCCTGTTTGCTGACGTTTTTTCACCCTCTTTGCTCATTTTTCTATGGTTTTTGTTTGATTGCAGCTGGATCGAACGACTTAACCGGTGGTTGTGTGTGCTCGGCTCCCCTGCAGTGATAGTGAGGCTAGGAAGAATCACTTGCCCTCAGGAAGCTCTTACTCGGTGGTAAATTTGGAACTAGGTCAAGGTTGGATCTGGGTCAGCTTCCAATCACGGAGGGTCTGCAGGAGCTGCAGTAAGTCACTGTCTTCGCCTCTATGACTTATCGCTCCTCATGTTCTCCATCTCTATCCCTTGTCGGGTGCTTTACTTACCCATCTGGATTTGGCGATCTGAGATGAAAAGCAACTAGAGGCTGTCGCGGTGGACTTCTATTTGGGCTAGTTTCTTGTTGCATCAGGCATGGTGACTCCATCTGTTGCATGTTGATCGGAGTTGATTTGTCGCCACTCCTCTGATCTTCTCTTTTCCAGAAGAAGGTTCACCTAACTGTGCTCTGCCTCACCCCTGTTTTGAAGCCGAAATCTTTTCAGTCTATTTCTTGTGGTAAGTGACCGGAGTTAAGAGCCATAAACCTCCGCTTGATTCTTCTAGTGTGGCTCCATTCTTTATCTGCTGGCATCTGCTCATCGGATGAGGGTTTTCAGTAACAGCTGGGTTATTCTCTGGAGTTTCTTCAACGTCTGGAGTGGACCCTTCCGGGTGATGGCCGAACCGAGACCTTGCCAACCCCACTTTGCCTATTATCTTCTCGGGTCGCTTTCGGAAGAGTCATTGGTTCCTTGAATTATTCTCCGGTTGATTTCTCTTTGCTTCAGGTTCCAGATGCAAGATTAAGCTATGGTCTATTGGATTTTTAATGCTTAGGAATTTGTTTTAGTTAAGCTTTAATCGATTAGATTAAATCTTATGTATTTGTGGTTGTCTTCACTCATTTTGTTTTGGTAGTCTCCACAGACATATTGCTTTGATTAGCTAACTTAGATGCCTAAGACTTTTGTATTTCAAAGCTAATTATCACATTGTATCATTACCTTGATAATGAGATTCATATACTTATCAAAAAAAAAAATCAAACTATACCTATACACCACACTAGAAATTAAGCATAAACCAACTAAACTACCAGAAATTTATAATATTTGAAAGACGATATATTAGATATTCTAAACAGGGCTGAAAGCATATGCTTCTAAAACTTATACCGAGGGCCGATACTAGTCATCAAGAGGAGAAAAAAGAAGAAAAAAAATTTAGACGAGATGATAAACAAAGAAAACATAATTCATTATCTAACAAAAATCACAACTTCTTTTCTTTTTCTCATCTCTCTATCCTCTCTCTTCAAAAATTTATTTCACCTTTTTGTTATATTACAAGATAAGCCCAAGAAAAACACATCTTCCTAAACTACAAAAACAAATTAGTTTTTTTTTAATAGAGAATAACAATCAGTTAAGACTTAAGAGCAAAAGACGACGTCAGAAGAGCAATTTAATTTAGATCCCACTCAATTGGATGATGATAAATGGGAGATTCAGGTGAATACCCCAATTAGGGGTTCAAATTAGGGAAAACCCATGATTAGACTCAAAGGTACTTTCTCCTATATTTTGGTATGGCCTTGACCGTTATATCCCCCTCACATTCTCTTCATCACGTGAATGTCTCCTTCCTCTGACACTCCTTTTTCCCTTTTCTGATTCTCTTTTCTCTTCAACTCTGTTCTTCTGACATTCTATTTTCTCTTGTCTCCACTTTTTTATACTTTATTTTCTATTACAGTTTCTTTTTTCCTACAATTTTTATCTTTAAAAAAAATTTAATTTTCTCTTCTTCTTCTTCATAATATAATTTTGGTATTTAATTTAATCAATATTGATGGAGAAAGTAAAATCTCAATATAAACAAATTGTTCTTAGTTACATTCATTATAATTTTTAATTTTTAACAGCCATCAACTCTATTTTTTCCGGATCCCATGAAAATGAGGATCCACTAGACCATAAATATTATTTGATAATTAAGTAAATATGGTGACATGTATAGAAGTTCTAATTGCGACGTACACCATTAATAATAAAATATTATTTAGTAGCTAATATGTTATGTTACATATATCCAATATATAGTAGAAAGAGTTACGCTAAAGGACACAATATGACTTGTCTTTACATTTAAAGACACATTGTTTTTTTAGAGCACTTTTTCTGTACGGAGGCTGTTGTCTGGGACAATTATGCCCTTTGCTTTTTTAAGAAGAAATAACGAAAAAGAAACTTAGTTTGTAGTGTGTGGTTTCAATGGCAATAAATGTTACTTTAATTTTGAATAGAGGTGGGTGTGTTGGTTTTTGTGAGTTGATTTGGGCTTTAGATTTATAAAAAAAAAAGTTGATCTAACGGCTAGGAATAAAACTTTGTGGAAGTAATTAATTGTGGATTGTAAATGTAGTCTCGAAAGTGGAAGAGAAAATAGCTTTGGTGTTTTCTATGTGAGATGGATGGATATGAGGCCAGTGGACAAGATATCAGTGGATAGGAGAACGGTGGACATAAAAAACCATGAACAATAGCTTTGTGGATAGCCAATTTGTGGATACCATATATGTGGACAGAAAAATTGGTGGATAAGAAAACTGTCGATAACATGATTTTGATCGCATGTTGGAGGAGGGACATTGCATTCCTTGTCTGTTTAAGAAAAAAAACTATTAAGCTTTTTTGTGGACACAATTCAGTGGACGAGGCTTCAGTGTTATGTGGATATGAAAATGTTACAAAATTTTCTGTGGACAAAATATATTTATATATATCCATACATATATTTTAATATATTATAAATTTTTATTTTATTATATAATTTTTAATGGACATATAAAGTATTTGAGTTGATAAGAGAATTGATGTTAAGGGTTTAAGGACATAATTAAAAAGTTTGGGACGAATTCAAGAGGATCTATTAACAAATTTAAGAATGTTGGGGTTAAATTGTAAATATCCAAAACAGGAGGACCATATGTATAAAATAGAGTAACTTGATCATTGTTGCTTCTAGAGCTTTCTCTCTGCAACAGAAGCAATGGCAAAGACTCTGGACGACCACCACTGCAGATTTCACTACAGCATCCATCACCATCTCCTCCTCTTGAGTAGTCACCTCCACCACTCTGTTTACACATACTTTTAGTATATATATCTTATTTATACACAGCACAAAGAGGTTTATCCGGAGTACATGTGCTTCTAGAAATCCCTTTATTCGGTCATATACACTTCATTTCTAATTGTCTTGTAATCCTTCTTACACGTGTTGTGAAGCTCTTGCAAGCCAGCAAAATGTTATCCAACCACCAAGGCATAAAGGCTGATTGTTATTAAGAGCCAATGTATATCAACTCTCCCATAATACAGTATATAACTACATATTTAATTTTGTATCGTACACTTAACATGCTAATTGGACGAGGTTTCATCATACAATTATGCCGCTGCATTTAAGGGATACATAAGATATAGTATTGTTCATTTCACTACAAGAAAGAAGGTCGACTCTGACCGAAATTCTGACCGATATATTTTCTGGTCAGAAAATTCCAACCGATTTCCTATGAAAATACAATATGGTCAGAAATTTCCAACGACAACTAACCGGACAGAAAACGGTTAGAAATTTCTAACTGTTTTCCGACGAAAAAAATTCAAATTTCTATCCGTTAGAAATCTGTTGGAAATCCGTCGGAAATTTCTGACCGAAACAAATTGTCGAAAATCCGTCAGAAATTTCCAACGGATTTCTGACCGAAATTCGAACGTTTATTATAGCCGTTGTATACCATTGGAAATCAGTCAGAAACGGTCAAAAGTCGGTCAGAAAATTTGTCTATAAAATCCAGACTCATGGAGCTACCCCAATGACAGATTCTTTTCTACAAAAAAAATTCTCTATAATACAAAATGTCTTCCTCAAATCATAATCAATATTTCAGGTCTTGGATGGATCAAAATCATCAAGATCCATGTACTGGACTTCTGACAGAAGAGTTTGCTCAGGGTCTTCAACAATTCATGGTATTTGCTTCAAACCAGCAGAGGACATTGGAAACGGGTAAGATGTATTGCCATTGTCCAATTTGTCAAAATCGTAGATTTGGTACTGTTAGTGGTGTATGGAAAGCACTTATACAGTAGAGGATTTATGGCGGGTTATAAAGTTTGGTATTCGCATGGTGAAACTGATTTGATGGTGAATTTCGGTAGTACTAGTGAAGAAAATAATTTAGGAGGGGTAGAAGAACAACAAGGTGGTTTAGATGAACATACAGGAACTGTTCAAATGGTTGAAGACAGGTATAGAATGGAGGAACCAAATATTGAACCGCATAAATTTTATGATATGTTAGATGCAGCAAAAAATCCGTCATATGATGGTTGTAGAGATGGTATTTCACCTCTTTCAGCTGCAACAAGGATGATATCTATTAAAACAGATTATAATTTAAGGGAAGATTGCGTTGATGCGATAGCTGATTTTGAGAAAGATATATTGCTGGAAGATAACCTTTCACCAGCTACATATTATGAGATACAGAAGTTGGTTTCTGGGTTGGGTTTGCCCTATCAAATGATAGACGTTTGCATCGACAACTGTATGCTATACTGAGGAAGGGATGTTGATCGTACTAGTTGTCGATTTTGTCACAAACCACGGTTTCAAGAAACAAGTCGAAATACTAAAATCCCGTATAAGAGAATGTGGTACTTGCCAATAACAGACCGACTAAAGAGGTTATACCAATCTAGAGAGACTGCTGAGGCTATGAGATGGCACGGTGAACACAGAAGTGACGGAGAAATTGCTCATCCATCAGATGCAAAAGCGTGGCAACATTTTCGGTCAGTGTATACTAGTTTTGCAGCCGAGAGAAGAAATGTTTACCTTGGATTAAGTACGGATGGATTCAACCGTTTGGAAGGCATAGGAGACAATATTCTCTTTGGCCGGTTATTGTAACGCCATACAATTTACCTCCATCTTTGTGCATGAAACGAGAGTTTCTCTTTCTCACAATTCTAGTTCCTGGTCCTGAGCATCCTAAAAGATCCGTTGATGTTTATTTGCAACCATTGATTCATGAGTTGCAAATGTTATGGGACGAAGGAGTTGAAGTGTATGATATATCTTGTAGGCAGAATTTCATAATGCGTGGAGTGCTTATGTGGACCATAAGTGACTTTCCCGCATACGGGATGTTTTCTGGATGGACAACACATGGAAGATTAGTGTGTCCCTAATGTCAAGATAACACAGATGCATTTCAACTGAAGAATGGAAGAAAGACATGTTGGTTGATTGTCATCGACGATATTTGCCTCATGATCATCCGTATCGTAAAAGCACCACATTGTTTACTAAGAACAAAAAGGTGTTTGAGGGGCCGCCACCAGAAATAGATGGAAATTAAATCCTGACTCAGCTCATAGATTTTGGTGTGGAGAAGACAGCTGAGTGTGGTGGAAATGGGCATAATCAAGTTTATGGGTATGGAGAGCATCACAACTGGCACAAGAAAAGTATTTTCTGGAATTTGCCATATTGGAAGGACCTTCTACTTAGGCATAATTTAGATGTGATGTACATAGAGAAGAATATCTTTGACAACATCATGAATACCATTCTCAATGTAAAGGGGAAGACAAAAGACAACCTCAAGTTCAGATTAGACTTGCCATATATTTGTGCCCATAGTTCTCTTCATGTGGATGGGAGAGGAAATTTTCCTATGCCCATTTATTGGTTGGATGCAGCTTCAAAGCAAGAGTTCTTCGACTGGATTATACAAAGCGTCAAATTCCCAGATGGATATGCGTCTAATCTAAGGAACTGTGTTGATATGCGAGAAGGAAAGTTTTCTGGTTTAAAAAGTCATGATTATCATGTCATGATGCAGCGCCTTCTCCCATTTTGCTTTGCTGGCCTTCTTCCAAAAAATGTACATGAAGCTATAGCAGGTACATTTACTATTCACAAACTATTTCACCTATTATATTGTATCTTTTAATATCGGACGTAAATTTTTCTTTCTTCCAGGAATAGGAGCTTTCTTTCGAGATTTGTGCTCGAGATCATTAACAGCAGATGGAATCAGAAACTTGAAAGAAAAGATTCCAATAATCCAATGCAATCTAGAGATGATTTTTCCACCATCTTTTTTTGATGTTATGGAGCATCTTCCAATCCATCTCGCTCGAGAAGCAGAACTTGGAGGTGCTGTTCAATATCGGTGGATGTACTTGACTGAGCGTTCTATGCATCATTTCAAGAAGAAGGTGAAAATTTTAAGCCGAGTTGAGGGCTCTATTGTTGCACAAAGCATCAATGAGGAAACATCGCAGTTCGCTTCTTACTACTTCGCCCAGAAGTTCAGACCAAAAATCGAAAACCTTCAAGACATGATGATGGAGGCCAGAGACCACTTTATCCTGTCGAGGTGCCTAATATTTTTTCCCAAATTGGTCGATTAAGTGGAAGACGAAAAAACAGAAGACTCACAGAGCAGGAACAATTGCACTTACATAAGTACATTTTAGCAAACTGCGAGGAAATAATGACATATGAAAGGTATTTTTTTTTGTATCATATATTAAAAATCATATTTATAATTAAATTTATAACTAACTATGATTTCATTGTCAGAATTTACATGGAGCAAATAAGGGAGGCATATCCTAATTACACCGAAAACCAGCTTTCTGAACTTAAGGAACATGAGTTCGTAAATTGGCTCAAATTCTATGTAAGTTTTTTTCGACTCTCTTGTCTTTACTAATTCTGAACTTTGGAAGTTTTATATATGGTGGTGCATTACTTAATAAATTTGACTATTATACAGGTAAAGTTTCTCTTGTCAAGAGGAGATCCAATTCAGCCATGGTTAGAAGAGTTGGCTGTTGGTCCAAGTTTTGTTGCTATGTCGTACCCAATGTATTGCACGCGTGGATATGCTTTCAAGATTTTCCGCGAGAACAATACACAGCCAACTATAAATGATGGGATATCTGCTAGATCGGGTGAAATAATTTACTACGTATTTTGCGTGAGATATTGGAGATTCACTATCCGGGGATCCTTGATTTGAGGTGTGTTGCTTTCTTTGCTGATTGGTACAACCCGATTGCTGGATATGGTGTTCGGATTGACGAATTTGGAGTAACACCAGTTCATTCCAGAAGAAGACTTCCAAACTATGATCCGTTCATTCTGGCTTCACAAGCAGATCAAGTATCTTACATTCCGTATCCACGTGTGAGGAATAAACAAGACCCTTGGATCGCTGTGATACCTATTACTCCAAGAGGAAGAGTGGATGGAGTTTCAGATTCGGCAGCGATGCAACAATCCTCAAGCAATTTCATAGGTGACTTCATGTTGATAACAGTCATGAAATCGATCTTGTTGTTGATTTTACTGGCATTGGCGACAACGAAGTATTCTCAGATTCATAATCGGACAGAGGAGAGTTTAACGACGACTTTGATTCAGATTCTTCAGAATGTTCATCTCATTCAGATTAATTAAGAGCTTTCATATGTTTGGGAAAATATTTAATAATTTGTAATATAGATGAAAAAATATTTTATAATTTGTAACATTTCCAGTAAGTTGTAGTAATTTTTTTGAAAATTTATTTTGCTTAGAAAATTTTAAATATGTTTAATAAACGTTTAAAAGCCAATTTTTTTTTTTTGTAAATGAAATTTCCGACCGATTTTGGTTGTCAGAAATTTCCGACGGCTTTTTCGGTCAGAAATTACCAACCATTTCTAACCGTAATGTCGGTCAGAAAGTTTTATATATAAACACAGCAACACATCAACCCTAATCGATCGGTTTCCTCCCCTCTGTTGCCTGCGCCGAGCGGTCGCTTCTTTTCTCCACCCCGCCTGCGCCGAAATCGATCGGTTTCCTCCCCTTTGTTGCCTGCGCCGAGCGGTCGCTTCTTTTCTCCACCCCGCCTGCGCCGAAATCGATCCATCTCACCATCCGGTCTGAGTCGATCTCGCCGGCCGTTTGTTTCCAATCTATCGAAAATCTCAGGCAAAAGCTCTCTGTCGAAAATCTCAGCCAAAAATATGTAAGTGTGGGAATTAAAACTCTGAAATTGTTAGTTTTCATATGTAGATTTTGATTTTTTGTGGGAATTAAAACTCTGAAATTACATAGATTTTGTTGGGTTATGTAGTTAATTCTCTGTCAAAAACGATTCAATCTATTGAATCTCTGGAAAAAAAAAAATCTGGGAAATCACCTTTGCAGCTTTCTATATTTTATTTCCTGTAAAAACTTTTTAAAAATCTTAGTAGAACTTGTTGTTATTTTTGGATAATGATGTATGATCTATATAATTTTTATAATTGATTTCATATTTATTTATTTTTTTTGTTCTAAGTGTTAATTTTTATTGTGTCAAGGTCTTATGCGTATTTTCTCTCTGGTTCTATTCCATCTTCTTCATCTCCTGGTTTGGGTTCCCCTACTACCCAAGAAACAAGTGTCCCACAGACACAGCCAGCTCCCACATCAATCATCGAGGATAGGTTACTGAATGAGCTGTTGGTGGCACCAGGAAGAGAGTTCCTTCCTAAGCTGAGCCCATATAGAGAACCATATACTAGCTGGTAAATTTTTAATGTTTTATCTTATCATTTCTCTATTACTATGTGCTAATATTTTCAATTTTTTTTTTAGGTTTAGGCAAAGAAATCGCAATGCAATTTGCAAGTCTATTCTGAAATGCTTTCACAATCTCCTTGACGTCCCTTATCCGACTTATGCACATGTTCCATTAGAAGTTCAGAAGATGTGGCTTCGTTCTTTTGCGGTAAGATGTCTTTTTGTAATAAAAATTTGAACTCAGTTCTTTATCAATATGTCTGTTGTGTTTGTTTATTGCAGCAAGAATGGAACTGGGACCCTGCCATCACCAGTGAGGTACGGACAGCCTTTAATGTGCAGGCTAGAAAGCAGTACAAGAGCAACATGACTGAGTGGAAAAAAAGTGGAGGCTGAAGAGGATAAACCCTTAGGTCTGAATGGTGCTGTGTGGGAGGGGTTGCAAGCTTATTGGCAGCTCGATGATACTGCATCTATTGCAGCTACCAATTCTGGTAATAGAAGAAGCCAGCGTGGTGGAAAAGGTCAAGCAATACATAATGGTGGTGCTAAGACAAGAGAGGAACGTGAGATAGAAATGGTAGGTTTTATCATTTTTATTTAATATTACTAATTTATACATTGACCTCATATTGTTAAATCATTTGTGTTATACTGGTAGACTGCTGAAAGGGGTGGTGTGCCACCAGATTGGTTAGAATTGATGAGGGATATGCACACCAATAAACAAACCGGTGAGGTGCAAGATCCCGTTGCGAGAGAGCTGTTGGCAACTCTGACTAAGCTGAAGGAGGACAAAGAAACACAACTTCAGCAGTCTCAGTTGTGTGCCAATGATGGATCTACAGCTTCTAACATGCTGTCCCACGAAGAGATCAACCAAATGGTTCTTGAGGTATATTTCTACTTTGTCTGATGAAAAAGTAATTTATGGTTTTTACTAAATTTTGTTATTCTTATTTTGTAGCATGTTCCTGTTAAGAAAGGTCGTCGCTATGGTATCGGTCGTGTCTCGGAGAGGATCTCAACCTCATCATCTCAGCCCTCTTTTCCTTCCTCGGGTTTTGTCGAAGATATGGAACGGATGAAGACAGAGCTTGTTGAAGAGCGGATAAAAAGACAAGCTTTGGAGGAACAGCTTCTTACCGTGACTGTTGAAGAGCGGACAAAACGACAAGCTTTGGAGGAACAACTTCGTAACGTGACCACTTTCATTTCCAACCTTTACCCCGAGCAGTTCTCTGCAACTCAAAGCCAGCCCGAGTCTGAAACCCAAAGCCCCGAGGACCACGTGGAGTAATGTTTCTAGTAAGGAACTATGTTTTTCAAGTATTTTCTTTCGTATTGTCTTATGTTTTAATTAAAACATTTCCTTATGTGTTTGTTTGTTTACAATGTAAAATTAAGTATTTTATCAGTGTAGTTTAATGGACTTTTAAAAAGAAATTCGATTTTAAATTTCAAAATTTTTGTTTTTAACGTTTTAAATAAATTATTTATGATTTCAAACGAATTAAGCATTTCTGACTAATTTCTGACCGAAACATCCGTTAAGACTTTCTGACCGTGTGATTTTCGTCAAGATTTTCTGACCGAACATCCGTCAAAATTTTCTGACCGAACCGTCCGTCAAAATTTTCTGACCGAACCGTCCGTCAAATTTTTCTTACTAATATGTCCGTCAGATATTTCTGACCGAGAAGTCCGTCAAAAATTTCTGACCAATATTTCTGACGGACATAACCGTCAGAAATTTCTCACTGATATTTCTGACGGACATAACCGTCAGAAATTTCTAACCGAAAAAATTCGTCAGTGTGCGGTCAGAAACTTCCGACCGGTTTTATATTTCTGACAATATAAATCTGACAATCCTTTCCGTCGGAAATCCATCAGAATGGTTCATTTCTGACCATTTTCCAACGGATATGACCGTAAGAAATTACTCATTTTCTTGTAGTGTTTAGCTTGCAAACATTATACGTATCATAACTTGAAGATGATAGTATATAATTTATGGAAGAATAAAACATGTCATCAGGCTTCCTAGTTTTTCTAGTTGCACTGCAAACAGATTTGCTTACACTTTTTAAAGCGGGATCTCTCTGAAAAATGTAATGATTCATACTCGTCGTGACACATTTTTGACATTGGAAAAAACATCTTCATTAGTAGAGTCTAGAGAACACAAACTCAAGAAAATATCTTTGAATTTGTTCCCAGAAAAATCTCTTTGAAATATTCCACTACTAAGGATGTTATATTTTGATCATATTCAACCGGATTATTTCTTTTTTTTTTTGTCACAGTTTCAACCGGATTATTTCCATATTCTAAAAAAAAAAAAATTGTTACTCCAATCGAGATTGATTATTTTAAAAGTGGTAATTACAAATAGTGTTCTTGATAACTTAGTCAACTTCAATTGACTTAATTTGCATTAAAATGTCTTTTCTACAGAAAATACTTTTTTACATATTATTAAAAGATTTTACAGAGTAAGCATGGATTAGAATACACGACTTATATAATCACTATAAGAGCAACATAACGGTTGGTTTCTAAAAACTAATATCTAAATATAATTATAATATTATTTTATTCTAATAAGATTTTATAATGAAAATTTCTCAAAAGTCTGTGGCTCACAACATTACACATCAAAAAGGAGTGCGACGGAAATTTCTTGCAGACTGTATTTTAAAAACTTTTCTCACCTGTTTTCTCTTTTTTTTTTTATTATTGAAATTTTTTATTTCAAAGAACTCCTTAAAAAACTCTCACTGGACATGTTCTAAACCCAACTCCAATAAGATACTAAATACTAAATTTAATATAATTTTATTGTCAGCCAAATATTGAAAATGACACCATCTTACTAAATTTGGTGTTTTGTGAATATGTTAAAAAAAAATTTGTGATGATGTAACATTATTAATCACATCAAATATTTCAATAATATATTTTATTATTTTATTTATTTATGGGAAGATTAGTATTATTATTTAAATAAATATTTTATATTATTTTAAATTTTTACCAATAATATTTTGTTTATATTATAATATAAATAAATAAATAAATATTGTCAGTTACATCCAATTGTAACAAAATAAAACCTATTTATTGTGTACATTTATTTTTAAATACATAAAATTTTAATTTCAACCATTTTACATAAAATAAATAAATTAATATAAACATTAAGTAAAAGAAAAATAGTATGTTTAAATAAACAGTAAAAACAAAACTACCAAATTTGAATAAATAAACATAAAATATAATAGTCAATTATGAATACTAATATATTAAATGATTAAAACTAAACTATTAATAATATATTATATTGTAGTTAATCATAAATAACTAATATATTAAATGATTACAACTAAAATATTAATAATATATAATATTTTTTGGTGTAGAATTTAGTATTGTGGTTGGAGGTGAAAATCAAATTTTAACACCAAAAAATTAATTTAGTTTAGTTCAATTCTTCCTCTGTTTCAAAATAATGTATATTCTAGAGTTTTCACACTTATTAAGAAAATACGTAAACTTTTGATAATAAATGCATTAATTTTTGTGTTTAGCTATTTCCTATGATTTTTAAGAGCATTAATATTGGAGTTTCCAAGAAAGCCTGAGAAGATGATTGTTTGGGGTGGGTTTTTTGCACTATTCGCGGATCCTACCGACACGTGGCGGCCCGGGATTGGTGCGATTTTAGTTTTTTTTAATCAGAAAAGTAAAAAAAAATTAAGAAACCATGCTCTAACCAATCAAAATTCAGTTGACATAATTAATGTTTTTGAAATTTACAGTTTGTCATCACTACATACATTATAAAAATAAAATATAGATCTTTTAAAAATGAATTTTTTTTCTAAAACATGGATCATTTTGAAACGGAGGGAGTATTTAAGTAGATATTATTGTTAGTATTGTCTTAGAACATGTCTGACAAATAAATATTACTACCTTCGTTTCTAAAAGACCCATGTTTTAGAAAATTTTTTTTTTCAAAAAGATATATTTTTTTACATTTTCAATACGTTAATTAATGAAAAATTGTACATTTCCAAAAATATAATTGTATTTATTAAAACCTTAATGGTTCAAAATTATGGGAAATTGTTAATTAAGAAAATCAATGCATTGGTAAATACAATTTTATGTTTTTCTTAATAAGTGTAAAAAAATCTAAAACATACTCCCTGTGTTCCATAATATAAGATGTTTTAGAGATTTTTGGATGTTTCAAAATATAAGATGTTTTGATAGTTTTAAGGTACTTTAACTTTATTAAAAGTTGATTAACCAATAACATTTTACTGCATTGTTTATGATTGGTTAACTTATTTTTAATTTATATTATTAATAATATTATATTCTAAAAAAGTGAGTTTCTTAATTGTTGTGCATTCAAACAAAACATCTTATATTATGGAACGGAGGGAGTAGATCTTTTAGAAATTGAGAGAGTAATATTTTGTAACAGAATTAAATAACATATTTAAATAGAAGATATGGACCCAATATTAAAAGAATAGTTGGTATAAGGGCATCCACATCAGTGATACTGAGGTGGGGATTGCCAGCTGTATTTTATTTTATTTTTTTTTTTATTTTTTTTTTTTTCGTTTACTTTTTCAAAAAAAAAAAAAAAAAAAAAAAAAAATCCGCGAATCACAGTCCGCCACGTGGTGAACTCGTGACGAACCGGGTTCACCACGACGAACCCACGCGCGCCGAGTTCATCACTGTTCCTCTCGAAAAATGTGTGAACCCCCCCTTAAATCCTCCAATGGAGATGCCCTAAGAGTTTCTCCACAGATTTAAAGCTACTGATTGAGAATATGTCAACGTTCTCTCTCTTCACGTTCTCTCTCTTCCAGTACTTGTATTTTTCACTAGATCAGTTGTTAGTAGGTTTGGGCACGGATCGGATATCCGGTTTTTTTGAAGGTGTTGTGATTTGCTTCGAATGCCACAGATATCTAATTTTTCGATTTGCTTTGCTTCGGAAAAATACGGATATTCAGAAAATAAATAAATATTTGCGAATATTTACTAATACTTACGGATATCTGATCTGTTTTGATTAATACAAATAATCTTAAAAATTCGATACAAGTTTGTTTTATAAAATATTTTTTGCATGATATATAAAATAAAAATTAAAAGAAGTAGTGAATCTACATATTTAAAAAAAAAAAATTTAATTAACAATTATAATAACACAAAACTTAAGAAAAAAATTATAATTATCATAAATTTTCTCTCTTCTTTTTATGTAATACTTTTATATAAGTAATAATGTGAATATAATTTTTCAAATCATATGTTAGAATAATAATTATATACTTTTATACATTTAAAACTTTAAAATATAATCAAGATATACATGTATTTATATATTACCGGATCGGATCGGATATTCGCTTTCTAAAAGTTTAATATTTGTGATTTGCTTCGATTTTAACGGATATTGATTTTTAGTATTTGCTTTGCTTCGAAAGTTTACGGATATTCAGAATTTTCGGATCGAATCGAATCAAATAACGAATCGAATCAAATTTAACGGATAAAATGTTCAGCCCTAGTTGTTAGATACTTTTATTAGAAGGGTGCTAAAAAGTAACTCCAACTAAATAAAAATAATAATATTTAAATCTTGTCCAATAAATAATATTAAAAAAGTAAAGAAGAAGGAAAGAAACTATCAGAAAAAATATCTCAAAAGAGGATTTTTTTAATTGGTTGGACAGTTTCTAGTCACATGTCTAATTTTCAGTGGTATTAATTTTTGTTAAAATTAAAATGTAATAATTTAACTAAAAATTTACTAAGATAATAATATTCTACAGATTACACCATTCTACAGATTAAATGGTGCTCTTAGGATGGGATAAAATTTTCGATGAGTAGAAAATTGAATTTGATGGGACTTATTTTCCAAGAGTATGAGCAGGAACATTGATGTATTTTGGTTTTGTGTACTGAAAGAAACACTTGGTCAATTCAATGCTCCCGTAATAAATATCGTCGCAAATGTTTTCCGTATTAGAATTTTTACTTCGTATGTGTTACATGCAAGTGTTTTGTAGCATCCTTCAAAACAAAGTGAACTTTTAAACCCATGATCAAAGTATATGCTATGAATAAAGTCCTTGCTTCTGCTTTTTTTTTTTTTGAATATAACCTTGCTTCTGCTTAAAGAGATGTAATAGTTGCTCCAACTCCAACCGATGCCGAACCCCAATACAAAGGTAATCCATGGTTCTACAGTTTGTTTTTTTTTGTCAACGAACTATAGTTTGGTTAGAACTATATTTACAACATGCATCAACGAACTGGCAACGAGTGCAATCCAAGTAGTGGTATTTGCCATGAATTGTATCACAAGTCTTGTCCTTAAAGTGGATATTGATTTATTAATTTTCCATAGAAAAACATTTGTTGCAAAAATAAAAAGGTCCTACCGAGACATAAGTTTTTTGAGAAATTGTTTTCTGCATAGTCATTGGATTTAGTTGTATCTATCCATACATTCACATCCACATTTTAGTTACTTCAACAAGCTGTTCTATAGCTTCATTGTTTATATTAGAAAATAAGTTTACATTTCGGTTTTATAATTTCCACATTATCCAAAAATAGCTTTTCTATATATTCCTGAAATTTATTTATAATACTGTATATTTATTTATAATATATATGCTGTTTAGTTATTGACTTATTGTTAATTAAATATGTCAAACTTTGTCATATAAATAAATACCCACTTGCCTCTAATCATAAATGATGCTATAAATGTAAAATAATATTTTTATTTTTCTAGTTACCTTTATGTATTTATTATCGATGTTAACACTTTCCAACTTTCGCCTTTTTGATATATGGCTTTTCTCTCTACAGAACCTTTCCCTCTCTTTCACTACAGTTCATGCAATCTCATTAAATCCAAAAAGCTGAAGACAATTAACCGTAAACACACAAAGACAGAGAAAAGAAACTGAAACGGTCTGGATCAATGGCTACCGTCGCGGCGATATCACCGCCGGCGAAGCGAGGAAGAATCGACGGCGGAAAAGAAATCGCCATAATCGAAGGACTTCCCGACCACGTATCAGAGATCTGCCTTTCCCTAGTACGCCGTCCGTCACTACTCGCCGCCGTTTGTACACGGTGGCGCCGCCTCGTTTACTCCCCTGAGTTTCCACCGTTCTCGTCTCTCTACGCGCTTTTCGTGGATTCGAACTCGGATACGACTCGGGTTAACCCAGCTATCCGGTTTATGTGTTTCGACCCGGTTTCTTCTAAATGGGACCCGCTTCCTCCTCCTCCACCAGACCCACCTCTTCACCGGATCCTCTACCGTCATCCGTCGTTTATTTCATTTAACTTCCCGATTCAGTGCGTTTCCGCCGCCGGAAAACTCGTCCTCATCGCCGGGAGTAACCGAGAATTCTCTCCGGCGATCTCTCACCCTCTAATTTTCGATCCAATCAATTCTACTTGGACCTCCGGGCCACCATTCGAATCCCCGAGACGGTGGTGCGCAACTGGAGCTTGCGGCGGAGTGGTATACGTGGCTAGTGGTATGGGTTCGCAGTTCTCGCCAATCGTCGCGAAATCGATCGAGAAACTGGATCTCACGGATCAAAACCGAAGTAACTGGCAGAAGCTAAGAGAGATGAGAAACTCACGGTTTAGCCGTGAAGCCATTGACGCCGTTGGATGGAGAAGGAAGCTTTTGATGGTTAATGTAAAAGGCGATGCGGTTAAAGAAGGAGCTATATACGACGCCGTTCACGACGATTGGGAAGCGATGCCGGAGGAAATGGTGGCGGGATGGAGAGGTCCGGTGGCGGGGATGGAAGAGGAGACTCTTTATTCGGTTGATGAGAGGAATGGAACAGTGAGAAAATACAACGAGGAGGAGAGAGAGTGGAGAGAAGTTTCGCTGGTGGAAGGTGGAGAAGAGATGCTTAAAGGAGCTCAGCAGGTTACGGCGGTTGCCGGCAAACTTTGTGTTGTTACCGTTGGCGGAGGAATTTTGGTGGTGGATGTTATGGCGGAGCCGGCAAAGATTTGGACCGTGGAGAACCCTGAAGGGCTTGAGCCGGTTTCGGTTCATGTAATGCCAAGAATGAGCCGACAGGATATCAGCTGACGTATAATTTTTTGAAATATATTATTTGTTTCTTTTGTATAAGGAACTCTAATTTCTTCTTTTATGTTACAAAAAAAGAACTCTAATTTTATTAGATATTTTTATTTCGTTATTTCTGCGGGAAAGTGTCATCTTGTCGTTATTGTATCTTTAAGTCAAAGTCTTCTATAGTATATTTAATAATATATAAAATACAAATGCATAGGATATTTAATAATATATAAAATACAAATATATACTCCCTCCATTTCACTTTAGTTGTCATTCTAGATTTATACACACAGATTAAAAAAATTAATTTTTCATATTTTCAAAATAAAAATACCATTATTATACACCTAACCCTATTTCAACCAATAACAAAATAGAGTAGAGAATATTGTCAATAAATTTTGCATTGAAACCGAAAACGACACTTATTTTGAAACAAAAATTCTACTCTATAACGACAAATAATTCGAAACGAAGGGCGTATTAGTTTAGTATAATAATAATAATCTCTTCGCTTTTTTATTAAATGATTAATGATGTTTTAAAATCAAACACATATACTTAGAAAATATCAATTTATATTTTCTAGTTATTTATTTAACCATAAATTAATCTTATACTATAAAGAAGAACTTCACTCCCTTCTCAGCCAGCCACGTCAGTAATTAGTGCAACTACAACTCGACACGTCGACCTCTTTTTCCCCCTTTCGTTTATGATGCTTACGGACTCGACCTTCTGCAATTATGGCCTACCAAACATTAGGGCCCGTTGATCGTTTATTTAACAAAGTCAACCCTAGCCCACTATTCTCCTGACTATTTTCGTGAGTCTAAACCAAATAACATTATTGTTCAAAACATAATTGGGCCTGACTCAAGAATAGTATCTTCGTTCTGAATCGTCCCCTCCATAACCTAGATCATTTTTCTGGGCAGAGTGAAGGGTAGAGTAACGGCTGCGAGTTACCATAAGAGCAGGCTATTAGTCTTCACATTCAATCTCAGTAAACGCGAGAACCCACTACTTTTTATTAATTGACCATCACCGTCATATTCAGCTTCTTTGCAATCTCATACCTATAAAAAGCATCTTCGGCCTCATGGTTTTCACTGATTCAGCTCTCTTTTCCACTCGACATACAGAGACGAACCTTGAAGAACAAAGGCGATTAAAGAACAAGGGTGATTGCCCATATATGGCTTTCCGAACTGAAACCGGTGCGTCGCAGTCGAACGTTGTCAAACGCCTTCTCCGTTTCTTGGAAGCTGTGAATTTGAAGAAAGGTGGTGAACTTATTGGCGTCGATATGCTGCTTTGTGTGATAAGGTAGTATTTTCACTGCTTTTTGTTTAGTTATTGTAGTTACTTCAAATCGTTTTTAATGGGTCTCATTTTCACGCACATATATCTTCTTGCCTACATACATCTCTCATCTAAGCCTCATTATCGTCCTTCCCTAAACAGACAATTTCTTAGGAGCTATGTATGAGATTAGTGGTTTGATTTGACGAGAAGCAACAACCATTTCAAGCTTTCTGATTCAATCATTGCGATCCGACTCAACGAGTTTATTAAGTTGGTCGGAGTTCATGCTGTTGCTAATCCCATCCCAACTGAGATGTTCAAGTTCCGTAAGTTCCATTAAGTGATGGTGTTGACAAATCAAATCTAGAGTTGCAGGTACATCTTTCTATTTGCAGCTTCTATTCTCATTAGTTGAATGTTCAGACATCTCATGCCAGCCATCACTTCTCTTTCTGACATCAGGTTTGCGATATCAGGACAACATACAGTGATCACAGCCAGATAACTCAACGTGTAATGGTGAACATCTGAGTTGATATGTAATATCTCTCCACACAGACTATTAGATATTTTGTTTCATGTATTTAAATCACCACTTCTGCTAATTTTCTAAATAAATCACGTACTTCCTTGACAGCCTTTCCGAACTCCTACACAAGACTGAAAACTGGTGTCTGCCAGCCTAGAGTGATGATAATGACCATCATCAACACCAAGTTTGTAGGAGGTAATTGTTTCTTGGAAGAAAACCAAATATTTTCACGAACTTGGGTTTATTTGATCAATAAAGACCTCAATCGTAGTGCATATTATAAATCCTGTTCACACATAGGACCTTCTTCATCGTAAGATGGCTTCTACCCCTGCCGATATTCGCTAATCCTTCTTCTTTTGATCAGATTAGCATGCTTTCATCCCACCTCCAGGTTGTGTGCCACAGCCGGTGGTGACTCCACCAATGTGATGCAGTACGGTGGTGTCAAGAAGCTGGAGACTGTATTATTAGCGGAGCTGAAAACCTACGTTCTGGAGTCACCACCACAAATATGATTTATTATTTTCCACATTCTCAAGTTTCCTCATACTCTGGTCATTAAACCCATGTACGTCATTCCCATGCTTGCAATTGAGTTTCTATACACAGCAAAGTTGTTTCTATAAAAACTACAAACGGATGGTTTACATCTCCTGTATGAACTAATCCACCAAGAACATATCCATCGTTTTCTTCTATGTATTGGCTTATTGCACTCACTTTATGTTTGTCCAAATAAGGTTGGGACACTTAGTCAACCATCTAATTTTTTTTTGATCAATTAAGGATTTCTTTTCCTTTTGGTTCTGTTACTTAGTAAACAATTGTAGTTTTTAATATTACATATCTATCTATATGCAAGCACTCTTACCGAAATCCTCACTCGATATAAAAATGAAATTTAAAAATCCATTTACATTGTATTTCCGTCATGTTTATTCAAAGGGACAATTACGTAATGCAAACTACTTAACATACAGAGAAGTATTGTTGATAGTTTTTTTTTTAAGTGTTGTTGATGTGGTTCCGCTTAAAATTTCAGAGATTTGTGAATCTCTCAAGTCTATGTTGATATATAATGGTGGAAACAAATAAGTTTAGTTCATTTCATAAAAAATTCTAGATGCAATTATACTTTTAAGACGTTAGATTTGCGTCTAGAACATTTCATCTTTCTCGCTTAAATCTTTATCTTGCAAGCTATTACTTTGTGACAGGTTAAAGTCTAAAGGTCTTAGTTTTAAGAATTTGTTCGAGTCTTGAAGAGTTTTCTTTGCGTAGCTGCCATGCAGTTGGAGAACTAGGTTTTTTTTTCTGATGTTAGTACATCACTTATGGGGGGGGGGGGGGGGGGGGGGGGGGGCAAGGAAACTGGAACTGACGTTTAATTTTGTTGTTATTCCACAAACAAGTCGTTTAGATGTTAGCTTTTTGCAGTAGCTTGGTTGAGTTGGATTTGAGAGGATGCAAAACAAAAGCTGTGTGGAGTTGAATCTAGACATTGCAAGTTGTCTATTGATTCTAGGTGATGAATTAGAGGATTTTGTTATGAAGTCACAATGCTTGAAGAAGATTATATAGTAGCAGAGAACATGAGTACTGAGGCTGCCATGAAATGAGCTTCAAGTAAGTTAGTTGAAGTTGTTGCTCTTGATTCAGATGTTCTTTGGTAGTTACTTAGGTTAGTGTTTAAACAAGAAACTTATGCCACACACAACTAGAAGTCTAGAACTATCTATGTGAAGTATATAAGTCATTAGTTAAGTGCAAATTACTTTATCCTTGGTTTTCAATTTGCTTAGCTCTGCTTTGTTTAAGTTTTCCCTTTCAATAATACTACAACATTTATAAGATGTGGTCGTTTTAATTATAAACAGCTTCAGCAAAGTGCATATTTTGAGACGATGGTTTAAAGTTAAATATTCATATAATCATCTCATGTTTCGCTTCTTTCATAATCAAAAATTCAACAAGTCGTGCTTCCTAAGCTGGAGAATGAACATAAAGGATAAAGCAATTACATAACTGAAAAATATTCACCGGTGATTATAGAGAAAAGAACTGCGATAGTATAAAAAATTGCAAATAGAGTGGAATGGAAAATTCCCATATGACAGCACTGGAGGCCCAAATTGATTACTAACAAAATTACGAAGCAACACATTGAAAATCTACGTACAAAAAGAAGGGGACGGTCATTGTCTAATTTCTCATCGATATATATATTTTTCCATGTAGCATTTTATATATTGATAGTCAAATAAAATATCATTTAAATAAAAATAATTAAAGAGTGCAAAAGTTTTATGACTAACCACTACGGATCAACCAAGGAAATGTACAAATTCAAAAAAAACATATGACCCAGCATTTTCGTTTTATTATGAATATGTTAATTCCAAATAATAAAAGAAAATTTTAAATATACAAAAAGACATTCCACACATATATAAAATAAAATAATACAATAAAACTAAATAATATCCCGCCCGTAGGGCGGGCCAATCCTAGTCAATAATAAAATAGAATTTGAAGTATAAATGAATAAATGATCATATAAAATATAAGATTTATGATCTTTATATTAAAAATGCAAAAGTTAGCAAAAAAAAACTATATTAAAAATTGAAAATATCATCTAATTTGAAATTAAAAGTATAATAATAAAGGGTAAAAAATTACTTTCGCTCATTATTAATTGCTTTTTGAGTTTAAAAGTATACGAGCATGAGAGTTTATTGTGGTTGCTTTGGAGGTCGGAGATAGGAGAGCTTGAGGTGGTCAAGTCTTCAGATAAGTTTATTCATGCGAAAATAGGAAGTGAGATAGAGGTGATTAATTTAATTGTTGTGTATGCTGCTCCTACTCCGAGTCGTCGGAGTGGCTTATGGACTAGACTGGGAGAGGTAATTCGCAATGTTGTTGGTCCGGTTTTTATTGGTGGAGATTTTAAAACAATTGTGAGATTGGATGAAAGGAGTGGCGGGAATGGGAGGTTATCAGAGGACTCGCTAATGTTTGGTGATTAGATAAACGATATGTCCCTTATAGATATGGGGTTTAGCGGCAATCAGTTTACATGGAAGAGAGGGAAAACAGAGAGCACTTTTGTTGCAAAGAGGTTAGACAGAGTGTTATGTTGTGCCCAGTCCAGACTTAAGTGGCAGGAGGCAAAAGTAACTCACCTGCCTTTTTTGGCCTCAGATCATGCTCCATTGTACTTACAGCTCACGCCAGGGGTACGAGGGAACGCGTGTCGACGCCCATTTCGCTTTGAGGCGGCATGGTTGCAACATAGTGAGTTTCAAGAACTGCTAGTAGCCTCATGGGATCGGGAGATTGATACCATAGAAGCTCTGATGCGGTTAGGAGTGAAACTTAAGAAGTGGAATAGAGAAGTGTTCGGGAATGTTCAAATGAGAAAAGAGACGTTGGTCATGGAGATTAAAAGCGTTCAGGAGCAGATTGATCAGAACCAGACTGATGAACTGTTGGCAAAAGAGGGTGAGCTACTTAAGGAATTTGAAATAGTTCTCGAACAAGAAGAACTCATTTGGTTTCAGAAATCTCTGGAGAAGTGGGTTGCCCATGGAGATAGAAATACAAAGTTCTTTCATATGTCGACAATCATCAGAAGAAGGCGTAACCGGGTTGAGATGTTGAAGAATAATGATGATAGAGGAGTATTAGACCCACGTGAGCTTGAGGAGCTAGCTGTAAACTACTTCAAGCGGCTATACTCAGTGGAGGATGTTGATATGACACCACAAGACCTGCCGGCGAGAGGATTTGTGGGTCTATCCTTTCAAGATCACATTATTTTGAACCGAACCTTCTCTGCAGAGGAAGTGGAGAAAGCAGTAAGAGCCATGGGGAGTTTCAAGGCGCCAGGACCGGATGGATTTCAGCCAGTCTTTTACCAAATATGTTGGGAGACAGTAAAGCCTTAGTGGTTAGGTTTGTTCTTCTCTTTTTCGAAACTGGTAAGCTACCGGAAGGTACGAACGATGCTCTCGTAGTCATGATCCCGAAAGTGACAAAACCGGAGAGCATCACTCAGTTTCGTCACATTAGTCTCTGCAACGTGCTGTTTAAAATCATCACTAAAGCTATGGTAGGAAGACTGAAGAGTATGATGAGTAAGTTGATTGGTCCCGCTCAATCTAGCTTTATTCCGAGTCGTTTGAGTGCGGATAATATCGTGGTTGTTCAGGAGGCTGTACACTCTATGAAGAGAAAGAAGGGACGAAAAGGTTGGATGCTTTTAAAGCTAGAGTTGGAGAAAGCTTATGATCAGGTGCGCTGAGACTTTCTTGAGGATACGCTAAAGGCAGCTGGTTTGTCTGAGGCTTTGGTTGGAAGGATTATGGAATGTGTGTCTGGCCCCTCAAGAGGACTTAGACAAGGAGATCCTTTATCTCCGTACTTATTTGTGCTATGTATGGAGAGGCTTTGTCATCTGATTGATGAAGCGGTACAAGATAAAAAATGGAAACCCATACGATTGTCGAGAGGTGGACCTGAACTCTCACATATTTGCTTTGCAGATGATCTGATTCTTTTTGCCGAAGCATCAGTAGCGCAAGTGCGAGTGATAAGAAGAGTGTTGGAGAAATTCTGCAGAGCTTCTGGCCAGAAAGTAAGTCTTCCGATGTCTAAAATCTTCTTTTCTAGTAATGTTACTAGAGAACGAGGGGAACTAATAAGCCGAGAAAGTGGAATCTCATCAACAAGGGACTTGGGAAAATACTTGGGAATGCCAATTCTACAGAAAAGAATAAATAAAGACACATTTGAGGAAGTGCTGGAGAAAGTTGCCTCACGATTATCAGGTTGGAAGAAGCAAACCTTGAGCCTTGCAGGACGGGTAACTCTGACTAAGGCGGTATTATCATCAATACATGTGCATTCGATGAGTACGATTTGTCTGCCTATCAGCACGCTTGAGAAGCTGGATAGTCTATCAAGAAACTTTGTGTGGGGAAGTGGACAACATTTGGTCGCTTGCGACAAGATATGTAGACCTAAGACGGAGGGTGGGCTTGGGATAAGAGTATCGAGACATATGAACAAAGCCTTGATAGCTAAAGTAGGGTGGCGCCTGTTACAAGACAAGGAGAGTCTATGGGCTAAGGTACTGCGTAGCAAGTATGCAGTGGGAGATATTCATGACTTATCTTGGATGGTACTGGGTACAAATGTTTCGTCGACTTGGAGGAGTGTCGCAATGGGGATCAGGGAAGTGATTCTTGAGGGATTTAACTGGGTAATTGGGATTGGGAGAGAAATCAGATTTTGGACAGATAGATGGATTTCGAACCAAGCCCTTGAAGGAGTTGCTATTGCTGATCTTCCGGAAGGTTATGAGACTATAACAGCTAGAGAGTTATGGGTGGAAGGTGGAGGTTGGGACCTTACGAGAATTGCTCCCTTTATCACAGAGGAGACGCGTCTTGAACTTGCGGCAATGGTGGTGGATACGATTACTGGAGCAAAAGATCACTTGGCTTGGGGAGAGACCTCAAATGGGCAGTTCACAGTTAAGTCTGCATATGATCTGATCACACAGGATAATACTCCTAAACCAGATATGGGGAGCTTCTCCAGAAGTATGTGGCGAGTGGAGGCTCCAGAGAGAGCAAGGATTTTTCTCTGGCTAGTTGGGAATCAGGCAATAATGACGAATGTAGAGAGGTATCGACGGCATCTGAGCGGAACTGATGTGTGTCAGGTCTGCAAAGGAGGAATCGAAACAATCTTACATGTGCTTAGGGATTTCCCCGCGATGACAGGTATATGGGTTAGATTTGTACCCGCTACGAAGAGACAGTCGTTCTTCTCGAGGCCTTTGTTTGAGTGGCTTTACTGGAATCTAAGTAATACTGAAACAAAGAGTGGAATTCCGTGGCCAACAATGTTTTCTTTAACTGTTTGGTGGGCGTGGAAGTGGAGATGTGGGAATGTTTTTGGAAATAACTAGCTCTGGAGAGATAGAGTTCAATTCTTAAGGAACTTAGCCAAGGAAGTGATGTTAGCAAAGCTGGAAAATAATAAGAGTATTGTGCCTGGTAGGAGTGTTGAAGTATTGATAGGATGGAGACCCCCTAGAGTGGGGTGGACGAAGATGAATATAGATGGGGCATCACATGGGAACCCGGGACCGGCGACGGTAGGGGGGGTGATGCGGAATGGAGATGGAGAGTGGTGTGGTGGTTTTGCGATAAACATAGGAAGCTGCTCTGCTCCGTTGGCGGAGCTTTGGGGAGTATACTATGGTCTTGTGGTTGCTTGGGAGAAAGGTATTAGAAGGCTGGAATTGGAAGTTGATTCTAAAATGGTGGTGGAGTTTCTCATGACAGGGATTGGGAATGTGCATCCGCTATCTTTCCTGGTACGCCTGTGCCATGGCTTCTTGACAAGGGACTGGTTGGTTCGTATTGTTCATGTCTTCAGGGAAGCAAACCGTGTAGCAGATGGTTTAGCTAACCTGGCTTTTTTTCCGTTTGGTTTTCATAGACTTGATGTTGCTCCGTTAGATGTAGCTATGTTATTGAAAGAGGATGTCAATGAATCTCTCAGGCCACGACAAACTCGTATGTAGATTTGAAGTTTGATTTTTAATAAATATTGGGAGGCCTTTCTCCCAGTTTCACACAAAAAAAAAGTATACGAGCATGAGATTTGTCGTGATCATTCTGCCTTTACTATGTTTTATTTAATGGAGATCGGTGAAGGATACCAACTTATTAAAAAAGCAACTGCGATGCTAAAACGTGAACAAAAAAAACTTGCAGGAAACAAGAGTCGCGTCACATTTTCCTAAATTTTACTGTATTCACGTTAAATTTAAAAAATAACTTTTATATTTGCAATTTATTTTGACTCAGTTGAAAAAATCTCATTTTAACATCGCATAACCATATTTTGATATCACTTTTGTTACAATCCCGATCTGATCTGAGTACAAGTTGACTCGACCAGCTGTGCAACAATAATATAAGAATATGCACATCCAATCACTAGTAACTTAAACTTAATCCAAGATGTTTCAATTTGTATATCAACGCTTAATCTGAGATTCCCAGAATAAATTCAGATACCTTCGGCTAATCGCCTCAATACACATATCATAATTAGGTAAAACCTGAGATCTTACAACCCGACCGAATAATACCCAATAGTTGGTTTGTCTGAATAAGGATTAATATCATATGAATCCGTACTTTAGAAACATTTTGTATACTTTATATATTTATTCACTCAAAAACACCTTACACAAATGTTATAGACTAACCTCAAGATTATCTGAAAACAATCTTTATACATAAGATATATCAAAATACCAATGTAAGGATAACAAAACGTTGGTTAATGATATTCCTTCCCGTCATAGAGTAAAAGTTTCCCGCCTACTGGTCACCTGCATAACAAATGAATCATGAGTAATTAATTTAGCTAGTGAATCTAGCCGAACACCCTCAACACATAACAACAATAACCCGAGTAATCAACAACATTTTTATGCAGTGAAAACATATTTCATATCCATTATAAATATATATATATATATATATATAAGACCTTTGATTCTATGAATGTGAATCTTCTCTCTATATATAATATGCTAAACCCAAAATTACAGAGACTAAGAGTTTAGTGGGTAAATTAATAAATAAAAAATTATCACGTCGGTAAGCATGTTATGAACATCCAACACTGGATCGTTACCCAGTACACAGTCCTAGACTGTAATCCTGAAACTCCTTGTCTTCGTACATCCTGGTTCACCACGATTTCTCTCTTACGGGGAGAATTTGGAAATTGAGTTTATAATAAACTTCACATTATCATTACCTCCATAATTAATCATATGTATAACAATTAATATTTGAGAACAAGTACTAAGTCTCGAAATAACCTCAATGTGTAGATGCAAAGATCAGATGGACATTCTGATACAGACGCAAGTACAGCAGCGAGTGGAGCAGAGTCTGCGACAGAGATGTGTACGTGCTGATGAACAAGTCAAGATGAAGATTGTGACTTGAAGAATGGAGTGCGAACCAAGGCGGAGTTAATGCGATGACATCTTGGGGAGAAAGCTTGAAGAGATTCACCTTGGAGAAGGGAGATCTAACGATGGGAAGTTCATTAAAGGATATTGAGAAGATTTAAGGGAACTTACCTTATTTGGGTAGATAGTGAATATTGGGTAGATAGGCATGGATACCCGACTTGGCTGTATTGTATATATAGTCATACTCGACCTGTGTATTAGGGCTGTCGAGAGAATTGTATTCTTAGCATAAGAGTGGAGTTCACTAAGCTCGTAAGCTAGTGGATAACACTAAGGGCTAAGGGGGAGAGGTTATAGAGATCTTGTATTCGATCTTAGGACGTGTGAGGCTATGGGAACAAGTCAAGAAGGGTCTTGATCTTGTTTGAGTTCTGTTTAAAGAGAGATTTGTAAGTTTGCTTTAAAAGAATACTAGTAATAACACATATCTTTGTAGAGATATTCTCTGGTGTACTCTGTACTTTACTTTGTGGGTTAGTTCTTGCATTTACAAGTGGTATTAGAGCGGTCACCCGTTCGATTATATAACAGGTGAGATCCTGCGGAAGAAATGGAGAACTATCATGAATTGGTGTCAAGCACAAGGGTGATGTTGGATGGATCCAACTATGGACTTTGGAAGTCACGAATGAGATCTATCATTCGAGGGATTGATGCCATGGCGTGGAAGTCGGTGACAACTGGATGGTCTGAACCCAAAGTCAAGGACGAGAATGGTGTTGTATCAAGCAAAGAAGAAGAACAATGGACAGAGACAGAACTCAAGATGGCGAAGTTCAACTCCAGAGCACTTTCTGCTATACATACCAGTGTTACGAAGAAGCACTTTGAGCTGATTCAGGGATGTGAGACAGCCAAGGAAGCATGGGAAATACTGCAAACTCACTTCGAAGGAACCTCAAAAGTGAAGATCTCACGATTGGATTATCTAGCATCCAAGTTTGAGAACCTCAAGATGGGAAAACATGAGTCGGTTGAAGAATTTAGCTCACAACTCAGTGGTATAGCTCAGGAATCCTTGATACTGGGAAATAAGTACAAGGATAAGAAGCTGGTCAAGAAGTTCCTAAGGTGTCTGCCATCTAAGTATATCGCGTACAAGGCGGCTATGTCAGTTTCTCTAAACACGGATGAGATAAGCTTTGATGAAGTGGTGGGGATGCTAAGAGCGCATGAAATGGAGATTAACAGAGGAAAGAAAGGAAAGAGAGTTGCACTGGTATCACAGAAATTAGATGACAAAGAAGATGAAGATGATCCAGTCAGTATGCTAGTCAGACGTTTTGACAAAGTCTTCCGTAGAGTTGAATCAGGTCAGAAAAGATGAAGTACATCACAACGTACTGCAGAAGGTGAAAAACGAACATCTGAGTCAGAAGAGAATGATCAGAGAACAGAGGTTTAGTATCACAAGTGTAAGGGGTATGGACACTTCAAGAATGAATGCCCAACTGTCTGAAGAAGAGAAATCAAGTGCTACAAGTGCAAAGGGATCGGACATACTCAGGTGGAATGTGTCAATGATCAGAAGAGGAGACGTGAGAAATCGATGATCAGAATTGATGAGACAGATTCAGAGGAAGACAGTGATGAGGAAGAGCTGGCCAACTTCGTAGCATTCATAGGCATCACAGAGTTTGTGGAAGGAGAAACTGACACTGACGATGATCAGTCGAGTGCAGATGGTGATGATGGAGTTGACTATCAAGAGCTGTGTCAGACAGTGGTTCAGATTGGTAAGGAGAATCTATGTCTCAAAAAGGAGAAAAGCTGGTTGGAAGATACGGTGATACATCTCAGAAAGGAACTCGATGATGAAAGAAAGAAAGAGGCAAACACCTCAGACCTGAAGAAGGAGAATGAACGGCTTGCTGTCCAAATTGAAGTGCTTGAAAAACAAGTGAAAAACGAGAAGATCCGATCATCTGAGCTATATGAAAAACTGGAACATCACTACAAAGACTGTCAGGATGCTTACTGGGTCAAAGGAACTAAATAAAATCTTGAGTCTGGGAAGACAGGATCAGACTCCTCGAGGTTTAGGATACACTGGGTATGGAAAAAGTGATACAGGACCCCTCAAGTTTGTTCCAAGCTCTAGACCTGAGGGAAAAATGACAAGTGAAGGTACTACCTCAAAGACTGTTGCAGAGAAAGTTAAGAATCTCCAGAGCGTACAACTACCGGAGATCCAGCAGGAGAAAGGATGCTACTACTGTGGAAAACCAGATCACATTAAGAGCTAATGCTATCACTATCGAGAGAAAGTGAATCAGCTGTTGAGACAAGGAAAGTATTGGTGGAACGGCTCTCGAAATCAAGTTTGGATCAGGAAATCTAACTTAGGACATACGACAGTGAAGCATACTCAACGTCCTTTATCCAGAAGTCTGAGATGTAGCATGGCACTTGTATCAGAAGCAATGGCACTGATGTCAGAAGATGAAAACCCATGGTACTTCGACAGTGGATGCTCTCTTCATATGACAGGAACACGCAAGAATCTCAGAGACATAAAACCACTGAAAGGGGGAAGAGTCACATTTGGAGATGGAAGTCAAGGAGGTATCAAAGGCAAAGGGAAGATAGTTGAATCCAAACCACCTCTGAAGGACGTGTTCTTAGTCAAGGGACTAAAGGGAAATCTATTTAGCATCAAACAATTGTGTGACGAAGGGTTGATGGTCTAATTCACAAGGAGAGATTGCAAAGCCATGAATGTGGAGAACAAAGTCATGCTACATGGAGTACGATCTGCTAACAATTGCTATGTGTGGCAGAAGGAACATCAGTGCTTTGTTGCACCTGATGAAACGAGTCTGTGGCACCAAAGACTTGGGCACATGAATATGTGGCACATGACAAACATCATCAAGAAAGATGCAGTCCGGGGTATTCCTCAGCTGGAGGAGACGGAGAAGACAGTGTGCGGACCATGCAATCAAGGAAAGCAGGTCAAAGTTCAGCACAAGCTGTATCAAGATATTCAGTCAATGGATATGCTTGAAATGATACACATGGATCTCATGGGTCCGATGCAGACAGAAAACATAGCAGGGAAGAGATATGTTCTAGTTCTGGTTGATGATTACTCACGGTTTACATGGGTAAGATTCATTCGTGAAAAGTCTGATACACTGGAAAGCTTCAAGACTTGGGTTCTTCAAGTTACAAATGAGAAAAAGAAGACTGAAGCAGATTCACAGTGATCATGGGGGAGAATTTCAGAATGAAGCCATGAGTAACTTCTGTGGGCAACACGAAATAGTTCAGCAATTTTGCTGCACCCAGAACTCCTCAACAAAATAGAGTGGTAGAAAGGAAGAATCGCACTCTTCAGGAGATGGCAAGAGCTATGATGCATGGTAACAATGTGCAGCAGAGGTTTTGGGCAGAGGCTATCATCACCGCATGCTACATCATAAACCGTGTGTATGTCAAGAGAGGAACCATCAAGACTCCGTATGAAATGTGGAAGGGTAAAACACCAAACCTCAGCTACTTTCATGTCTTTGAATGCAAGTGTTACATTCTGAATGACAAAGAGCACCTTGGTAAGTTTGATGCAAGAAGCGATGAAGGCATGTTCTTGGGATACTCAGCGAACAATTCAGCATTCAGAGTTTACAACTTGAGATCCTTAATGATCATGGAGTCAGTAAATGTTGTGTTCGATGATGTCACGACAGTTTAATGGGAAAACGATGAGGAATAGAAGAAGGATGCAGCATTGGATGCATCAAAGGACTCATCAACTGAATCAGCAACTGACACATCGTCAACTTCAGAGTCAACACAAGAGAGGAGTACTCCAAATGTTCACAGAAATCACTCTTCAAGTGATATCATTGGAAAGGTGGATGAAGGAAGAAGAACAAGAGGTGTGAAGATCAACTTCAGAGAAATGGTGCAGGCTGCGTGCTTTGTCTCAAATATTGAGCCAAAAGATCACACCGAAGCACTCTCGGATGAATTCTGGATCCAAGCCATGCATGAGGAACTAGAACAATTCATCAGGAATGATGTATGGTAGTTAGTAGAGAAACCAGCTGATGGTCATATAGTTGGAACTAAGTGGATCTTCAAGAACAAGATTGATGAAAATGGGACTGTGGTCAGAAACAAAGCAAGATTAGTAGCTCAGGGGTACTCTCAAATCGAAGGAGTTGACTACGAAGAAACTTTTTCTCCGGTGGCTAGACTGGAATCTATCAGACTGTTCATAGGTATGTCATGCATCATGAACTTCAAAATATACCAAATGGACGTTAAGAGTGCGTTTCTGAATATGAAACTGTCTGAGGAAGTCTTTGTGCATCAACCCAAAGGATTCAAAGATGCAACCAGTCCTGACTATGTCTACAAACTCAACAAGGCCTTATACGGGTTGAAGCAAGCACCGCGGGCATGGTATGAGAGATTAACAAGCTTCCTGGTCTACAAAGGATACATCAGAGGAAGTGTAGACAAAACCTTGTTCATTCTATGTGGATGATATCATATTTGGAGGGACATCAAATCATCTCGTGGAAGCGTTCACACAAGATATGACAAATGAGTTTGAAATGAGCATGGTGGGGGAGTTGAAATATTTCCTTGGGTTGCAGATACAGCAGACAGAGGAAGGTGTCTTCATCTCACAAAGCACCTATGCAAAGGCACTTCTGAAAAGATTTCAACTGGATCACTGCAAGGAGGCAAAAACTCCAATGAGTTGCACAACCAAGATCTGCAAAGATGAAGATGATGAACCAGTAGACACAAAGATGTACAGAGGAATGATTGGAAGCCTGCTGTATCTGACAGCTAGTCGTCTTGATCCGAGTCTGAGTGTGGGGATATGTGCTAGATATCAGGTGAAACCAAGGAAGTCTCATCTAGAGGCAACCAAAAGGATCATTCGATACGTCAAAGGCACAATCAACTTTCGTATATATTTTTCAAAAGGATCGAATGGAAATATTGCTCGATACTGTGATGCAGACTGGGCCGGAAGTGCAGATGATCGGAAAAGTACAAGTAGAGGATGTTTCTTTCTCGGAAACAACCTGATCGCATGGCTGAGTAAGAAGCAGAATTCTGTATCATTGTCTACAACAGAGGCAGAGTACATTGCAATGGGGAGTTGTTGCACGCAGCTGATGTGGATGAAGCAAATGTCTGCTGACTATGGAATGGATACTGGATCATTTCTGGTCTACTGTGACAACAAGAGTGCAATCGACATATCAAAGAACCCGGTGCAACACTCAAGGACCAAGCACATTGACATTCAACATCACTTCATCAGGGAACTAGTCGATGAACAACAGGTAGTGATTGAACACTTTGTCACAGAATTACAACTAACTGACCTTTTCACTAAACCTCTTGATTTTAACCGTCTTGTTACTCTTCGAAACTCCATTGGGGTTTGTGAGATGTAACAAGTTTGTCTAAGTGTACAGGGGATGACGGAAGGGCTGATGCAGGGGCATCCAAAGTTCAGATTTTGTTCTTACATCAGAAGCAAGTAATGGAAAAGAGCTGCCAAATATGCCGTCATGATCTCAAAACGTACAGGTTTCACATCGAGAGAGCAATCAAATAACAATGGGAAGAAGATGTTCTGTGTTTCCCATCATTAAAAAAGGAGGAAGCACAAGAGAACTCTCAGAAAAGAAAAGAGAAAAAGAAAAGAAAAAGAAAAGAAGAAAAGAAGTAACAGCCCCCAGCTCTCTCATGATGAATAAAGGTTGAAAATTGAGTCAGGACATGATAAAGGCATATTTGTGTGAAAGCTAGACATGAAATAAACCTGATGATCAGATGATGATCTAGTAGAGCAGAAGGGTGCAACTGTAGCAGATGCTATGTCAGCCTCTGTTTGACACGTGTGTGACACGTGTTTTCTCATTGCTTGCATGTTTGACGTACTAAATGTTCTTTTGTCTAAGTGGTTGTGTCAGTAAAAGTCTTGAGTGAGACCACTAATCTATGTCATCAAGTGTCACCGTGGATTAGTAAAGATTCGGCCCAATCAAGTTTTTGTGTGGACAATACGTGCCGACATCAGAGAAAAGGAAAGAGAAATCGTGTGAGATTAAGTGGAAGATTTCAATTTTTGAAATTTTAAAAACTTCCATTTTAGAGAGAGTGGGAGATATGGCGAATATCTAGGAGATCATGGGGGTAATGAACCGAAAAGGAAATGATTACCCCTTGATAAACCCTACCAACTTATCTCTCTCAATTCTCTATGCTTTCAAAGCTCAAAAACTCAAAAGAAAGTTCTCTCTCTCTCTCAAGAAACCATGTCGATGAACAAGAACACTTCCGCCGCCGATAAAACTTTGAATCCACCACCGCTGAACCTCGTGGATTACTCCGAAGACAAAGAAGAACTGACAATTTCGCAGGGAAGTCAGACCTCTCAACCTATGTCGAATGAGCTTCACACTGCAGTGGAGCAATTGGAATCCGAGTCAGATGTGGAGTCAGATCAGGTAAAACTCACAAGGAAAAAGAAGAATGTTGAGGAAGAAAAGTCTGAACCAACCTCTGAGGCAGTTCCAGAGGAAGCTAACAAGACTAGCACCCCCAAGAAAAATCATGAAAAAGCCATCGAAGTTTCTTCAGGAGAATCTGAGGAAGAAGACGACTCTGAAACGACTAACTCGGAAGGAGTGGAAGAGGTGGAAATTGAAGATCTGGAAAAGGATAAAGGGAAAAAGAGGAAAGCTCCATCAACAGTACCAAGGGACATTCCGGTCAGGAAATCAGCTCGGAAGAGTTTCGTGTCGCAAGTAAAGTCTCACACTGGTGGTACAACAACTCATGCTGAGGCTTCATCAGTAAAGAGCAAGGGAAGACCTACAAGTGCTGAACACCGGCTCGAAAGCTTCTTGTCTCGACAGATCATCCCAGAAAGATCAGTTGATTTAAAATCTGAGGACCCATGGGGATATTTGGAAGTAATTAAAAAGAGACATCTTGAGAAGACTGTCACAGGTCTTGGAGGATATATTCCTGAGATAGTGAAGGAGTTCTATGCGGCTCTACCCGGAGAGACGACTAGAGGATCGGAAGTGATGGTCTCAGTGAGAGGTCAAAAGTTTGAATTTTCTCCAGCAATGATCAATGAGTACTTCGATGTATCACCTCTTCAAGGAGACGAAATAGAAATTGATGCAATCATGGATGAGGTAACCAGTGAAGAGCTTGCCGACTTTCTAATAGAAGGAACTCGTGAAATGAAGAATCTCACCACAAGGTCATTGTCTCCGTGCAAAGCTGCGTTGATGGTTCTAGCAGCATACAATTGGGTGCCTTCATCGAACAAGAATGCAGTCTCTGTTGATCGTGCTAGACTCGTTTATAAAATGTTCCATGGGGTTTGAGTTGACATTGGAGTGATGATCTACAATCGAGTCTTGAATCTCAGAGTCATTCAAAAGGAGGGAGAAAAGAAAGACACGAGGTGGCTGATCTTTCCTCGTACTATCTTTGGTGTTCTTCAGAAGCAGCACATGCTACAGAGGAGGCCAAGAGAAAAATTGGTTGCTGTGATTCCTTACAAGGACCCTCGTCTTGGTGAAGAGTATCTCAATAGTCAGGAAGAAGAACGAAAAGCAGCAAAGGAGACTCAGAGGAAAACCAAGAAGAAAGGAAAGTCTGCATCAACGTCAACAGCAGCACCTCCACCAGAACAGTCATCAAGCAATCCGCGTCCCAAGAAGCCAAGTTCATCTGGTTATGTGCCACCACGACAGTCTCCACAGTCTGCTGGGAAGTTCCAGATCATTCATCTCATAACAATTCCAGCTCCAGGACAACCGATCGATGCTGAAGAAGTGAAGCTGGCGCTGGATACAACCTCAACAGTAATCCACCAACTCTCGGTTGCAATGCAGACATTAACGAGTGTTGTGGGACAGATTGCTAACATGCTGTTTCCAAGTAAGTTTTCCATCTGGTCCATAATAGTCCATGATCTTTGAGATTTTTAACTCTGTATGCTCTCAAGCAGGGGGAGAAGAGGTAGACAATCCGCAGGAGCAGCACAATGACCAGGAGTCTTAGATTATGGGGGAGAAAATTTTAGTTTTCTTTTGGTTTTTGATTATGGGGGAGTGAGAGATAAAAAACTATGCTGGTGTTTTTCTTTTATGTTTTTGGTTATGTACTGATCTCTAACCCTTGAACCCACATGTTTTTTTAACTTCTTATTTTAATACACGTGTTATTCAGGATATATGTGTTGGAATATGTGTGGTTTTGTGAGCATATTTATGCAGGTACTTGAGAGGCATCCAAAGCTAAAAAGGGGGAGACTGTAGATGCAAAGATCAGATGGACGTTCTGATACAGACGCAAGTACAAGAGCGAGTGGAGCAGAGTCTGCGACAGAGATGTGTACGTCCTGATGAACAAGTCAAGATGAAGATTGCGACTTGAAGAATGGATTGCGAACCAAGGCGGAGTAAATGCGATGATATCTTGGGGAGGAAGCTTGAAGAGATTCACCTTGGAGAGATCTCACGATGGGAAGTTCATTAAAGGCTGTGGAGAAGCTTTAAGGGAACTTACCTTATTTGGGTAGATAGTGAATATTGGGTAGATAGGCGTGGATACCCAACTTGGCTGTATTGTATATATAGTCATACTCGACCTGTGTATTAGGGTTGTCGAGAGAATTGTATTCTTAGCATAAGAGTGGAGTTCACTAAGCTCGTAAGCGAGTGGATAACACTAAGGGCTAAGGGGGAGAGGTTCTAGAGATCTTGTATTCGATCTTAGGACGTGTGAGGCTAGGGGAACAAGTCAAGAAGGGTCTTGGTCTTGTTTGAGTTCTATTTAAAGAGAGACTTGTAAGTTCGCTTTAAAAGAATACTAATAATAACACATATCTTTGTAGAGATATTCTCTGGTGTACTCTGTGCTTTACTTCGTGGGTTAGTTCTTGCATTTACACAATTAGCAATACCAAATATTTTTTTAAGTATTTACACAAGGTAAACACATCACGATTCGTCAACAACAAGAGACTTTACTAAACAATCAAAGATTGTTCAATATGGTTCTATCATGCAACTCATACATAATCCAACAAACCAACTATCTAGACTCACTTTTCTCAAAAAAAAAACTATGTAGACTCACTTTTGATTTCATGAGATTGGTTAAGAAAGTCTAAACCCAAGCTTAAGTTAAACGTTCAACATTTGCAGATCACTCCACAATCAGAACGTGCACGAGGAAAGATCCGGTTGATCATTCCAATCTCCTCAACAACTGAACTCAAACCTGAGAATGATTCATAATTCAGGACATACCAAGACAGATTCAGAAAACAAAGCCGACAGGTTACCAAGCTTACCAAGATGACAAAGGAGCACAAGAAATTAGCCAAACTAGTTCAGAACAACTCCACAACAAACTGAACAAAACAGAGCACAAGGTACAAGGCCCAGTCCGTCGGTTCAGTTTACAACACATTCAGTTCATGAGACGGTTCAATGGAAATGATCAAACTTCTTGCCACAATAACAAATGATTTCCAAGGATGAACCGGACTTACCCATCAAGCTTCTGTCGGCCCACTGACCTGAAACTGTTTTACACAACTGATGATGAACTCATCTTGTACACCACTTCAAACTAAAGTCACGCCTAACCTGAAAAGCATAACAGCAAGCCAATGTCAAATTCAAATCAGGAAACAACTGGTACTGATCTTCAGATCATCTCAGGACTAAGCTAACCATCAAAACCGAAAGCCAAGATAACAGCTCAAGATCAAAACGGTTTGAACAAAACAGAATTCAATGAACAAACCGAGAGGGTTTACCAAACCGAAACAAATTCTCTTGGACAGCTTACCTCAAGCTCTTACACACACCAACGCTCACTGATTAAATTCAAAATAGGGTGAAAAAGGATCATCGATGCTCAGACATCTCCTCTGATTTTTTTTTCTAATTTGTTTTTTTAATTTTTCTCAGATTTTTCTCTCTCTTCATTTTTTTTGTCTGGTTCAGATCGTCCAGGAGGAAGAGATGCTGATATACCTGAGGGGAGGAGCTTAAGGAGAATCAGCAAATAAGGACAAAAATTTCAACTCATTATGGAACAGCTGGTGACCTGTCTCAGCTTTTCCTTTCCTTCCCACGAAGAAATCACCAAGCAGATGAAGCAAGCAGCTTCTGCATCTCACATAACTTTTAATGAAGCAAGCATGCAGGAAGAGAGATTGCACGACACATGACTAGTCCAACAAGCAAGCAGGTGAAAATCATGTGCATCACACTTGATCGACAAAGCAGCTGAGCGGTCCTTTCTGACAAGTTCTTGACCCGAATTGTTCGACCATCAGCTCTCGACTAACACTCACCCAGTACTCGACCAAACATACTACTTCCATCCTATCTCGTCCAGATTTATCATGACCATTGTCCATCAACTAACTCTCAACTGGAAAAAT
Source organism: Brassica juncea (assembly GCA_018703725.1). Lineage (NCBI taxonomy): Eukaryota > Viridiplantae > Streptophyta > Magnoliopsida > Brassicales > Brassicaceae > Brassica > Brassica juncea. Next base: position 33,480,142 of record CM031941.1, read on the forward strand.
CGCGGAATGGTGTCCAACCATTTAGACGGCCAGGTCGGGATATTTAACTTATTGCTGATTTTTCTTTTAATTCTGATCGACCAACTTCGAACTGATCTTACAGAATTTTTTTCGACCACAATCTTATCCCCTGGTGAGATTCATAGATAAAAATAACTGTTTATTGGAAGATCGTATCCAATCAACAATCATGGAGTTAACCGAGGACCATAGATCAAAATTTGGATCATCGATAGAAGGTTTAATTATTGTTCCATCTAAACCCTAATTTTCTTTTGGCTCACTTTGCCCATGTTACCTTGCTCAACTTGACGCTGCTTTTACTTGCAGCAGAGTCTTCTTCACCAGCCATCAACTTGATGAGCTAATGTTTCTTTAACACTGAGATTTTAAAAAATGATTTTAGGTTTCAGGATTTTAATGTTTTGATACCATGTAAGGTTGAATTATAAACTATTAACTTGTATTGATATTTGATCAGCAATAGCTCTTGTTTATATTCACGACAGAAAACCATAAACCTAAAGGTATAAAGACTCTATTAGGACTTATCTATAAGACTATAACTAACATATTTAACTTTGAAGTAAATAATCCTAAGCATGAAGATAATCCATATGACACTAGGATTCCCTTACTTAATAGAAGAGTCAGAAAAACAAAAAAAAAGCATTGCATCTTTCGACAGACCAGCTTAACACAAATTCATTCTCTCTGACCTCTAACATGAAAGTGAGTCCAAAGACTTGCTTGCTTTATTAACATTGAACGAGTTACATATATAGGTAAGCTGGTTAGAGGTAAGTAATATACTCCTAGATTACAGGATATTTACAAAATTGACTAAGAATATCTGAGTATATTCATTCACCCTCCCGCAGTTAAGCATCAAATGTTTTGACAAGGCCCTTCGTAAAGATATAAGCATACTGAAACTCCGATGGTACGTGAAGAACCTTAACCTCACCCAATGCAACCTTCTCTCTGATGAAATGTATATCGATCTCGATGTATTTTTTCTTTTGATGTTTGACTGGATTGGAAGCCAAGTAAACGGAGCTAATGTTGTCGCTGAATATGAGAGTGGCACTAGTAATCGATCGATTGATGAAGTTCAAGTAGTAGGTTTCGAATCCAGCACGTCTCAGCCACTGTGTTGGCAACACCATGATATTCAGCTTTGGCACTGGAGCGGGGCACAATTGGCTGCCTTTTAGAGGACCACGACATGAGACTTTCGCCCGTATACGCAGTAACCGGAGGTTGATCGTCTGGTGTCTAGACACCCAGCCCAATCCGCATCAGAGTATGCAGTGAGTTGGCTCCAGGTTGATATGTCATCCATTAAGGGTGAGGACACTGCCAGTTACCATAAGGACCCTGCCAGTATTGTGGTGGAAAGTTCCAGTTCATGTACTGTGGTCGCTGGTGAAAGTTGTTATAGCGCCCTCTGCCTTGCGAGCCCCTTCTGTTACCGCGATTATTTCTCTGCTGGTGCTGGCGTTGTTGATTGTCAGTGGACTTTGAGTCAGGAACTGTTGCAACGAGAGCAGTAGATGACGAGGATGTGTCATTGTGTCGTGCAGTCCCTTTAAATGGCTTTTTCAAGCGTGTTTCCTCGAGCTCCAGCATGTTGCATGCTTGAAAAGTCTTCTTGAATTTTATTCCGGGGTTTTTGGTCAAACCTTTGGTTACGAGAGAAGACTTCTCTAGAAGTATTCTGACGGAAGACTTCTTGAGAATTGCTAATGTAACCTACACACACTTCTTGCGACAATAAGAAGAGTTCATGTGAACGTTCTCCAAGAAGACTTCTAGAAAAGTCTTCTAAGAAAAAGTCAAATATCTGTAAAATTTTGGTCAATTTGTAAAACTAACATGTTTATCATTGAAGATTTCTATAGAAGTCTTCTCTGGACTTTTCGCGAATTTTTCAAATTTGAAAGTATGCCAATATTTACAAAGGAAGACTTCTCAAGATGTCTGTTGTAGAATAGACTTCTTAAGAAGTATTCCTTCATAAATTTGCATTTGCAAAAAAGACCTAAATGGAAGACTTCTTAATCTCAAAGAAGACTTCTTAAGAAGTATTCCTTCTTAATCGTTCTTAAGAAGTCTTCTCAGTCAATCTTTATTAAACTTCAATTCTCTAAAATTAAAATAATATTTTAAATATTTTCTTGTTAATTCATGTATATTCGTCATTATTAAGGCTCTTGAGTGAAACTCAAAAGTTAAGTTTGTGATAATAGAAGGTTGCAAACATTAATGTTTATTAATTTTCTAAAGCAATGACAGAAGACTTCTTAAGAGCAAGCGTAATGGTCAGTTTTTGCTAAGTCGCTCGTGCAAAAGTAATTTAAATATTGTAAAAGAAAGAGAGAGGGACAGACAATGGGAGAGACGTGTGTTTTGGGAGAGACTTTTGGAATATTGGAAGAGACTTAAGTTACATGTGTCATCTTATGATTAATTTTTGTTTTTTATATTTAAATTTAAATTACATAATTGATGTATACCAATATTAAATTGCTAAGGTACTCTCTAGTGAAACTATTCCACTAATAATGCTCTAAGAAGTTAAGAAGTCTTCTCTGAACCTTTTTTTTGAAGTTGATGTTCTATCTTTGCTAATGTGTCTTAATTTGATCTTTTGCAGATGATTCGTGAGTTACCTATAATCTAAGGAGAATGGTTGGTGAAAAATAATTCTTGTAATTTTTGTTGTGATAATGTCAAAGGAAGATTTCCTAGGAGACTTCTAGTCCCAGAAGACTTCCCAGAATATTTAGTGAAAATGTTGTTTGAAAGTGTTATGTGTATGAACTTATATAATGTTTGATCTTTTGTGAATTTGACTAAGTTTTTTCTTAAGAAATTTTCTACTTTACTGTTATTAAATTTGACTAAGTTTTTGTGTTGTTATATTTTGCTATGAGTGGGTAAAACAAGCATATAAGAACTTTCTTGAATCAGAACTGATGTAAAAGGATGAAGAGATCGAGTAGTCCACAAGTAAATTCATGCACTTGTTTAAACAATGGTGTAGATACAATAAGTTATGCAACAAACAGAACTAGAACCAACAATGTTGATACATGAATATCTAGAGTGATCAGAATTCACACCTCTCCAGGGTGAATGATGGTCTTGTACTTCTTTACAAATGGAGAACGTGCTTTTTCGTTGAACTGAAAACAGATTTGCAAAAGATGGTAACCAAGTGTCACAACAGGAAATTCATTGTAGAGGGAGCATGATATGGAAAAGAGCACAAGAAAGGTAGCGAAGTAACTAATTACCAAAGAACTGTGCTATGCCGCAGCGACACTTGGCTTAACAACTTCGCATTTCGCTATGACTAGAGTGTTGGGCACACTGCCATCAGTCTGGTGACACAACCAAGAAAAAATACAAATGCAATGAGAAATATACACATATTCTCATGAGCCAAGTTTCTGAGATGTTATGGCAAGTAGGATGCATAAGAAAGTGAAAACCGTACTTGTTCTGAGAGGTAAAGACGCTGGCGATTCTTGTAGGTTGCTTGTTCGAGCTGTAGACCCCATCTGTGAAAGGCCAAACATACAAAAAAACTCAGTCAAACCCAGAAATCGAAAACTATGTTCATCTCTCCACATTTTTGCCTAATTTAACAGGAAATACAATTCAATCCAACATCAGATTCTCCAAATTAAGCGGAAAGATACGGTGAACCGAAACCCTAGAAGTAGATATAAAGAACCTACAAGAGAGGAAGGCCAGACGAGGTTGTGATTGGCGAGCCAGTCGTATAGAATGGTGAGAAGACCTTTCCACTGAGTGTACTTCTCGTCCACACTCTGCTGCTATGTTTTATTTCCGCTTTCCTTCATTTTCCCACCTCTGCTGCTGCTGCTCCTGTGTCTGAGAATCGTCCTTGCTATTAGGTTTCCGGCCTCTCTTCTTCGGCGCTGGAGTCACGATTTCTCCGCTCGCTGACGCTGTTGCTGCGTTGTCGCTCTCTGTTTTCCTTTTTTTGTCTTATAATCGATTTTTACTCTCTTTCTCTCTCTCTAGCTTTAGTGAATGAGACAAATAATGTATCTCTACGCTGGAAGCAGAGTAGGAGACTGTAAGGTAGAGAAGTGATGGTTGTGGTGGTGATTCGGAGAGGAATGTAGCGATGGGAGAGGAAGGAAGAGAGACTCGTGCCGTGAGCACGAAATGAGTTGAGATAGGGTTTTGAGTCGAAAGAGTAATCTTTTTTTTTTGGTAATTTTTTTTATTCAATTTTTTTCACTTTTAGATTAAAAAAGTGTAAAAGTAAAGAGGGATAATGTTATGTATTTGACTCCATTGTAAAGTCTTTTATAAGTTTTTCAGAAGTTTTCCATGAAGTCTTCTAGTGCATTATATGTTAGAAGAATTTTTGAGAAATCTTCTAGGACGTCATCCAAAAATAATTATTAAGCGGGAAACATAAAATTTTAAAATAATGATTAGGTGGAAAACCTAAATTCTACTAAAATTTAAGTGAGAAATGGAAGACTTCACTTCTTTGTGAAGTCTTCTAGGAAATATTCTAGTGCATTATATGTTACAAGACTTCTTGGTAAGTATTCTGGAAAGTCTACCAAATCCTATAATCAAATAACTAACTAAATAACAAAAAATACTTCACTAAATTTAAAATCAAATTATAAAGTGTTTAATATTCAAAAGATTATACACATATAGGTCAAATTTATTTATTTAAGAAAAAGAAAATTAAGATTTCAAAATCCCGCTATAAAAATACAAATAATACTATAACATATATTACCAAACCCTAAACCAAAGACTATCATGACTTAATCTACATTCACTCACCTATGTTGAAAACAATTTACTTTTAGTAAACATAAATTTATAGTATTTAGAAATGTTTATAATTAAATGATTTGGATCTTTTCCTTACCAAAATATATTTATAAAATTTATAATTTATTTTTAAGATCTAATACATGAGAAGACTTTTCCCTAGAACACTTCGCATTAGGCGGGAAACCTAAATTTCTAAATTAATGATTAGGCGGAAAACCTAAATTCTACTAAAATTTAAGCGGAAAATAGTGGACTTAGAGCATCCCCATTAGGGGTTCATACCCAAATCTCTCACAAATTCCAAAAAAACAAATATTATAATATTCGCGGACCCCATTTAGTTTATGAACCCGTCGCCTGCGAGTGCTTCCGCATGAACCCGTTTCACTACTGTTCGTGGATCCCACTGATACGTGGCGGTCCGCGATTGTTTTTTTTTTAATGTTACAAAAAATAAATAATAAAAAATTAAAAAAGAAAACCTACCCTAGGAATTCGAGTCCCCGGTTTTAGTAATGCGGGTGCTCTTAGTCGTGAAGTCTTCCAAAAAGTCTTCTAATACATTATATATTATAAGACTTCTTGAGAAATCTTCTTCTATACAATATAATCAAATAACTAACTAAATAACAAAAATACTTCATTAAATTTAAAATCAACTTATAAATTATTAATATATACAAAACTAAGTAAATATATGTCAAATTTATTTATTTAAAAAAAATCAAGATTCTAAAATCTAACCCTAAAAATACACGCATACTATAACAACTGTTCACAAACTATAAACCAAAGAATATCATGACTCAATTTACATTTACTCATCTATGTTGAAAATAATTCAATTTTAGTAAATATAAATGTACATCATTTTAAATTTTTTATAGTTAAATGATTTCAATTTTTTCCTTTTCAAAATATTTTTTTACAAAATTTATAAATTATTTTTAAGATCTAATACATGAGAAGAGTTCACAGGATTATATTCATAAAATTACATACAAGTTTTTTTGTTTAATCATAAGAATCTGATTGTAATTTCAATAGCTTTTAAGATTAGTTTTGCATTGGATTCAATTTGAGATATATTTTGGAGAAAATTGCCAATTGTGACTCAAAACATGATTTCAAATACAATAGTAAACCCAAACTTGAATCAATAGCAAAAGTAACCTAAAAGGGTATTGAAATTACAACTAACCCTTTGTGAACAAACAAAAAAACCGAATATTTGTTACGCTTCTACCCCACGTAAGTCGTCTGTACAGACGACTTTAAACTAAGTCGTCCAGACGACTTAAAACTAAGTCGTCTGGCTCTGTTGAGCTTAAAAATAATTTATAAATTAAAAAAAAAATGTTTGGACAAGTGAAAAATAAAAATCATGTAATTATTAACAGTTTTAAATGATGTAAATTAACATATAATAAAAATGAATAGTTTTCAACATAGATGAGTGAAAGTAGTTAATCATGATATTCTTTGGTTTTGAGGGTTTGAAAACATATGTTGTAGTATTGTATGTATTCTTAGGGTTAGATTTTGGAAAGCTTGGATTTTTTCTAAAATATATATTTTTTACTTATATGTCTTTATTTCTGTGTATAGTTAACACTTTTTAAGTTTAATTTGAGTTTTTAAAGTGTCTAGTTAGTTAATTAAGTTTAGGGGTTATGTTTAGGGAAAAGACGACTTAACTATAAGTCGTCTGTTGAATAATTAATGTAGACGACTTACATTTAAGTCGTCCAAACCGTACCGAACCTATAATTTAACAAAGTAATTTAAGCCTAACCGAATAATTTACCGGACATATAAATACATTTTTTTTCCCTTTTTCACAAATTTTGGAAACCCTAGCGCCGTTTCTCTCCTTAGGCGACAACGAAGGCGAAATCCATCTTCTCTGATTCTTTCCTTCTTCTTTTCTCGTCGATATTTGCAGATCTGTAACCGCTGGTGTCGTTATCTTCTCCTACCGTAAGTCATTCATCCATCCATCTTGTAATAAGAGTCCTTAGAAGACTTACTGGAAGTCGTGACGACTTAAGACTTCTTGGAAGTCGTCTTGGAAGTCGTCTGAGCAGTCTTCTCACTATATTTTACATGCAGTATTTGTATTTAGAATAGTTTGCTTGTTCTGATGCTTGTATTTGATTGTATTTGATTGTTTTGCAAGGAAAAATGGATTTACCAGAACTCCCGCGGAGGATATATACGTTTGGGAAAGAACCCACTGCAATGAAGAGCATTTCGTATCATACTGATAACTCGAAGTTGTTTGCTGCTCTAAGTGAAGGTCTAAGAGCTGACGAATACGAGGAGCTGAAGGAGTCGAAGTTGGGAGTGTTCATCAAGTTCAAGGAGCTGAATTTTAATTGGGCTTCAAGGCTGGTGCATTATATACTCGGTTTCCAGCTTAAGATCAAGAAGAAATATGAGCTCTGGTCTCTCGTTGGTGTAGAACCGATGAGGTTTTCACTGATAGAGTTTGAACACCTCACTGGTCTGAACTGCGCGGACATGAAGGACCTCGAAAATCCAAGGTGTGAGGTTACGAAGGAGATGGCTGCTTTCTGGGACAAGATGGGTGTTCATATCGAGGCTGGGCCAAATGTTGATCAGATAATAGGAGCATTTAAGAGATGCCAAGAGTGGTCGCGGGAAGATCGCATACGGCTCGGATACCTTGCTATCTTAGCCGGATTCATTGAAGGGAGAAAGTTCTCAACCCCTATACGTGCTAGTCTTGCAAAGCTAGTGATGGATTTAGAAAAATTTGAGAATTATCCTTGGGGGAGAGTGGCGTTCAAGGTGCTGATAGCTTCTGTGAAGGCAGCAAATTTGGAAGCAAATTCATACACTGTTGATGGCTTTATTCAAGTTCTTCAGGTGTGGGTGTACAACTTCCTGCCAGATTTAGGTGCAAATTTTGGGAATCCCCAACCAAACAGGCCGACTCCACCGTTGCTGGCTTACAAGGGTGGCAAAGGACGCCGATGTTTTAAAGAGGCCATCTTGAGGCAGGTATATAAACTTCAGTCCCTAAAACTTCGCAGACGACTTAAATTTAAGTCGGCTGGAAAGTCGTCCAGAAAATGCTTACTTTAATTTAAGTCGGTTATCCAGAAAATGCTTCACAGACGACTTTAATTTAAGTCGGCTGGAAAGTCGTCCAGAAAATCACAGACAACTAAAATTTAAGTCGTCCAGAAAAGTCGTCTGTGAAGTCTTTTCTAGACGACTTTTCTGGACGACTTAAATTTAAGTCGTCTGTGAAGCATTTTCTGGACGACTTTCCAGCCGACTTAAATTAAAGTCGTCTGTGAAGTAGTAGGGACTGAAGTTTATGCATTTTTGCAGACTAAGGTGATCAACTTTATTGAGAAGGACTTTGGTGAAATGTTTCCACGTTGGGAGTTTGATGCAGAGGACTCGGCCGCGGATAACATAATCAAAGTTATGTTTAATTCGAATCCTAAATGGAAGTGGACCATGGATTGCTGGGAAGTCAATCAGATGAATGAAGTGATTGCAGCGGAGACTTTGAGTGGTTTGAAGGAAGATAGTGGAAGGCCTCGGAAAAAAGCTTGTAAAGGGGGTCTCAAGGAGGCTTGCAAGGAGGCTCCTGTAGAGGCACCTAAAGATGAGACTGAAAAAAGCTGTTCTGGGATGTGCCTTAAGGAGATTAAGTTGCTGAGTGATAGGTTGGAAGCTGTAGAGAAGATGGTTGGAATCAGCAAAAACCGAACTTCTGGCTCGCCGAAACCACCTTTGCACGAACAAGGGGTTAGTACCATAACCTCTTCCAAAATCACAGAGCAGAGAGTCACTAGGCAAAGTGATATGAATAAGAACTGATGTGCTTTGTTTGTTGTGTGTGCTTGGTTGAACCTTTGTTGATTTGTTTCTTTTTTTATGTATGTATGGATTTTGTTTGATTTGTTTGATTTGTTTGATTTGTATGTATGGATTTGGTCAATGATTTTTAAACCCGTCTTGTACATCCAAATTTCAGAGTGAAAGTGTGAATGGAGCGAACGAGTCAACCCGTCTTGAGGCTCCAAAGGCGAAAGCTCCACAGAAGTGCATACAGATGGTAGTTCCTTGCAGAAGGAGAAAGCTAGACCTGAAGAAAACAGGGACGCTGCTATGATCCTTGGCCGTGCAAAGAGTGATCGAAGAAGGAAACTTGCTGCTTCACAGCAATCTCCTTATGCGGGCAACACGACGGCCAGGGCCATCATGCAGCAGTATCCAGGCTATCATCCTTTTGCACCAAATAACAAGGATAAATTGAAAGAGCTCGCTACTTGGTTGCAAGAGTGTCCGTAAGTGTTTGCTTTTCCCATAATAGCTTGCTTTAGTCTACAAAAACTGATCGCTTTTAAACATTTTGTGTTTGCAGTCAATATAGAACACCATACGAAAAAAAACCACAGAATTGTCGCACTTGGTGGTATCAGACCCTCCGGAGAGACTTAGAATGGCTGACGGACTGTGTAAGTCTTCTGCTATGACTTAGTTCAATTACTTGTAAGTCGTCTGGACAGTCGTCTACGTAGACAACTTACCAGATGACTTACCAATAAGTCGTCTGATAAGTCGTCTGTTCGTAGATGACTGTCCAGACGACTTACCTTTAAGTCGTCTGTTCGTAGATGACTGTACAGACGACTTACCCTTAAGTCGTCTGATTCGTAGATGACTTTCATCACTAACTTACAGTTACTAGCTAAGTCGTCTGATATCTTATATGCAGCATATTGATGCTTGGATGAATGTGCTGAGGAAGAGGTACACGGATAACCCACATCATTTCAGGAGCGACAAGTTATGCTTCCTTGATCATCTCTTTGCTCATCATTGGAGTTTTAACTACAAGGATTTTAAGGATTCCGAGCCCGATAGGAATGGTTTAGGAAGAAGACTACCTGGTGGGGCGTTGAATTATTATAATGGCACTATACCATCATTTTGCAGATCAAACAGGATTTGGGGCCTTGATATCACAGATGTCTATGCGCCACTGAACCACAACGACAGTCATTGGATTGCTATGTGGATCCAAATCCCTAAGAGGCACATTGTCGTCTTTGACAGCATCTGTACATGTATCTCCCCAGAAAAACTCGATGAGGTGATGGAGCCTTTTCTCCACATGATCCCTTATATGCTTGTTGAGTGTGCTCCCAATGACGTGGTACGTGCCGAATACAGCCTGGCGCCATTCACTTATGAGAGACTAGAGGATTTACCTCAGGCCAGAGCTGGTGATTGTGGTGTGTACGCTGTAAAGTACATTGAATGTCATGCTCTTGGGATGCCATTTAGTAAAAAAGAGTTTGCTAAGAACAAGGGGAAGGCTATTAGGGATAAGATGGCGGTGGATATATTTGAAGAGTTGCCTGACGTGCATCTGTGGGAAAACAGGGATGGCGATGAAAACTATGGTGCATATGGTGATGACAGATAGATCAGGCTGTAGCCAATGTATTTGTAACCTTTTGTATATAAACTTGATATTTTGTGCAGTAACCTTTTGTATTTGTAAACTTTTTGTAATCTTATGTGCAGTTCCCTTTTGTTATTATTTGTTTCATACTCTCGTCTGTTTAATCTACAACCATCTCAACTCAACTAATATAAAACACTAATAATAGATTTTTTGACACATAAGTTCATTACATGAAGACCATGAAGACCTTACGGACGACCTTCGGGACGACTTAAATGAAGGTCGTCTAGAAGACTAAACACTGGACGACTAACTTGAAGGTCTTCTTGAATAAAAACAACTCTAGACGACTAAATGGACGACCTTCGGGACGACTTAAATGAAGGTCGTCTAGAAGACTAAACACTGGACGACTAACTTGAAGGTCTTCTTGAATAAAAAACTCTGGACGACTAAATGGACGACCTTCTGGACGACTTAAATGAAGGTCGTCTGGAAGACTAAACCTCGTCATTCTTACATTGTGGTTTCGTATGGCCAGGTTCCTTGCACACAGAGCATCTATAAGCTCTGTGTTGCTTCCTGGGTTTACGTCCTCTCATCCTGGATAGCTCCAACCAGGATTGCCATCTTGATTTCTTCTGTCTTCCCCGACCACGCTTTACTTCCGGAGGAAGGCATGTGCGTTCCTCAACTTGTTGTCCATTACAAGGATATATATTCTCTGAGTATCCTGCAAACAGAAAATCCTTTGAGTACACTGGAGATACAAGTGTGTTGATATGCAAACCGACAGATTCTCCAGCAGCTATAGCATGAGAGCAAGGTATTTTCTCCACTGCATAGACACCACAATCACATTTCCCATGTTCCAAATCAACCACACAGTCCATTCTGCCACCTTTCACAAAGAATTGTCATCCGCCAATTGGTTGTACCGTCATCGTATCTGCTATCTCCGATCGAACAGCAAGCAAGTGTTCAACACCCCGACTATGTTGAGTAGTGAGACTCAAAGCATCTTCTCTCCTTTTCCAAAACCACTTTCCTAGCTTCTCCCTTATGAACTCCAACAGGAACTGAATCGGAAATCCTCTAGCTCGCTTCAGTGCGGAATTAATAGATTCAGCGATGTTGCTTGTTTTTATGTTGTACCTGTCCCCCTGGCAATGAACCCTTGACCATAGGCTGACGTCGGCATCCTCCAAATATGTTGCAAGGTCCGGATTTGCACTCCGTATCTCATCCATGTACCGGTCAAAATCTGAAACCGTATGAGCATAAGCAGCACCTTTCACCAAGTACAAGAGATGTTTCCCTTTAAATTTTTTGACAATGTTTTCTTGAAGGTGATAATAACATATTCCTCGGGTTGCCCAAGGAAACACCTTGTCACACGCATTTTTAATGGCCAAGTGCCGGTCGGAGACTATCACTAGAGGCTGGTCATCAGATACACAAATAGCCAATTTTGTGAAAAACCATTCCCAAGAAGGTGCATCTTCAGCATCTACGATCCCAAAAGCCAATGGAAATATCTGAAAATTCCCATCTTGTGCGGTTGCAACTAGCATAACACCTCCATACTTCCCACTTAGGTGAGTCCCATCCACCACAATGACCCTTCTCTGATATCTAAAACCTTTGATAGAAGCTCCAAAAGAGAGAAATAGATACTTAAATCTATTCATAGAATCAAGTTCTATAGCCGTGATAGAATCGGGATTTGCTAAGGAGATTTGCTCGAGATATGATGGCAGACGCGAATACCCATCTTCTGCTGTTCCTCTCACCAATGTTTGTGCATATAAAAGTGCTCTGTATGAAGTGGTGTAATCAAGATTCATGCTAAACATCTTCTTCATTGCAATAGTGATATGCTGCGGATTCAACCCATCAATGATTCCAACACGATCAATGAAAAGCCTACCAACATACTTAGGAGTACAGTGTCTCCGCTGAGCGATTCGATCTCCCACTGAACATGTATGTTTTTCCACATACTTTGTTACCCAAAATGTTTCTGTCCCATGTTTCACACTTGCTCTGACCTTCCATTCACAACCACTAACCGGACATGTTGTCACAAGGAGAGTTTTCGTTGACTTGTATATTCTGAAGGTGAACTTAAGCCTCACTGCTGTCAACCTCAGTTCTGAAAGCAGTGCATCCTTGCTACCAAAACTCTGGTTGACATAGATATTGTTACCATTCGATCTTCCACCTTCCTGTTTTAATTCTTCAAAACATATATCATCTTCTTCATCCTCATCTTCAACCTTTCCATAAACACTGTAATCCTCACCATTCTTGTCCGCTTCAGTTTTAATAGAGATATCACCATCCTCCTCCCCATCATCCTCCTCCCCATCGTCATCCTGCCCATCATCCTCCCCATCATCCTCCCCATCATCCTCCTCCCCATCATGATTTTCATCTTCAACCAAATTATCATCATCCTCTTCAAAACATTCATCAGCTTCATCATCTGAAACCATTTGCACCTTGCTACGGCTTGATACACAAAGCCGTACACTATGCGTTTTGGTTATCTCGAGCAAGTTTCTAACTTGTCTATCACTTGTAACATGAATAGGAAGGGTGTCTGGAACCATCATCATTTCTGCTGGTAATGAGTAGGTTATCTCCACAGATTCTGTACTCATGTCCAGGTTAAAATCTTCTAGAGCCATTGCAAGAAGTTCCGCATGCGTCGAACCTTCACTCAAAAAAAACATTCTCGCTCCTTTTGCATTATCAACCACAAAATCCCAACAGCAATCTTTTAACAACCATTCCCCATACACTGCATGTAACTGACGCATCATCTGCAAAAATTCAAAATAAAACACATTAGTAAACATAGAAGACGACTAAACAGTAAGTGACGACTAGACGACTAAACATTAAGGCAGACGACTAAACAGTAAGTCGTCTAGACGACTAAACAAAGTCGACTAAAAAGTAAGTCTTCTAGACGACTAACAGTAAGTCGTCTAGACGACTAAACAGTAAGTTGTCTAGACAACTAAACAGTAAGTCGTCCAAACAGGTCATTTTTGCAATTGAATTTTAATTAGGACGACTTACCATTAAGTCGTCGTAAGTCGTCTAAACAGTAAGTCGTCCAAGGAAGTCGTCTAGGATAAACGGGTTAGGTTTGCATTTGAACTAATTGTGTCAGATATTTGACTTTTCCTGGACGACTTACGGGTAAGTCGTCTCTGGGTAAACAAAAATTACAATATTTAATTGAAGCTAGACGACTTAATTGTAGGTCTTCTACGGTTAGTTAACTTTACCCAGACGACTTTACGAAAGTCGTCCTGGCAGATGACTTAGGAGAAAGTCGTCCAAGATAACCAAGGTTTGACCAGATGACTTGGGACGACTTACCAGTAAATCTGGACGACTTTGCTTATCTTGGAAGACTTTCAACTAAGTCGTCTTCCAGGACGACTTCCCCGTAAGTCGTCTGAGATAAGTTAAATATTTAAGTTTTATTTTCCAATTGCAAAAGTAACCAAGGACGACGTACAGTTAAGTCGTCTAGATTTAATAAAATTTGAAATTTTTGTTTTCCTTGGGACGACTTACCATTAAGTCGTCCAGAAAAAGTCAAATATCTGACACAATTCGGTCAAATGCAAAATTAACCCGTTTATTTTAGACGACTTACTGGTAAGTCGTCTAGGGTATTCTCACGATTTTTTTTTAAAGAACAAAGCCGGACGACTTTAGTTAAGTCGTCCGTTGGACCAGAAGACTTACGGGTAAGTCTTCTACGCGAACAGTTCTGGAAAAAAATTCAATTTCTTACCTTAAACTAGTGAGATGACTTCCTTAGCACACAAAGTCTTCTCCAACCACCCAGAACCTCAAACGAAAGTAACCCACGTTGAATAGTATGCTTCAATAGCTCTATCAACCATAAAAAGTTTTGAATCAAAAACTTGAGTTTTTTGGATGAATATTGAGGCAAAGTGAGAGAGAAGTTGTTTTTAGTTCATAACAATTGAGAAAGAGAGAGTGTAAATCGTACTAGGTGCATTAAGGGGGGCATTAAGAGCTCCAAATTGGTAGTTTGTTGTGGTTGGTGTATTGATGGCAATGGCAATCAAGTAAATTTGTGAAGGTGATGAGGTTGAGAGAGTAAAAGAGCCATTTTCGAAAAAAAAAAAAACATAAATTAATGGCATTTTCGTGAATAATGTGAACAAGTAGGGTTGAATATAGCTAACCATTTCCAACAAAGAAGGAGAGGTTAGTTTTGTGTTTGACTTTGAGTTGTGAGTTACTTTTGCAACAACCCCTATATTTTGCATTCAAAATCAAAGTTTCGAGTTGTTTTCGGTAAATTTTCCTAATAAGAAGTAAGCGCTTAAAAGTCGCAAGGGGATTTATTCCAAATCGTTTTCGAACTATTCCATTTTCTTATTTTCCCCGAGGATTTTCGCGTAAAGGTTAAAGCAGACCGAAATATATAAAAAGATCTTTGATCGAAAAGAAAAGGAGAAAACAAGAAGAAAAGATGCAGATCTTCGTCAAAACCTTGACCGGAAAAACCATAACCCTAGAGGTTGAATGCAGCGACACCATCGACAATGTCAAATCCAAAATTCAGGTGCCCAATTCTACTCTCCTCCTCCACTTCCAATTCCACCGCTGCTCTGCTCTGCTTTGCTATGTAGATTTCTAGGGTTTTGGATTCTCGATTAATTGCTTAAAATCGGATGAAGAATCTCGATTTGAATTGGTTGTGAGATTGAAGTAAAAGATGATAGAGTTAAAAAATCATAATCTTGATTGTTGTGAACAGGACAAAGAGGAGATACCACCTGATCAACAGAGACTCATCTTCGCTGGGAAACAACTTGAGGATGGTCGAACGCTAGCTGACTACAACATTCAGAAAGAGTCCACTCTTCACTTGGTTCTGAGGCTTATGGGTGGGACCATGATCAAGGTCAAGACTCTCACTGGTAAAGAAATCGAGATTGATATCGAGCCAACCGATACTATTGATAGGATCAAGGAACGTGTTGAGGAGAAAGAAGGCATCCCTCCTGTTCAACAAAGGTACTTTGGTCTTTAGGACAAGCCTTATTATTAGCTTTGTTGTTCTTGTCTCATTGTGATCTTCAAGAACTTGTTTACCACTTTATGTTATTGTGTTAGATATTTGTAGCTGTAGTGAAAATTGCAGCTTCTTTGTATTTGTGTGTATTTCTTATGTTTTTGTCACCAGTCGCTATGCTATGCTTTGAGTGCGGTATTTTGTGTTTCAAGTTATTACTTATAACAGCAATTCTCATTTATATTTGCAGGCTCATCTATGCTGGGAAACAGCTAGCTGATGACAAAACGGCAAAGGACTACAACATAGAGGGAGGCTCTGTTCTTCATCTGGTCCTTGCTCTTAGGGGTGGTTCTGACTAATAACTCTTTCTCTTATAGTTCTTTATTTGTTCTAGAGTTTCCTTTCCATGGCTTTGGTTGAGTCCATGAGACAGAGTGAACGCAGTTTGGATTTGATGCTTTGATTAGAAATTTCAGTGGGTTTTGATCAATTTACTAATAGTCTGTTCAATATCGGATCAAACAAAATTCCTTATGATACATTTACTTGGGTTTGGTTACTTATCTATGAATATCTTTCATTTTCAAGAAAGAGGCCCGTAGAAAATGGGACAAGCTGTCCCCAGTGTTGAGGTGCTTTTTTTTAGCTTCAGCTAGGGTTTGAGTCGCTTGTGAAGCTCAGCTCCATGGATTCTTCGTTTTACTAAAAACACTGCTCTACTCTTCATGATTCCATAGAGTCAAAACCATTACTCAATCGCATCAGCTTAGAGTCAAAACCACATAAACCAACCTTGCGAAATGAACGCAGAGCACATTGCCTATCAAGCACACACACACCCGTTTTCCACCAATTATTATCACCGTTTCAAGTTTCGTAGCAAACACTGTTGTTTTCTGTTAAACACCTTAACGTATAAACCTTCGTCCTCAGGAAAGTTGGATGTTAACTAGTTTGCCAAAATGAAGCAAACAGGTAAGCAGTAATTCCATATTGTTGATAACTTTTGGCTTCTTCTCATTTCCCAATGTAGGATTCTCAACAATTAACAGGTTCCCATATTGCTGAGACATATTCTTTGATAGGGAAGAGTTAACCAGAGTTTAAACACATACGAAGCAAAACAAAGGATCAAAATATAGATTTTTGTTATTTAGACATCCTTGGCAATGAGATCGCCATTGAGCAACGCTCTGTAAGCAGCAACAGGCCAAATGAAACCACGAAAGACGAGACGACTAGCCAACGGTACATCAATAATGATCTCTTTCATCGCTGGTTTCTTCTCATCACTAATCGCTATCAAATAGCTTCTCCCCACCCACCCGATCCATCCCGCAATATAGAGGAACAGAAGTCCTGGAGTTATAAACTCTCCCCAATGCCTCTGGTCTCCGTTCACTATCAGGTGTGGTAGCCCGTCTGCACCGCACAGAAGCCCGTACTTGCCGTAGTTGTCGAACCTAAACAACAACCATTACTCCAAGATTAAAGATGAAATAATGGAGCATAATCATTATCATAGTGAGACGAACCTGCGTTTGGTCTTCTCGATCTGAGCGTTGAGAGCAAGAGCAGGAGCACTCTCAGGAGCGTAGAGCTTGAGAGATGATTCGAGCTTCTTGATCTGTTGCTTCTCCCTCTTGGCGAACTGTTTTGACTCCTTGCAAGGGGTTAAGCCCGAGATATCAGCGACGGCTGGCATCGGAGCTGAGAGGAGGATGGAAGAGAGAGCCACCGCCGCGGAGAATGCCTTCATGGACTTGTCATCGGTGGAGCAGACGAATCTCGCGGTGGATTTAGGTACGGATTGAGTGAGAGTCTTGTTGGATGATCTCGGGTTGAGGACGAGGTTCGTCGGGATCGTGAGCGACATCGCAGATATTTGGACTCCTAAGTTCAAAGATTTTTCCTCTGGATGAGGTTACTGGTTAGATTTCTTTAGAGTGGCAAATAGGATTAGTGGAGGTGGAGGAAGAGGGAGATAAGAAAAGACGTCTCGTTCTGATGATGTGGCGTGTTGTGAGTGGTTGGTAAGTTAAACCTCGTGGATAGGAGTTTTCCCCGCGTATTTTTGTTGTTTTCACTCATGTTTGAAGATATGTGGACTTACTTTTTTTTTTTTTTATATTGTAAGGTTTATAAATATAATGAATTACTATTTTAAAATTATTAACAAACTATATTATGCAAATATATGACTATATGCAACTTCTTCATACCATTAACTATATATAATAAATTATTTAAATATAAATGAACCATATAGTTGTATGCCAAATATATAATAATTATATACAACTTTATCATTTATAAAGTATATATATTATAGATATATCAAAATTATATGAAATACTGTATATAGTTTCATGTCAAATTGTAAATATTATTGTATACATAATTTTACTCTATATTGTATATACGATATATATTATATTAATAAGTTATTGTTTTAATTTTTATCAGTATATTATAAATTTAGAATATTTATTTGTAACATGTTTTATATGATTAATTAATTAATTCAAAGTAATATTTTGATGTTTAAATATCTGTAGTGAGATTTTCAATAAAAAGTGTTGAAAGCCACTCTATAAATTTATTCTTTCCTTATTATTTATATTCAATAAATAAATTTCTATCGTGGGATTTTTCATACCAAAATTAGTTGCAATCAACTCACGAGATATCTTTCTTCATAATATTAATATTTAAATATTTATAATGGATTTTTGTCAATTAAAAAGTTCTTGCAATTTATTCTATAAATTTATTATTTCCTTATTTTCTATTTTTAATAATTAAATTTCTATAGTGGGATTTGTCATATCAAAAATCAGATGTAATTAAATCACGAGATATCTTATTTCCTAAAATCATGTATTTAATATTTAAATTTTTATAATAAGATTTGTTAATTAAAATTCTGGTGTAAGGTACCTCGAGATATTCTCTTTTCTATTATTCAAATATATCTTCACTAAAAAATAAATTTCAAAAATAATCTTGAGAATATTCTATTTCATACATGAAAGCTAGATTATTTAGAAAGTATACCAATCTACTATATAAATAAGATAAAACGAGGGCATTGAACTTTTTCTGTTATGAACTTTTTGTTGCTTTTGTTTAAATAGATTTACTAGAGACTGAACCGTGCGTCTGTACTGATATTTGTTTTATGATATATATATAATATATATATATTTCAAAATATAACAAATTAATGGTTACATTTGCGATATTTTAGCTTGTTTGCTGAGACCATACATGTGTTACTGGATTGTGTTATACATTTTTTATTAGATCTATGTTGGATCAGTTATGTAATTATACAAAATTAAATCTATGTGTAAATATACAGTGTTGGGTCAGTTATAGAATTTTTTGGTTAGTTATAGAATATTTAGCAGGCACGGTAAAAAACTATATAACTTATGAAATTTTATTAATATATAGAGTTACTAAATTACAAAAAGTTCCCTTTTGGATATCTGTATCTTTAGAATATATTTCTATAAAATAAAAAAAACAATTTATTTTTTCATATATATATAAGAATTATGTTTTATAAATTCAAATTTTATATCTTTTTTGTTATACTATTTGTCGTATATATGAAATATGTTTCATGGAATTTAAATGTAGTCTTAGATATAATTTTATTAAATATAATCAAAATATATAAAATGTTAAAAAGAGAGATAAACTTCATTGTTAATATAAAATAAACAATACAATGTTTTATTTGTACTTATATAAACCTCATATATATAATTTATTAATTTTTGATTTTAGTGGGACTATATATTTACTTAGAATTTTCTAAAAAATTATTATCTTAATATTTTATCGATTTGTGTCATATTTTGAATCGGCACAATCCGGAACCGTAGAAATTTATTAATTTAGCATGTTTATTAATTTATCGAGTATTAATTTATAAAGTTTCTACTTGCTCCTTGGATCGTAGGTATCCAGTCGGTCGCTTAGTCTATCGCATAGTTTGCTGAAAGCGGAATCAATCTTCGTCTCCAATGACTCGCACTTTGCTTGTGATTGCTCTTTCATCCGTCCAATCGATTCTCATAACCGAGTGTTGAACACCTCTTGTGCTGCTGTGTATCGCTTCAGCGACTGAGACAACATCTCCAACGTTACCAGTGGATTCGTCCTCTGAACCTCGTCGATCGCAGCCACTTTGGTCGTTTGATCTCCGATCATGATCACCATGTTTGTCATCTTCGTGAATCTTCTGTCGCAAGGTTTCTCGATCCAGATCGCCCACAACGCACCAATTTGATAGAACTCAGGTATATTTCTATCAAGAACGGACGATTACAAAGGAAAAGCTATCTTGCTCTCAAAGAGAAGCAAGCCCAAGCCGCGAGGCTCCAACTAACCAACTAACTTTCCAATTACATCAACTCTCTGTTTATACTAACACTACAAGAAAACACACTAAATTCTGACGGACGTTCCGACGGACGTCAAAGTCGTCGGAAGTTATTGACGCTTTTCCGACGACATACCGACGAAAACCAAAAATACAATGTCATCGGAATTTCATCTGAATATTCCGACGAATTTCCGACAAAATAATGTTCGTCAGAATATACTCACAAAATTCTGACGATTTTCCGATAAAATATATTATCGTTGTTGTGGTCGGAATTTCGTCGGAATATTCCGACAAACTTTCGACGATTTTCTGATAAAATATATTTCCGTTGTTGTCGTCGGAATTTCGTCGGAATATACCGACGACCTAGCGACGAAATGTAGTTTCATCCAGTGTGGACAGGTTCCTCGGAAATCCGTTGGAAAATAGTGATGACATTCTGACGAACTCCGCAAGTTCGTCGGAATGTCATCAGTACTTTCCGACGGATTTCCGAGGAACCTATCCACACTGAATGAAAACTTATTTCCTCGGAAATCCGTCAGAAATTACTGATGACATTCCGACGAACTTGCAGAGTTCGTCAGAATGTCATCACTATTTTCTGACGGATTTCCGAGGAAATAAGTTTTTACAAAATTTCATATAAAAAGTATATAAATTTGGAAACCGAAACTATGAAAATAACACATATTAAGTGTTTAGTATAGTATTAGATCACAACCGTTCAAATTTAACAACTTATTAAAATATTTATGTATGTATATTATTGTTTTCATAACATCTCATCTTAACACTCATATACATATATAATCATATTCATCTAATCTTACACTACAAAAACGTTTTTGTGTAAAATTGTGTTAAGAAAACCTTTTTATGTTAAATCATTTTGCAAAGATTATATTTATTATCAAAGATTTGAATTTTACATTTAAAAACTTGTGTTCAACCCCTACACACTAATTCGTCGGAATTCCGTCGGAATAGTTCGTCAGTATATCGTCGGAAAAGACTGACGACTTTCCGACGTACTAAATTTCCGACGGAATTCCGACGACTTTGCTAATTCCGTCAAAAATCCGTCGGAATATCATATTACCCGGGAAAAACTAACCGAGTGAAAATTTTCGCGAACCGCCAATTGGTATATATTTAATATACCGACGGAATTCCGACGGACACGGGTCCGTCGGATTCATTAAATATAAAAGCCCTTCTTCTTCCTTCTTCGTCATTTCCGCATCTCTCTCTAAACTCTCTCCGATTTCTCTCTCGTTGACGGAGACTCCGGCGATTTCCGAGTTCCCATCTCCGGTGATTCCTCTTCCTAAGCTCAGATCTCTTCCCCACACCCACAAATCATGTAAGATTCTATAAAACCTTTGTAAATTTCAATTTTTAGGGTTTAGGAAGTTAGATCTTAGGATTTGAGGTTGTTTGATTGAAACTTTACGATTGAATGGATAGTTTAGGATCTATTAGTTAGGATTGTTGTTTTAATTTTTTTTTGGAATTATATTGTGTATTTATTAAAATTTAAAACGTTTTTTAATTTTTAAAACATTTTTTTTTATTTTTAAAAACGTTTTTGGGGTTTCCAGTAATATATTATATATAATAAAACGTTTTTTAATTTTTTTAATATATTTAACAACCTTTTTCTATATTTATAAACGTTTTTAAATATTTTTATATAGATAAAATGATTTTTAAATTTTTTATATAGATAAAAACGTATATAATTTTTTTTTAAAAATATATTTAACAAACTGTTCTTTATTTATAAACGTTTTTAAAAATATTTATAATTTTTGTATACATACATATATATATAAATCATTTTTAGATGTAAATATAATTTTTTTAAAATATATCTAAGGGAGCTTCAACCAATTTATCCCGACTGCAAATAAACGAGATGGTCGAAAAGGTAATTTTTTTTCATTAATATATTTCTTTTATAATGTAGTTTACTAACATTAAATATTTTCGTAGGCAGTCCCTAAAAGGAAATGAGGCCGTTTAGTTGGGTTGGCCTGCTGTGCTTCTTCGTATTCGACTTCTTCTTCGCAAGTTCCGTATACCGATCCCATGATTCTGGAGCGGCTAGAGAATAAAGATGAACAGATTGTGGCATTGAAGGAGCAGAACGCCAAAATACTTGCTGAGCTGGCGGAGCAAAAGAAGACCAACCTTGAGACAATGGAGAGGATAGATCGTTTGTTTCCTTCGGGTTCTTAATTTTTTTCTGAATTTTAAAATTTTCTGAATGTTTCTTTTTTTTTCTATTTCAGTTTGTATGAATTTAAATTCTATAATATTACTAGTTTTAAATTTTAGATTTGTTTATTCATGAATTTTTAATATTAAAAAAATATTTAAAAATGCAAAATTTATATATATTTAAAAAATGCACAATTCTGGCGAAACAAGAGTTCTCGGAAAATTCCGACGAAGTATGGTCGTCGAAAAATACCGACGAAGTATGGTCGTCGGAAAATACCGACGAACTAGTTCGTCGGTATTTTTTGACCACATTTTTCCTCGCAAATTTCCGACAGACTTAGTCGTCGGAATATTCTGACCACTGTGTTCATCGGTATTTTCTGATGACATCATATTCGTCAGAATGTCGTCGGAAATTCTGACGAAATTCCGACGATTTTTTTTTCCGACGAAATAATACCGATGACCACTTTCGTTAGAAATTCGTCAGAAATTTGTCAGAATAGACATATTCTGACGAATTTCTGACGATTTTGTCCGTCAGTATCCGTCTGTTTTCTTGTAGTGTAAATCCACTATAACTGCTTTCTCTTCTCTTTATTTTTGCAGGTACACGCTCCTTCTCACGTGATTGGATCATATCAGTTTATGCGTGCACGATGCTTTCCGCTTGAAACCAAACCCCTTCTTCATCGAGTTGGTGGTCTTCATTGGTTTGGCCCGGTTTAGGGTAAGTGGTTAAGGGATGGTTTGCCATTGTTCTTATTGGCAGGAAATCGAATTAGATGGTAGATAATAAGCTGGTGCAGAGAGAGGAACTGCGAGAACTGATTTCAGCACTTACGCTTAGTGTCATTTTATGGTATAACTTGCATTTGCATATTATAACAAAGAAAAAGGAAAACGCAGGTGGAGTTGATAAAGGACAGGAAACAGGCACGTGGACCAGAAATTACTCGCAGCAAAACATCTAGTCTCCAACGTAGACAAAACTGTACCACAAAAATCACAGTATTTTTTCCTCTTGTGCATTATTAACGTTATCCACAAAAACTACAGTATAAACAAGTGATAATAGATATTTTACGTGAATTAAAAATACGGTTAGAGAATGATATATACAATAAAGTCTGCAAGTCATCAATGAAGTCATTAAACCGGTGTTAGATTTGTTTTAAGTCGAATATTGGTAGGAATTGAGATACTTGGTTGATTTAGGAATACATATACATATGGTTTGAGGAAGAAAACCAAAATTTGAACTCTAATTAACCAAGAGGGTTTACAGAGATGAGACATATTTTGGAGGGGTTTGCTAGTAAAAGTCTTTTGTATAAATCTCTGTTTATTTTTCATTTATCCGTTAACTTTCATTGATTGTGATACTTTAGTGTGTTCGGTATGCCCCTAGAACGCCCGCAACTTTCAAAACAAAAGAAATACAGTTTGGCAATAAAAACTCAAGCCTCCAATGGAAACATTGTCCTTGAAAAATATGATAATATTGATATATGTCTTGAAAAACACTTTCCTGTCCGCTTAGTATTTTCCAACGGCCTGCAATACTTTATATATGGTTAATAACCATTTTCAGTTTATTTTTGGAAGCTTACTCCATAGTACCACAAGATATGTGTTTGAACCAAAAATGGTGGTATTTGTTGGATTCATACAATATATGGAGGCTTAGGAGAAATCTTTATGAAATCAAATGGAAAGAAATTTTATTGATAATAGATTGCATTACAAAGAAGTGTAAAGTGAATCTAAATATAAAATCTTTCTAGACATGTGTTCTAGATCTCAAAGTGAGAAGAGGATCTCCTTGCTAAATAGAAGTGTCTCCTTATTTATACAAGATAAAGTCTAGGACTCCCTAGTAAAATGGACCTAATTCATAGTCTGATGGGCCTTGTTGAAGGATCAAGATCCATCCCCAACAATAAGTCCCCCCAAATTCGTAGAGAGAGATGAAATCGATCTCTGCAAACTTTACGAATAGGGTTTACTCATGTAGTAGACGCATTGTCATGAACAAGCTGCCATGGTTAGGTTGCCATAAATGAAGTGTGTCATAGACAGACTGTCCCGGGCGAGCTGAGATCGACATACTTCTAATTCCGATCAGACTTCTTACTCCGGGGATGGTTGCACGAACGAACTGTGAGGACAGTGTTCTGAACCACCGGAGCAAGTTGCCATGGATGAAGCGTCAATCGACTAACTGCCAAGGACAAATCGCCATAAACATCATCATGAACGTACCGCCATAACGAACCATCACAATCGAATCGCCATAGACATGTCTTCGCGGTATCACGTCATGCTAGAGACTTGCGAGCAATCCGAGTGATGAACTATTGCTGACCCGAAGTCTCGTGTTGAGATCGTGTGTGACAAGCAAGTTGTTGGTTTGGTGTTCATCAGGCTATGATGACGTCGAGAAACGTGAAGGGTTGTGCCGTTTGTACTACTCCCGACAAGCTTGTAGCTGAAAGCTCATCTTTCGAAACACAAGGATGGCAATCGTTTGTTGATTCTCTTTTCCTCTTTGACTCAAAGATCTCTGGTTCACGAAAAGCATGGTCATGGTTAGAGATCAATATAAACCAAAAGAAATAATCAAGTTTTGCATAATTAACAAACAAGCGATTGAACTTGATGTTGCTTAATGCTCATGAGTTGTGCATGATGATATAATAAACTTCAACTTATTAATATCATAGGATACCAACAATAAAGCAATAACATGAGTCATCTCATAAAGGTAATAAGATACTTATCTTTGAGATGAAGAAGAAACAAGCGCCTAAGAGGCTGCGCCTCCTTTACACTTTGACGAAAAGCTCGTAACCGGTTGCTAGGCAAGCTCGTCGTGTCGAGCTTTAGAGAGGAAGGTAAGGCCATGACGACCTTAAAGCTTAGAGCTTTAGAGAGGATGCTCTCCGCTAAGACCGTCGTGACCACGCCTCTTCAATTTCTTCTTCAAGCCGTGCAGCTTCTGTGACGTAGAGGCAAGAGCTTGATGAGATCTTGCAGAGAACTCAGGATCGAGCCGTAGATAGCAGTGGACGAGATCAAGCTCGTGAGCTCTGCCGAGATCAAGCTTGTGAGCTATGTTGCAATCTTTTCGAGTGAAAGGACGAGATGACGAGCTCGTGCTGAGATGGCAAGCTTGTGACAAGATGTCCCTTGCTTCTGAGATCACAAATACTGATTTTTGTGATGAGAAGCTCGAGAACTCTTGCATAACGGCTACGGAGATCGAACTCTGAGATGATTGCTGAGTTGCTGGAAGTAACTAGTCGTGGCTTCTTGAAGAGATGATCTGGATATAAGGTTATGTCTCATGCGCTGTTTCTTCATCATGTCTTGTTCCAAAAGAGACAGAGCTCCCTCCGGAGTAAGAACAGCACCAATCTTCTCCTTCTTCACCGCTTCTCGGTTTCCGCTTGACCAAAAAGTGATGTTACTCTTCCACCTCAGCTCTAGCTACCCTGAACCCTCCATGTGAAGGCTGTAATCAATAGATCTAGAGCTCTCACTAGCAGCTCTAAGCATTTCGAAAGCTGAAAGCTTTTGTTTCGGAAGCAAGTATCAGCACGCTTCCTCAAACAATCAAGTTACCATCATCACGTAGCAGAGCAGAGGAAACAGAGAACCGGTTCGTCTTGCAACGGACGGTGAGCTTTGAAGTTCTCGGTGTGGTGCTTGTGACTCTAGAATTGCTCCACTGACATGATTTAGTAACACCAGCCATAGCAAGGCTTGAAATAGATAAACGAAGCATCTAGTCGGTGAGGTTTGTTTAAAAGACATTAGTAGAACAGCTTTGCTCTGGTCGTTGTGAGCTCTATTGTAATTGTTGGGGATGGATTATACCCATCCACAAAGCCCATCGAACAAAAGGCCCAACCTAGCAAGTCGGACAGTCGTCGGCTCAGGAGCCAACACTCGGCGCTCATGGCTCGACTCCAGACCACTTTTAGTCGAGCAGAAGACCCTGAGGACGATCGACTCAACAGCTCGAGACGAGTATTCGACTCGATAGGTCCGACAGGCCGAAAGGCCCAATCAATCAGGTGGTGAGCTAGGTCAAGTCATATCCGGACAGAGGCTATAAAAGGAGAAGAGAGCAAAGGAGAAAGGGGATTGAAACCTAGAAGACTGACACTTGATGGCTAGATTAAGGTTTACTGTTGTACTTTCTATCTTTCCGTTTCTGTATTTCCTCCGGTTAAAGCTCTCCGAGCACCGGCCTCATAAGACTTTCTCCACCTTTGTAATCTCTTTATCTCGTTTCTAATAAACGCCTCTGTTCGACCCATTCCGAGTTGCTTTCACTTTCTTCGACCAAACTCACCTCAAAAAATTGGCACCCACCGTGGGGCTGAACAGAACTAGTGTTTCTAGAAATGACGACCAGCGATACGAACCCTGAAACTTCGGGCGAAGAGCGCACACCTCCACCCGCTCCACCGCTCTCGTCGGAGTTCATGAGCTCCGTCATGGCACGACTCGCCCACCAAGAGGAGGTTCAGAAGGCGACAAACGAGTAGTTAGCTGCCATCATAGCTGCTCTTAGCGTACCCGCCGGACAAACAAGTAATCCCCAACCGTTTCGCCGTCACCTCTTCAACACAAACCCTGCAACACCAGCGGACGGTTGCGTAACGGACGAGCCCGAACCAAACAAAGCTCCCGTACCTGACGCTTCCCAAACAGCACCCGACCCAGCGACAGTCCGAGAGATTGCTGAGCTCAAGTTAAGCTTCCAACAAATGAGCTCGAAGATCCATCAGGCCACAAGCACAGCTCATGAGATTGACAGCGTTATCGCCTCTACCTCTCGCACACCTTTCACCAAGGAGCTGACCAAAGTTCAGCTCCGGAAGATGGAAAAACTGCGTCTCCCAGACTATAAACCTGGAGGTGACCCCGTCGAACATCTGACGGCCTTCAACATTGCGATGGCTAGAGCCCGACTCTCTAACGAAGAAAAAGATGCAGGCTATTGCAAACTCTTCACCGAGACGCTGAATGAGCAATCCTTGACCTGGTTCTCCAGACTCGAGGAGAACACAATCAGTAGCTTCAAAAGAGCTCTCCTCGGCTTTTCTCAAAACTTACATTATGTTCACCAAGCGCGAGGCATTAGCATCTAGCCTTTGGAACCTCAAGCAGTCAAAGGATCAAAGCCTCCAAGACTACATGGAACGATTCAAATCGGTCGTCTCGAGGATTAGCATCCCCGACCATATCGCTATCGACGCTCTGATGAACACCTCCTGGTCGAATGTAAATTCCGTGAAGACCTGTACCGTAGCCCCACCTCGTCACTTCAGGTCGCCATCGATCGGTCACTGATAGTAAGGACTTTTCTAGGGTCCTAATCAAATGATGTAGTATAAAAGATTGTCGAACCAATCCTAGGTGATTTCAATGCAAAGGGAATGCAAGTCTATGCTTAATCTAAGTGCAATCAATAGAGTGGAGTGAAATGAACTAAAACTAAACTAAAATGCAATAAAGTAATGATCTCTCTTTCAATATGAAGCAATAGGACTCATGGGGCAAGGGAATTGACCTTGGGTGATCAAGCTTCAATCTAAAGGTGGCAGCAACATTCAATCTATCAACCTTATGCCTAGACAACAAAACTAAGCAAGCTCTATCTCTAGATGAATGCTCTTTTGCAATGATCACCCAAGTACACCAAATCTCTTTGGCTGTAATGATCAAAGCAAGCATAAAGAATGAGTCTAATAGCAATCCTAGCTTCTTTGACAGCTAATCTCTTAGGCAAAGCAAGCTAAAAGCATAGATGAGTTGGTTCATGCATTTCATAGAACACCTTTCGGACATGAAATGCCTATGGCTTTATGTTTGAGAGGCCAACCCAAATATAGCATTAAGAACACCAAATCAATGCAAGGAAAGGATAGATCTAACACTAAGCACCTTGGATCTACACTTAATCACCCTAAATCTCCCAAGCCCATGAACCCTAAGATGATCTACTCTCTAATAGACATGATTTCCCTTAAACCCATGGAGAATTCAAGGTTAACCATGATTACAGAGCAACAGATGCTCAAGAACACAAGAATAAAAGAAGAAAAAGGATCCAAGATCCAAACTTTATTCAAGATCCAAATGTGTTTTTGAGAGAAAAAGAGACAAGTCCCAAATGGAGAGATATAAGAGTATTTATACAAGGCTTAGAAGCCCTAAAAACATAAAACAAAATTACTAAAAAGTCCTTGAGCCAAATGGGCTTCAACCAATGGGAAAAGAAGAAGAAATTTAGTCAGGGTTGAACCAGTATGGTCCAACCCGGTCCAAGATTGTCTTGGTCGTTGTCCAGCCCGTCCGGGTTCAGTACCCCGGTTCCTCCTTCCCGGCCGTCCGGACGTGCCTTGATCCATCTCTGCCGACCGGGTGTCCCTTCCCGGACTGATCTACCCGGTCTGGTCTCCTCCAGCACCACCCAAACGACCGGGTGCCTCTCCCAGGCTCAGTCATCCCAGACCACTTCCATCCAGCTGCTCTTTTCCCGGCCGGCTGCTTGAACCCAGACATCTCTACCCGGCCAGCCTGACATGCTTCAAGTGAATTGATCATAACTCCTCCAATACAGGTCCAAATGACTTGAAACCACTTCCATTGGAAAGCTAACTCAATTTTCTGTGTCTCCACAAAATCTTAGCAGCAGGAGACATATCTAAGGCCTATTTCCATGCTCATCTTTGTCTTGACCAGATCATGGATTTGGCTTCTCTTTTGATGGCCAAACTTGATTCTTCATCTCTTTTGGGGCCATAAGGCTTCCAAACACCTCAAATCACACCAAAGCATACTCCAACACCTGATAAAGACAAATGAATGCAAAATTGACCTAAACATGCCTAATGCCTAACTTATATGATCAAAATGCATAAGATATGGATGCTTAAAACATGTAAATATGCAAGACATCAATTCCCCCACACTAGACCTTTACTTGTCCTCAAGTAATCTTTTCAAAACACAAGGAGAAAAGACATAGAGATGGAAGCAAAGCCAAAAGAAACACTCATAGCACTCAACTTGACATCCTAAAGAAACATAGCAAAAAGCATGAGCAAAACTTCCTATTATGCTCTAGCTTCACAAGGCCCATCAATGACTCTTATGCCTCTACACAAGATGCAATGCTTATCAACCAACAAGTTCTCTTAACCAGCCCTCACATTGACTCACACACACACACACACACACACACACACACAAGGTGAAGTCTCACAAATGGGCACATGATCTCAATCATTTGGCTAGGTGATCAAATGGTCTAATATGGATGATAATGAGGTTTCAATGCATCATTTCAAGGTGGCAATCACTCAAAATCAAGGAGCTTGATCATTATGCAAAATTTATCTAAGACTAGGAGCAATTCATGCATACATGGATCCATCCTCATCATTCTACCCAATTCATAAATGATTACAAGATCTACACCCCTTTTATTCATCTCATACCCCAAAAATTGAAAACATTCTCACATCACTCACCCCATGAACAACTTTCTTTTCTTTGAAATCCAACCACTAAGGACCTCTAATCACTTTCCTAAGCTCTAACTCTTTAAGTTTTTTCTTCCCCACTATCTTATTGAATCTTTATTTTTTATTTTATTTTTCTTTCTTTTTCTTTTTCTTTTCTTTTTCTTCTTTTTTTTTATATATACACAAAGATGGGGGAAGGTCAAAAACATCAATTAAGAGCTTCTTATCTTTTTATTTTAGGTCCCTAGGGTTCTTCTTTCTTATGATACTCATTTGTTCATCAATCTCAACATTGTTACATTCCAAACCCAAGAATTAGACCATTAAGGAACAAAAACCCCACTCACCATCCTAGAAGCTAGCTCAAATGATGACCCTATGCTAGCAAGAGATGAGAACAAATCCATGTCGCCCCCAATACTCTCAAGATTTTGCACATGACAAACTATCAGAAAAGGCCTCACTCATGCAAATCAATGTAGGTTTCAAAGAATGGATAGGGTTCAAGGGTATGGAAGTGCCATTTAGGTTAACAAAGAGTGGTACAATGGGAAAAGATAACCCAAATGTGTATGAGATCCATGATCAAGTATGCAAATGCCCATATGCAAGAGAAATTAAGTTCATTCATGTCTCAGTTCAGGATGGAGCTGGTTTTAAGAACAATGCCAATATCAAGCAAGCAAGCAAGCAAGTTTCAAGAAGAGTTTTCAAGGCTCAAAGCATGCAAGCCTTTCAAAAGATGCTTAAGCTACTTGATATGTTTAACTAGGGTGCCAAATTCAGTGCAAACAAGTGTTCTTTACAAGACAATGCTCCATGTGCAAGTGAATGCAACCTATATGCTCTAGACTCAAACTTAAGGATGCAAGTGATGCAATCTACATGATTCAAAAATAATATGAATGAACAATGCAATGCATGAGACTCAAAATCACAAAGCAAACAGGATCAAATACTTGGTACCTCCCCCACACTTAAATCACACAGTCTCTGTGTGAGTAAGAGAGAAGGAGATATCCCAACAAGACAAAAGCAAATGTATATACAAGAAGGGTTGGAGTGATACCACATAAGGAGTGTTGGGTGTGGTGCCTAGGGGAGAAATGTCTGGTTGACTGCCTCATCAGCCCAAGGGTCTTTAAAACCAAAAATCCTAGTGAAATATGTACAAAGGATAGCCATGGGACTTCCTCCCAAGTGAGCTTGTTTTGAGTCACTAGCTTGACTTTCCTTCCTTTGGCTAGTGAAGGCTAGTGTGTCTAGGCTCCTTACCCATGTAGTAAAAGCTTTCTTGCCAAACCGGATCACCAGGATCATACTCATCATAGAACCAACCCCAAACTCATTCATCCTGATCTCTTCAAAGGGTACCTTCCTTGGATCATCAACAATGAGCTCCTTGGTAGAGAGTATACCAAAATGGTAGGCAAAGGACTTGTCCATAGGAGAGTCTTCTTGGTGCATATCTTTGAGGGATTCTTGTGGGAACCGAAATTCACACCGTCAATTTCCGATAAATAAGATTGCGGAGGAAAGCCAAGTAAACCCGACTTTCCTTGAAGGTCCGGATTCTCTGCGTTGCCACACGAAATCGACAAAGTAAACAGAAGACAAAGATGGGAATTGTAATATTTGCCCGAGGGTGTTTTATTAGATGAAAGATACGAGTACAAGGATTCTCCGAAAGACAAAGAGATTTGCGATTAAAGAAAAAGATAGAGTCGCAGGCAGCCAAACGTCCTAAGCCTTGCTCCGCTAGTCTAACCACCTAAACCCTGTTCTTCTAAGCTAGCAGGATGCTCTAAGTCTAATTTTCGGATCACCTCCTCTTCTACTCTTGCTCTCCTTATATATCCACTCCAAGGTCGGTTTGCCTTAGGATGATGGACCTCGCCTTTGGGCCCAAGCTTATCTCTTCAGGAAATATTCCATTTTCGTCGGTCTTCGTAATTATCCTCGAGTTTTCCGCTATTTTTCGGTGACTTGATGTTTATCCGACGTTTGGAAATCAGATAAACCGTCATAGCCTGATTGGGCCTGAATCCTTAAAATCGTAAGTAAGTCCCTGGACTTGTCTTAAGTCGTTGAACGTTTTATACGATTTCTCGGAAAGACTATCTTTCTCGTAAAATAAACCGTATAGCTTAAAGGATCGATGTTCAAGTTAATCGATCTTTATTTTATACGATATCTTCTACGAGAAATCCAATCCTTCTAGTTTTTGTCGTAAAACATCGAGGACGATTCCAACCGAATCGAAAGATGTTCATTTCATAGCCGTGATCGTATCAAACTCACGAGGATCGATCAAACAAGCCAAGATGGGATCAGACCGAGCATGATGGGACCGAGACCAGGACGAGGGCCGTCGACCGGCATCAGGCCGGGGTGCCGCCGGCGCCAGGCCGGCTTGCGGAACGCGTGCCGCCGGCGCCAGGCCGGGTGTGCCGCCGGCGCCAGGCCGGCCCGCGTGACGTGTGCCGCCGGCGCCAGGCCGGGTCGCGTGACGCGTGCCGCCGGTCGCCAGGCCGTCTTTCCGTCCGTGGGTTTTCCGTTGTTCGATCTTTCCCCCGTCAGTCGTCCGTGCGGGAAATCTTTGAGTTAGGAAGGATCTTTAGCCGTGGATTTCGAGATAACCGTTTTTGACCCCAACAGTTAGCCCCCCAGCTCGTAAAATCGGAGACGATTTTGCGGGCGAGTGATTCGAATTTTTTGAAAATCGGAATTTTCGGCTAAGGATTTTTCCGCAGGAAACCTGTGTCATCACCCCCCCCCCCCCACCCCCCCCCCCCCCCCCCCCCCCCCCCCCCAACCCCCCCCCCCCCCCCCCCCCCCCCCCCCCCCCCCTTTTCTTATAAATAGCCAGCCTTCCTTTCTCATTCTTCACATCTTTTCAAATTCTCTCTTCTTCTCTCAAGAAAGAAAATGTCTTCATCCCAAGTTGAAAAGAATGATTCTGATGTTGAGATGGGTGAGGCCGGCCAAGCTCCGTCGGTTTCGGCCAGCCAAGCTCCGGCCGTTCAGGCCGTTCAGAAGGCTACTCCATCCCTCATTGATGGGTTCGATTCTTTCAAGGCTAAGCTATCCCGGCGTAGTGCTGCGAAAGGCTCAAAGCGGGCGAGGACTGAGACGCCCGATGTTCCTTCCGCGGCTCCAACTCTTTTGCCTGTTTCTCCGATCTCTTTGCCTGCTCCTTCGGCCCCTTCGCCTGTTCCTCCGGTTCCCAACCCCGAAGTCCCCTCCGATGCCCTCCCTCTGCGGAAGGGGCTATTGTTCCCGAACAGACTCTTGATGTTCAGGTCCATCCATCGGGTTCTTCGACTGCTCCGATCGTGATCTCCGGAAGAGAGGATGCGATAGAATCTGCACCTCTTCCCCCGGCGAAGAGGGAACTTGTCTTGGGACTGCCGGCAGCTGGTGCCGCGCCGTTGCCCAAGGGAAGGGCAAGGGCTGGTGCAGCGTCCGGAGCAAAAAAGAAGCGGGGTGCGAAGAACGAGGAGAGCGAACTCTCAGAGCCGTTGGCGCGTCATCGTTCCAAGGTTCGATTTTAATCTATCCGCAATTCTTGTATTGCTTTCTCTTTTTTTTTTACGATGATTCTTACTCCTTCTTTTGCGGACAGTTTGTGTCGCTGATTGACGGAATGCTTGGTGAGTGTGGGTCGGAAGTCATTCGCCTATCGAAGGATTTGGATTCGTCGCAGGAAGCGCTGAAGCGTACTAAGGCCGCATTGCAGACTGTCGAGGACACCCATGCCGCCCAGACGTCCCAGCTTGAGGTTCGTATCAGTGATCTTGAGCGTGACCTTGGGAAGACCGCGAGTTCGTTACTCAAGGTGAAGAAGGAGAAGAGGAGCAAATCCTCGGAAGTCCGCCGTCTTCAGGAGAAGATCCAGACTCATGAGGAGATGAACGCCCGTAGATCCTCGGAGGTTGCCGATGCCCGCAACGACTTTTTGGTCGTCTGACGAGGATGGCCACCCTGTTTGAGTCCTTGATAGCCATCCGCAAGAGGGAGTTGGCTTTAGCGGGGATCGAGGGGAGTTTGAGTGAGCTTGAGTTGCTTCAAGGTAATGAGGCCCCGTCTTTGGACTTGGAGGAAGCCAGACTATCGTCATGCAAAGGAGAGTGGGCGGCCACCGAGGGAGATTTTGATTCGATCCTTGCTGGCCTGCAGGCCGAATGCACCCTTGCATCGACCTCCGAAGACTCAGAAGATCAGGAGCGCACGGGAGAAGATTGCGAGGCTGGCGTGGATCCGAGGCGGGTAGTGGCGATGCGACCGAGGGAGGCGACGGCGAGGCTATCCCTATCGCGAGTGAGGATGAAGGTGACGCTCCTGGGAGCGCCTAGGTTTCTCAATCCCTTCTGGGATTTCGTTTTATGTGTTTCGGCCGTTAAGAGGCCTTGATGTATTTACCGGGACTGGCCGTTGGTGGCTTCGAATCCCTGCCCCTTTTTGGGATTTTGTTTGAACTTTTGCGGTCTCAATCTATGAAACGTTTTCGATTATTTATGAACTTTGGTTTTTTGAAGTATGAGAAAGAGGGTGTGAGTTGTCGTCTCATTCCTAGTTCCCCGATGATCACCGTACCTATTGTTTGCATAAAGCGAGATTTTCCGCGGTTTACAGATTTACGCGAGAAGTTCGTGAAACAAACAGGCTTAAGTGAAGAGACAAATTTTTGGATCTCGTATACCATACTATGTCTGTGAGATGTCAAGATCCAGCGTGGCTGGGTTTAGGGCAAGACCTAGGTTTACTCTTGGACTGAGGCTTTGCGATGACAAATCGGCTTTCGTTTTGCCTGTGTGCGATTTTAACCTGACTCGTACCGTTTAAAATCCGCGAATTGTTGTCGGCTTATATGATTTGTTTGGGCGTGAGTCGAGCTACTTCCTTTACGAAGAGCTAGACCAAAATTTTGGATTTCTTGTATAGCGCGCTATGTTTATCCTTGTCGGATGTAAGAGAGCCTACCCCTTGAAGGACGGCTATTTGTCTGTTTAGGACGTTAGAGTTCGTTTGTTGTGATCAGCAACAACGAAATGATACCGTTTTTAGGTGCGTTTGTATGTTCAGAGACGAAGATTTCGTCTGCAATGTTTTGCGGAAAAGAATGTCCTTCAAGCGTTAGCGACGTCTCGCAGTGCTCAAGGTCGATTTTTCCTTATGCCGCATCTCGTGTTGAAACGCTTGCGGGCTTTTGGGGATGTTTTTGCGAATGTTCGCAGCCGGAAAACTGTTGTCTCCATTTTGGACGCAGGACCAAGGTGTCGCGTAAATTCGACCCAGGGAGAAACGTCTACATTCATTTTGCTTTGTGAAGTGTTGGCCCTCCGGGATTTGTTTTTTGGATGTAATAATCGCTTAGTGGATACTAGATCCGTTGTTGTGGCCGTTTCGGCTGATTTGAAAAAGTCGTGAGAAAGTTTCGAAAATTTTAGAGTCTTCAAAATTTGTGGGAGTATACGAGTATACGTACCCACTCCCCCTCTTTTTTTAATTGGGGGGATAGCTGAATCGGCCGGTTGGCGGGTTGCCTACGTACCCTTGCCTAGGGATCAAGCCATCTCGTAGTTCTTTTGTACCACGTTTTATTGTTTAGTGGTAGTATTTTTTGAGGTGCATCGCATTCCAAGTTCTCGGGATTTTGACGTCTTGCATGTTTGCGATTTGGTATGAACCTGGTCGGACTACTTTTATGACTTTGTACGGTCCTTCCAAGTTTGCTCCCAGTTTTCCTGCGTTTCGTTCGGCAGTGTTTTGGAAGACTTTGCGTAAGACTAAATCGCCTTCTTTGAACCTGCGATGGCGTACGTTTGAGTTGTAGTACCTTGCGGCAGCGTGCTGGTAATTCTGGATTCAAATGAGTGCCTGGTCGCGGCGTTCATTGATGAGGTCGAGATTGTCCAGCATCATAGCGTCGTTTAAATCCTCTCTTTCGGGGAGGAATCTTCTCCGTACTCCGGGGAATTCTACTTCCGCGGGGATCATGCATTCCGTTCCGTAAACGAGGGCGAATGGAGTTTCACCCGTAGCCCATCTTGGGGTTGTACGATGCGACCAAAGAACTCCTTCGAGCTCCTCTGCCCATCGCCCCTTCTTTGCGTCTAGGCGTTTCTTGAGTCCGTCAAGGACGGTCTTGTTGATGGTTTCTGCCTGTCCGTTGCATTGCGGATATCTGGGAGTTGACTTCGTAAGTCGTATTTTCCATTTTTCGCAGAATGCTTCGAATCGAGCGGAGATAAATTGAGATCCGTTATCTGTTACGATTTCGTATGGGACCCCATGTCTAGTTATGATATGTTTCCAGACGAAGTTCTCGACTTGTGTGTCTTTGATACTTGCGTAGGATTCTGCTTCTACCCATTTAGAAAATAAATCCGTGAGGACTAGGAGGAAGCGTTTTTGTTTTGATGGGTGCATAGGTCCGACAATGTCCATGGACCATCGCATGAAAGGATAGGGGGACGAGATTGAAGAGAGGATTTCCGCGGGTTGATGGATTGTTGGAGCATGCCTTTGGCATTTCTCGCACTTCCGGGCGAATTTCTCGCAGTCTTTTACCATGGTTGGCCAATAATAACCGTGGCGTTTGATTTGACTGCGAGAGATCTTCCGCCAGAATGATTTCCGCATGATCCAGAATGGACCTCTTCCATGATTCTTCTTAACCTTTCCCCTTCTGCGCATGTCATGAGAGGACCAGAGAAACACCACTTATAAATTTCTCCCTCTATCGTGACGTACCGTGCCGCTTGGGTTTTCACTTTACGAGCATATCATCGATGTATACCTCCATAGTTTTTCCGAGTTGCTCAGCAAACATTCTGTTGACGAGTCGCTGATACGTTGCACCCGCGTTTTTAAGACCGAAAGGCATTACCTTATAGCAATATGTTCCGCGGTCTGTGATGAACGCAGTTTTTTCGCGGTCGTCGGGATTCATCATGATCTGATTGTAACCGGAAAAAGCGTCCATGAATGACAGAAGCTTGTTTCCCGCGGTTGCTTCGACCAATCGGTCGATGTGCGGGAGCGGGAAGCAGTCCTTCGGACAGGCTTTATTCAGATCCGTGAAATCGACACAGACTCGCCACTTGTCGTTCTTCTTTTTTACCACGACAGGGTTGGCAAGCCAATCTGGATACCTAACTTCTGTTATCGACCCTACTTTGAGGAGTCTTTCGACTTCCTCGTTGACTGCGGTGGCACGCTCAGGTCCCAGCTTTCGTCTCTTTTGTTTTACGGGTTTGTGAGTTGGGTCGATGTTAAGTTCGTGACATGTTACGCTAATGTCGATTCCCGGCATATCCTCCGCAGCCCAAGCGAACGTACTGAGGTTCTTTTTGAGGTATGCGATGAGCTCGGCTTTTATTGGTTCGCGGAGGTTAGCTCCGATTTCGACGCACCGTTCTGGGAAGGAATCGTCGAGGAAAATTGATACCACCGGTTCGCAGGTTGGTTCACGCTTCCCTTCCAGGGCCTCATCTCTTTGGGACTGCCAGAAGGTTTCTGGCGAGTCGTGAATCGTTTGCTTTTTCCGAGAGGTCTCGATTTCGGAATTTTTCCGTATTAGTTCGGTAGCGAGGTAGATCTGCGCTGCTCCGTGACTACCATGTATTGTTTCGACCCCGAAAGGCGTCGGGAACTTGAGGCATAGGTGGAATGTTGATGGGATCGCTCTCATGGAGTTTAGCCAGGGAGTTCCAACTATCGCGTTGTACGACGTTGGACCATCGATCACCAGGAATTCCGTGTTTTTGGCGACGCTCCCGGCTCTGACTAGGAGGTTAGTCGAGCCGAGGGTCATAATTTCTCCCGAGAGTCCGAATACTGGGCTGGGGTCGTCTGTAAGGATGCTTAGATCGACGCCCATCCTCTCGAGGGTGATTTTATAGATAATATTAGCCGAGCATCCGGTGTCGACTAATACCCTTGCTATGTCAATATCCTGGATCGTGAGTTCTATTACGAGGAGATTGTTGTGAGGTTTGTCCATACTGGCCGTTGCTCGATCCTCGAAAGATACGATGTTGCGGGCTGACGAAGAAGCCATACTGAATTTCTATCGATTGGTGGTTTTCGGGTTAGAGAATCTGTCCCCCCCTCCTTCTAGCGCCAAACTGTGGGAACCAAAATTCACACCGTCAATTTCCAATAAATAAGATTGCGGAGGAAAGCCAAGTAAACCCGACTTTCCTTGAAGGTCCGGATTCTCTGCGTTGCCACACGAAATCGAAAAAATAAACAGAAGACAAAGATGAGAATGGTAATATTTGCCCGAGGGCGTTTTATTAGATGAAAGATACGAGTACAAGGATTCTCCGAAAGACAAAGAGATTTGCGATTAAAGAAAAAGATAGAGTCGCAGGCAGCCAAACGTCCTAAGCCTTGCTCCGCTAGTCTAACCACCTAAACCCTAGTTCTTCTAAGCTAGCAGGATGCTCTAAGTCTAATTTTCGGATCACCTCCTCTTCTACTCTTGCTCTCCTTATATATCCACTCCAATGTCGGTTTGCCTTAGGATGATGGACCTCGCCTTTGGGCCCAAGCTTATCTCTTCAGGAAATATTCCATTTTCGTCGGTCTTCGTAATTATCCTCGAGTTTTCCGCTATTTTTCGTCATAGCCTGATTGGGCCTGAATCCTTAAAATCGTAAGTCCGTGGACTTGTCTTAAGTCGTTGAACGTTTTATACGATTTCTCAGAAAGACTATCTTTCTCGTAAAATAAACCGTATAGCTTAAAGGATCGATGTTCAAGTTAATCGATCTTTATTTTATACGATATCTTCTACGAGAAATCCAATCCTTCTAGTTTTTGTCGTAAAACATCGAGGACGATTCCAACCGAATCGAAAGATGTTCATTTCATAGCCGTGATCGTATCAAACTCACGAGGATCGATCAAACAAGCCAAGATGGGATCAGACCAAGCATGATGGGACCGAGACCAGGACGAGGGCCGTCGACCGGCGTCAGGCCGGGGTGCCGCCGGCGCCAGGCCGGCTTGCGGAACGCGTGCCGTCGACGCCAGGCCGGGTGTGCCGCTGGCGCCAGGCCGGCCCGCGTGACGCGTGCCGCCGGCGCCAGGCCGGGTGTGCACCCGGCGCCAGGCTGGCCCGCGTGACGCGTGCCGCCGGCGCCAGGCCAGGTGTGCCGCCGGCGCCAGGCCGGCCCCCGTGACGCGTGCCGCCGGCGCCAGGCCGGGGTGCCGCCGGTGCCAGGCCGGCTCGCGTAACGCGTGCCGCCGGTCGCCAGGCCGTCTTTCCGTCCGTGGGTTTTTCATTGTTCGATCTTTCCCCCGTCAGTCGTCCGTGCGGGAAATCTTTGAGTTTGGAAGGATCTTTAGCCGTGGATTTCGAGATAACCGTTTTTGACCCCAACAATTCTTCAATGTGAATAACTTGATTCTCCATAGACTCTTCACCCCTTGTTCCTTCCTTGGAAGTAAACTTCACATGTGTTTCCTCCTTGATTGAGAACTCATCCATAACCAATGAGATCTCTCTTATCTCTTCTATGCATTCAACAACCAAACCATCATCACAAAGATCTTCAAAGATTCTTCCAACCAAGCTTAGTTCTTCATCCTTGCTTCTTGTTGAATTACTCTTGAATGGTGCTGGTTCAACTTGCTCTTCATATCTTTGCCCAAGATTTTCATCTACCATGCATCCAAAGAGCAAGTCAAGCTCATGTATAGAGTTTTCAGCTTCTTGTTGAAATCCATCCTTGAGGTGCATGTCCTCTTCAACATCAATTTCCATATCCATGGGACATTCTTCACAAGTGTTGGTGTTGTAAAGGGGAATGATGCTTTCTTCTTGATCTTCAGTGATGTGAGACAGTATGTTGTTGATAGACTTCACATGTGTTATAGTTTCATCCATCCTTGAGCTAAGAGTCTTGCCATGAGCATCTACCTTGGTGGAAAGAGAGCTCATTTGACTTTGTATTTCAAGCCTTCCTCTTTCTTGATTCTCCAACAACTTCTCAAGCATGTTGGTGATGTGTTCTTCATTGGAGGCTTGAGGGGATTTGACTTCTTGTTCTTCATACTCTAAAGCCCGAGGTTGGTATCTCTCACCATATCCATATTGGCTTTCTTGACCAAGGTTTCCATGTGGAGTGTACTCCAATTGGGTGGTTGGCTTATAAGCTCTGTCACAATAAGTGGAGCTTCTAGATATCATTCTTTCTTGACCCTCTAAAATAGCCTTGAACATTGATTCCAAGTCAAGAGACATGATCTTCCTCTCTTGTGAATGTACTACCTTGCAAAAGAACAACCACTTGAAAGGGAGTTAGTAACTAGATAAAGGTAACAAGACTTAGTCTCAAGCAAGTGACTAAATCTCAATGTCAAAATCAAACTAGAACTTGGAAACGGCGCCAATTTGATGAAAGGACTTTTCT
The DNA here is from genome assembly GCA_018703725.1 of Brassica juncea. Lineage (NCBI taxonomy): Eukaryota > Viridiplantae > Streptophyta > Magnoliopsida > Brassicales > Brassicaceae > Brassica > Brassica juncea. The sequence goes on from CM031941.1 coordinate 33,520,130, forward strand.
AAGGTCCTAATCAAATGATGTAGTATAAAAGTAATTATTCCCGCCTGTCACGCGGGTGACCCGGGTTCGATCCCCGGCAACGGCGCCAATTTGATAGTAAGGAATTTTCTAGGGTAGTAATCAAATGATGTAGTATAAAGAAATTTCGAAACAATCCTAGGTGATTTCAATGCAAAGGGAATGCAAGTCTATGCCAATAGAGTGGAGTGAAATGAACTAAAACTAAACTAAAATGCAATAAAGTAATGATCTCTCTTTCAATATGAAGCAATAGGACTCATGGGGCAAGGGAATTGACCTTAGGTGATCAAGCTTCAATCTAAAGGTGGCAGCAACATTCAATCTATCAACCTTATGCCTAGACGACAAAACTAAGCAAGCTCTATCTCTAGATGAATGCTCTTTTTGCAATGATCACCCAAGTACACCAAATCCCTTTGGCTGTAATGGTCAAAGCAAGCATAAATAATGAGTATAATAGAAATCCTAGCTTCTTTGACAACTAAGCTCTTAGGCAAAGCAAGTTAAAAGCATAGATGAGTTGGTTCAGGCATTTCATAGAACACCTTTCGGGCATGAAATGCCTATGGCTCTATGTTTGAGAGGCCAACCCAAATATAGCATTAAGAACGCCAAATCAATGCAAGGAAAGGATAGATCTAACACTAAACACCTTAGATCTACACTTAATCACCCTAAATCTCCCAAGCCTATGAATCCTAAGATGATCTAATCTCTAATAGACATGATTTCCCTTAAACCCATGAAGAATTCAAGGTTAACCATGATTAGAGAGCAACAGATGCTCAAGAACACAAGAATAAAAGAAGAAAAAGGATCCAAGATCCAAACTTTATTCAAGATCCAAATGTGTTTTTTGAGAGAAAAAGAGACAAGTCCCAAATTGGGAGATATAAGAGTATTTATACAAGGCTTAGAAGCCCTAAAAACATAAAAAAAAAATTACTAAGAAGTCCTTGAGCCAAATGGGCTTCAACCAATGAGAAAAGGAGAAGAAATTCGGTCAGGGTTGAACCAGAATGTTCCAACCCGGTCTGGCCAACCCGGTCCAAGCTTGTCTTGGTCGTTGTCCAGCCCGTCCGGGTTCAGTACCCCGGTTCCTCCTTCCCGGCCGTCCGGACGTGCCTTGATCCATCTCTGCCGACCGGGTGTCCCTTCCCGGACTGATCTACCCGGTCTGGTCTCCTCCAGAACCACCCAAACGACCGGGTGCCTCTCCCAGGCTCAGTCATCCCGGACCACTTCCATCCAGCTGCTCTTTTCCCGGCCGGCTGCTTGAACCCGGACGTCTCTACCCGGCCAGCCTGACATGCTTCACGTGAATTGATCATAACTCCTCCAATACAGGTCCAAATGACTTGAAACCACTTCCATTAGAAAGCTAACTCAATTTGATGTGTCTCCACAAAATCTTAGCAGCAGGAGACATCTATAAGGCCTCTGTCCATGCTCATCTTTGTCTTGACCAGATCATGGATTTGACTTCTCTTTTCATGGCCAAACTTGATTCTTCATCTCTTTTGGGGGCATAAGGTTTCCAAACACCTCAAATCACACCAAATCATACTCCAACACCTGATAAAGACAAATGAATGCAAAATGGACCTAAACATGCCTAATGCCTAACTTATATGATCAAAATGCATAAGATATGGATGCTTAAAACATGTAAATATGCAAGACATCAGTCACATAACTTCATTCGGATGGAGGAGGACACCAAGGCTATCATGGGCAAACTAGGTGCGGCGAAACAGTCGGCACCCAAGGGCACCGATAATACTCGCGTCGAACCTCGCCAGCATACCCCCAGCGACAAAAACAATCGCAAGAATAGTCTCATGTACGTCGTGGACGGAAAGAAATGGAACACTTACCACCGAGAGACCGACTCTCCGAGCAAACCACCTCGCGCACCAAATACTACAGTAGTTGCTCAAGTAGACTCAACGACGGGACCGTCTCGAACCCCTCCAGACCTTACCAAACAATGCATGTACCACGGGGTCAAAGGTCACGACACGTCCTAATGCAAAACCCTGTATGCGCAGTTCCTTTCCGCGCTTGACAGGGGCAAGTTCAAGATCCCTCCCCCAAAACCAAAAACTGAATGCAGTTGGAGTAGGAACAAGGATAAGAAGAACCAACGGAAACCGCAGGGCAAACCGCGTTCGACCAATTAACGACCGAAAGACGTAGAACAGGCTCCCCGACCGACAGACGATAACGATACCTCGGCGGACGAGGAACAGCCTTCGACTCGACAGACAAGCCGGGTTCATCGTCCGACGAAGAAAGTGACGATGAGCAACCTCTCGAACCGATGAACCTGCGGATGTTCCTCAAGCAAAAGGTCGCTCCGACAATCAACGAGCCGCCCAGACCCTCCGACCTCCGATTAATGATAAACGCCAACCGAGCAAAGCGAGCATCGACTCATGATCCTCCATTAGAACAACTGAACGGTACGCTCGTCGTTGATTTGAAAGAATTGCTCAACGCCCGAATGGGCGACTTGCGCAAGACGCTCGATGGCAAAAGGTCAGGAAAACCCGAGGCAAGTAATGACCTCCGAGCCACACTTCTCGCAAAACAAGCACAAACAAGGTCGTGGATAAACGTGATCATGGGAGGATCACCGCCTTGCGGAGATTCGGTTCGATCCGTCAAAGATCACCATCGACAGGCGATCACTTCACAACGTTGGCCCCAGAAACCGCCAAGCGATCCCTCAATTTCTTTCTCGTTCGACGATCTACTCGGAGTATGCCTTCCTCACAACGATCCCCTTCTCATTGTCCTCACTGTCGACAAGTACGACGTTACAAAGGTGCTCGTTGATACCGGAAGCTCAGTCGATATCATTTTTCGCGGGACTCTCGTGAAAATGGGGATCGATCTGAATGACGTAAAACCATCTTCCCGAACCCTGACAGGCTTCAATGGATCTTCCAAAGTAATCTTGGGAACGATCCGCCTCTCGGTTCACGCGGAAGGGGTCACACGAATGGTAAAATTTTTGGTGGTTAGCTCCAAGGCCCCCTACAACGTGATACTGGGAACTCCTTGGCTGTACTCTATGCGAGAAATCGCATCCACGTATCATCAGTGCGTCAAATTCCCGGGAATCGACAGCACAGTCAAGACGTTGAAAGGAGACCAACAAGCTGCAAGGGATCTTCTAATCATCACCGCAAAGGTAGGGAAATCGGCCAATTCATACCTCAACAGAGGGTCGCGGTCCCGATCAGTACATGAACTCGGACCCTGTGCAAAAACATACATCAACACATAATATTTTTAAATTTCATACATCAACTAACAAAATTCGACTTTTACATACATTGACCATTTATCCGTTAGTCAACAATAACACTCCGTTAAATATTGTTTTTTTAATATTTTAAATAATTAATAATTAAAAAAAAACCTCTCAAAAGCCGGGAGAATGGGATTCGAACCCAGGTCTGGATGACATTTCAATGAATCCATTAACCACTGGGACAGACACGATTTATTGATTGTTTCCCTATTGTGTTATATTTATACATATGGCGATTATCTCAAATAATTATTTAAATAAATAATGAAAAATAAAATTTTAATTCTTTCAAATAATTGGTTTAAAAATATATTTTTTCAAATTCAAACCTTTTATTAGAAACAGATTTCTAAATTTTTTATAAAAAAAAATATTTCCAATTTTTTTTCAATCTTTTGAAATTTTTTTAATATTTATTTATTATTTTTTTAGAATTCAAAACCACCTCTCAAATCTAAACTATAAGTATATATTAGCTAATCATAAGGATATATATGTATATTTACCTTTTATAAAACCTCCATAGTGGAAGAATTAGAGCTTCAGATGTAATAAAAATGTTTAAAGTAGTTTAAAATCAAACTTTAAACTATTTTTTAAAATATATGAGTTTAGAAAAAAATTGAAAATCTTTTTTTTTTTTAAATTGGAAATCTTTTTGAAAAAAATTGGAAATCTTTTTTTATAAAGAATTTAGAAATCTGTTTCTAATAAAAAGTTTGAATTTGAAAAAAATATATTTCGAAACCAATTATTTGAGAGAATTAAAATTATATTTTTATTATTTATTTAAATAATTATTTAAGATAATCGCCATATGTATAAATATAAAACAATAGGAAAACAATCAATAAATTGTGTTTGTCCAAGTGGTGGATGGATCCATTTAAATGTCAACCACGCCCGGGTTCGAATCCCCTCTCCTACCTTTTTTAAGGTTTTTTTTTTTAAATTATTAATTATTTAAAATATTAAAAATCAATATTTAACGGAATGTTATTGTTGACTAACGGATAAATGGTCAATGTATGTAAAAGTCAAATTTTGTTAGTTGATGTATGAAATTTGAAAATATTATGTGTTGATGTATGTTTTTGCACAGGGTATGAGTTCATGTACTGATCGGGACCGCGACCCTCTGTTGAGGTATGAATCGGCCGATTTCCCCCGCAAAGGTACATCGTTCGAAGCCCCTTGTCAACTCGGTATCAGCGACTCGGACACTAGCAAAGTCGTACGAGCAGGCGCCGACTCATGAATAAATAGAGATACCGGAACGAATAGATAATGAACACCACTTTCACTCGTCACTTTCTCAATGTAAGAGACCAAAAGTAGAGTAGCGACCAATATTCCTTCTGTTCGACCCAAAAAAAAATTAAATAAATAAAAAATAAATAAAAACACCGAGTAGATGCACTTTACAGTCACTTCTACTCGTTCGAGTAAATGCGCCTTTACGGCCACTTTTACTCGGGCCCAACGAACTACGAGAAGCTTGATCCTCTCCGAAGGTACGTATGCATCCCCTCTACGGGGTCCAGCCCCAACAAAACAAAGTTCAAACTTTTTTATATGACTCGTTTCGGCCTCCTAGCTCACCGAGCAGATGACAAATGGCCATATCTCCCAAACAAACGATGCTAGCATCCTTACGCATAAGCGGAGCACGAGCACTCACCCTGACAAATCGGTTATATCCTGATCAGATATCGACCCAAGGGAACATAAATCTCGCGTCACCTGTGTATTATACATTGACCGAGATCCGAGCGAAATTTTTGGCCATATCGCAAACCGAAGAACAATGAGTTGGCCGACCAAAGCTCTCTTGGTTACCGCAAAGCGTCCAAAAACCTTTTCCTCGGGAACCTAAAAACTCTCCTAACAGAGTGGAAATTCCTCGTCTTTGCTTATTTTAACGAACTTCTACGAGTAGTTTCTATAAGTAAAGGACAACGGATACGAGTGAAAATAACCATCTCTGGACAAGTAGCTCGGATTATAATATTCAAGACATTTCTAAGTTTTAAAAGAAAAAACTTATTGAAATTCTCTGAATAAAAGTTAAATCTTACAATAAGGCTAATTCAAGCCGAAACCAGCAAAGATCTAAACAACATACAAAAAGGCTTCAACAAAGCCAGAACAACAAAGTAATACAGAGGAAAACAAGTCAATCACTCCTTGGGCGCGGCAGGATCGGCTCCCTGAGCTCCTTCTTGTCCGGGAGAAGGGCGAGACGCACCTGTCGTAGAAACATGCAACTCCGCGTCCTCGCCCATAGGCCTAGCCTTATCACTCTCCAGGAGACCTTTCCCATCGCCAGAATCGAAGCCCGGGATCTCTTCTTCCTCTTCCATGTTATCCGAGACGACCGCCGTGCTGTCCTACCCATTTCCCTCGGAAACGCCCTTACCCAGACCAACCGACGGGACTCCCACGCTACCACTCGAGCGTCCCTCGAGGGCATGCTCAGAGGTCTGAAGGCTGGCGACGGCTTCAACGCCGATCAGACCTACATTGGAACCGTGCGGATTGACGCTGATATATGGTGTTTTATACATCTTGTATATATGTTTTCTAATTGGTTTTCAAGTCTTTATCGAGTATTCCTAGTCCTTTTCGAGTCATTACAGGTTTGGAGTTGCACTGGATAGGAGATGGACCTGTTGGAGCAAAAGAGGCAGAAAAGAGTGCAAATTGGTGATTTTCACACAGAACAGTCTGATGACTGTTCCCGATCGAGCGGAACACCCGAGTGCCTGTTCCAGCGGCAGAGATTTTTAAGGAAAACATAATTATTTCGGGATTTGCCCTAATCTCCCTATTTTCTCTCCCAGCCGCCTGTGGCTTAATATCTCTTCTTCCTCTTTTCTATTTCATTCTACGCTATTTTGGACACAAGAAACCAGACCCTAAGACTCCATTGTTGGGATTTGCTTATTTGTAAAGGGAAAAGGATATCTACACTCTTGAGAAGAATCATGAACCCTATCTCATTTATTTTATTGATTCAGCATGTTTTCTTCATCTGTTATCTCTGTATTCTCGGTTGCTATGGCTGAGTAATCGATTTTCTTAGTCTAGGGTGTTAGGAGGTCATAGATTCATGAGCTAAACACAAATAAGGATTGATGTTTTGATTGTCTCCATTCATGATTGCGCTTACTGTCTGCATTAAACTAGCTACTTAGTGTCTGATTCTAAGTTTAATCTAATCATCAAAAGTGTTTTAGGTTGCTAGAAATATCATGAATGGACAATTTGTCCCTAACCAGCGAAAGTAGATGTTAGGGCAAATTGTGAACTTATCGAATCTGGTCTTAATGTTTATCATCTTTCTCTGATTCAAACGACAGTTTAGATATTAGGAATGATTGATAAAAGGGGAGACGCCACGACAGTGGGTCGAACTTTACATGTTTTTCTAGTTTAAGACTTGCTGTGAATTGTTCCTTGAATAAATGTTTAGTTCATGCTCATTGATTTCCAATTATTCACCCTAGACTAGCATTCTCTTTAATCTGAAACCTTATTCAATTCGTGTTATTTTCTATTTACGTTACCTCAAATCTCAAAATCATTCGTTGTTTTAGCTAAGTATTGATCTCATAAAAGTAAAGTGTAATAGTTGGTCTCTGTGGATTCGATCATAAAGTGCTACATCGACATACCATTCGATTGTGGTAGTGTGCACATTGGGTTAATTGGTGTGCGTATACACGTAATATCAATTTGGCGCCGTTGCCGGGGACCATCTTTTTACCTTTATTTTTCGGTTATTTATTTAGTCTAAGACCTCTAACTTGCTCTTTTCTCTTCGTTGCAGCTAATGTTCCAGGTGCATGACCAGTAGACATACTCAGAGCAACGAACAAGGACATTTAGTTACACTCAGCAACCAGGAGCTCGCAAGGTTAGAAAGAGAGAACAGACAACAGCCAAGGCCAACCGACACCACTATGGGTGATCACGGTCATCAGGATGATCTGTCAGCAGCAATGCAACTGATGAAACAGCAGATGCTTCATATGCAGCAGACCATCCAAGCTCAACAGGATGCTCCTCAACAGGCTGCTCTCGCGCAGCAGGAACTGGCAGCGCAGACTGTTCCGATCGGGGAGAGAAACCTTCCGCGTAACATCCCTACTACGCGCTCTACCATTGTTTCTCCACTCTACACCAGGCAAGACTTCGAGATCAAGCCTGCTTTGATTGATCTGGTGCAGAGAAAGGTGTTCTCTGGTCTCTCTGCAGAAATTCCAATGGAGCATATTGAAAATTTCGAAAAAGCCTGAAGTTTCACTCGTGCGAATGGTGTGCCACCAGACTACATCAAGTGCATGCTATTCCCATTCTCTCTTGATGGAAGAGCTGCACGGTGGTTGAATTCCCTCCCTACCGGCTCTCTCACTTCATGGGAACAGGTCCGAACAGCGTTCCTCAGCCATTTCTACTCTAAGGCGAGAACAGCTGCATTGAGGAACAAGATCACCTCATTCAGACAGCTCCATGATGAGCCTTTCTGCGACGCATGGGAGCGCTTCAATGACTACCGCAGAGAATGCCCTCACCATGGATTTGATGATGATTACCTCCTGGGCATTTTCTATGATGGAGTGGACTGGAAATACCAAGGCGCTCTAAACTCTTCGAGCAATGGAGACTTCATGACTCAGACCACTGTTGGAGCGTTTAAGCTGATTGAGAACATGGCAGCTAGCTCAGCCAATGAGAATCAGGAGAACAACCGCTCCAAGAAAGTGAACAGTGTCAATACCCAGAAGATTGACGAGTTGACAGCTAAGGTTGATCAGTTGCTTAAGAAAAACCACAGGCAAGTGTTCTTCATGGAGGAAGCTACGACTGAGCAGATTCAGAACACTCAAGAGGTTGCTCCCGAAGCTGAAAAGAAAGGGAACGATCAGCAAGAGGTTAGCTACATCAGTGGAACTGGGTATGTGCAGAACAATCAGCAAGGTTTCCCGCAAAACTTTCAAGGTAAAACCTTCGTTTTCAGCAGGCACAGAACCAGTTTGTGCCTTAGAATCAAAATCAGAACCAGCAACAGTCGCAGAGCAACCAGCAAGTTGTTCCAGCTGCGAGTGTTCCGCAAGATGAGCTGAAAAACCTCCACATTATGATGCACCAGATGCTCCAAAATCAGCAGGTTTAGGTCAAGGCGTTGAATCAGGTTACCACAAACATCAACACCAGGATGGACAACATGTTCACCGAGCTGAATACAAAATATGATACTGTGTGGTGCGACATAAGGAGGATCGATGTTCTGCTTGCTCAAACTGCTGAAACTGTTAAGAGGCAGCAAGAAACTCTTCAGGGAAAGAGTGTGATCAATCCTAGGACTGAGCATTGTAATGCAACAAAGCTGAGATGTGAGAATGAGGAAGACGAAACGGAGCAACTGTTCGCTGGGACTGCTTTAGGCGCAGAAGAGAGAACAGAGCAGTCTGCTAGCTCTGAAACGGCTGTTCCCGACGAACCTGCTGAGATTCCACCAGTGCGAGTCTATGTTCCTAAGGTTCCCTATCCAATTCCACCCAGACATCTGATGGATTCCATTAGTGAAGAGCAGTTGGCAGGTTTCAACAAGATGGTGAGAAGGCTTCCTAAAGAACTTGCATTCGAAGATGCTCGGCAGATTCGTCCATTGCTCGTGTTCTTTAAAAACTGTAGAGAGACTCACGAGGAGATTAAAGTCCTCTATACGAAAGCACTGTCTACACCAGCACTGAAGGTGTTTCCTAAGGTTGCTGATCCTAGAAAGTTTGTTTTTCCTTGTTCCATTGCTGGAGTGGAATTCAAGGATGCTCTTTGTGACTCTGGATCTAGTGTAAATCTTGTCTCAAAGGCGATTGTAGACAAGTTGGGCGTTGCTGATGTTGAGCCTTCTCAGGTGACTCTAGCCTTTGCAAACTCTTTCACAACAGTCCCTTATGGCACCATTCGTGATCTTCCCGTCCAAGTAGGGGGCTGTACTCTCCATGCTGATTTTCAAATTATTGAGATGCGTAAGGGTCATGAAATGCCTTTGATCTTTGGAAGGGGATTTATGGCTACAGTGGGAGCGATCGTTGATATGCCTAATAAGAGAGCCTCCTTCTCCAATATCAATAAGAAGGTATTCTATAACGCTGTCCCCACCAGATTTCACACACTACACACCTCTTGCATCTTAATGGTCAGTGGAGAAGGGCTGAAATATGTTCCAAGGAACGAGCTTGGTAAGAACAGTGAGATCAAGGAAGTCATGGATGGAGATCCTTGCACTGATACCAACAAACTCAGTGGGAAAGCAAAGGTGAATGATAAAGTCCAGAAGAAAAGGGTCAAGGGTGATCCTACAATGACTTTGATACCTTGCTTGTGTGATGAGAAATCCATTGAGTATGAGGTAAAGTGCAAGGGTACCTCTAAACCTTTCTCTAAAGTTAGAGTTATTCTCACTGATGAGCTGAAGGAGAAAGGAGAATCTGTTGTGAAAGGGTTGTTGAGCAGAGTTTTGAAGTTGAACATGTTTGACTGTGGAGCTTGTTTTGGAACAAGCCATCATGCTCAACCTGACTGATCCCTATCACCAAGTCAAGCTAGTGACTTAAACCAAGCGCTTAGTGGGAGGCAACCCACTGGTAAGTGTAAATATAATTTGGTCTTGTTTTGTTTTGCTTATTTTTGGTTTTAGTTTTTGAGTCTCAGGTCAAAAAGAAGAAAAATTCGAGATACTTCAAAAAATTCTGGGTTCCAGAAACAGAGCATCATGTTCTCCGACGAGAGCAGCCGCTCCAGGCACTGATGTGACGATGGAACACCCTGAATTTTTGTGGAGCGCCCGCTCCACCAGGTAAGTATCTCAACCAAAAAATGGTCATTCTTGTTTTCACCTTCTCTCTGATTTATTTTCACACCGAGACGTTGTGAAGTAAATCTGGGGGGGGGGGGGGGGGGGGGGGGTTTCGTCGTTTACTAACTCGTTTCTTTCTTTTGTTTTTCTTTTGAGTCAGTTTGAGTCAGTTTTTAGGATCGAGTCAGTCAAACATTTGTGGGAATTAGGACCTTATTCCGTGTTGATCACTAACCACCTCGTGCTTTAGTTATCTTATTCAGTGACCTTAGCAGTGGCGAAAGACACACATGTGGACCTGGAACACCCTGACATATCTCACTTGATTCTCCAGAAGTTCTCAGCCGATCAGGTTACACTGGGTAGACTTAACTCCACCTAACTTGAACCTAATCTTGACTGAAATTCTTCTTTTTATGGGCACTAGATCAGGGAAACGAGACCTACACTCAGGACTTCTTATTCTTTATACCCATCTTGTTGTTCCTGAGTGGCTAGCTCATCTTTAGCTAGTTCCCACCTTGTACCTTAGCCTTTATTCCAACTTCATGCATTTGTTTTTCAGTGTTATATGTGCAGATATGTGTAAAAAGGTCGGAGAGGAAAGGATCGACGCAGCCTCTTACTCATTACTGCTGCAGAAATTCAGTCAGAAAGGAGAACAAGCAGATTAAGGGAACAACCGCTCCATAACCAATGAACTGCGTAAGACCAGGGGTGGAGAACCAAAATGGTGCGAATCAGTGGCATCCTTAACATCACATGTTACCTCCTTCTTCGTCACTTCACCATCTCTTTTTGTAAAAAAAAAATAATAAAGAAAAAAAAAATTAAAGAAAAAAAATTAAAGAAAAAAAATATATATATATCTTTTCGTTTTATTTAGTATATGGTGATGGAGAAGGAGAAGAATTCAAGGAATCATGAGCCACTGGAAAGGTCGAGCAGAAGAGTGAGTATCAAATTGAAGGGATGAGGAGCAGGCAGATGAACTGAGCAGCCTGATGGCTTATCTAGAGCAGAGCAGTTGTTCCAGAGAGAGCAAAAACGAGTAGAGGCTGTGGACATCAATGGATCTGTCCTCTCTTGCTATTTTGTGTGATATCCTGCATCCACTACGAAAATTGGTAGCCCCTAAACACTCTTAAAACTCCACCATAAAATTAGCCTGTTCCACACCTACCCCGTCTACCTTGAATAGTGCATGTGATGAGAAGCTCACGCTGCTCTTAAATGAATGTAGGGAGTTCTGTCTCGATAGTGTTGCTTTTTCAGGTTTGAGATGTAGAGTATGGAGCTGATCTTGGAACAGCGGTCAGTGGGGTTTCAGTAAGGGTGTGTTGTCCTAGTTTTACTGCTTGTATGGTTCAGAGATTCGTGGTTAAAGTATGGTTGCTGAGAATAGGAGAGTTCCCATACTTTCAAACCTTTCTCCTTGTTCTTTGTACTTGGCCTTGTTCGAGGACAAACAAGGATCTAAGTCTGGGGGAATTGATATATCGTGTTTTATACATCTTGTATATATGTTTTCTAATTGGTTTTCAAGTCTTTATAGAATCTTCCTAGTCTTTTTCGAGTCATTACAGGTTTGGAGTTGCACTGGATAGGAGATGGACCTGTTGGAGCAAAAGAGGCAGAAAAGAGTGCAAATTGGTGATTTTCACGCAGAACAGTCTGATGACTGTTCCCGATCGAGCGGAACACCCGAGTGCCTGTTCCAGCGGCAGAGATTTTTAAGGAAAACATAATTATTTCGGGATTTGCCCTAATCTCCCTATTTTCTCTCCCAGCCGCCTGTGGCTTTTGATACATCTCTTCTTCCTCTTTTCTATTTCATTCTACGCTATTTTGGACACAAGAAACCAGACCCTAAGACTCCATTGTTGGGATTTGCTTATTTGTAAAGGGAAAAGTATATCTACACTCTTGAGAAGAATCTTGAACCCTATCTCATTTATTTTATTGATTCAGCATGTTTTCTTCATCTGTTATCTCTGTATTCTCGGTTGCTATGGCCGAGTAATCGATTTTCTTAGTCTAGGGTGTTAGGAGGTCATAGATTCATGAGCTAAACACAAATAAGGATTGATGTTGTGATTGTCTCCATTCATGATTGCGCTTACTGTCTGCATTAAACTAGCTACTTAGTGTCTGATTCTAGGTTTAATCTAATCGTCAAAAGTGTTTTAGGTTGCTAGAAATATCATGAATGGGTAATTTGTCCCTAACCAGCGAAAGTAGATGTTAGGGAAAATTGTGAACTTATCGAATCTGGTCTTAATGTTTATCATCTTTCTCTGATTCAAACGACAGTTTAGATATTAGGAATGATTGATAAAAGGGGAGACGCCACGACAGTGGGTCGAACTTTACATGTTTTTCTAGTTTAAGACTTGCTGTGAATTGTTCCTTGAATAGATGTTTAGTTCATGCTCATTGATTTCCAATTATTCACCCTAGACTAGCATTCTCTTTAATCTGAAACCTTATTCAATTCGTGTTATTTTCTATTTACGTTACCTCAAATCTCAAAATCATTCGTTGTTTTAGCTAAGTATTGATCCCATAAAAGTAAAATGTAATAGTTGGTCTCTGTGGATTCGATCCTAAAGTGCTACATCGACATACCATTCGATTGTGGTACTGTGCACATTGGGTTAATTGGTGTGCGTATACACGTAATATCAGACGCCGACGGGAGTCTCGCTACGAAGGGCCTCGGCCGATAAGGTGGCCAGAAGATCCTCATTCACGTAGGAGGATTCAAGGACGAGAGGAGACATCGTCACAAAGGCCTCGGAGATCACTCCGGGACAAAGCTTCTTAGCCCGAACAGCCAACTCCTCTTCTTGGGCCTTGAAGAAATCGATCCTCTGTTGTGGGATGGCCTCTCCCTGTACCTTGAGCAGCTGCAGGCATTTTCTCGTCCCGAAAGCTTGACTATAAAGGCATCGGGCATCGTCGTACTTGTCGAAGCGTTTTTCGCGGCCCAGGAACTGATTGAAATGAATCTTGGCCTTGGCAACCATAGCTGCATGGACTCTTGCTCGTTCGTGAGTGACCTCGTAAACGCGGGACTCCCTCAAACAAGCAACCTCTCGAACATGCTCCTCAGCGATCTCAGCCTTTTCTCGCTCGAGCTGATCCCTCTCCTTTCGTAGCTTCTCGGCCGAGATCCTCGAAGCCTTCAACTTGCTCGCAATATCCTCGGAATGCATCGACAAAATCTCGGTACAACGAGTGGCTTCATCCCTCTCAGCTTCAGCCTTGCCAAGAGAAGCCTCCAGCACATCAACGCGCTCCATCCCCCGGTCTGCCTCCTCCTGAGCTTTCTCCAAACTCACGTATGACGCCTTGAGCTCGGCATCGTATTTCATGACCAAGGCGTCCACACAGTCGTCAGCCTGCAAAGAAAAGAAAAAAATAATCGGAGCACGAATCAAGAACGGTACGACATGACGAAAGTAGCAGGGGGACGAGCAACTTACTGCTTGCCTTTGACGAACGACCTCAAGATACGAAGCCCGGAAAACCAGGTCATCATCAGGAAAGGGCGCCCTCGGCACCAAGGTTCCGAGACGATCATCCGCACGATCGACCTCTTGGAGGATTTGCGCCTCGACCTCCGGATTAACCTTCGTCTTCTTCTTCCTCTTTTTCTTCGACGGGGTAACCGGGGAAATGACTTCCGGACCAGTCATCGGAGTTTGCTGCGGTATTACTCCTGCACCCTGTCCGGAGATCATGTCGAGCCCTCTCGAGAGAGGCAGGTTATCATCCGCTTCGTCCCTAGGTTGCGGAACATCCTCCGCGATGGAAGTCGCCTTCTCCTCGACAGACCTTTTCTTCTTGCTCTTCTTCTTCTTTTTTGCCGGGGGAGCATCAGGAAGATCCCCCACGATGGCGTTGAGCTCGCCAGATCGGTCTCCGAGATCACTATCCCGAGACCTCTTCCTACCCGTGCCGACTGGAGCAGACGCCGTGACGTCGGTAGGCAAGACGGCAGGCTGATCCTCTCGAGCAGATGGAACAGTACCGTCTAATCCAATCCCGTCTAAGACCTTCATTAGCCCACTTGCATGCAAGGGACCCTCCGGCCTAAACTAGATAATCGAAGAAAGGTCTGGCAGATCCCTCATCGTCAATGCTCGGGTAATCTCTTAATGTTCTGCTTTGGTGAACAAGGCCGATCTCTTCTTCCCTTTTCGATCTGGGCAAGGAAGCTTTGAATCCCAATCACCTGCGAGCATACAACATCAGACGATATTAAATTACGAGACGAGCGACGAATTCAAAAAAAAAAAAAAACAGGGCACTTACCTCTGTCGATATGCTGCAGAGACCTACGAATCTGAGCCTCACTTATATCAGGCCAATTCCGAATGCCAATCTCAACCAGTGCTCGTGCGTTGTTGAAGAATTGAACCGGAACACCAGTGAAATATGGATGATTAACTGCACGAGACGAGAGAAAAAGGTTAGAAAACTTGCAATAAATATAAGATCGAGTAACGGTTGTCTACCGGTACGCCAATTCCACAAAACCCGGTACTCGTCATCCAGCGGATCAACAAAGGCGTACTCGTCGGACTTAACGAAGAAGTACCAACGCTGCCAGTCAGTGGTCTTGACAGGATGACCGGTGATTATGTTGTAGTTCGATCTCATCTTCCCCGAGAAAAGACCAGACTCCAGTGCAGTCACTGACGTCAGCTCCTCGAACGCCCGAAGACACGACGATATGCCGATCTCCGCAGCCATAACCAACAGCGCGACCGCCAAACGAAACGACCCATTCACCATCTGACTAATGGCCACGTCACGGCGAGAAACGTATGACGTAATCAGGGGCGGTATCGGGAACCAGAGCTTTGTGTCCCTCTGGAAATACGACTCGTACACGCACTGATATCCGATCGGAGGTGACCAAGGCCGTTGTCCCTCGGTCGGAATCAGATATGTCACTCCCTTCGTGTCACAGTCTATGAGAAGCTTCTCCACGCTCTCGACCGTCGACCTAGTCGGCAACACGTTTCCCCACGACTGTCCCAGAGCGTCAAAGGCACGCAGTTGCTCCTGCAAAATCTCAGGACCTCTCTCGAAGTCGCCGTCCCCGAGATAGCGAGTTGGGACCTTGGGAAGAATATCTCACTCTTCTCGTCTCGCCTCGGCAGGTTCGGGACGAGCAGGATTACGCTGAGTCATTCTCGCACGCACTGCTCGGGATCGTCGTGGCCTCGGATCATTCATCATCTCAGCTAACGCATCCCCGCCGTCTTCCCCCATTAAGTCCCTCTCCGCGTCAACAACGAGAAGCCTCTGCGAAAGATCGAGACCGGACATGTCTCTTAGCACTTCCCGGTGAACCAGATCAAACTCCTCTAGGGGTTCGTTGGTCGTCGCATCTGTAGTGGAACTCGGAACCACCGCAATATCTTTTCCCTTTTCCTCTCGCGACAACCTCTTCCGCGGGCACATGTTGCCGGAAAAGTATATAATCTGCAAATAAAGCTAGAGAGAGAAGTATAAAGAAGGGAGAGCGAAAGTACCTGTAGCGGCAAAAGAAGTGAAGATAATGAAGAGGAGTTGCGAATTTATAGAAGCTAGGAGGCGCAATTCCCAGAGGCATCATAATTAGGTATACTGGGACCTAATTGGGCTTTCCTTCTGCGCGACCTTTCGCCTTCCGATTTAAATGGGCCGAGGATTCTCGAAGGTACCCATTCCTCCCGAGACTATTCGTCTCCCCGCAATAGATCAGATCCCCATAACTAATTTATCACCGAGTGAACGACTCTCTGAGCGAACCACCTCGTAGGGGATTCGCATCAGTTCGATTCCCCGTAGCAAACCTATTCCAGGAAAAGATCAAACCGAACAAACTCCCGATCCAATCAGCGTACCATTCTCAACTCGGATTCAGTGAGCAAAGCGATGTTCATTCGGATTAGGCCTTTTGTCTTCCGAGCTAAGTCACAAAATTCATTAAAGATCAATCACTCAATTCGTCAATGAACTGGGGGGGACTTACTGTTGGGGATGGATTATACCCATCCACAAAGCCCATCGAACAAAAGGCCCAACCTAGCAAGCCGGAAAGTCGTCGGCTCAGGAGCCAACACAGCGCTCATGGCTCGACTCAAGACCACTTTTAGCCGAGCAGAAGACCCTGAGGACGATCGACTCAACAGCTCGAGACGAGTATTCGACTCGATAGACCCGACAGGCCGAAAGGCCCAATCAATCAGGCGGTGACCTAGGTCAAGTCATATCCGGACAGAGGCTATAAAAGGAAAAGAGAGCAAAGGAGAAAGGGGATTGAAACCTAGAAGACTAACACTTGACGGCAAGATTAGGGTTTACTGTTGTACTTTCTATCTTGCCGTTTCTTTATTTCCTCCGGTTAAAGCTCTCCGAGCACCGGCCCCCATAACACTTTCTCCACTTTTGTAATCTCTTTATCTCGTTTCTAATAAACGCCTCTGTTCGACCCATTTCGAGTTGCTTTCACTTTCTTCGACCAAACTCACCTCAAACAGTAATCTTCACAAGAGAACGGATGAGATGATGATAGCTATGGATCGAGAAGAGACCTTGCTGATATCAAGTTTTGAGCTTTGTCGAGAACAAGTCTTGAGCTTCGACATTGTTGATCCCTGGTCTAGGTGGATGTTGATGGATCGAGACACAGACAGCAGTGAGTGGTTTATCATCTCCACTCTAAGGTACGTTCATGTCTGAGATCGATACAGTTCGGTTCCAGAGAGAGGAGAGATCAGTTTCTTGCTTCCTGAGAAGACAAAGTGCGGTTGAAGCTTGCACGAGCTAAGGAAGCAACCTGACTTCCATGGCATCGATCAAAAGCTAGAAAGTCTTCGGCTTTACCGGAAGCATTGCAAGCTTGGGCTGATTTTCAACATGAGTGACGGAGATTCTTCTCTTGGCGAGGAACTACGACTGAGCAGACGCCGATAATGCCTCCGCCGCTGGATTCGATCTCTTCCCCGCTGATCGCCGTTGTTCGAAGCCTCCGTCACAGTCGAGAAGTCGCCAGGTTGAAACTAAGAAAATTGGGTTTCCTTGGAGGATTGGGCTTATGGGCCCAACTGATATGCTTACTTCTCTGAAGATATTGAAAGGCCAAGCTTTCATAAGAGAGCTTCTTCCTTTATCCAGAGACCATCGTCGTTTGCCGAGAACTTCTTGTCGGACTGGAAGCTTGAGGCGAACTAGATAAGTTTTTTTTTTTAATTAAATCATCACATACATGTGTCACGGAAGACATTGTGGCTTTGGTTTAAATAATTCAACAAACAAGTGTAAGATGTCCATTCATCTCATGTTATTGCTTTATTGCTGGTAGCATATGATATTAATAAGTTGACAATTATTATATTATCATGTGTAACTCACGAGCATATTAAAAGCAGCTCTTATAGCTGTCTCTTAAAAAAATAATTTAAAATTATGTGGATTCCACCATATTATTAAGGACTGCCTCTTCTGCTTCTTCCATGTGAGTTTGGGAGGGTTTTGCCACTGTTCGCGGCCCCACTGACACGTGGCGGCCCGTGATTGGTTCATTTTTAATTTTTTTTTTTAAATCAGACAAAAATAAAAATAAAAATAAAAAAAAATAAAAAAATCCCCTAAGAACCCCTTACCGTTAATGATGCTCTAAGTGAAAACAAGTTTCACCGCTTGCTTAATATTGAGACAAAACTTGTTTTTTTTTCTCTTTTGATCTAATCATGATTGTGCTTTTGGTGAACCAGAGTCAATTACAGAACCAAAACGAGAAACCAGAATGGAGAGCAATACAAATTCTTCAAGCCATTCTTTGAAAGACAAATTCAAAGTCTCGTGCTTTACTTGCTCAACTTCAAGCTCCATCAACAGCAAGGACTCCACCGATAAAGAGTCTTCCACAAGCTTGCTCGAGTTGAGTTCAGTAGGTCCATGCTCTTCCTCTCCAACGGCACCGAGATGGATGTATCTCACAAGACCTGTCTTAACTCGATCTTGAGTACACTTGGAAGTAAAGAGATGAGCTTCTTATCGTTCACTCGGATGGAGACGAGACGCCTTAAACTCCGTTCGGGTTCAAGCCGTCGTTGTCTCACCGACTAAAAGCTCTTCTCAACAGATTGTCCCCGACTAAGAGCACAAACCTGATGACGACATAAATCATTCAAGCTCTCCACCAAACCGAGAAATAGCCTTGCTTCAACTCGTCGGATATGCCTTGATCAACGACCATCACTCGTCATGGTTTACACAAGACTCGAGCTCATGTGACTCAATGCCGAGAAGCAGCCTAGCCAACGTCACCTCGGTCACTCGTCGGAACAGTCGATGCTCGGCACCCGACTTGACCTGTAGCTTCATCACTTGTCACAGCTCAAATGAGACTGCCGCCAATTTCCAGCTCCGTCACTCGTCGTCACAACTCTCGTCAAATCAGTGGAGAAGAAGACTTCTCTCGCAACACATCATGACCACAAAGTTGAGAGCTCATGCGTTTACTCGGACGTGGAGAAGAAGATTCATCTCGCTTCCCCTTGCAGCTATTTGTCGGTCACAAGCCCGAGCTGAGGGAAGACGCACCTTCAAACTCTGTTTCAAGAAAACGACAAGTTAGATCCGAGGAAGTGCCAAAAGAAAAGGGAGACTTTTATTCGACAAAGAAGAAATGAAACAAGCTTGGGCCTCAGAACAAAGGGAGCAAAAATACAAGCCCAATACGATTAGCTTGACGAGGAGTTTAAGACTCTTTTGCTCGGCCATGATACCACCATCATTTTTGCTCGGCCATGACGTCACTCCGTCATCTTTTCCCGACAAGAGATTTTCGGTCGGCTCGCTCTCTCGCAGTCATTTGTATCGCTTTCTTGCAGTCAGCCGTGGCGATTTGATTGTGACGGTTCGTTCATGGTTGTACGTTCATGACGATGTCTATGGTGACTTGTCCTTGACAGTTAGTCGACAGATACTTCATCCATGGCGACTCGCTCAGGTGGTTCAGAACACTGTCCACACAGATCGTTCTTGCAACCATCCCTGAGTAGAAAGTCCGATTGGAATCAGAAGTATATCTATGACAGCTTGTCTGGGACAGTCATCCACGACACTTTGTTTATGAGAACCTAGCCATAACAGCCCGTTCATGACAATTCGTCTACGACGTGAGTATGTGCTGAGTTCATTGTCTCACAAACCCTATTCGTAAAATCCGCAGAGATTAATTTCATCTCTCTCTACGAACTTGGGAGGGACTTACTGTTGGGTATGGGTTTAACACCCTTCAACAAAGCCCATCAAACAATGAACAAAGCTCATTCCATTAGGAAACCTAGGGTTTCCAAACCCTTTTTCTATATATAAGGAGTCACCTCCTTCTTAGGAAAGGATCGGATTCTCTTCATTTCTTAGATCTGAGCTTTATAGATTCTTAGATTCAATTTACATTTCAAATCATCTTTGTAATGAATTTTTAATCAATAAAGTCTCTTTGATGTTCCTTTTCCATTTAATTTCAATGTTGATTTCTCCTAAGCCGGTGTGTTTGTTGGATTCATACAATATGGAGGGAGTTAAGTTGTAGATAACTAACTTGACTGCAGATTCATTGAATAGATTAAGTCACCAGCCCAAAGTGTATTGTGAAGCATGTACCTTTGAAGGATTAATATATGAAGACTTGAAGAATGTATGAAAATCCAGTTTTGAGGAGCCTCAAACGAATTGATTTTCTGTTACAATAAATGGCCTATTATTTATTTTTTTTACAAATCAATGGCCTATTATTCCGACGTCAATTAATGGATTCGTGAAGATAGTCGTCTTCAAGACGAACTATTCACTAGAGATGAAGATTGAAGACTATGCTGGCAGGTAAAATGTTAAAAGTAACTTTTTTCTTCACAGACAATAGACGACAAAAAAATTACTTTAAAATTAAATGACATAGGTTGCACAAAAAAAAAGAAGTTAAATGACATACAAGATGTTGAGATCCCACGTCTAAAATTTAAAGGGACTAACACTTATATATAAAGAGTTAGACTAAATTAATTTATCATCTATTGTTTTTAAGTTGAAAGCACATTATAAATTTAAACTTAACGCAAGATATAAAATAAGTATTATACTTACCTTGATGTTTTTAATGACCTATACTAGCTTCTCAGTGAGACGAGCAAGAAGATGATGTGACAGTTTTACAACATTTCATACGAGATTTGTTAAAGTTATGGAGTAAAAACGGCGGTTATATTTCCGGTATATATGGTCTAATAATATCGTAAAAACAAAGTCAGAGAAAACAAAGAATATTATAGAAGGTCTAAAAAGAACTTTTGTTAATAGTTAGCTCCCAAGGAACACACTTAGGACATTGTAACCAGAAAGAACAAAACATGTAAAGCAAACAGGTAAAAGAGAAGTCACACACACTGATATCTAAACTGGCAAGACTTTTCGTATTCATGAACATGGATTGACTTTCAAGATCAGATTAGCCAACAACAAACCGACACAAGTCCTCACTCTAGGCTATCTATTAGGAGGGTTGTGGGCTGCTTGTTCTATAAAGATGGAGTAGAGTTTCTGTGTTTGTCCATTCCTAATAAATAATTCATTTAATAACATTTACGCATCCTTGATATTTAGTATCCTCTATATGTGGCGAGTGTTTCTTTCTGGGGTTGAAGTAGAAAGTATAAAACGGTTCCGCCAGCGACTACACGGTTTGACCTGTTGCTGTCACTCCAACGACGGAAACAGAGGAGCAATTAACGATGTTACCATCGAAAGAATGTCAACATGTTGACACCATTGCCGTTTCACGAATCCTCTAGAACCAAGAGACCAGAAAGACGTTATCGTAAGATAGGTCTTTTTCAAAGTGGTGATATAAAATTTGTTTTAAAAAAGTCAGTTTCTCTCTGACACGCTTCCTAATGCAATCTCGCTGGGCCAATCCTGGCCGTGCTTCCGCCGCCGAACCGTCGTCACCCGTCTCAGATGAAGTTCTCGTCCCTCCCCCAGCCCCTCCTGACCCACCTGACCTGAACTCTCCCCTCTCCACTATCCTCCCCTTTCTGCGGCCGCAACTAAGCCCTCAAGGGCTTCGCGTTGGTCAAACCCATCAACTACTGATATCTCAATGATTCAGTCTACCTGTTCTCACGCTAGTCCTGTAGCTTCTGAGCAGCTGGCGTCTCACCCCGTCACAGACTTTCAGGTCCAATCTGGATCTGCATCTACTGTTCCTGCTACAGGAAACCCTCAAACTACTTCTCTTGCAGAAGATGCTACTACTGTTTCTCATCTTATCTTACCTTCTACCGTGGGAGTAGTTAAGACGTCTGAGAATTTCACTATACTCCAACCTCGAAACTCTTCCCCGTTGATTACTAATGGAGCCACTGCTGGTACCAAAGAAATTACCCACACCGTTGCTCAGCACCCTGCCTCTTCCCTTCCTACTCCCACCCCCACTGTCCCTTCCCCTATTCCTCATATTCCCACTAACCCGTCCCCTATCCCGCCTCCACCATCGAACCCGAGCTCTCCCCCAAACCTTGTTGAACAACTCAGAGTGCAGGGAGACAAATCTCTCTCTAGACTAGCTCCTCTTACCATTGCTGAAAATGGGCGTCCTCGGGTCTTCATACCAGACTTGTTTTCCAAAAGGGAGCTGAGCTCCATAAAGATTTCATTGTTTGCTACTTTAATGGTACATCTCCGCCTTTCCACCAAATACAGAGCGTCCTGAATCACATGTGGGGCAAAGGTCGAAGACTTGAAATTCACAACAATCCTCTCAATCACTCAGCCATTGTTCGTATCACCAGTGATTACCTGCACCAAAAGATCCTTGATAAATACATCTGGTACGTAGGGGATTCTATGTTTCATACGGCACAATGGACGGAAAGCCACTCACCATCAAATCCTACACTAAGCTCAATCAAGATCTGGGCTCATCTAACGGGGGTTCCTCTAGACCTTCGTCACCAACAGGGTTTGAGTCTGGTTGCAGGGCTTATTGGTGATCCTAAGGAAACCGACGATTTTACATTAAACCTAGTCAGCCTCACTCTCTCGCACGTTAAAGTCGAGGTCGATCTTACAAAACCTCTTCCGCGGGTTGTTGAATTCTCGAGACAGAGTGGTCAGATTGTTGAAGTCCAGGTCGACTTTCCGTGTCTCCCAGCTACATGTTCCCACTGCCATGAGCTAGGACATGTTGTGCGTAATTGCCTCAAGCTCCCTCCTGCTCCGGCTCCTCCTGCTAATGGGAACAATAAAAAAGGGAAATCATCAGTCACTTCAGCAAAAACTCAGCCTGCCAATTCACAAACTATGCAATTTGTGGCGAAAAAGACACTACCCCCTGGCTCTACTGCTACTCCTGTTAACCATCCTTCTTCCAACTCTTCCCACCCTCTTCCCGTCCCCTCTTCTCATAAAACCCCTTTACCAAAACAACCTCGTCCTCCTAAAGCTTCTTTTCTTTCACCTCTATTTGTGAACAAAACCCCTCTCCCTGAACCCCCTGTTATCCATTCCCTTCCTCATAGTCCTTCTGACAAACCCAAAAAGCCCTCACTAAAAAGATCCCGTTCATCACCCTCTCTTTCCCCTCCCCAAAACTCTTTTACTTCTCATAAAAGCTTACTCCCTAACCCTGTATCTCCCTTTCTCCACGAAGGCCTTGGTGTTTTTCTCTCAGGCTCTCCAAACTTTAACCCTGCTACCCATAACCCTTTTTCGGTCCTCACTACTGGCAGTTCTTCTCTCCAGCCTCTTGGGGATCCTCCTAATTCTTCCTAATGAGTACTAAACTCTTTTTTTTGGAATTTTCTTGGCCTAAATGACCCGAGCAAACATCGGATATTTACTAATTGGCTTAATAGCCATAAACCTATTTTCGGAGCTATTTTGGAAACACATATTAAGGAACTTACGTTGGCGCAGCTGATGTCTTCTCTCTGTAGAGGTTGGCATTATCAATCAAACCATTTGTCAGATGAGGATGGGAGAATAATACTCATCTGGAAGGACCCGGTCAAGCTAAGTCTAATATCCCAAACTCGTCAGATTGTCACTTGTGAGGTGAAGCTTCCAGCTTGCGCGCCTTTTGTCTTTACAGCAGTGTATGCGTCAAACCTTAGTGAAGAACGAACGGATCTATGGGTAGACTTACTGAATCTCCACTCAACTCTTGATCTCGATTCAACACGGGCGATATTTATACTTACCTCTTTGGACCCCAACAGACGGTGCCTTGGGCCTCAGTTGTTTGGTGTGCGTTTGGGATCCCAAGACAAAACTTTCTCGCTTGGATGGTCATACTGGATAGATGTCCAACAAAAGACAGGCTACTGCAATGGGGAATGAATAATGTTGATCCGAAATGCCTGCTGTGTAACTCTGCTGCGGAGTCCAGGAATCACATCTTCTTCTATTGTCAATACAGCAGAAAGGTGTGGTCCTCGATTACGAATAGATGTCAACTGCAGCTGCTAACTGACTGGGACGCCATAATCATACAACTTCAATCCCTCTGGGGCGACAAGGACTTGAAACGTCTCACTCTTCTCTCCTTTCAGGCATCGATCTACTGGTTATGGAATGAGAGAAACACTCGGCTACACCAACAAACCTTTCGCTCCTCCGACAACCTCATCTCTCTGATCGACAAACAACTAAGGACCAAGATCCAAAGCATCAGGTCTGTAAACGGCCGGGCTTCTTCTTCGATGATGCAGCTTTGGTATCTCCGTTCCCTATGATTGCTTCACCGAAGGAAACTGATCGGTTCCTCTTCACTGGTTAGACTACTGGGCTCCCTACTCTTTTTGACATTTGGGCCTCCAACTAAGTTCCAAAATATGTGTTTTAATTTTTACTGGGCTAATGCCCATGTTGTTTCAAACTGTAAGCCTTTTTCAAGGTTGTAACATTTTCTTTTCTTTTAGTCTTAATATGAAAGCCATTTACAAAAAAAAAAAAAAGACGTTATCTTAGCAAGGTTTTTTTTCTCTCTCTTTCTAGCTTATTTAGATTTCCTAATTTCTGCTCTTGCTAGGGCTGGGCATTTAATCCGTTAAATTTGATTTGATTCGTTATTCGGTTCGATTCGATCCGAAAATTCCGAATATCCGTAAATTTTCGAAACAAAGCAAATACTAAAAATCAATATCCGTTAAAATCGAAGTAAATCACAAATATTAAAATTTTGGAAAGCTAATTTCCGATCCGATCCGGCAATATATAAACACATGTATATCTTGATTATATTTTAAAGTTTTAAATGTATAAAAGTGTATAATTATTATTCTAACATATGATTTGACAAGTTATATTCACATTATTACTTATATAAAAGTATTACATAAAAAGAGGAGAAAAAATTTATGATAATTATAATTTTTTTCTTAAGTTTTGTGTTATTATAATTGTTAATTAAGTTTAAATTTTTTAAAAAATACGTAGTTTCACTACTTCTTTTAATTTTTATTTTATATATCATGCAAAAAAATATTTTATAAAAACAAACTAGTATCGAATTTTTAAGATTATTTGTATTAATCAAAACAGTTTAGATATCCGTAAATATTCGTAAATATTCGCAAATATTTATTTATTTTCCGAATATCCGTTTTTCCGAATATCCGTATTTTTCCGAAGCAAAGCAAATCGAAAAATTAGATATCCGTGGCATTCGAAGCAAATCACAAATACCTTCAAAAACCCGGATATCCGATCCGTGCCCAGGCCTAGCTCTTGCTTGGTTCAGTAATTTAATTTGTTTGAGGATTCTTTTAGAATAATAAAATCATATATATCCAAAATGGATTATAGTTATCGAAAAAATGCATGAGGCAGATTTACATGTGTAATAACGTAAGTTGAATTTAGTGATATAAGCTAATGCTATGATGATTGTTATATGCCAATATATGATTTTTTTTGCCATAGGCCCAAATACATAGTTTTAAATTATTAGAGAAATTACGAAGGACAGCTAAATGTATTAAAACAATTGATTCACATGGAAAAACGCTTGATAAAGTAAGCATGTCTTCGAGAATCAGAACGTTAAAACTGAATGAGTAAAAAAGAGCATGAAAAAAATCTAATATTTTTTTTGAGACACGAAAACATCTAAATTTATTTATTATACTTTGTTTCTTTTTCTAATTGACTATGAGATATTCGACTTCTCCAATAACTTTGCAACGACATAAATACTTGCAAAATACCGAGACTTCTTTAGACCAAAAAAGAACACCGAGACCCTTGTGTCTCCCGTCAAGGTTTTTCATAGGCCTGCACATTCGGTTTTCGGTTCAGTTTCGGTCCGGTTCTTTCGGTTTTTCGGTTATAGAGATATAGGAACCGTTCGGTTATCTATGAAATTCGGTTCGGATCCGGTTTGGTTCTTTTCGGTTTTGGGTCGGTTCAGGTAAAAATTATAACACTACAACAAATGTTGACTATAACTACTGCATATATCGTGGTTAAATCGTAGTTAAACCACCATTACGACGACTTAACTACGAATTACGAATCGTAGTTACTAGCTCGTCGTAATGGAAAAATCAACGTAAAATCGAAGGAAAAGTACGACGAATGACAATCGAGGTCAAATCGACGTAATAAGCAAATCGTCGTAACGTGGAAGTAATAGAAAATCGAAGTAAAATATATCGAAGTAATGCAGACGTAAAGTAGTCGTTAATATCGAGGTAACATAGAAGCTATATTTACAACAAATTACCCTCGAATGTCGAAGTACATTGGTAGTAAATTATACGACTACATTACATCTATTTTTTACTACGAATTTATATTGATTTCTTTCGAACATTTTACTACGACTTAACCTCGATTTCTTTTAGAATATTTACTACGAATTAACCTCGATTTGTAAAAAGTTTTATATTTAAAATTGTTTTTTTTGTTCAATAATAAAAAATGAAATATATAATTATTTTAAATAATTTAATAACCAGAAATATAAACAAAATATTAATAATATATTAAAATATTTTAAAATTCAAAATAAAAATTACAAAAAAAACCCTAAAGATTAAGGTCTTCCCGAAGCTCGGAACTACGGTTCTCGGTCCGTCGCTCTAGATCTGCCTGCTCCTCCGTGGTGCGTTGTGTGACTATGTTAGGACGGACTTGACTCCACACCTGCTCATACCTCGGGTCTGACTCCGCCATCATATCGAACATTGACGCCATGCCCATCATCTGATTCCGGTTCTCTGCAAAGGCGGCATTAGAAGCAGCCAAAGCTGCCCAGAGCTGAGCATTCTCTTCGTCTCTTCCCGAAATATAACCTGCTCTCGCCCTCGGAACATCGTTAACCGAGCCAATTCCGACGACTCGTCCCCTTTTCTTTGGGGCAATCTGTAATAAATTAATTAATTTTATTAGTGAAAATATATTTAAAAATAATTATTTAATTAAATTATACTATAAATATATATATATATATTTAAAAATAAAAATAATATATATATATATATATATATATATATTTAAAAATATATATTACATGTTCAAATATTTTGTCCTGTTCTACCGTTGACAACTGAACAGGTGGCAAATCCGGATTTTCTTGGGACAGCTGAGTCTCGACCTCTTGGATTCGAGACTGAACGTCGTTGTGGATCTTTTCAGCCCGAGCATCCACAAACGTCCCATCTTTATGGGTGTGAGTTTTTTTGTAAAGCTTGGACAAAGATGGAGTTTCTCCATCTTCAGCAGCCTGTAGAAAAAATTTAGAAATTTAATATAATTAATTTTATTCAAAAAAATTTATTAATAATAATAAACAATTACCATCTGTAAGGCAACTCCGGCGTGTGGAATCTGCCCGGAAGTATGAGGCAACGGTAAATTGCCTTATGCATCTGGTGTTTGTCGGGCTGCCGAGCAGTTGTTGGCCGTCATAATGCTCCGAGGCAACATCCAATAGGCCTTAAGGTCTGTCCATATCGTCTCGCTGATGAATATGGGTTTCGCAGCATCACCCTCAACCCTCCACTTATCCTTCCAGTCGCCAACAGTGTTTTTAAGGCAATCCATCGCCTTCTCGGTGAACGCCTTCTTCACTTTCTCGTTGACGGCAAGAGACCAATTCCATTTTTGCTGGAAAAATATTAATTAATAAATATAATAAATAATTATTATAGAAAGTAAAATATAAATTATAAATTAAAATATGAAAACTAACCGCAAAACACTTGAACCAAGTTCTTCGAATGTGATCTGGCGTAAGATTCCAGTTCGGATGCGGTTCAGTAAAATATGACTTGATGGTATCTGAAACGGACCGTCCAAGACGGTTGTCCGTACCAAACCTGCAAAAGACAAATAATGTAATTAGATATATATATATATATATATACATATATAATTCATACAATTCATCGTGGGTTACTTTCGTTTGAGGTTCTGGGTGGTTGGAGAAGACTCTGTGTGCTAAGGAAGTCATCTCACTAGTTTAAGGTAGGAAATTGATTTTTTTTTCCAGAACTGTTCGCGTAGAAGACTTACCCGTAAGTCTTCTGGTCCAACGGACTTAACTAAAGTCGTCCGGCTTTGTTCTTTAAAAAAAAATCATGAGAATACCCTAGACGACTTACAGTAAGTCGTCGAGGATAAACGGGTTAGTTTTGCATTTAACCGAATTGTGTCAGATATTTGACTTTTTTTTGGACGACTTACTGGTTAGTCGTCCCAAGGAAAACAAAAATTTCAAATTTTATTAAATCTAGACGACTTATCTGTACGTCGTCTCAGGTTACTTTTGCAATTGGAAAATAAAACTTAAATATTCAACTTATCTCAGACGACTTACGGGGAAGTCGTCCAGTAAGACGACTTAGTTGAAAGTCTTCCAAGATAAGCAAAGTCGTCCAGATTTACTTCATAGATTCTGGTCAAACCTTGCTTATCTTGGACGACTTTCTCCTAAGTCATCTTCCTGGACGACTTCCCCGTAAGTCGTCTGAGATAAGTTAAATAATTAAGTTTGTTTTTCGAATTGCAAACTAACCTTAGAAGACCTACAAATAAGTCGTCTAGCTTCAATTAAATATTGTAATTTTTGTTTATCCAGAGACGACTTCCCCGTAAGTCGTCCAGGAAAAGTCAAATATCTGACACAATTAGGTCAAATGCAAAACTAACCCGTTTATCCTAGACGACTTGGAAGTCGTCTAGAGTTTTTTTTTTTAACAAACAAGTCGGACGACTTAATGGTAAGTCGTCCTAATTAAAATTCAATTGCAAAAATGACATGTTTGGACGACTTACTGTTTAGTCGTCTAGACGACTTCCTAGTATGTCGTCTGCCTTAATGTTTAGTAAACCTTCATTTTCTCTATGTTTACTAATGTGTTTTATTTTGAATTTTTGCAGATGATGCGTCAGTTACATGTAGTGTATGGGGAATGGTTGTTAAAAGATTGCTGTTGGGATTTTGTGGTTGATAATGCCAAAGGAGGGAGAGTGTTTTTTTGAGTGAAGGTTCGACGCATGCGGAACTTCTTGCAATGGCTCTACAAGATTATAACCTGGACATGAGCACATAATCTATGGAGATAACCTACTCATTACCAGCAGAAATGATGATGGCTCCAGACACCCTTCCTATTCATGTTACAAGTGATAGACAAGTTAGAAACTTGCTCGAGATAACCAAAACGCATGGTGTACGGCTTTGTGTATCAAGCCGTAGCAAGGTGCAAACGGTTTCAGATGATGAAGCTGATGAATGTTTTGAAGAGGATGATGATAATTTGGTTGAAGATGAAA
The DNA here is from genome assembly GCA_018703725.1 of Brassica juncea. Lineage (NCBI taxonomy): Eukaryota > Viridiplantae > Streptophyta > Magnoliopsida > Brassicales > Brassicaceae > Brassica > Brassica juncea. The sequence goes on from CM031941.1 coordinate 33,549,187, forward strand.
ATCATGATGGGGAGGAGGATGATGGGGAGGATGATGGGGAGGAGGAGGCTGATATCTCTATTGTTGCTGAAGCTGACGAGAATGGTGAGGATTACAATGTTTATGGAAAGGTTGAAGATGAGGATGAAGAAGATGATGATATATGTTTTGAAGAATTAAAACAGATTGAAGGTGGAAGATCGAATGGTAACAATATCTATCTCAACCAGAGTTTTGGTAGCAAGGATGCACTGCTTTCAGAGCTGCGGTTGACAGCAGTGAGGCTTAAGTTCACCTTCAGAATATACAAGTCAATGAAAACTCTCCTTGTGACAACATGTCCGGTTAGTGGTTGTGAATGGAAGGTCAGAGCAAGTGTGAAACATGGGACAAAAACGTTTTGGGTAACAAAGTATGTGGAAAAACATACATGCTCAGTGGGAGACCGAAACGCTCAGCGGAGACACTGTACTCCTAAGTATGTTGGTAGGCTTTTCATTGATCGTGTTGGAATCATTGATGGGTTGAATCCGCAGCATATCACTGTTGCAATGAAGAACATGTTTAGCATGAATCTGGATTACACCACTTCATACATAGCACTTTTATATGCACAAACATTGGTGAGAGGAACAGCAGAAGATGGGTATTCGCGTCTGCCATCATATCTCGAGCAAATCTCCTAAGAAAATCCCGATTCTATCACGGCTATAGAACTTGATTCTATGAATAGATTTAAGTATCTATTTCTCTCTTTTGGAGCTTCTATCAAAGGTTTTAGATATCAGAGAAGGGTCATTGTGGTGGATGGAACTCACCTAAGTGGGAAGTATGGAGGTGTTATGCTAGTTGCAGCCGCACAAGATGGGAATTTTCAGAAATTTCCATTGGCTTTTGGGATCGTAGATGCTGAAGATGCACCTTCTTGGGAATGGTTTTTCACAAAATTGGCTAGTTGTGTATCTGATGACCAGCCTCTAGTGATAGTCTCCGACCGGCACTTGGCCATTAAAAGTGCATGTGATAAGGTGTTTCCTTGGGCAACCCGAAGAATATGTTATTATCACCTTCAAGAAAACATTGTCAAAAAATTTAAAGGGAAACATCTCTTGTACTTGGTGAAAGGTGCTGCTTATGCTCATACGGTTTCAGATTTTGACCGGTACATGGCTGAGATACGGAGTGCAAATCCGGACCTTGCAACGTATTTGGAGGATGCCAACGTCAGCCTATGGTCAAGGGTTTATTGCCAGGGGGACAGGTACAACATAAAAACAAGCAACATCGCTGAATCTATTAATTTCGCAGTGAAGCGAGCTAGAGGATTTCCGATTCATTTCCTGTTGGAGTTCATAAGGGAGAAGCTAGGAAAGTGGTTTTGAAAAAGGAGAGAAGATGCTTTGAGTCTCACTACTCAACATAGTCGGGGTGTTGAATACTTACTTGCTGTTCGATCGGAGATAGCAGATATGATGATGGTACAACCAATTGGCGGATGGCAATTCTTTGTGAAAGGTGGCAAAATAGACTGTGTGGTTGATTTGGAATATGGAAAGTGTGATTGTGGTGTCTATGCAGTGGAGAAAATACCTTGCTCTCATGCTATAGCTGCTGGAGATTCTATTGGTTTGCATATCAACACACTTGTATCTCCAGTGTACTCAAAGGATTTTCTGTTTGCAGGATACTCAGAGAATATATATCCTTATAATGGACAACAAGTTGAGGAACGCACATGCTTTCCTCCGGAAGTAAAGCGTGGTCGGGGAAGAAAGAAGAAATCAAGATGTCAATCCTGGTTGGAGCTATCTAGGATGAGAGGACGCAAACCCAGGAAGCAACACAGAGCTTATAGATGCTCTGTGTGCAAGGAACCTGGCCATACGAAACCACAATGTAAGAATGACGAGGTTTAGTCTTCAGAAGACCTTCATTTAAGTCGTCCCGAAGGTCGTCCATTTAGTCGTCCAGAGTTTTTTATTCAAGAAGACCTTCAAGTTAGTCGTCCAGTGTTTAGTCTTCCAGACGACCTTCATTTAAGTCGTCCCGAAGGTCGTCCATTTAGTCGTCCAGAGTTTTTTATTCAAGAAGACCTTCAAGTTAGTCGTCCAGTGTTTAGTCTTCCAGACGACCTTCATTTAAGTCGTCCCGAAGGTCGTCCATTTAGTCGTCCAGAGTTTTTTATTCAAGAAGACCTTCATGTAATGAACTTAAGTGTCGAAAATTCTATTATTAGTGTTTTATATTAGTTGAGATGGTTGTCCAAAAAAAAATATTAGTTGAGATGGTTGTGGATTAAACAGACGAGAAATAAAAAAAATGATAACAAAAGGGAACTGCACATAAGATTACAAATACTACTGCACAAAATATCAAGTTTATATACAAAAGGTTACAAATACAAAAGGTTACAGCCTGATCTATCTGTCATCACCATATGCACCATAGTTTTCATCGCCATCCCTGTTTTCCCACAGATGCACGTCAGGAAACTCTTCAAATATATCCACCGCCATCTTATCCCTAATAGCCTTCCACTTGCTCTTAGCAAAGTCTTTTTTTATTAAATGGCCTCCCAAGAGCATGACATTCAATGTACTTTAGAGCGTACACACCACAATCACCAGATCTGGCCTGAGGTAAATCCTTTAGTCTCTCATAAGTGAATGGCTCCAGGCTGTATTCGGCACGTACCACGTCATTGGGAGCACACTCAACAAGCATATAAGGGATCATGTGGAGAAAAGGCTCCATTACCACATCGAGTGTTTCTGGGGAGATACTTGAAATGATGCTGTCAAAGACGACAATGTGCCTCTTAGGGATTTGGATCCATATAGCAATCCAATGACTGTCCTTGTGGTTCACTGGCGCATAGACATATGTGATATCAACGCCCCAAATCCTGTTTGAACTGCAAAATGATGGTACACTGCCGCTATAATAATTAAACGCCCCACCAGGTAGTCTTCTTCCTAAACCATTCCTATCGGGCTCGGAATCCTTAAACTCCTTGTAGTTAAAACTCCAATGATGAGCAAAGAGATGATCAAGGAAGCATAACTTGTCGCTCCTGAAATGATGTGGGTTATCCGTGTACCTCTTCCTCAGCACATTTATCCAAGCATCAATATGCTGCATATAAGATATCAGACGAATTAGTTAGTAACTGTAAGTTAGTAGTGAAAGTCATCTACGAACCAGACGACTTAAGGGTAAGTCGTCTGGACAGTCATCTACGAACCAGACGACTTAAGGGTAAGTCGTCTGGACAGTCATCTACGAACCAGACGACTTAAGGGTAAGTCGTCTGGACAGTCATCTACGAACCAGACGACTTATTGGTAAGTCATCTGGTAAGTCGTCTACGTAGACGACTTACAAGTAATTGAACTAAGTCAAGCAGAAGACTTACACAGTCCTCCAGCCATTCTAAGTCTCTCTGGAGGGTCTGATACCACCAAGTGCGACTATTCCGTGGTTTTTGGTCGTAGGGTGTTTTATATTCACTGCAAACACAAAATATTTAAAATCGATCAGTTTTTGTAGACTAAAGCAAGCTATTATGGGAAAAGCAAACACTTACGGACAGGCTTGCAACCAAGTAGCGAGCTCTTTCAATTTATCCTTGTCATTTGGTGCAAAAGGATTATAGCCTGGATGCTGCTTCGTGTTTGGAATGATCGCCTTGGCCGTCGTGTTGCCCGCATAAGGAGATTGCTGTGAAGCAGCAGGTTTCCTTCTTCAATCACTCTTTGCACGGCCAATGGCCATAGCAGCGTCCCTCCTTTCTTCAGGTCTAGTTTGCCCAATTTGTATATCGTCAACAGTGGGTTGAGTTTTGTTCAATACAACAACGCTCAGTTCTTGCGAGGAACTAGCATCTCTACGCACATCAGGACCTTTCTCCTCTCGCAAGGAACTACCATCTGTAGGCACATCAGGCCCTTTATCCTCCGGCAAGGAACTAGCATCTGTAGGCACCTCAGGCCCTTTATCCTCCGGCAAGGAACTAGCATCTGTAGGCACCTCAGGCCCTTTATCCTCCGGCAAGGAACTAGCATCTGTAGGCACCTCAGGCCCTTTATCCTCCGGCAAGAAACTAGCATTTGTAGGCACCTCAGGTCCTTTATCCTCCGGCAAGGAACTACCATCTCCAGGCACATCTGGTGCCTTTGTCCCTCTCCCTGTTTTTTGAGATGGTGTCCCTTTCCGTTTTGTGATGAGACCAACCTTCTTCTCCAAAGCTTCCACCCTTTTCGCACGATACTTGATCTCTCCAAGGCACGTCCCAAATCCTTCCCTCATGGAATCAACTATGTCCTTGAACATGGCTTCAATTTCCTCTCTGGTCAACCCATCAGCAGTCGTAGTCACTTTTGAACGAGCCTCTGCAGGTGCCTCTTCAATCGCCTCTGCAGGTCCGTCTTCACTCGCCTCTTTAGCTGCCTCTTCACTAGCCTCTGTAGGTGCCTCTTCACTAGCCTCTGTAGGTGCCTCTAGTCTAGCTTTCTTCCGAGGTCTTGGACTGTCATCCTTCACGGTATCTTTCTTCCTCGCTGGCTGTCTCTTTCCTTGAGTACCAGTGACTTCCCAGCAATCCTTGGTCCACTTCCACTTTTTCTTCACAAACATGATTTTAATAATGTTGTCCGCGGCGACATCCTCAGCATCAGACTCCCATTTTGGAATCATTTCTTTAACGGTGTCCTTCTGAACAAAGTTCATCACCCTAGTCTGCAGTAAATAGAAGATATGAAGTTAGATGGATTAAGAAAGATGTAAAAAAAATAAAAAAATTCGCAGAAGACTTATAATTAAGTCGTCTAGAAAGTAATCCAGCTGGACGACTTAATAGACGACTTATAATTAAGTCGTCTGGAAAATATTCCAGCTGGAGGACTTAATAGACGACTTATAATTAAGTCGTCTGGAAAGTTTTCCAAACGACTTACTTATAAGTCGTCTATTAAGTCGTCCAGCTGGATTACTTTCTAGACGACTTAATTATAAGTTTTTTACCTGTCTGAGGATAGCCTCTTTAAACAATCTGCGTCCCTTGCCACCTTTGAAAGCCAGTATCGGTGGAAACGGATTGTTTGGGAGAGGTTGACCATAAGTAGCACCCAATTCCGGCAGAGCTGTGTACACCCAGACCTGGAGAGCTGCCGCAAACCCATGAATAGTGTAACAACCTGAAATATCTCTGCCCTTCACAGAGTCCATCAACACCTTAAACGCGACTCTCCCCCATGGATAATTCTCGAACCGTTCTAGGTCCATCACTAGCCTTGCCAGACTAACCCGTGTAGGGGTTGAAAACTTTCTCCCTTCAATGTATCCAGTGAAGATGGCAAGGTACGCGAGCCGCCTGCGATCATCCGGAGACCACCCTTCGCATCTCTGAAGTGCTTCTATTATCTGCCGAGTAGTTGTCCCAGCTTCGACATGAACTCCCAACAACCCCCAGAAAGAAGTCATCTCCTCTGTAACAACACATTGAGGTCTCTCAAGGTCCTCAATGTACTCGCAGTTTAGCCTAGTGAGGTTTTCAAACTCTAACAGTGAAAACCTCACAGGTTCTGGACCAACGAGACTCCAAAGCTCATACTTCTTCTTTATGTCCAGCTGGAAACTGAGCATGAAGTGAACCAGCATTGAAGCCCATTCAAATTTCAGCTCTCCAAACCTGATGAAAACTCCCAACTTCGACTCCTTCAGCTCTTCATATTCGTCATTATGAAGAGCAGTACGCAGAGCAGTATGCAGCTTCCAGGTTGGATGATACGAAATGCTATTCTTTGGGAGGGGCTCTTGACCTAATGTATGTATCCTACGCGGCAGTTCTAGTAAATCTATTTTTTTTCTGCAAAACAATCAAAGACAACAATGTCAAACACACAAACATCCAACACACAAACATCCAGTAAGTCGTCTGTAAAGTCGTCCAGATGGATTACTTTCCATACGACTTAATTATAAGTCTTCCCAGACCCTAAATTACAACATTTTATAGCAGACCTGAAAATTCGGAGAAGATATAGTCGCCTTCGACACAGCGGCGGTTATGTATAACTTAACGGCGGCGGAGTTCAACGAGACGGCTGAGAATGCGCGGCTAGGGTTTCCTCTCAGAACTTAAATAGAGGAAGCGACTGTGAGAACGGTGTTGAGAACGGTGTTGAGAACGACGGTGATAACGTCAGATTAGAGAGAATCGACGGTGAGAACGATGGATTGGAGAGAATCGCCTTCGAAATCGCCTTCGAAATCGCCTTTGAGAGAAACGACGTTTGGGTTTTTTCTGAATTCCACCAAAAAGTGAGTAAAAAAAAGACATTATATACGTCCGGTAAATAATCCGGTTAGGTTAAAAGGACATTGTAAATTTCGAGCTTCGGTCCGGTTTGGACGACTTAAATTTAAGTCGTCTAGCTTAATTATTCAACAGACGACTTATAGTTAAGTCGTCTCGACCCTAAACATAACCCCTAAACTTAATTAACTAACTACACACTTTAAAAAATCAAATTAAACTTAAAAAGTGTTAACTATACACAGAAATAAAGACATATAAGTAAAAAAAAAAATTAAAAAAATATCCAAGGTTTCCAAAATCTAACCCTAAGAATACTTACAATACTACAACATATGTTTTCAAACCCTCAAAACCAAAGAATATCATGATTAACTACTTTCACTCATCTATGTTGAAAACTATTCATTTTTATTATATGTTAATTTACATCATTTAAAACTGTTTATAATTACATGATTTTTATTTTTCACTTGTCCAAATATTTTTTTTAATTTATAAATAATTTTAAGCTCAACAAAACCAGACGACTTAGTATAAAGTCGTCTGTCCAGACGACCTTCTGTTAAGTCGTCCAGAAGTCCAGACGACCTTATGTTAAGTCGTCCAGGAGTCCAGACGACCTTCTGTTAAGTCGTCCAGGAGTCCAGACGACCTTCTGTTATGTGTCCTATGAACTTTATGTTATGACTTTATGTGTTATGTTATGTTATGTTATGCCAAAAAAAATGTTATGTTATGTTTGGTATGAAAAGGACAAGCATGAAAAAGGCTAGGTTATATTAGGTTACTGCACTACCAAACTAACATTTCCTACACTGTTAGTTTGGTAGGAGGATAGGTTACAAAAAATACTACCTCTTATCCTGACCCTGTTACGTTTCCTTATGCAAAAGCATAATTGTTTGGGTAGTTGACAAAATACTACATCCTATCCTGAGTCAAGTACATCATCATCCACGAACATCAACAGTGGAAAATGTCTTCGTTCTCTGTAGAATGGAAATTAGGAAGCTCCTTAAATATCTCCACCGCCATCTTCTCCCTGATCGGCTTTGAGTTCTTATGACACAACAAATCTGGAAGAAATTGAAACCCAAGGGCATGACATTCAATGTACTTGAGAGTGAACACACCACAATCACCACCTCGGCACTGAGGTACTCCAACGGTTGGTCTCTCATATGTGTATGGCTCCAGAGACAACTTGACACGTTCTTCATCTGAGGCAGCGTACTCAGCAAGAAGATAAGGGATCATGTTGACAAAAGGCTCCACTAACACTGCGAGTTCTCGATCTTTGATATGTCCGACAATGCTGTCCCACACGACTATGTGCCTCTTTGGGATCGATATCCACATAGCAACCCAATGGTTGTTTTTGTAGTTGAGTGGCGCATAAATATCATCCACATCAGTCCCCCAAACCTTCCCAGATTTGCAAAATGATGGTAAGTTGCCTCCATAATAATTCCACGCCCCACCAGGAAGTTTTCTTCCTAAACCATTGACATTGGGCTTGCCTGCCTTAAATTCCAGGTACTTGTAGGTCCAATGCTGAGCAAAGTTATGGTCAAGAAAGCACATTAAGTCACTCCTGAAATGCGATGGATTTTTTTGGTACCGTTGCCTCAGTAAATAAATAAAAGCATCCATATGCTGCATATAAAACAAGACAAGTCAGTGATATAAGACATTACGGACGACTTATAGGACGACTTATCTTTAAGTCGTCTGTTAGGTCATCTATACAGATGACTTATAGGACGACTTATCTTTAAGTCGTCTGTTAGGTCATTTGTGTAGATGACTTATAGGACGACTTATCTTTAAGTCGTCGGTTAGGTCATCTATACAGATGACTTATAGAACGACTTATCTTTAAGTCGTCTGTTAGGTCATCTGTGTAGATGACTTATAGGACGACTTATCTTTAAGTCGTCTGTTAGGTCATCTATACAGATGACTTATAGGACGACTTATCTATTAGTCGTCTTTAAGTTGTCCATTAGCTCTCTAAAGTAAATAGCAGAAAACTTACTCTGTCGTTCAGCCATGCTAAGGAGGTTCGGAGTTTGAAATAGAACCGACTTGGACATAGACGTGGTTTCTAATCAATAGGTGTTTTGAAATAACTGCACACACATAATGTAGATAAGCAATCATTTTATACCACAAAGCAAGCTATTATGGGACATTCTCTCACTTACGGATCAAGTTTTAACCAGACTGTGAGCACCTCCAACATCTTCTTGTTAGCGAAGGCAAAAGGATCATAGGCTTGTCCAACCTTTTTGTTTGGAATGATATGTTTGACTGTGTTGTTTCCCTTAAAAGGATTTTGGCTTGAAGGAGCAAGTTTCCTCTTTCGCTCAATCTTTTCATGGACCTCTGCAATCATTTTATCCTTCTTTGTCTGCCTTCTGAGATCACCCTGCCGTATGTCTGAAGCAGTGGGTACTCGTTTGTCCAATACAAGAACGCTAAGTTGACTCGTTGCTGGAGAATCATGCAGATGTGGAATCGCATACTTCTGTGGAGCTTTCGCCTTTGGAGCCTCAAGACGGGTTGACTCGTTCGCTCCATTCACACTTTCACTCTGAAATTTGGATGTACAAGACGGGTTTAAAAATCATTAACCAAATCCATACATACAAATCAAACAAAATCCATACATACATAAAAAAAGAAACAAATCAACAAAGGTTCAACCAAGCACACACAACAAACAAAGCACATCAGTTCTTATTCCTATCACTTTGCCTAGTGACTCTCTTAGTGACTCTCTGCTCTGTGATTTTGGGAGAGGTTATGGTACTAACCCCTTGTTCGTGCACAGGTGGTTTCGGCGAGCCAGAAGTTCGGTTTTTGGTGATTCCCACCTTCTTCTCTACAGCTTCCAACCTATCCCCCAGCAACTTAATCTCCTTAAGGTACATCTCAAAACCATCCCTCATGGCTGCAGCTAAGGCGTTCAAGATTTTTTCAATCTCATCTTTAGGTGCCTCTACAAGAGCCTCCTTGCGAGCCTCCTTGCGAGCCTCCTTGAGATCCCCTTTACGAGCTTTTTTCCGAGGCCTTCCACTATCTTCCTTCAAACCACTCAAAGTCTCCGCTGCAATCACTTCATTCATCTGATTGACTTCCCAGCAATCCATGGTCCACTTCCATTTAGGATTCGAATTAAACATAACTTTGATTATGTTATCCGCGGCGGAGTCCTCTGCATCAAACTCCTAACGTGGAAACATTTCACCAAAGTCCTTCTCAATAAAGTTGATCACGTTAGTCTGCAAAAATGCATAAACTTCAGTCCCTAAAACTTCACAGATGACTTAAAATTAAGTCGTCTGGAAAGTCGTCCGAAAAGACTTCGCAGACGACTTAAATTTAAGTCGTCTGGAAAGTCGTCCAGAAAAAACTTCACGAACCAGACGACTTAATTTTAAGTCGTCTGTGAAGCATTTTCTGGACGACTTTCCAGCCGACTTAAATTTAAGTCGTCTGCAAAGTATTAGGGACTGAAGTTTATATACCTGGCTCAAGATGGCCTCTTTAAAACATCGGCGTCCTTTGCCACCCTTGTAAGCCAGCAAAAGTGGAGTCGGCCTGTTTGGTTGGGGATTCCCAAAATTTGCACCCAATTCTGGCAGGAAGTTGTACACCCACACTTGAAGAACTTGAATAAAGCCATCAACAGTGTATGAATTTGCTTCCAAATTTGCTGCCTTCACAGAATCTATCAGCACCTTGAACGCCACTCTCCCCCAAGGATAATTCTCAAATTTTTCTAAATCCATCACTAGCTTTGCAAGACTAGCACGTATAGGGGTTGAGAACTTTCTCCCTTCAATGAATCCAGCTAAGATAGCAAGGTATCCGAGCCGTATGCGATCTTCCCGCGACCACTCTTGGCATCTCTTAAATGCTGCTATTATCTGATCAACATTTGGCCCAACCTCGATATCAACACCCATCTTCTCCCAGAAAGCAGCCATCTCCTTCGTAACCTCACACCTTGGATTTTCGAGGTCCTTCATGTCCGCGCAGTTCAGACCAGTGAGGTGTTCAAACTCTATCAGTGAAAACCTCTATCAGTGAAAACCTCATCGGTTGTGGACCAACGAGAGACCAGAGCTCATATTTCTTCTTGATCTTAAGCTGGAAACCGAGTATATAAATGCACCAGCCTGGAAGCCCAACTAAAATTCAGCTCCTTGAACTTGATGAACACTCCCAACTTCGACTCCTTCAGCTCCTCGTATTTGTCAGCTGTTAGACCTTCACTTAGAGCAGCAAACAACTTCGAGTTATCAGTATGATACGAAATGCTCTTCGTTGCAGTGGGCTCTTCCCCAAACGTATATATCCTCCACGGGAGTTTTGGTAAATCCATTTTTCCTTGCAAAACAATCAAATACAATCAAATACAAGCATCAGAACAAGCAAACTATTCTAAATACAAATACTGCTTGTAAAATATAGTGAGAAGACTACTCAGACGACTTCGAAGACGTCTTCTACGAAGTCTTAAGTCGTCACGACAATACTGGAAGTCATCCAGAAGACTTCGTAACTCTTCTGGATGACTTCCAGTAAGTCTTCTAAGGACTCTTATTACAAGACGGATGGATGAATGACTTACGGTAGGAGAAGATAACGACACCAGCGGTTACAGATCTGCAAATATCGACGAGAAAAGAAGAAGGGAAGAATCAGAGAAGATGGATTTCGCCTTCGTTGTCGCCTAAGGAGAGAAGCGGCGCTAGGGTTTCCAAAATTTGTGAAAAAGGGAAAAAAATGTATTTATATGTCCGGTATATTATTCGGTTAGGCTTAAATTACTTTGTTAAATTTCGAGCTTCGGTCCGGTTTGGACGACTTAAATTTAAGTCGTCTAGCTTAATTATTCAACAGACGACTTATAGTTAAGTCGTCTCGACCCTAAACATAACCCCTAAACTTAATTAACTAACTAGACACTTACAAAAATCAAATTAAACTTAAAAAGTGTTAACTATACACAGAAATAAAGACATATAAGTAAAAAAAAATATATATCAAAGGTTTCCAAAATCTAACCCTAAGAATACATACAATACTACCACATATGTTTTCAAACCCTCAAAACCAAAGAATATCATGATTAACTACTTTCACTCATCTATGTTGAAAACTATTCATTTTATTATATGTTAATTTACATCATTTAAAACTGTTTATAATTACATGATTTTTATTTTTCACTTGACCAAATATTTTTTTTTTAATTTATAAATTATTTTTAAGCTCAACAAAATCAGACGACTTAGTATAAAGTCGTCTGTCCAGACGACCTTCTGTTAAGTCGTCTGGACAGACGACTTACGTGGGGTAGAAGCGTAACAAAAATTCGGTTTTTTTTGTTTTTCCACAAGGGGTTGGTTGTAATTTTAATAGCCTTTTAGATTACTTTTGCATTTGATTCAAGTTTGAGTTTACTATTGTATTTGAAATCATGTTCATGTTCTGAGTCACAATTGGCAATTTTCTCTTAAAAACGGTGGTTATTACGGTATCATCATTCTCGCCTATGAATATCGCGAAACAAAGTCAGAGAGAACAAAGAATACTATATAAGGTCTAAACATAAGTTTTTATATAAACCATTAGTTTGCTCGCAAAGTACCGAGTCACACAATTAGGACACGATTAAAAAAATGCCAAGCTTCATAGGAAACCTATAGATTAAATGTCACACACACTAACAGCCAAAACGTAGACTTTATAAAGCTCATAATCTGATATTCACTGAGAGAATACACGGGTTTTTAGTCGACTGGGGGGAGCGAGAGATGCAATAAGGTTTTGGTACCTGTGAATTCATTACCAAAATAAAGACAGCATAAAACTTGTTCTTAATGTTTTATTTGTTTAATGATTTTATAATATTAGACGAAACACAGAGTTATTCATTTAATATATCTTTCGTGAACTTCATGTAATTATTTATTACTGGTTTTAAATGTTATTTGGGGTTTACATTGGATTTTAATATTTTTAAGAAATAAAGTAAAAAAAATATATAGAAATTCTTAAATATGAGAGTAAACTTTGATATTTGAATTTTCTTTTAACTCTTTAATAATGTGTCAAAACATCACCACTAGAAATGACTAATACGAAAGTTCTCATAATTTATAATAGAATAATATGAATCAATGTTAAAAATTACTAAAATAAGAAGAAGGCTAACAATTTGTGGCTGCTTCATGAAAAGATTAAATGTGAAGCCAATGAGGTCCTTCCCTAAGCAACTTTGTTTGCTCTAAAGAAACAGCGGAATATTGATGAGGATAGAACAGAAAAGGGGAATTGTTTGTGGCTTTGCTGATACCGACACTAAATAAGATTCAATTCAAGAGTAAGAGCGTCAACTATAAACTATGGAACTTCCTTGTTGGTTCCTCAAAATCTATGCAGTTCCACTATTAACATTTGAATTGATCCAAAAACTGCTAAAGTTGCATTTGACTCAAAAATGTGGTGGTTGTAACCAACTTGTATGTTGGTAGCTACTCTAAATCAATCTAATGATTTATCTCGGCTGATATTTGATTTAAATTAGCCCAGATTGCAGCATCATACATGACTTTTCAAATAAAAAGCATTTCGGGATTTTCATGGTGATATGATATTGAAATTTACCAACCTAAGTGATGACATTATAATCAAAAGTTGATCAACTAGATGAATCAAAGTTTGATAAAAGTACCTAGATGGCTTTATGATAAGAACACATGCTAAAATCTATTTGACTCTAAAAAGTAGGGTAGCTTTCCATTAAAAAAAGAGAAATTAGGGAACATGTACATAACAAAAAAGAATTAAATGTATACACATAACAAGAATTAGGCTAGAATATTTTGTATATTTTATATAATATTATATTTCTTATCCCTAAGGATTCTCCGCCATTTAATCTTCTTTTTTCCTTTGTTTTTTTTATTGTTCTCCCCCTCTCAATATTATTTGATACATATCTTTTAGATCAAATATAATTCAACTAAATAATTCTGAGAGTAAAAATACATATTTTTTTTTACATATGTCATAACTCAAATTTTTTAAGACAGATTTTTTTAAAATTATGTCGTAACAGAAATTATATTATACTATAGTTGCATCATATTCAAATAGAATAATATATATGATTTATATGTATATCTAAAACAATGATATGGTAATACTTATAATATACTATTCTATTTACCGAATAGTATAGTCTCCTCTTCCTTTTTTCTTGTCTTCTCTTCCTCCAGTCCTCCTCCTTTTTCTCCTCCTCCTCCTTCTCTTTTTCTTCTTCCTCCTTTCTAAATACTATAGATCAGATAGGATTTTCTGTATTATTTACGTAATCAATAATAGTACAATATAATACGTTTTTGCTTAATATATGAGATATACGTGCACGCACCCTAGGGAAAATTAGGTCAAGACTGTGTGCAAATTGTCTCATCAATTGGCTCATACTGTTTCATGGCTATATTACTTATTTTGGAAAAACTTACTTCTACATACACATTTTGACTTTCTAATAATATAAAAAGACACTTTTCACTTGTCACACACTTTTTCTTTGATGATTGTCTTTTATATCCTTGAACTTATATATGTCTCGTTACCTATCTTAACTAAGTGGCTTTTTCTTTTCTAATATTTTAAATTTATAATACCTATAATTTCACTATTGAACAAATAATCATTGTCTCCATTATAACACATCGTCTATATAATTTATCATTTTATCTACACCAGCTTTCTTTTTTTTTATCACGACTACACCAACTTCCTCTTATCCTCTTTTGGTATTATTCATATGTTGTTATCGAAGACGATACATGACAGTGATTAATCACCACATTCATCATCACGAACCAGCCATCACCGGAGAGCCAAGCCACGGTCATCACCGTCGTCTTGGAGCCACCAAGTAATATCAGAGACACATAACCCGTCGAATCTGAGACTGTGCTGTCGAAGGTCCATCAACGATGACCGTTGACGTTATGAGGAGGAGACAGTGGATGCAACCGAAGTGGGGTTTGTGAGGTGGTTGATGGCAGAGCTGACAGACGCCATGCGTGAGAGTTTAGAGTAGAGGAGGAGATATTTCGGCGGCATGGAGGAAGAGACAGTGAATGCAACCGAAGTGGATTGTATCGCTGGTGGGTTGTGAGGTGATTTGTGTGGAGCTGACGGAGGAGGTGGTCGGAGATAGTGAGAATAGAGCACAACGAGGATTTGACAATGGAGAAGATGTGGACGAGGTGATTCTCGATGCAACAGGGAGTGATTTGTGTGGCTAGTGGGTTGTGATTGATTGTGTGGAGCTGAAGGAAGAGATGGTCGCGGAAAGTGGGAAGAGAGGACAGCAAGGATTTGACGGTGGAAAAGGTGTGGACAGGGAAACGGTGGATGCAGTTGAAGTGGATTTGTGAGATAGTTGATGGTGGAGGTGACGGAGGCTATGAGTGAGAGGTTGGAGTAGAGGAAGAGATCTTTTCGCGGCATGGAAGTGGAGACCATGGATGCAGCTGAAGTGGATTGTGGCTGGTGATTTGTGTAGATCTGGCGGAGGAGGTGGTGGTCGGGGACCATGAAAAAAAAAGGTTGGTGAAGATTTGACTATGAATTGGAAAAAAGTAGTGATGGAGAAGAGATGGTAAAAATAAATTATAACTACTGTAGGATTTAAATGGACTTTAAAATCATGTGGCTCATAATTAATCTTACAAATAAATAAATCTAACATTAGCCCTGTTCGTTTGGTTGCCGCAGGTTTCGGCGGCAGCGGCAGCGGCAGCGTCAGCGGCGGCGGCAGCGTTAATGAGGACAGTTGTTGTTCGTTTCGCAGACGCTGACGCTGCCGCTGCCGCTGCCGCATATCATATCGCGACCGCAGGTTTTATCGGCGTCAGCCGCAGGACGCAGCGTTCGGACGCTGCCGCTGCCGCCGGTTCCTGCGTCAACGAAACGAACAAGAGTTGACGCAGAATGTTGACGCTGCCGCTGCCGCCGGTACCTGCGGCAACCAAACGAACAGCCCTATTAACTAATGACTTAACTACTAAAAAGATAATTCCATTTTTTAGACACATAGACCCAACTATTTTCTTAAATATCAAAGGATAAAACTGTCATAAAACAACATTGAAAAAAGGAAATGTGTCCCTAAGACAAAAAATGTCTTTAGAAATAAAAAGAAAGACAATTATGTCTGATAACGTAACTCACTCGAAAAATTTTGTGCTCTCTTATGAATACTCAACAAAATTAGGCCAGGGCAAATAATCCGGACCCGATAACCCGAACCGAACCCGCACCGATAAAACCGGGTCGGACCGGATTCGGATCTTGTCTAAAAACCGATTGGGGCTGATTATTTGGTATAATGGGGTTTGGACCGGTTCGGGTAAAATACCAGGATCCATTCGGGTTTTAAGTATACCCGATTTAATAACCTAAGACTCTAACTTTCCCATTTCCCCTCTTTCGATTTAGGATACGATTTGTAGAATTTCCAGAAAATCTCAACTTTCTCTCTAGATAGATCTAAATCTCCCTAAATCACGATACCCAAAATCAATTTCCTAACTCTTCTCCTCTTCGAATCTACTCTTTTGCAAGTTATAAACCCTAGAATATCTTCTATTATATAAGCGTTTGAGATGGAGAGGGTAACCCATCAAAAAGTATTCATTTCTTTCCTCAAAGACGTCAATAGCACATTCAGAGGTAGTCTCCTTCTTCTTTGTACTTGATTAGTTAGTATTAAGTTGTGATTTTCGGGTTTGTAACTTTCTTTGTATTTCAAGTATTTTTTTTTTTTTTTATATGCCTTCGTGTCTTGTTTCTTAAACTACCATACTCGTGTTTATGTGTTAGTCAATAAAAGAATTTTTTATGTTTGTTCTTTTTGATGATTGTGAACTCGTGAATGTCAGTAACTGATTTACGAGTTCTTATGTTTGTTCTTTTTTGTATATTTAATCATTTGTTGTCAACTTGTTTTAGATAAAAGCTTGTCTTATGTTTGTTCTGTTCTAATGATTGTCAACTTGTTTTTGTATGTTTGTTCTGTTTTAGAAGCTTGCTAGTTTACCGTTGTTTGTTCTGTTTTAGAAGCTTGCTAGTTTACTGTTCACTATTTTGAATATGTTTGGCAATTAGATTTTTGGTTTTATTAGAAATTAGAGTAATAATACAAGTCGCTTGTATTTGCGTATTGTATCAGTGCTTCATGTCCTGAGTATTGATTTTTCTTTATTGCTTGTAGATGGATTCATCATCCTCTAAAAACCCACAAAACAATGGTGCTGACAAAGAACGTGAAGTTGAACAAGTAGACTGTGAAACCATTGATAGCCGTGGGAAGAGGAAGGAAGCTGACACACCGTGTGGAGAGAGTTCTCGGGCAAATAAGGTGCCAAAAGTTGTTGTGCCGAGGTCTGGTGTGTGGAAACACTACACCAGAACAAAGGAGAGCCGTGACAAGTGCATTTGTCACTACTGCCAGAAGCTTTTCTCATGTCAGACAAAATCAGGAACTTCCAATCTCCAGAAGCACCTGCAAATCTGCAGAGAATACCAAGCCTACGTAATCAGCCAAGGGAAGAATCAAACTAGGATCGATGATGAAGGTAATGTGAAATCATCAAAGGTGTCCGAGACGCTTTTCAGAGAAGCCTCAAATGAGTTATTGGTGTTAGCTGAGTTGCCTCTTTCTTTCATAGAAAGTACAGGCTGGAAACACTTCTGCAACAAGGTAAAAAGTTGTATATTTGCATTGTTAATGCTTTTGTATATTTCTGAAACTAATGATACTTGTTTTGCATTTCCATGAAGGTTAACCTTTACAAGCCACACTCAAGAAGAACTGCTACTAGAGATATTGTGGAGATGTTTGTGAAGAAGAAAGAGGCGTTGAAGAGGTGGTTGTACACTAACCAGCAAAGAGTTTCACTCACCACTGACATTTGGGTTTCTCAGGTGACAGGTAAGCGTTTTTTAATTTCTGAAAACTGAAAACGAAAACATTTGTTTGTCATTCTAATTATATGTTGTTGTTTTGATGGCAGGTGCAAGTTACATGGTTGTAACTGCGCATTTTGTTGACCCAACATGGCAGTTGAAGAAAATCATTCTAGGATTCAAATTTGTCATGGATCATAAAGGTCAGACAATTTCTACTGTTCTTCTCGAATGCTTAGCTGACTGGGGAATTCAGAAAGTGTTTTCTATTACGGTAGACAATGCCACTGCTAATACCTCAGCTATTAGGAGATTTCATAGGCAGTTCAGTGAAGTGTCGCCTGATGCTTTGGTTTTAGATGGTAACTTTCTGCATATGAGGTGCTGTGCCCACATTATCAACTTGATAGCTAAGGAGGGTTTAGGTGATTTAGGGGAAAATGTTATGGCCATCCGGAATGCAGTCCAGTACGTCCGTTCTTCCAGCAATAGGTTGAACGCATTTGAGCAGAAGGTTACTAGTGGGAAGATGACACGAGGTAGTCTGCCTCTAGATGTTAAGACTAGGTGGAATTCAACCTTTCTTATGCTGTCTAGAGCATTACAGTTTAGAGTTGCTTTTGATAAGATGGAAGCAGAGGATAGGTTGTATAATGACTATTTCTTAGAAGTAGAAAATGGGGTTAAGAGGCAAGGACCACCTGATGTTATTGATTGGAATGCTGTGGAGAAGCTTAAGAGGTTTCTAATCATATTCTACAACAGCACCTTGGTTGTCTCTGCTTCCTCAAAAGTCAACTCCTACAAATGCTATGGTGAGATAGTGACAATTGAGAGGAATCTCACAGCATTGGCTAACAACTTGGACCCGGATTTGAAGTTGAAAGCTGAAGATATGTTGCACAAGTTTCTGAAGTATTGGGATGGCATGAAGAATGTGAATAGGATGTTGATCATTGCATCAATAATCGATCCAAGGAAGAAGATGGGTTTCGCAAACTTATGCTTTGAGAAATTGTATGGGAAGGATAGCATTGAGTCCAAAGAGATGAGTGCGTCTGTTCTTGATCTCCTTACAAGCATGTTCCAGGAGTATTCTAGCCGTTTCAGAGTTGCAAGCACTCAATCCTCTCAGACGAAGCAAGCACCATCTGCGAGTGTTCAGGAGGCTCAAGAGCAAATGGAGAGATTAAAGTTGGTTGTTGAAGATTTTGGTTATGAGAGGATGGATTCTGTGTACAAGGAACTTGTGGCTGAAACAGAAAATGAGGCAAGAGATGAGCTGGAAATGTACTTGAAGGAACCTGTTGAGAATCAGAAGCTTATGATGGGATTTGAGTTTGATATTCTCGGTTGGTGGAAGGTGCACAGAATCAAGTTTCCAGTTTTGGCAGAGATGGCAAGGGATCTACTTGCGATGCAGGTTTCCTCTGTGGCTTCCGAAAGTGCTTTTAGCACAAGTGGTAGAATTTTAGAACCATATAGAAGCTGTCTCACTCACTACATGATAGAGGTGCTGATGTGTAGTGAGCAATGGATGAAAGCTGATATCAAGTTTGCTGAGAAAGTCCAAACTAATGAGCAGATTCTAGCTGAAGTTGAAATGCTAGACAAGCTTGAGAAAGGTATGTTTTCTATTTATCTTAGTTGTTTTGACATTTGGTTCGTTTGTATATACACTTATGTATTGTATTTTGTGTCTTCTCAGAGTTTGAGAGCGTAAGAATTGAAGAATGAAGATTGCTATTGAAGTTTGAAGTCTTTTTTTTTATTTTGGTTTTCGTGTTTGCTTTGAGTTTTAGTTCGTTTCCAGTTGAAGTGTTCTGCTTGGTTTGTTATGAACAAGTTTATTTTATTTTGAAGTTTAATAAAGGCTCTCACGTTTGGAGTATTTGCTCTTCATTATTGCAGACTATTTTTGTACTTGTTATTTCTTTGTTCATGTTTTGTTTGACATAACCATCAAGTTAGTTTTCTGGTTCTGTATACTTTTGTTTTTCATTTGAGACGTTCCTCATTTGTCGAACACGAAGTCACAAAAGAAAACAGTTACTTCGGATAAAATAAAGGAATATGGATAACTGATACCCGATTTAGATCCGAACCCGAAAGTTAAATGGGTTCTACCGGGTTTAGGATTTGTTACTAAATCCGAACCGAACCCGAGAAGATCCGAACCGAAACCGGTCCGAACTTTTATAATATCCGATTGGGGCTGATTTTTATGAACCCGAGAACCCGAAACCCGATTAGTATGTACTCGAATCCGAATGGTCACCCGATTGCCCACGCCTAAACAAAATCATCCATAAAAAAAGAGTGAGTTGTGCTTTTTTTTTTTGATCAATTGTGTTTTTGTTATGCAACTAGATTCTAGAGATACAAAAACACACACACATAAATATATTTGGCAGTCTCCATATGTATATATTGATTATCTAATTCTTTTTTTGCTTGGTATATGTGATTTTCATTAAATGTGATATATGCTTTTATGCTCACCAATTCTCCCTTTGTATCGCTATCCTCCAACTCCAACTCCAACTCCAACATACCGTTTCCCTGTATTAAAATCTGCACAGCAACAAACTTTCCATATACAAAATGAGTTGACTTTTCTTTAAGCTATTAATTAAAATTATCAAAGCAACAAACTCTCCATTAGAATGTAAATTCTGATGTTGTTGCCTTTCTCCATCAATATTTGTTGATTGCCTAATTTAACGTTTATGGTGATTCATGAAGGGTAATTTCTTAAAACAATCTTAAAAAGTCTGTTTTTTTTTTTGTTAGAAGGATGCAACATTAGAAAATCACTATACCTCCTAGTATTCCTTATATAATCGTCTAAGTTCATAGTATTTTCAACTAACCTTTCTCCAATCACTTCACCCGAAGTCTCGTGGGAATATATTTATTTGTTCTTCGGACTAATCCAATCCCTAAATTCTTTGTTTTTAAATTAATATTGACTTTTGATCCTTTTATCATCAACAATAATTCATTAACAAAACATGTGGACACTAATTAACTAGTACGTAATGCCGACACTCATTTTGATTAAAAGAGAATCTTCTTCCCATATATAAAAACAAAATACTATATCGTATCTCTTCCAAACTTAACAACCTCCACACGAACAATGAGAACGATGATGACTATCTTCTCTTCCACCATTACCGTCCTCCTCCTCCTCTCCATCTTCCACTTCCCTGGGGCTCTTTCTCAATCCGACGAAGAGTGCAAACCCGAGTATGACAACACATGTACCGACAAAAACAGGGCTTTTAGTCTCAAACTCATAGCAATCATCACAATCCTCATCACCAGCCTTATCGGTGTTTGCCTCCCGTTATTCGCTCGTTCAGTTTCAGCTTTCCAACCCGAGAGATCTCTCTTCCTCATCGTCAAATCTTTCGCCTCTGGAATCATCCTCGCCACTGGTTTCATCCATGTTCTACCTGATTCCTTCGAAATGCTCTCGTCTCATTGTCTTAACGATAACCCCTGGCACAAGTTTCCTTTCACCGGTTTTGTTGCCTTGATCTCGGCAGTGTTCACACTCATGGTTGACTCTATTGCCACTAGCCTCTTCAGTAAGTCCGGTAAGAGGGACCCATGTTCTGATGTGGCATCCGCCGAGAGTCCTGATGAAGAGATGGGGCCTGCGTCTCATTATGGTCATGGTCTTCATAATAGCAACGTGAAGGAACTTGGTTCTAGTCTACAGCTTCTGCGATATCGTGTTATTGCCATCGTTAAGTGTATTCTTACCCTCGTTTTTTACAAAATATAAAACTATTAATCTGATTCCAATAGATATTTTGAGAAGATGCGTTTTGTGAATAGCTAAAACTACACGTATAGTTCCTATTTCAGCATGCCTCGTTCGACATATGAGAAGAAATTGATAAATTGATTATCCACATGCGAAGGCTTAAATGGGCCATTATTCAATATATATATATATATATATATATATATATATATGTGTGTGTGTTAATTACTTTTGGTTAATTATTTTTTGGTAATTACTTTTGGTTAATTTATTGTATAACCAAAAACTATATAGTAATAAATAATATAATTAGTAGTTAATACTTAAAATGAAATTGTAGAACAGTTAACCATTTCAAAAGTATGAAGACAATATTGTTCCTTGATTTCCATTCCATTTATTTGTATGTGTAATTTTCGTTCCATTTCGTCTATAATTTATATATTGATTAATACGTCACTAAAATAGAAATACTATATTAATTACTGCTTAAATCATATTTAATAGTAGACTATTTAGAACAGAAGTACTATAGGAATCATGTGTATTTGGCAATATTACGATGATATAAATTACGATGATATAACATAGAACGAATTAGAACTTTTTTAGTTTTAGGTGATTTGATGTCTTCAAATTACAAACAAATTAAAATTTTACATAAAATTATTTATAAAACAAAAATGTGACACGAATAAAGAAAAAAATGCATAATGGCAAATGTTTTAGAAAAATATCATGATCCTTCTTGTGTGGTTAATTAGTTTTTAATTGTGAGCTTTTGTGGTTGTCTCACCTAGAATCCCTCGTATTTTTTATATAATGCAAAAAGGCTAAAATAGACGTATCTCTCTGCATGAGATCAAACTAATTGGGCTACACAATTGGCTGATATTGGAAGGATTCGTATCCCGGTTTATCAGCAAAAAATCTGTATTTACATTACTCGGTAAACCAGATTGTACCGAACTATCCTGTCGAATATACAATTACCATTTTATTCTCCTTGATGTCTAATATCTATCTCCGAGTGTATTCGAATAACGGGTGTATAATTTGGTTTTCAGTATGATTTTATATATAGACGAAAATATATTTTGACCGATTTGATAAGGTTAATTTTGCTTTCACTACTTCGATATGTAATCAATCTTTTATGAAAGAAATCTTATAATTATTTTATTTTTCAAAAACTTATAACCTTAATCGTTTTAACATAAATGGGCTCGAGTATCAAAACGATTTTATTTTTCCTATTTCTGGTTCAAAAAGTTTAACCGAATTTGAGATCTTTAATTTGAAGGCTGAGAAATGAATAAATAATGGAACAGGTACTGGAGCTAGGGATAGTGGTGCACTCGATAGTTATAGGGCTATCAGTAGGAGCCACTAACAATACTTGCACCATCAAAGGCCTCATAGCTGCTCTTTGCTTCCACCAAATGTTCGAAGGCATGGGTCTCGGCGGCTGCATCCTCCAGGTTAATCCCTCACTTTCAATTAATTAGTTAGGTCCGATGTAGTCAGTTCCCCCTCCGGTCATCTCTACACTTTGGCTTCTCCGAGTTTTGCTTCTTGAATAAATTGACTCATGCGGTCATGTGAGTATAGTATACCAGTAGCAAGAGATACAGAAGAGGTTTTGAGAACTTTTATTATTGAAATCAACTGTCTAATAATAAATAAAATACATAACTATATTAATGAATTATGTGATGCACCATGATGAAGAACTTTAAAACACGCGCAGGCCGAGTACGGGTGGGCCAAAAAGGCGGTGATGGCCTTCTTTTTTGCAGTCACAACACCTTTCGGGGTGGTTCTAGGAATGGCCTTATCTAAAACGTACAAAGAGAATAGCCCTGACTCGCTCATAACGGTTGGTCTGCTCAACGCTTCTTCGAGTGGACTACTCATCTACATGGCTTTAGTTGATCTCCTGGCCGCAGATTTTATGGGTCAGAAGATGCAACGGAGCATCAAGCTTCAGTTGAAGTCATACACCGCAGTTTTGCTTGGTGCTGGTGGCATGGCCGTTCTTGCTAAGTGGACTTGATAATGTGCCGGTGGTTTATGATCTAATGCCGGTCCAGCAAATGTGAGGGTCATAACCGCAAAAAATGTGGACCATTAAAAAAATTTTTAGTAAAGTTTAAAATGATTTGTATATCAAAAGGGACTCGGATTTGTTATCTTTAAACAATTTTTGTGACCAGGATAATTGTGAATAAAAAGTTGATATTTGGAAAACTTCTAATGTTTGGTGTTAGAGCCGGCTCTGACCATGTTTTTAACTTATGTGGATATATAGCTTGCTTCTAATGTGTTGTTTCGTTTTGTTGTAAAAAAAAGTGTGTTCAACCGGTACTAGGTGGTTGTCTGTATGAAAATTGTATGAAAATTATATATTATGCTAACAATTTTATAATTTTGAATAATAATCATTCCTCTTAAAAATAACCTTTTAACTTTATATAGTTTGAAAACCAAAAGTCTTGGTATTATATAATCTTAGAAGAGTTTGAGATATAGTGAAAATTCTATAAATTTTAATTTAAGTTTGCAAAAAAAATTTATGACATAATTTGTAATTAATAAAAAACGAAAGATTAATGAACAAAAAAATCACTTTATAAGACTTTCTATTTTCTATATTATTTTGTCTACCACTTTATTTTACTTAGATGAAAAATAGTTAGTAAGTTTTCATAATTTTGTCAAATCGCAAATCACTCATTTTCACACTTTTTTGATCTAAGACGTCTACTCTTTGAGTTAGTTTTTGCAATTGCAAATTTTCAAATTATTTTCTATATTTGAAAAAAGTTGTGATTTTATAGAAGTAGACTTCATATGCAGTCTTCACTTAAAAATGTTAGTTTTAAAATTGATCTGAGTTCATCCAGTATTTGTCTTTCAATAGTAGACTTCATATGAGTCTACATTTTTAAATTTTTCTGAAAGATGTTGGTTTTTGGATTGAAAAAATTTGACATTCTACGAGTAGATTTTAATAGAAGTCTACAAAAGTGTAAACTTCATCTCAAGTCTACTCTCAAATCCGACGAGTTAGTTTTATGTTTTTTTTCCTTTTCCTTCTTTCTCGTACTTTTTGTTTTCTTTTTATTCAGTTAATGAAAATTTGGTGAGAACACCTTGATGGAAATACTCATATTTCTTTTTTTACAAGGTTTAACTCCATTCGGGTGACAGGAAAAAAAAAGAATCCAAAATCTAAAATCTAAAATCTAAAATCTAATCCTATAAGTATAAACATGATTTAAACATATCATGTGCTTTGAACATGAACCACCAAGTCAGGAAAGGGTGTGTCTGATGCTCAGAGAGGTCGACGCCGATGGCTGTATCAGTCTCGAAGAGTTTGCTAGGTGCGTTGCTGGAACCTCTTTCGATGAAGGATTCATAAAGTGATCAATATATAGAATTGGTGAGGGAAATTGGAAGAGTGGTGTTAATGGTTTGTGCTTTGAAGAGACAATAAATGATGGAAGTGATTGATTGGTGAAGGATACAGCCAGTTTAGGCTTCAAAATCATAACCGGCAATGGCAAGTAAAGTAAAAGGTTGAAGTGGGAAGGACACAAAGGATGAAGTTTACGTGAAAACTGCAGAAGTTTTATAGTAGTCGGTTCAATTCTGTATCTCCAACATCTAAAAGGTTTGGAACCCTATAAACATTTGGGCTTGAATGAATAAACAGTATAAAAGCTCAATAACTTACTCAAATACAATATCGAGCACATTTAGGATAACTAACCGAAATAAAAACGTCAAATGATTATTTGGAGGTGCCACGTGTTTTAATTCCCCCAAGGAAAGATAAAAACCCAACTTTATTAGTAGATAAATATTGATACTAATCAAAATTATAAAAATATTGACAAATAAGCAAAATACATATTACTAAACCAAATATATATATATATATAATATAAATATTACTAAAGTAAATATAATATAAATTTGACTATAACATTATCATTAGAATTCTCTAATTATTTTGTGACAAAAACATAATTATGTTTGGAAAACATTGATATCTATCTCTACACAAATCTAGAATGCTATAATAATCATAATAAAAATGAATATTTATTTCATATTCAAAAAAATCATATATTTAAGGATGGAAAAGAGATAATGATAAAGAAACGCTCTCTTCCTCTCTCTCCTCTCCATTAATACTCTCTTCTCTCTAATCCTTTCTACCATCATCATTTTCTTTCTCCTTCTCCTTCTCATTCTCCACCTTCTTCCTCCTCCTCTAATCCCTTGCCGACGCTTTCCTCCTCCTACTCTGATGAAATCGTTTCTGGTGGCTGGGTCTTCCTCTGGGAAGTCTCTGGCTTTCCCTCATAGGCGAGATTCTGCAGCTGATCGGAGCTTACACGACGGAGAATCCTGAGCCTTTCATCGATGAGATTGTTGCCTTGTAAGGTTCAGCTTTCACGACGCACATATTTGGTGCATTGGTGTTCTTCAACAAAGGAAAGCTTTTCGAGTGTTCTTATCTTGTGTTTTGGATGGTTATAATGATTGGGAGGGAGAAAGTGATGACTTTCACGAAAGCGTTCTTCCTTATTTATAGGTACAGATTCGCAACCATGAATGGAGGGGTGTATTGAATGCAGCGTAGTCGAAGGAGAGATTCATTGGTGTTTATGAAAACTTTAATTAGATTGATTGAATGCAAGAACATACTGTTACGCTGCTGGACTTTAGGTTGAATAGTCACGGCAAAGACGGTGGCTTTACACAGAGCGAGCAGAGGATAGTCGGTGGATTATATTCACAGATGTGGGCTGTGTTATGAAATTAATTTTGGGCCCAATGAAACCATGCAGCCGATGTGTCTGAGGCCAACCAAAAATATCAAACACGTATAAACAACGTTATGTAAAACATAATCGACAGCAAACTCTTCTTTAATAAAATGATGAGTTTTAGAAGAGAGGACACATGACATTACCAGAGTACTTACTCTAGGGGCAAGGTCCCGCGCAAGCGCGGAGATTTTCATTTTGTTGATATCGATCTCTTTTTCCGCTTGCTTGAGTGATAAGATAATTGTGTTCTATGGAGTTGCTTGTATGATTCATTTAGTCTGTTTTGGAAGGTTTCATGTGTATAGAAACAGCTGCTGCGGTTACGACGCATGGCTTCTTGATCGGATGAGATAAGTGAAACGCATGCTAAAGCAAATGTTATTGACATTTATTTAGAGGTCATCTTAAGTTATGAATATTGCTATGTCTGGGATTTATAGTGGGTTAAGAAGCTCAATAAATCCATGGTGTATTGATAATTTTTTGTTGTTGTTTTTAATTGTGAATCTATTTCAACAAATACGAATTTTAAAGGTTCCGACTATTTTAAATGACTTTATTTGTCAAAATATTGTAATTGCAGAATAACCTACAATTTTATATTAATGTATATAAGCAAGTGTTAATTGATGTCAATAAAAGAAGCAAGTGTTATTTACAATCAAAATAATTGCACTTAGGTATCCAAAGTAAGTGAACAAAGCTTCGACGACTTCCTTTACAAATTAAGTCTCATCCTCAGATCTATAACTCATTGGGCCTAAATATTATCAAATCAACATGCTAAATAAATAAAGTCAACAATTTCAGGATCAGTTTCTCGCCAAATAGGATTATGTATGCATTCAGGTATCATGATAGATCTTTCGGTTTTATTACATCAGTGGCCAACTGATTGTGCAGTATATTTTGCGATTCGGACATTCATTTTCCGTGGGAGTGTCTGCTTTCCCCTACATACAAAGACATAAAATGACAGTAAAGATTCTAAGAAGATTAAAAAGGGATCTCATAATATTACAAAGGCAAGGCTCTTACAGTGAAAGAGATGCTTCGATAGACCATCATTATGCATATACTCTGCTACTAAGTCAATGTATATCACAGGCCCAACCAAATATACCACACACTATCCAGATGGCAGAGGAGGACTCAGAGCTGGCCTTAGACTTAACTATTGGAACATAGAGATGATCGTGGTAATATTCTCTTGAATATTTAAAATGATGTGGAACTCTTAATATATGTTACCTACTCTTGGTTTGGAGTTGGAGCTAGAGTCAAAACTGCCGATACTTTAAGATTTTCCAATCAAATATATATGGAACTAAGAACCTGTAAATATAGAACAGTAGTAACAAATTGTTTTGTTATTAATGAGAAAATATTCGAGCACAAGGTACATTAAAGTTACAAAGATGGAGACTTCACTCAGCCGTCTCCAGACAAAAAGATCCATGAAAGGTCTCTTAATGTATGGATTTGTCTTCAAACCGTAATGACCGTACATAGAGAAAGTATGATGTGAGCTCAGGTGGAAATGAATTACAGTGAACCTGCCAATGGAGAAGAAGATTGTATGTATGAATGAAGTTTTTTTCCAGTGAGGGACTCTTTCTACTACCTTTAAGACAACAGATAAGTAACTATTACCTCAACATGTTTAAGCCTTTTCTCTTTTCACTGGTCATTCCATAATTTTTTTATTTCTGGTACCTGCAGCCAAGGCAAATAACGTATAGAAATTGAAGGTAAGGAGGTAAATATATCAAATGGAAGAAAATAAAAAAAAATATTGGGTAAACTAAGGATGAAAATATGGTGATTGTGCAAGAATCTGAGTGAATTCGATGCTTATTTCTACTCTAATCTGCTTTGTAGGCTGCTCTTGAGTAGTTTTAGGTTTAGAAGTATTGAATCGTATTTGACATTTGTGCTTAAGCTTCTTTCAATTCTGAGAATGGAAGCTGGTCTCATCTATAAAAGAGAGCACTCCTAACATGGATGATGGAAAATCTTCTTCGAAAGAAGAGTATGGTTGTTTCTTGAATGAAAATACTGACGCACTAAGAAAGAAAAGGTGGATGGAGGCAAGAACAACATTGTTAGCTCAAGCAGTTATGTAAAGTCATCTTTGAGCAAAGAACCAGAAGCTAAGACTTTACCTCTGGGCTCTCGGTAAAGTATCCCTGACGAGCGGCAAATAAAGTTCAACGTCTGCAAAATCCTCTTCCCCAGTAACCTCTCATGATAAAGAGAAACCAGCTGGGGAGCCAATAATGTGAAACCTTGGTCTAGACGTCTAGCATAGTAGCCGTAGATACTCTACATAAGCTATCTTCTGTTGTAACCTATTTAAAGAAATTTCTTGATCATGTACCTTCCGCTAGAAATTCAACCAATTTTATTGTCTAATCTGACTAAAACACCGGAAACATCAAGTATAGAGATAAAAGAGTACATGGAAACAAAAGAGGATAAAGCACATATATCGATTTCAATTGTTGCGATAGACCTGATTACAAAGAAGCTAAAAAGAGAAAATTATTGAGTATAGCTTGTAAAATGTATTCCTTCAGAGAATGAAAGTGTATTCCAATGATTTCAACAAATATTACAAACCTCCAAAATTTTGGGGTTCACAGTTGTGGCCACGTTTCGGCAGGCATAAATCAATGGATCACAGAATGCTTTTCTTCCGATCTCACAGTTCCTTTGTCCCTTGTAAAGCATTCTATCTGTGGCTACGTGCTTTCTAAAAACAAAAGAAAGAGTTAACTCAAAATCATTAGGCTTTCTGGAAAAATGAAATCGTAAATATTATGCTTATTGGTACAATACCTGCTCAGCAAGAAAAAGGATAGTGATTCCCATGAATTCACCTTGCTTCTTGATGTTTCT
The DNA here is from genome assembly GCA_018703725.1 of Brassica juncea. Taxonomy (NCBI): domain Eukaryota; kingdom Viridiplantae; phylum Streptophyta; class Magnoliopsida; order Brassicales; family Brassicaceae; genus Brassica; species Brassica juncea. The sequence continues at coordinate 33,578,021 of CM031941.1, forward strand.
GGAGTCCCAAAAACGGAGAAGGCCAGCGACGATGAACTGGCCAGATATACCCAGTCGGAGAGTGTCGAAGGAAGTTTGCAGAACAATGACGGCGGCATCGGAGAAAGTTATCTTTTTCAGATTTTTTAAGCTCGAGATGAAATTAAAAAACTGACAGTGGTTGCGAACGCTCATCCAAGTCTCAACCATTTCCTATTTATATATTTCACCACAAACAAACGAAGAGTTTCAAATCGTTACAGGGTTTAATGTGCATAACACTAATTGTCGAAATTAAATTAAAGAAGACATTGAAGGACCGAGAATGCGAAGAGATGGAAAGACAGGAAATGCAAAGAGATGAAAAGGTTTACTTTGCAGATCAAGGAAAACAAAAATGGCGAGTTCATCTTTGGAAGAAGGAAACACCGAAGCCCTACACGCCTGAAAAATAAAATCCAACGTATAATTATTTACTAATTCTCAGGCCCAAGACGGAGACCCAGACCCAAACTTAAACACAACACGCCACATTTAATAATTTGCTTTTTTGCTTTGTAATCAAACCAAACACGGGAGGCCCACAAAAAAACAATAACTTATCGGATTATCAAACCGAACCGAGTTCAATCAGACCAAATAATGAACCACCTTACCAAATAGACCGAAAATGACGCATGACCCACAGACAATAAAAATAATCTGACGTGGACACTCTAGGAAGAGAGAATAGTCCCCTATTATATATATATACTAGGGTAGGCCCGCCCTTCGGGCGGGATGCATATTCGAAAATAATTGAAATAGTTTGAGTAAATAATTATTTTAATTTTTATTAGTTAAAAATATAAATAGCAGTTAAATTCTATACCTGTTTTTTCGAAGTCAAAATAAATAGTTTGAGTAAATAGTTATTTTAATTTTTATTAGTTAAAAATATAAATAGCAGTTAAATTCTGTACTTATTTTTTTGAAGTCTAAATAAACTATGCTATATTGATAATTAGTTTTTTTTTTTCCTTCGGGGGAAGGGGGGGGGGGGGGGGGGGGGGGGGGGGGGGGGGGGGGGGGGGGGGCAGTACATCAGTTCTGGCTGAAAATAAAATAAGGACAATTTTAAAATTGAGGTTAGTCTTTGACAATTCTTATCTATATATATGTATAGAGAGGAAGATATACATGCAAGTCTTTAGCTGATTATTTGGATCCATTGTTGCATGACTATGTTTTCTATTTTTCTCAACCGTCTTAGTCATTCTAATTATTTGTTATTTTGTTTTAAGTTAAAAAGTTGTTTGTTTTTCTCATTTCCAGAAAATTAAATAAAACATGATTTTATTGGTAAATATTTGTTCAAGAAATATATTTATATAATAATTTTATGATATAAATATAAAGTAGAAAATATTATATTTTAAAGTTAGTGCAAGGAATATATGCATGTTTAAATCAATCTAATTTCTAATCGTATAAACTAATTTTTATCTAGGATAAATATAGTTATAACGTTTTTGTTTAAAACTAAATAAACCATAAACCGATGGTATATAAACCACACCAAACCAAATTAGATATTGATTCAATATGGTAGTTAATTTTTATAAACCGAAATACCAAAAAAAATCGAAACCAGACCGAAATCCGGATTGAACATGCCTATATTTTGGTGTCCTAGATCTCTAGTTGTTTTTTATTTATAATAATATCTTTTCTGTAGGTATTTTCACGGTTGTTTATATTGTTGATTTACATTTTAAGAGTAATAATTGTAATGTGAAATAATGGTCTACTATCTTTTACTTAGTTTAGCTTTCAATGTATATTTATTTGATTAAGTTTGTAATGTCTACTGCATTAATTGCTTTATGGTTTCGATACCATTTTCATGTAACAAAAGGTTTTAGTTTGGATGATTTTTTTGTTTTAGTATAGCTTGAGTTATTATTTTTAACTGTTTTGTTGTGAGGAGAAAAACACAATGAAAATGTTGATATTTTAATAAAGCTTTTTAAATTAATGTTATATAAAATTGCATAACTGTTTGTAGAAACACATCCTGTTATATTTATTAATTCAACTTTTATTGACTGGAATTTTGTGTCACTGTCGTTTTAATATATGTAATTTTAGTTCACAGTCATTTAACTGAAATTTATATATTGTACAATTTAAATTTTTCGTGATTTAATAAATTCAAGTGATATATATATGTGTGTGTGTGTGCTATTTTAAAATTTACAATATACTCATGGAATCTGAAGTTTCCTCTTCGTATTGAGTCCAAAAACCAGTTGTTCTGGATATACATAGGTATAAAACAGTGTCCTAAGAAACGATTTCACTTCTAAACTAAATTCCAATCTTAGACCCATCTATGCAGGCCCAGCACCCACCGGACCGGTCTATCCTGGTTTATAGAAAGTGAGTTGTTCGATCTTCTTTATCACCAGTAGGAACAATTGCTAGAGAAGAAGCTCTAACTGTTTCTTTTCCTTCCAACGCATTCTGAGTATTCTACATTTCCTGCAAAACCAAACTTGATTAGTGTGCAAATTATCTCTCAAGTCCTCTAATTTCCCTGCTTATATTTTAGACAATGTATCTTCAAGAACAGAGCATACCTTCTTTTTTTTTTACGAAGAGTAAACCATTTCACTTATATTTTAGACAATGTATCTTCAAGAACAGAGCATACCTTCTTTTTTTTTTACGAAGAGTAAACCATTTCTCATACAGTTTATGCATCAGCATCTGTTCTTCCACCTACAAAAATCATCTGTTAAACGATCTCCACTTGGTCATGGCATCACAAGCTCGTCAAAAGAGTTTGATCGATCATAATACCTTGAGTTTCTGGAGTTTAGTGATAAGGTATTATGAGCTTCTTTGAGTAAGTCATCATGCTTCTCCAAATGCCTATTTTGACAATCAAAACAAATTAGTTTAATGAGAATTAATTCAACAACGCACCAGTTTGTTGCGGGTCCATCCTCGCAAAGCTATGCATATCTATACTTTCTAAAACCCTTAATTGAAGTTTTCTCTTCGTATTTAGTCCAAACAACAGAAAATCTCGTTCTGAATGCTCAGAATTCAATGGGTTAGTAATATGAGATTTGAACTTTATTAAATCATGTTCCTTTACCTCGTCTAGATCAAAGCAATCGTGCAATATTAGATGTTCTGTATAGATTCATGTATCTTAGTTAATGTAAACCTAGTAAATAAGCAACCAAAAGAATTTAGTAAAACATACAGAGATAGCAAATGTGAAGATAGAAGAGATACCAGAGAGGCTCGAAAGACATACCTACATGGGTAATAAGTAGGCTTCTGAGTCCCTTGTGTCAAAACGTATGTGTAGTGAAGTCAGATTGGGGGGGGGGGGGGGGGGGGGCTTCATCCAAACGATGAAACAGAACTTTGTGTACTCACTGCAAGATATAGCCATAACAACATGAATCAGTATATCGCAAGAGTTAGAAAGAGAGGATGAGTTCGAGATGAAAAGTACTCACATATTTATATAGATCAGACACCGCCCCGACGATACGAATGACGCATTCAAGACCTCATAGTGGGCGACAGGATTAATTGGAATAAAGACGAAGTTACAACTCCGACGGTTTCAGTCAGGGTAAGGAAACTCAGAAGTCACGCAGGAAGGGAGAGATGATCTGCAAATTCCCGATTGATCAATTAGGGTTAGAGGGAAAATCCCATCTTCTTGGGCTGGTTAGAGTGACCAATCTGAGAGCCCAACATCAAACACACGATAGAAGCCCAGTACGATACGTGCCTAAACGAAACACGGAGTATCATCCGCACGGGACACGTGTTAGCACGGCCTAAATTGAATTATCTATGTGGCGGTCGACGTGGCGCAAGGAGAAGAGAATCAACTGAGTTTTATAATAATAGATGATTTCATGATGTGTCTATCTAAGAAAGAGAGAATCATTTTTTATTATACTAGAGTTAGGGTTGGTCCGCCCTTAATATAAAAAATATTTTATATAAATATATATTAATATTTGAAGCATTTAAAAATCAATGTAGATTGAAAAAATATTATGATATCATAAGAAACAATTGATGTTTAGAATTCTGAGACCATATTGATATTTTTAATAAGTATGTTTGTTATATTCGTTAGTTATTTGGATGACATTTGTTTTCAATTTTAGTTTTATTAATTTGTTATAGGTGTGAATTAAAAATTTTCATGGGATATTTTTTTTTTTTTTGCATAATGTAAAGCGATTGGATCTTTGAACCGTTGAATCTCGCTAAATTTATAAAACGGCACTTTAAATGGTTCAAAAGAGAGTAGTGTTCCATATTAATTTATGCTGCTAAGCTAAATTTATTAATTTTTACTTTAAGATATGAACCATCATTTTTTATCTATATATTTTCGTATGGTTGTTTTATTTTACCGAGTTCCTCCAAACTATGCTAATATTAAGTTTTATACTCCCATTTTTATAAAAGTGTTAAGAGTTTTTGTTTTCCAATAGTTATACCGTATAGATAAATGCCAACATCATACAAAAATTATTGATGCTTGGCGAATATATTGTAACCATACGTCCATGTTGTTTAATGTGAAGTTAATCTTATTTTCTTGCTATATGTTGTATTTTTTTTCCTGCTTTGTCGGTCGTTGTTACTAAGCTGGTTATTGCCTAACTGACTATATATCTATGCCCGGGTGTATGACATATATATTGTGGCCCTATTATAAAAATATAAGTACATATATTCATAAAAATTATTTCCAACATATTTATGTCAGACTATATCCATTAATTATTCACCATTTTTACGTGAATACTTTTTTTGTGGTAGTGAAATTTTTTTCATAGCTGTCTTTGTTTCTCTATAGCCAGTGAAAAGAAATCCACATATAGTAGTAACTTTAATCACGGTAAAAGAATACATGTTTTTCAAAGACATTTTGATGGCTTCTGCTTTAGAGGTTAAGAGATCTAAAGAAAGCAATAATTACTCATTTCAAATTTTGAGAACACCTGTCTCAGGTATATAGAGTAATCCAACTTGATCATGAAGAAAAATGAGTAACGAAAAAAACAATCATAACCGAGACAGCGACCAACTATATAAAACATAATTCGTGAAAGAAGAGAATGTCAACTTTCATACAATCAGTTATTATGCATTCACATGACTTTTTAGGCAAATTTTACAAAGAATAATAGAGCAAAAAAGTTCAATAACACCGACTGTTGCAATAATCTTGTTGTAGTCTCAGTCTTCAATCCATATATATGCATACTTGACATCGTATGTTGTCCAGTTTGCATTGATAGACTAATACGTCTCTGCCAAAAAAAAAAAACATTCAACAAAAGCATCACAGAAGGCAACTGAAGCTTTCGAAGGTGTTACAGGAATTCATTTCCCTCAATACCTGACAACAAAGTAGCCAATTTATGATTTCTCTACTTTATTGAATGTCGGCTATGAATGTGACTCAAATAAGAGATTAGACTAGTAGGTAAATGTCAGTTTACCTTTCAGTATATAAAACTTGGAAGAAAAAGGCTAGTATCTCTTCAAAATCAGAATAGTAATTCTACAAAACTTGGTGGTATCATATTCCTATAGCAAATAAGAGTAGGCCGTGAAACCGTCGTCGTTGTCGCTTATTGAAAACCTAAACCTCTTTATCTTTACTTGAGAAGAAATTATTTAAGCCAATATAAAAAGATTATTTAGATGAGATAAACGGAAATTTCTTTTGAAAACTAAATTTGAAGACAGTAACATTTTATTTTCCTATTAAATAATATGTAAAACGTTATTATTATTATTATACTATTAAGGAAATTGAAAAGTGTTGTACCGTTAGATATAAAGATCTCAGACGGAACTCTTAATGCTTGTTTGCAAACCGGGTTGTAATAAAACCAAGTTGGGGTGACTTCTGGACGCCGGATAACTAAGCTTAATCCACAAACTGCTACCTCCATATACATTATTAGAAAACCGGAACCATGGGAATGCGTTTGGCTTCTGTTGAACCTTCCACACCTGATTGAGCATATAAGATACAGAAAAGGTGAGACTTTGTAGGAAACAATATACTTGACATAAATTGGTTCTTTAATAGTACAAAACCATGGTTATAGTGGCAGCTTCTAACTTGCTTGTTGGAGTTCCTCGGCCCTTTCACAAAGGAAAGTCAGGATAACAATCTCTCCAATAGATCATAAGATCTCGCAAGGTTACCCCTGAGAACAGAAGAAACTCATTCATACGTTCGTAACAATAAAACAATCCTATAGATAAAGGTTTAAGAGCTGACAAATATAACAAACTCCCCCAAGTGTAGTCACTGTCTGTAACCTCAGAAAATATATTATTGTCTAACGGTATGATTGACCTTTTAATCTGATGAAAAAACATAGCAAACATCTCAGAGTTCTTTTATGCAAAGACCATTAATACACAACAATAAGTATCCACTTTTTCCCATCCATCAATGCAGCTAAAACTTCATAGAGCGACCGCACTACTTCTAAGAAAACTTTCATAAGATTTGAATCCTCACAGAATTGCATTTGGGCTTTGTAAATGTCCAAAAGTAGAGTCTCTCTCTGTTTGGTCGTCAATCCTGTTCTTTGTTGCAGGAACTGGCGAGTGTGCATTCCCTTCCAAACCATCCATCCACCTGATTCACCAATGGAATCAGTTGAACCTCCTAGACCAACACTCAAAGCCCTGTTAACGTCTAAGCTCATTTCCTGCGAAAATATACAAACGATCAATACAATTTTCTCAGTGGACGTTTGATAGTTTTAACTCTCTAAACCAAGAACCTTATGTCTTCGTTATATCCCTCTAAATAATCATTGCTCGGTAGGCTTCTGAAGCTATCCTCCTTGGAAAGTATTAATCTTATTTTCATCTACAAAATCTGCGATAACTTGAAATCAAGAATCTCATAACAGGATTGAAGCAATAAAATAACAGCAGGTAGACATAACTTATATAGAAACTATTTTACCTTATATCAATGCCTGCTTGGATCTTCTCAATTGTTACCTGCACACAACAATAAAGAAGTTTTTCTTTTTTTTTTTTTGAAACACAAGAAGTATTTCTTCTTTCTAATGCTTTAAAAGGAGAAAAAAAAGAGAAGAGAGATTACAATTGAGAGGAAGGGAGACAGTTAATGGCTCTGCTTCTGCAAGGCAATCTGTAAAACCAATGGAAGCTTTTCCTAGAAAAGCCAATTTCTAAGAATCCTAAAATAAATTTTGGAGAAAGAAAGCCATTTTCTGAGGTGCTTATAAGGTTTTCAATATTTTGGCAAGGGGAAGAGAATGCAAATATGTGTATAAATAAGTGAAAACCGGAGGGATTCTCAATGGTTTCTTGGTCTCGACTGACGCAGTAAATAAAGGATTTTATGAGTGGGAGCCAGACGTTACATATGAGAATCAGAGAAGTTAGAAACAACGATGAAACATGTTAGGCTTTCGACAAAGCTTGAGTGATGGGGCATCGTATTGCTTTCTAATTGGTTGATTAAATATGCCAAGGTGGATAGGCTGAGGGGGTATAGGTTACTGCCTCGTCTCGCACCGCAAGGAGAAGGAAGACGAAAGATTGGCGATGGAGGAAGGGTGGAAGAAGCTAGACAGAGAAGGAAACGCGACGTTTAGTGATTGTAGAGCTATACGGGCCTGATCATGAGGAGGAAGCCCAACACAAATAGAGAGAAATCCGTGATCAAATAAATGAAACACGACGTTTAAAGCAGAGAGACACATACCGCAACCCCGATGAACCGAATTTTCTTACGTGGCGTCCTATGTGTCATAGCTGAGAGGGATTCAATTCCTATTATATATAATAAGATAAATTATATATCGTATTTCTATGTTAAAATACAATAAATTTTTATAAAATTAATATCTTATTGACCCGAACTCTGGTTGGATTGATGAATATGTAAGTGTATAACCACTAGATCATATAGATTAACATGTTAACTAAAATATTTTGTATAGATATATATATATATATATATGTTTAATTCACATATTAAACGAGTAATTGGAACCGACCCGAAATCGACCATAACTGAAGTGAAACCGGACCGAAATCTCATAAGTATTTATTGGGTATAAGAATGATTTATCTGATATATTTGGGATTACCTAAAACCGAACCGAATATCTGAATGTCCAGGGCTATCGGCGCATACGGCCAAGGATCCTCCCGAGTTAGTAAGAAGAAGATACCAAATCAAACAAAATTAATGTGTTTCCTAAATCATAAATATTAACCAACTAGGGTCGGCCTACCCTACGGACGGGATATGATTTACTTGTTATTTAGGTTATTATATTTTGTATGTACTTTTTATATTGAAATCATAGTTTTTCGGCATGTTATTAGAGTGGAAGTGGTGATTATTTGAGGTTGCATTTCTTATTAAAAGTAGAATATTATATTGAATGAGAAGAAGGTAGTAATGCGAAATCAAAGTAATAAAACAGTAAACTAGAAGTGTAAAAAGTGAGTAGTGGCCGATGAGTGTAGGCAGTTGTCAGTCACCGTAAAACCAAAACCAAGAACTTCTCTATTTGTTTATAGTGATAACAATCACTATATTGATTTTCGAGATTATTGAGATGACACTTTTTTGGTGGTATTGTAAAGATCATATTAGTTCCATAACACTTCTTTTTCAATATAGAGACGTCGCATAAGGAAAGTTTGATCTATCTCAGTATTTATCAGCTCCAAACATGTCGGTTTTCTGTTCATGGCGATCTATAAATTTCATGCATTCCTCATGTTCTCATGTGCATAGCAAAATTATGGCATAGATATAGTTACCTTTAACACAGTTGTGATTATTAAAGAAGTTGTATTAAAGATATGAAAATATAATTTTGAGTACATTATTCTTTAAGAAATAATAAGTAAGAAAGAACAGTCAATACTACTCACTTTTGGTGCTTAATAATATTATTTCACCAATATCTTTATTAAATATCATAGATCATGCAAAATAAATTTTACGAGTTTTTTTAGTATTTACATATAAAATTATTTGTGTGTCTAATTTCTGCAGTAGCTACCAACTTATTAGTCATTTGAGTCAAATTATTTTTTTGCAAGTAATAGTTTGTGTCTGATGGTTTAGCATTTATAACTAATGACTGTTGCAACTCCTTTAAAAATGATGGATACATTAAAAATGGGTAAATAATGTTTTTATTAGTATGTTTTGTCATTCAGCTTCTTCTTTTGGCAAGGTTAAGTTCTTAGATAATATCTCTAAGTAACTTTCCTTTGTTTGTTGTGTCTCTAGGATCCTCTTTTTCTTATAAGTGCAAAACAGAAACTTTTGTTCTGTTTTCATGGTAAACTGTTTCATATAATTAGTTTAAGAATGACTTGTAGATTAATGTGATAACCATTATTTTATTTTTTTTCAAAGCGAAACTATTGTTGAAAAAGAAGTGTTTACTTCACAAAGAATGTCAAATATTCATTTTATTGTTTTTGTAATGACTATACCTTTTTGCTATTTTAGCTGATTTGTTATTTGCATGTTAGTTAGTAGATTTGTTATCTCTGAAGCTTTATATGGATTAACACCATTTTTTTACCAAGCCTAGACTTCTTATTAACAAAAATATAGTATTTAGTCGTCTGTGAAAAAAAAACTGGTAGTAACTAGAGCTGTTCAATATGGTAAAACCGAACCGTACCGAACCGAACCGAACCGAAATAGACAATATGGTTTGGTTTTGGTATATACCATATAAACCGAATGGATGTGATTTTATAAAAACCGTAGGATTTGGATATGGTTAGGTTTATAACCGATTAAACCGAATAAACCGAACAAAAGCAGAAACATGTAAATATGTATCTATTTTATAACGACACATGAAAATCTGTTTGTTATATAAGTTAATTTTTTGTTAATAATCATTACCATATTTTTTATAGTGATAAAGAAGTCCTAATTTGTAAAACACATGAATCATAATTAAATAACAATACATCACAACTGATACTTCTTATGTTCTTAGTGTATTTTTAATCTTTTTGCTTTATTTTAGCATTGACTATATTGATGTGAATGTTATAAATTTGATGGACAACACTTAGTGGAAATTCTTCATAATTTTTTTCTTATCTATAAACGAACAAAGTTTCGTGTTCAATCGAAGAAGCATGATTTTGATGAACACTAAATATGGAAGAGTGGAAAAACTTTTCTTTCGTCCTTGTGTTTTGTTTATTTTTATTTTCAAAATTTTGAGCTTTGAATTTAATTCTAGATTTGATTATTTTACTTGATGGTAGATGCGTTTTTAATTTTATGTTCATTTATTTGAACATATATTATGTTTTAATAAATGGCTGTCTTGAAAATATGAATCTAAAATTCATATAATATAACCTCAAACTAAATAATTATGTTCTTTGGTATAAAACCGAATAAACTGAAAACCGACGGTATATAAACCGAACCGAACCGAAGTAAATGTGGATTTAGAATGGTAGTTATATTTTACTAACCGAAATACCGAAAAACCGAAAAAACCGAACCGAAACCGAACTGATATCCGGATTGAACACCCCTAGTAGTAACACATGCAAAAAATGCATAAAACCAAAATTTCCCTTTATTAAGGCACAAATGTGAAAAATATATAGATCGAAATTATAATTCTTAATTTCTTAATCTATAAATATAAATTAGAAATTAGAATTAACCCTTTATCAAAAAAGTAATATAAATTACAATAATTGAGTATCAATACTTTTTATTAAACTTTTTGCTATGGATACAAAGGGTTATAAAACAAATTTAGTAGGAGTTATGTAAGGCTCAAAATGCAAAGGACAATAGATGCAATAAAAATAAAAGGTCACACAGTGAGATTGATGAGCAATAAGGTTTCCATTATTTTATTTGTAGATAGGTTACTGGAAACTTTGAATCATAAGAATCCACACTTCTACATGAATAAAACCTAACCTATTGGTTCATCCATCTCCCACCATGCTTATAATAAGGTGGAAATATTGTTCAGTCTTAAAGTTGTGTCGCTTAAATGACAATAAATGCAGGGATAAAAAAAGAGGTCATACAAATATATCAAGTGGAGAGAAAAGATCGGTTGAACCTGTGGCTAATCCATTTAGCTGCGCTGAATCCTCTTCTTCAGACGACTTTAAAAGGTTGAATGTCGAGCAAGTGTAAGCTGCTCTCTGGTGAAGACGTTACCATAACACCACCTAATCCCGACATTGCATGGCTTGTCTGAAACACGCTCCTTGCTTCTAGGCTCTAGCTGAAGAGGACCTAGACCTGAGCTGGTTAATGTCTCCATAGCTGCTCTCATCTGAACATTCAGTAGCGGTTCTAGATGCAACGCTGCTGGTAACCTTGTGCGTCTAGATTGCCTTCGCTGCTGCTTCCCGTTAATATTATTAACAGCTTCAAATTTTGATGGGAACTTTCTACGATAGCTGCTTCCGAAGCTGCTGCTTGCTTCTAACCCAACAAAGGGGGTTTCCCGCCTCTCCACTGGCTTGATTATTTTGGACTTCTTTCTTGCTTCTGCTGCTTCCTTTGAAACTTCGTATGCGTTGAGCACGCTAGAGTCCATGGAGTGATCTTCACAGGTTGAGTCTTCTTCTTGACGCGTTCTTCAACCACTGTCTTCTTCCCGTATGAACTTACAAACACTTCTCTCTGGAGGAACTACATCAAACTGCACACACAAACACAAACATTAGAGCATAATACTACACTGTCCAGATGCAAGAAAATTAAGTGAATAATGCACCTGATCCTCAAGAAACAAACATGGTGGGGTGCACAAAGCTCCACTTGAAGGAGCTTGCACTGCTTAGTCCAGCCAAATTCTTTGATAATTGGATCTCTGATACGCCTAGGATCAATTCTTAAAAGTGTTCTCTATACCTGCAAATGCAAATCAGACGTTAGAATTCTTTTCACTGATATGAACAAAGCCAACCAAGGAATAGCTCATGAGTGTTTCCTTACAGTCTTGAAACCAAGGAAGACCCCATTTTTTCTGGTTATAGTCGAGAAGAGAATTTGATGACTTCGCCTGCAGATATATAAACATTTGAACTTGTTTATAGCAAAAGGAAAACTCATCTTCCTTTTTTGAACGAAAAAGTATTCTCCAAATCAAAGCTAATAGTACTAAAAAAATCTTTTTTTAATTGTTTGAGGATTATTACTTAACTTAACTGGTTTATTGTTCGAATTCTTCTTCATATGATTCCTCTGCATCATCATCGTCCTCTGCTTCATTATCGTCTTCTTCTTGATGGTTTTCAACTACTGGTTTTCCAATCACAGGTAAGCTATGACTCACCTTTAGCATTCACAAAAACAAACATTGAAACAGATACAACGTGAAACGTTCTGCCTTAAAGCCATCTCGATTTGTTAGTTACCAACAAAACCGCCTTCATCAAATTTGAACTCAAATATAAAGATAACTCATTTATAGTCTCTCAAATCATCAGCAAAGTTCACCCAATACGCCATCGCACATGGACTAAACCGACCTCAATTTCAAAACCCAGAACTTATCATTCGTGAGGAGCACTCAAATTTCATCGTACTGGATCAAATATTTGATTTTGGCCAATAAAAGCGAAAATTCCAATGAAAGAATACAGAGAAGAGAAGATATACCTTTTCTTCGAACTCAGTTTCTTCCATGGCGAGAAGAATCTCTTCGTTCTGAGGCTGAGGCCACTGAATGGGTAGCAGATGGGGACATTGGAATCGTTTTCGTCGATGACGGAAACTGGCTCATCAACGTCGATCTATATAAGGTAGGATGATTTCGAGAATAGGGATGCTAACCTTTTATACTCAAATTTCCACCGCCTTGCAAGACCGAATCCCACATTGAATGTAGATCGTGGATGATGGATCTAATAAAGACTTTAAGATGATAAATCTGTAACTGCTAGATTGTTGGATCCGTAGGAAGAAGATGGAACATCTCGGTTGAAACCCTAGAGTAGAGTACGATAACGCAGCGGCAGAGAAAAATCTAAAAGGACGCGTTTCGAGCAGATGGCTTACTCTTTATAAATGGGCTTTATGAAGCAAAATAATAACAACGAATATAAAAGAAAGCCCAAACGGAAACAATGACAAATAAATGAAATGCAGAGTTTCATTAAAGTGGACACGTGTCGGCCTGAGGCATTTCGACTTAGTGACGTGTCATGCTCAGAAGGAGGGAAACACTACTATATATATATATATATATATATATAGATATTGAATTTAGGTATTAGTGAATACGAGAAGAGAAGATATACCTTTTCTTCAAACTCAGTTTCTTCCATGACGAGAAGAATCTCTTCGTTCTGAGGCTGAGGCCACTGAATGGGTAGCCGATGGGGACATTGGAATCGTTTTCGTCGATGACGGAAATTGGCTCATCAACGTCGATCTATATAAGGTAGGATGATTTCGAGAGTAGGGATGCTAACCTTTTTATACTCGAATTTCAACCACCTTGCAAGAGCGAATCCCACATTGAATGTAGATCGTGGATGATGGATCTAATAAGGACTTTAAGATGATGAATCTGTAACTGCTAGATTGTTGGATCCGTAGGAAGAAGATGGAACATCTCGGTTGAAACCCTAGAGTGGAGTACGATAACGCAGCGGCAGAGAAAAATCTAAAACGACGCGTTTGGAGCAGATGGCTTACTCTTTATAAATGGACTTTATGAAGCAAAATTGATATACCATGAATTTGGCCTGATTTTAGTCATGGTAAATGATAGATTTAGGATACATTTAACCTATTTTAGAGTCTAGAATGCATATTTACAGGTTCAGGAGCAATTGGAGAAAAGATGATGTTTTTGGAGCATTTTAGAAATTTATCCCGAGATGACCATATCGACCCCTCAAGATCGACACAGGGAGAGACGTGTCGATCGATACATCTTCAGTGTAATCGATCGATATTCAACACACAAAAGCCCAGTTTGGTCACAGCCGACTTGAAGCCCAAGACTTCATCCATTTTACCAAGATACCCCTGACGAGTTTTAACCAAATTTTGAGTATTTATGCTTTGCCTAAGTGTTTTGGCAAAGTAAGTCTTTTAGAAGTTTTTCTAGGTTTTTCCAAGTTCTAAACTTCTAAGTCTTTTGGCTTTTGAGAGTTTCTTTTCAGAGAGAGTCTTTTGAGAGTTTCTTTTCTATTGTTTTGTGAAAGAGAGAGTTACAATTGAGAGCTTTGTTGAACACCTTTATTTTCTATCTATTATATCTATGCAGTTTTATTTTATTGTTATGATGTTTTGCTTAGCCATGTTTGAGTAAACACCTTTGTTAGATCTCGGATTCAAATAGGTTTTGAGGGATTAGCCCCAAATATGAATACTTGAGAATGTGATATTCATCTTAGAAGATTGCTCTTATAGGAGTAGCTAACCTATACATGATGACAGTGGATATTATCCTTAGATCTATCTTATTTGAGCTTAGGAATTTGCTGGAAACAAGCGGCAGCTGATTTGGCAAACTCCTTAAGCGAGCTGTTATCAGCCATCACACTTAAAGCTTACTAGAAGCGCATCGATTGATACTCCTATAGAGTCATCGATCGATTGACGGGAGGCACTGTCGATCGATACGTGCGACAGCAGGTCGATCGACGCCTTCCCATGTCTCGCCAATGGGAGTTTCATCGGTTCTAGTAATAGATAACCTAGGACGACAGTTAAAGTTATTGTTATAGCTGGGTTCTATAATATCATGCAAGCATCTCACGTAGGCATTCATACTATTATAATCCTGATAACCTGAATAGTAATCCTAGTCTAACACCTTCACCATATCTATTAAACACCAAAGCAATCACTTGAGTAATTGTCTTGCTCACCAATTCTAAGTTTACTTGCTATTTACTGCTTTAAAATCTTTGACCTAGCTTTGTTACAATAAGATCTAGTGTGTTCCCTAGCTCCCTGTGGATTTGATCCTTAACTACTACAATTTGACCTCTTTTGATGAGAGTAAGGTTGCTCTAGGGTAATTTGAGCACGTATCAAATTTGGCGCCGTTGCCGGGGAGCTTTGATCGCCATTAGATTTTGTTTAAGTCTAGGTTTTCTTTTACTTTACTACTTGTTACTGATAAGATCTTTCTTTTTTTTTCTTTTCAGGTGCATGCCCAGCATAACCAGAAGCAAAAAGAATAAGGAACTTTTATCTACTGATCCAGCTGCTTTGGAACGTTCAATCCGCAAACAGATTCGTTCCACATCGATCGATACACCAGCTTGTGCATCGACCGGTATTCATCAACAACCGTCTACAGAGTCTCAAACACCGTCGACCGATACCAGTTCACAAACATCTACTGATCTCATTCGTCTGACATCGACCGATACCCGTTTATCCACATCGACCGATACTTTTCAGTACCCGTCGATCAACATCTTTCATCCGACATCGACTGATACCGCTACCTGCATATCTATCGATACTGAGCCAAATAACATGGTCGCGACATTGATATTCATGCAAGACAACGAAGGTAACCTGCGTGACCAAGAAGGTCACCAGCGTAATGCAGCAGGTCATAGAATTAATGATCAGGGGTCTGCAATCCCTGATCCAGAAGCTGAGGCTGCTGCAGCCAATGCTCGAGCTGCATAAGAAGCCAACAGAAACAGATCACTGGCTGATTACAACCATCCAGATCAATACTACGCCAACAGATCTGCTACGTCCTCCAGACATACAGAGGACTGATTTTGAGGTGAAGCCCCAATATTACACACATGTAGGACAGACACCCTATAGTGGATCATCCAATGAGCATCCTATGGACCATCTAGAGAGGTACGAGGATCTCATATCTGATATCAAAGCCAATGGATTCCCAGCTGACTACCTACTTTGCAAGCTTTTCAAATACTCTCTTACTGGGGAAGCTTTGCAATGGCTTAAGAAACTACCACCAGGATCTCTTACATCCTGGGAGGATATCAAGAATGCTTTCTTGATTAATTTCTTTGATGAGGCACGCACAGAAGAGTTGAGAAGCAAGATTGCTACAGTCATGCAGAAACCTACAGAGCCTTTCAGACATTGTTGGGTTCGTTTCAAGTCTTATCAGAGAGATTGTCCACACCACAGATTCAATGAAGTGCATCTACTCAGCACTTTCTTCAGAGGTTTAGATCTGACCTATCAGACAGCACTAGACACAGCTAGTGAAGGAAACTTCAACACCAGGAATTCAGAAGAGGCTGTGAGACTTATCGAGAACTTGGCAACTAGCAATAGCACCAAGAACACTGATTATGAGAGAAGAAAATCGGCCAATGCCCTCGGGAAGGAGCAGTTGGACGATGTGAGAGCCAAATAGGACAGTGTCAACAAGCTTCTAAGGAAGCAGGTTAGCTTTGCAGAAGATGTAGAAGCTATAGAGACTGATGAGGAGAGATATGAAGAAGAAGTGAATTACATAGGAGGATTTCAAAGGCTTGGAAATCAGAATAGAAACAGTAACTTCTATGGCAACAGTCAGAGGAGCAACTACAATCAGAATTCACAATATCAGAAACCCTTCAGCAACAGCAACTATAGCAACAACAAGAATCTCAACAATTCTTTCTACCAGAATCCACCACCTCCTACTCAGGAGAGCAAGATTGAAGCAATGCTTGATTCAGTTCTAGAGGGTCAGCAGAGGCTTACTGTGGATTTCAATGGGAAGATAGATGCTGCTTATAATAGCCTGAATGCGAAGTTTGACACCTTGAGCACCCATGTGAAGAAGCTAGAGACACAGGTGATTCAAACAGCAGAAGCTATTCAGAGGCAAGACGCCTTAATAAAAGAGAGAGAGAGGAAGATCTCATCAGGCACCACATCAATGCCATCACAATAGATAATTTTTGGCAAGTGGACGAGCATGAGGTACCCCAAGAAGGAGACTTTGAAGTTGAGAGCTCCATGAGTATCGGTAGTTCTCACTGGTGTCGACCGACGCCACACGATGATCATCGATCGACATGGGAAGATGATTATCGATCGATGTTCGAAATACCACATCGATCGACAGAGTCTACGGCTACGAACAGACCAGTCCGGATTATGACGCACGCAGAGTTCGCAACAAGGCACACAAACCCACTTCACCCTTTTATCGGCCGATGTCACGAAGAGGATATCGATCGCTACACCCAACCAGACATTGATCGATACGATTAAAAAGATATCGATCGACGTACCATCATCAAACAGCGAGTGCAACTACCAAGGATAGATGCAACCCAGCTCTATGCACTCAGAGGCCGACCCAACCCTACAGACAACCCACAAGAAGAAGCTGAAGATACATCAGAGCCTATGGAGATAGAAAAGGAAAGTGCAAAGAGAACACTGAGAAAAAGGAAATAGAAGATTCCTAAGCACTTTAAAAGAGAAGCTAATGCAAAGGAGTTGGAAAACTTCAAGAAAAGAGTTCTAAGTATTCCAGCAGAGAGACCCTTTGAGGAGGCATACTTCACACACAGATTGTGGATGTTCTTCAGAGAAACCAGAGTAATAGAGGCTGATATTGAAAAGATGTTCAATCAAATCAGAGAGGATGTGAAGAAGATCACATTGAAGAAGAAGAGCGACCCTGGAGAGTTCATTATTTCATGCCTAATGCAAGGCATTGAATTCTCAAATGCACTATGTGATACAGGAGCATCAGTCAGCATCCTCCCAAAGGTTATGGCAGACCAATTAGGTCTGAAGGTAGAACCTTCCAAGGAATCATTCTACTTTGTAGATTGTTCAAGAAGGAATTCATTGGGAATCATCAGAGATCTTGAGGTACAGATTGGTAATGCCCTAGTTCCAGTTGACTTTCATCTCCTAGACATCAAGTTAAATTGGAATTCTTCTCTACTACTTGGAAGAGCATTCCTAGCTACTGTGGGAGCCGTCTGCAATTTGCAAACAAGCCAGATGTGTTTGACACTCATCGACCCAGAGATTCACTATGATCCAGTCAGAGTTGTCAAGCCAAAGATGTCCTGCAAACAGCCTCCAGATGAAGCAAAACTCGTAGCAACATGCTACTGTGTAAAAGAGTACGAGACAGAGTACTCGGAATCGATCGGCACCAATACAGACGATCGATCTTACTGATCCGACATCGATCGACTGTTCAGTCATCACATCGATCGATCCAAGCAACAATTTTCACTCCACATCGATTGATAGTACACCTATGTACGAAGTTGATCACTTTCCAGGTGATTACTTAGATGGGAGTTGGGAACCAGACTACTACCCGCCTACATACACAGTGGAGACACAAGGTGATGAGTATGATGAGGATTACATAAGAGAAAGAGATATTGAATACTCATTCAATCGCAGAGAAGAAGAGTATGATGAGGACTACAACAGGAACATACCATATTCATATATCCGCAGAGTAGTTGAGGCATACCATCCTCCAGTGGAGACAAGAGGTGATGAGTATGATGAAGACTATTGGGAAGAAAGAGAGATTGAGTACTCTTTCATAAATAAAGATGCAGTACCCATCCACTATGTTCCTTACACGTTCATTCCAACAAGACCATCAGCCTACAAAGATGACACCAGTCTCAAACCGATCCCAAGATCAGACACAGGGAAATCGATCGACACCAGCATCTACGCATCGATCGAAACGACAGTTTCCAAGACACGAGACAATTGGCCAGCATACTGCTATCCAATTTTTTCCCTAGAAGCTACTATACCTTCCCAATATGTGGAAGAATTCAGTGAGAACCGCAAGGAAGAACCAGCTACAGACCACCAAGGAGTTCTTACTAGAGATGGATCCAGATCACACGGAACCATGCTATACGAATCGATCGACGCAACACCGTCGACATCGATCGATACTGGTCTAAGACGAGGGCAGAAAGGAGAAGAATCGATCGACATACATCAAGACATATCTATCGATATGAGTCAGACCGACTTTGAGAAAAATGGAAATCTCAAATTTGGAAATTTGGTTGATGACTACTACTATAAAAGAAGCCACGGGGTAGAAACATATTCACAAACCCTAGAAGCAGACAAGATGCATCAGCAACCTTCCAACCCTCAGCCACATAGGAGAAGAATCAATCTTCACCATCAGCTACACAAAGAGACATCTTTCGACGAGCATTCTAATGCATCGATCGATACTCAACCCTTACCATTCGATTTGCATAATGATAAGTTAGATTATGGATATCTAACCCCTGATGAGTTTGGTATTTTCAGAGATCCAGAAGGCAATGCAAGAGCTATGGATGGACATCTCCTACAAGTATCCAAGGAAGACATCACAAATATTCTTGCCATGGCCAATGGACAAGGCAACCTATTCACTCAAGCTACACCACCAAATCCAGATCCTTACAGCAGAGCAGAGATGGATGAGAAGCTCAATGATATCTACACCATTCAGTATGATTCAATGAATGATTTCAAGTGCAAACTTGATAGTGTCTACCATCCACTCAATGACAAGATTATATGGTTGACCTATACCATAGAGGAGCTTGCAGATGATATCACCACCATGAGGCAGAAACCACAAGAAGCTTCAGCATGGAAGCCCTGGAACCCTTCGATATCAACCGATGACCGATGGATACCATCGACCGATGCATCTTACCCAAGATCGATCGACACCAGTTTCAAGAAATCGATCGATATACGCTTTACAAGATTGGAAGAGAGGATGTGTTCTTATGAAGAAAGATTTGGTAGTAAATACTATCCAATGAGTGATGATATGAATGCACTCAAAGCACGAATGGATGCTTTACAACAAGAGATGGAAACGATTCAGAAATCAGCTTGATTTTCACCAGAAGACTTCTCCATCGACCGACAAGCCTACCAGCACATCGATCGATCCTGAGCAAGAACCAGCAGAGAACCAGCAACAATCCATCAACAATGACAACCGCACGTCGATCTATTCCGATCTTCAGGAACAATACACTTCCATGAAAGAGGAGCTACTCAACATCATCAAGACAGATAACAAATGGGAAGAACAAGCCATACAAAATAGTCTTGACATGTTCCATTGCCGCCTCACCACCAACCTCAACTGGATAGCAAAGAGCTTTGAATTAATGCAAAGAAGAATGCATCTACTCCGCAACAAGCAGAAGAGGCGACAATCGATCGACATGGACAACACCACATTGATCGATATGACGACAAGCAAGCCCAATGGATGGAATACAGAATTCCATTACAAACCAAAGTATGGAGTTAGAGCTTACGATACTTATCAGAGTAAGAAGAGAAGCTGGTCAGACACAACAAAAGACCCAGCCAATCAAAGAAGAAAAGCTAGCTACACCAGGAGAGAAGTTGACAAGATGATAGCTGAGATCTATGAAGCCATAGATTATTCAGAGAATGAATACTACAGGAAGTTTGATGACATCTATTTCCCTTTCGACAGAAGCATTGCTACTCTTCAATCAAGGAGATAGGGGATAGACAAGGAGATTAAGGCTATTCAGAGACAACTTGCGACTCGCCCTTCACCCTACACATCGACCGATATGCCATCACATGCATCGATCGACAGGGGCACTAAGACATCGATCGATATTAATGCAACAGCATCGATCAATACTGATACACCATCAGTCCGACAGGAAGCCATCACGGACAAATTGTTTGTGCTAGCTTCAATATATGAAGAACTTTCAGCTTGAAAAGCAGCAGTTCAACATTGAGAATTTTGAGAGGAGGCTACACTTGTTGAAAGATGAGTTAGAGGATATGAAAAAGAGATGGACCAGGTCAGATGATGCCACAAGAAGCTTCACTGCACCTCGGTCCACAGAACAAGAGGATGTTTGCACACCAGCAAACAACTTCTTCCACACCAACTAAGCCATTCAACCTCCAAAGTCAAGCTAAATGACTATAACAAAGCGCTGAATGGGAGGCAACCCACTATTAGGTACTCTTATTTATTTCATGCATTACTAGCATTTATTTTCGTTTTTATTGTCAAAAAAAAGATCCGAGTAGAATTTTACCATCTCTATCGACCGACGCGACCAAGTCGACATCGATCGACAGCACTACATCCGCCACGATCGACACGCTTTCATCTTCATCGATCGATATGGTATCGGTCAGGTATAACGTTCTAACTTGTTAAATTTTGCCTTTATATTATAGTTTTTTACAAACTCCGACTGTTTTACACTGGGGACAGTGTAGTTTAAGTCTGGGGGGATTATTAGTGATTATCTATTATTTATTTACTATTTTGAGTCTTATTTAACATTTTTATTGAGTCAAGAAAGGGACAATGATCTTATCTAGTTTATTACTTGTCATTTAACCACTTTCTAGACCAGTTTTAGATTCATTGATTGCAGAAGTACTAAGATACTAAAGTGGATCAGCCTGTCTACTATGTTCGCACCTACTAAGCGTGTTTGAAGGAACCAAAGCTGACCTCCAACCTAATACTGACATTACCTGCTTGTCTTGGGGCTTGGTATACATTGGATCGGGTTCCTCCTGCAAGTCTGGAAGGTAAAAGTCTGTATGTTTCTAGTTCCCTTCTCTCTCTCTCTTCAAGCATCCTAGATATAAAAGATTGAGATGATTTCCTGGAAGATGCAGAGGGGTAGGAGTGTCTCATGTGACCCATTATTATAATTCTGAAAGGAATGATCACACATTGTGGAAACGAGGGATAGAAGTGTCTCCTATGACCCCATTATTCGCTACACTGTCAAAATAAGAGCTATAAAAGTAGAAAGTCAATAAGATGAACAAGATGGGCTGCATCAGCATCAATGTTCATTGAAATTGAAACTATAAGGATTAAAAGAAGAGAGAAAGAGGGAAGAAAGGGATCAGAGAAGACTACCTGTGTGTTCAGAAACTTGTTTGAGTAAGAACCTATGTGTCCCTTGATCGATACTCCCAAGGTAATGCCTACACTTTTATTTTATGCAAGAAATAAGGTTAGTAGAGGAGATTATCAGACATGATTGGTTGAGTTGTTAACTAGGAAAACTGGACGGCTATACTAGGATATGGTATAATGTGCTTGTGTAGTTAGAATGATCTTGACTTGGCTTGCATTACTAGGAAGACATGACAGAGATTCTTAAACTTTTTGAGTCACTGCTGTTTTCAAACCTTTTCCAAAGAGACTACCAGTTATTTTTGCTTGAGGACAAGCAAAAGGTTAAGTCTGGGAGAGTTGAGATACCATGAATTTGGCCTGATTTTAGTCATAGTATATGATAGATTTATGATACATTTAACCTATTTTGGAGTCTAGAATGCATATTTACAGGTTCAAGAGCAATTGGAGAAAAGTTGATGTTTTTGGAGCATTTTGGAGCATTTTAGAGATTTATCCCGAGATGACCATATCGACCCCTCAAGGTCGACACAGGGAGAGACGCGTTGATCGATACACCTTCAGTGTAGTCGATCGATATTCAACACACGGAAGCCCAGTTTGGTCACAGCCGACTTGAAGCAAAGGCTTCATCCATTTTACCAAGATACCCCTGACGAGTTTTAACCTAATTTTGAGTATTTATGCTTTGCCTAAGTATTTTGGCAAAGTAAGTCTTTTAGAAGTCTTTCTAGGTTTTTCCAAGTTCTAAACTTCTAAATCTTTTGGCTTTTGAGAGTTTGTTTTCAGAGAGAGTCTTTTGAGAGTTTCTTTTCTATTGTTTTGTGAGAGAGAGAGTTACAATTGAGAGCTTTCTTGAACACCTTTATTTTCTATCTATTCTATCTATGCAGTTTTATTTTGTTGTTATGATGTTTTGCTTAGCCATGTCTGAGTAAACACCTTTGTTAGATCTAGGATTCAAATAGGTTTTGAGGGATTAGCCCCAAATATGAATACTTGAGCATGTGATATTCATCTTAGAAGATTGCTCTTAATGCTTGTATAGGAGTAGCTAACCTATACATGATGACAGTGGATATTATCCTTGAATCTATCTTCTTTGAGCTTAGGAATTTGCTGGAAACAAGCGACAGCTGATTTGGCGAACTATTATCAGCCATTGCACTTAAAGCTTACTAGAAGCGCATCGATCGATAGTCCTATAGAGTCATCGATCGATTGACGTGAGGCACTGTCGATCGATAGGTGCGTCAGCAGGTCGATCAACGCCTTCCTATGTCTCGCCAATAGGAGTTTCATCGGTTCTAGTAATAGATAACCTAGGAAGATAGTTAAAGTTATTGTTATAGCTAGGTTCTATAATATCATGCAAGCATCTCACATAGGCATTCATACTATTATAATCCTGATAACCTGAATAGTAATCCTAGTCTAGCAATTTCACCATATCTGTTAAAAACCAAATCAATCACTTGAGTAACTGTCTTGCTCACCAATTCTAAGTTTACTTGCTATTTACTGCTTTGAAATCTTTGACCTAGCTTTGTTACAATAAGATCTAGTGTGTTCCCTAGCTCCCTGTGGATTCGATCCCTAAGTACTACAACTTGACCTCTTTTGATGAGAGTAAGGTTGCTCTAGGATAATTTGAGCATGTATCAAAAATAATAACAACGAATATAAAAGAAAGCCCAAACGGAAACAATGACAAATAAATGAAACGCAAAGTTTCATTAAAGTGGACACGTGTCGGCCTGAGGCACTTCGACTTAGTGATGTTTCATGCTCAGGAAAGAGGGAAACACTATTATATATATATATATATATATATATATATTGAATTTAGGTATTAGTGAATACAGAGAAGAGAAGATATACCTTTTTTCTTCGAACTCAGTTTCTTCCATGGCTAGAAGAATCTCTTCATTCTGAGGTTGAGGCCACTGAATGGGTAGCAGATGGGGACATTGGAATCGTTTTCGTCGACGACGGAAACTGGCTCATCAACGTCGATCTATATAAGGTAGGATGATTTCGAGAGTAATTAAGGATGCTAACCTTTTTATACTCGAATTTCCACCGCCTTGCAAGAGCGAATCCCACATTGAATGTAGATCGTGGATGATGGATCTAATAAGGATTTTAAGATGATGAATCTGTAACTGCTAAATTGTTGGATCCGTAGGAAGAAGATGAAACATCTGGGTCGAAACCCTAGAGTGGAGTACGATAACGCAGCGGCAGAGGAAAATCTAAAACGACGCGTTTCGAGCAGATGGCTTACTCTTTATAAATGGGTTTCATGAAGCAAAATAATAACAACGAATATAAAAGAAAGCCAAACGGAAACAATGACAAATAAATGAAACGCAGAGTTTCATTAAAGTGGACTTGTGTCGGCCTGAGGCGCTTCGACTTAGTGACGTGTCATGCTCAGGAAAGAGGGAAACACTATTATATATATATATATATATATATATATATATATATATATATTGAATTTAGGTATTAGTGTGTGTATATATCTCTCTTTATATATATATATATATATATATATGCATCTTACAGACAACATTGGTCGCATTTTGTGATTTAATATAACAAAACGGAGTTACTACAAGTTGAAGAAGATCGTCACAGCAATTTAAAGATTGGAGTTTGTACTAGCATTATAATGTATATCTAATTTTGATTAATTGAATGTAGATACTAACTATTGACTATTAAAAATATATTGTTGTAATATATTATATCTACAGTTCTGGAGAAACTCGCATGTTAATGTGTAGTATATATGTACCTGTCAATCTTACTTTTGGTAATATCCCTTGTATTTTGTTCTACAAAAAAATCTCTTATATATGTATTGATATTTGATCTCCCAATACAAAATTGATCTCTGATCTCTCAACCGTTCTGTCCTAGTGAGAATTCAAAGCGATTACCTGAGACAAAAAATTCTGGAGAAAAACATCTGTTATGGTGGTGAATTGATGTTTTACACTGCCCAGTGGTATTCTGCTCACTCAAAGTTGACTCCTCCGCTCAAGGCGATCTAAATTTGGGCCCATCTCACGGGCATGCCTCTAGACCTGAAACATGAAGAAGGGTTGAGTCTTGTTGCGGGTCTTATAGGTGATCCGAAAGAAACAAATGAATTCACAAAGAATCTAGTAAGTCTTACTTTGGCTCATGTCAAAGTGGAAGTCGACCTCACCAAGCCGCTCCCCTCGGTTGTTGAATTTGAAAGGGAAGATGGAGAAGTAGTTGAGGTCTCGGTCCATTGTCCTTGGGTCCCTCCCACATGTTCTCACTGTCACGAGCTAGGACATATAGTGAGGAACTGTCTCCTCTATACTCCTCTTGCTGATTTTGTAGCTGCAAAGAACAAGCAAGCTCCTGATAAGAGCAATGTGAAGCAGCCAGCCAATCAGGATTTTTCAAAGCAAAACAAAAAATACAGGCCTGTCTCTCAATCTAAGGCGCCATCTATTCAACCTTCGTCGTCTCTTGTTGCTGCTGCTGCGGGACGTGTTACTGATACTGCGACCACATCAAACACTTTGCCTGCCGTCTCTGGTGCTGTGATTGCTGTTCCTCCCCTCACCCCCCCCCCCCCCTCTC
This sequence comes from Brassica juncea, assembly GCA_018703725.1. Taxonomy (NCBI): domain Eukaryota; kingdom Viridiplantae; phylum Streptophyta; class Magnoliopsida; order Brassicales; family Brassicaceae; genus Brassica; species Brassica juncea. Next base: position 33,603,634 of record CM031941.1, read on the forward strand.
ACCTGCCCCTGCTTTACTCCGCTCTGCTTCCTCCAATCCTTTTTTAGCCCCTGAGCCACTGCCTAGACCTTCCCTCAAATGTTCCCTTTTTTCTCCCGTCCTCTCTCCTCCACAGTCAGCAAATCCCAACCCCACACCAAACCCTTTTTCATCTCTAGCCCTAAACACTTCATTTCTTCTTCCTCCTGTCCCAACTCCCAAAAACCCTTCTGCTTGCTTTATTGCTGGTGCTCAACTTTTTGTTACTAGTGGCTCTTCCATTCCTTCGGAGGACTCACCCCTTTTGTCCTGATGAGTGTGAAGCTCTTTTTTTTGGAATGTGCGTGGTTGAAACGACCCCACTAAACATAGACTTTTTGCTTCTTGGCTCAATACTATAAAGCCAATTTTTTGTGCTCTTATTGAAACTCATATCAAACAACCTTCTTTGGCCCCTATTTTTATCTTCTTTATGCCCAAGTTGGAAATTTACCTCTAACCACTCTGCTGATCCGGACAGTCGTATAATTCTTATTTGGAGGGACTCTATAAACATCCAGATCCTCTCACAGAGTCGTCAGTGCATAACTTGTAGAGTCTCCTTTCCGAATCATCATCCGATCATATATTCTGCTATCTATGCCTCAAACCTCAGCTCTAAGCGCGTAGACTTGTGGACTGAACTCATGCAACTGCAGTCAACTCTCGACTTGGACAGCTCCAATTGGATCTTAGGATGGGACCGGAATCATATTATTCACCCATCTGAGCAGTCTGACCCGTTGGTTGATGTCACTGATTACTTAATGTACCAACTTCGAGACTGCTTTACTCAGATGGGCCTGTTCGATCTTCGGTTTATTGGTCCTTCTCTCACTTGGATCAACTCCCAGCCAGAAAACCCCATCTCCAAAAAATTGGATAGACTCATGGTGAATAACCTCTTCGTAGCCTCCTACCCCCATGCCCTCGCCTCTTTCCACCCACCAAACTTCTCTGACCATTCCCCCTATGTACTTGACCTTGCCTTTAGCCTTCCTCTTGCTGGAACCCAAACCTATAAATTCCAAAATTACCTCGTTAAGCACCCTAAATTCGCTCAGCTAATACAAGACATTGGGAATCAAGCTGGAAATGTGTGTCAAACTCTTGCGCAATTGTGTTGGAAGCTAAAACAGATCAAGAGTGCACTAAAATTCCTAAATAAAGAAAACTTCTCAAAAATTCAGGAGCGTGTGAGTGAGACTAGCCGGTTATTACAACTTGCGCAGGTACAAGCTTTGCAAGATCCCAGCCCACTGACGTTCCAGGCAAAAAAAGACCTTCACCAAAAATGGAATTTCTTGCGTGAGATAGAGGAGTTGTTCTTTAGACAAAAGTCGCAGATAAATTGGCTAAAAGAGGGAGATTTGAATACCACCTGTTTTCTTCGGATCTGTCAGACAAGGGCCAGCTACTAAGCTGTACGAGCTTTTCTCTCGAGCTTGGGTGCTTGGATTACAGACCCGCAGGAGATGATGGCCCATGCGGTGAACCATTTCAACTCAGTTCTTTGGCACCAACTCTCTCTTCTCTACTCGTCACCACTCTGGTTCCAGGAACTCACCTCATTCGCCTTTCCTGAGCATCTTGCACAGATGATGTTATCCATCCCTACTGATTCGGAGATCAAGGCCGTACTCTTCAAGCTCAACCCCAAAAAAGCTCCTGGTCTGGATGGCCTAACATCAACTTTCTTCAAAGCCTCTTTGGGAAACAACAGGCTCTGAAGTTGTCTCAGCTATCAGGAACTTCTTCGCTACCAATTTCCTGCCCGCAATGACGAACGCAACCATTCTCTCGCTTGTCCCTAAATTTCCTGGTGAATCAAAGATTACTGATTTCAGGTCAATTTCTTGTCTCAATACTATCTACAAAGTCATCTTGCGTATACTGGTAAAAAAACTTAAGCCAATGCTGTCAACGCTAATCTTGCCTAGTCAAACGGCTTTCGTCAAAGGAAGACTACTGGTCGAGAATGGTTGTGTTCAACGGATATCACAAGAATAAAGGACCGAAAAGAATTACCATTAAGGTCGATATCGTGAAGGCTTTTGACACCCTCTCTTGGGACTTCTTGTTCTCTTGTCTAGAGGGGCTCCATCTTCCGTCTAGATTCATCCGTCAGATCAGAGCTTGTGTCTGCACCTCCAACTATACGGTCAGTTACAATGGATTAGTCCACGGCTATTTCAAGGGAATGAGAGGTCTTAGGCAGGGAGATCCGCTCTTGCCTTACCTTTTTGTCATAGCCATGAACTGTCTCTCTCACCTGCTCAAGAGGCAGCCAGGCTGAATAGACTCAATTACCATGCAAACTGTGCTTCCATAAAGCTCACCCATCTCTCAATCGCTGATGATCTTTTGATATTTACTGATAGTTCGATTGAGTCTGTGCAGCAGGTCTTACAAGTGTTAAAGGACTTCGAGAAACGCTTTGTTTTGGCTGTGAGTAGGCAGAAGACGAGCTTCTATGCTTCGTGATTATCTGCTCCTGAGACTGATGCAATCCAAGCTTCCATGGGAATTTCAATGGGCTCACTTCCCTTTCGTTATTTAGGAGTGCCCCTGAACTCGAAAAAGCTGTCTCTCACCAACTTGGAGCCGCTGATCCATCAAATCAAACCCCGTTTCTCGTCCTGGTCGGTCAAGTCTCTCTCTTTCTCTGGCCGGTTACTACTCATTAAGACGGTAATAGCAGGAATCACTACATTCTGGTGCTCGGCGTTCATCCTGCCAAAGGCGTGCTTCGCAAGAATCAATTCCTTATACAGCATGTTCCTGTGGAAAGGAAACTTGGAGGGTCATCATTCAGCTCGAGTGTCCTGGGAAAAAGTGGTACTGACTAAAAGACAAGGAGGTTCGGGAGTTAAGGATCTCTGTACCTGGAACAAAGCTTGCGCCTTACGACTGCTGTGGCTTCTCTTCTTCCGGCCAGACTCTGTTTGGGTTCAATGGTTCAAGGAGGTCATCCTCAAAGGCTCTCTCCAAAACTACTGAACTACTACCCCAAAGCAATCCTATTCCTGGCTGGTCAATAAACTTCTCAAACTAAAAGAGGTAGTCTTCCCGCTGATCAAACTAAGACTGCAGAACAGGGAAACGGCGCGGTTCTGGTCAGATAACTGGACACCTTTCGGAGACCTTCGCTTGTACTTTTCGGGAGCTAGGACTAGGATGGGAATCCCTCTGCACACCACTGTTTCTTCCTTGTATTTGAATGGCGCTTGGACACTACCACCTGCTAGATCAGATGAGATGATTCAGCTATATACCTTTCTCACCACGGTTCAACTCAACTCAAATGACGACTACTACGAATGGGAGATCAATAGCCAAGTCTACACAACTTACAAAACAGGTACTATCTATGAATACCTCTATGAATACCTCTCTAAATCAAGGCCGGATGTGAATTGGTTTGATGCAGTGTGGATCTCTAGAGCCATTCCTCGTCACAGCTTTCACACCTGGCTTGTCATTCAAGATCGACTGCCTACGCAAGACCGAATGAGAAGTTGGGGCCTTCAAGTCGACGATCGATGCCTTCTGTGTAATGCTTCTTCTGAATCTCGTGACCACATCTTCTTCTCTTGCAACTACAGCGTCGACTTGTGGGTACTGGTGGCTAGAAGACTTCAACTACATCCCTCTCGTGACTGGCAGACCACTCTTCAGCAGATGATCTCGCTCCCCCCACCTATTGCGCAGAGAATTCTCACTCGACTAGCTTGGCAAGGAATTGCCTACTAGCTCTCTGGACAGAGCGTAACAAACGTCTCCACTCGCAATCTTTTGGATCGGTGGATCAGCTCTTCAAACTACTTGATAAACATATTAGAAATAAGCTCCTCAACTTCAGGGACTCAAATCCGGCTCGTTCCTCAACCATGGTGCAGAGTTGGATTCGATTTGGCTGATCACGTCCTCTTCTGCTCTTACCTCGTCCTCTCCGTCTCTCTGATTTCCAACTAAAGGCAACTACTTGAGCTTCCTTTTGGGTTTTGATCTTTTGATCTGGGCCACTACTTTGATATGATTTTTATTTTTGGTTGAATCTACAAACTAGAGCCTAAGGTCTATGGGCTTTTGTAAAAACATTTTATTTCCTCTTTATTTAAATTAAAAAATCAGTTTACAAAAAAAAAGTAGGTACACATTAATACTAAAAAACATACATATACTTTTCTTTTTGTGCACAAGCATACATATACTTTATAAGAAACCCTTAGACAAAAATGCATATCATTTTTTTAAACTATTAAAACGATAAAAAAAAACAGTACATCTTCTTTCACAAAAAAAAAAAAACAGTACATCTTAATTGATAAATAGGATACATTCAGATATTTAGAAAATATACTACATAAAAACTAGGAGTGGGCAAAAAACCCAAACCGAACCGAACCGAACCGACCCAACCGAAGTTAAACCGAACCAAACCAAACCGTATTCTTTACATAACCCAATTGGTTCATGTTTTACTCAACCCGAATGGTTCGGTTTGGTTTGGTTTTAAACCGAACCAAATCGAACCAAACCGATAAACCCAATATATATATATTAACATATTGTAAATTTTAGTTAAAGTTTCGTTTTCCACATTTTCTTGACCTCCGTATATTCTTAAAAAATTTCAAATATGATTCAAATAAACAAATAATACTATTATATATATTCTCTAATTCTAATACCTAAAGATTGTACTGAAAACAAAATCTAAAAACTATAAGCATCTATAGTCGTCTTGTCTCGTTCATCTTCTCCAATTTCCATTGTCTAAAAGTAAAATTATGTAACAGAGTTATAACAAGATCAATAAAAAAAAAAAGTAGATGCAAATAGTCTTTTAGTTTATAGATTTTGGAATGCTTACAAGTCTTTTTACGTTAATTTGATTAGTCATCATATTTTATAACCTACCCGAACTACACCGAACCAAACTACACCATCATAAAGTAAACCGAACTAAATCAAAACCAAACCGAACTAAATCTAAACCAAACCGAACTAAACCGAACCAAACTAAACCCGAACCAAACTCAAACCAAAGATACTTTGGTTTTAATTGGGTTGAGTTTTATAAAACCCAAACTAACCAAACCAAACCGAACCCAAACCGAACCCGAAACTAAACCGATATGCCCACCCCTAATAAAAACACTTTAATTGTGTTTTTCAATCATCGGGTTACTGGTTAGTGGATAAATGTCAGTGTACACCGTGTCATTGGTTAGGTTTTCTTCTTAACCGAGTTCGATCGGTTGGGTTTACTTTTCAGTTTACATGTCTTTAATTCATTCTCCATTTGTCTTGATATATTTCAAGTTTAGGCTTATCTAAGGTTACGTTTACGTACCCAAGCTTTGTTATTTCTCAACGTATCATTTAGGTGTGTTTTCTTCTTTTTTTTTCTAATTACCACGCACTAAAATTTTAAAACAGATATCTTTTGAAAAAGGGCTTTGAATTAAAATGCAGATAAATGAATTAGAAAGATATGATTTTTTAGATCATATAGTTTGAGAAAGCAATACAAAAGAGAAAAGAGCTGCCATTTGAGTTAAACAGATATGGTTACGGGTATTCGCAAAACGATTGGACAACAAGAGTCAAGACAATCAATCTTGGTGTTCATCATCTTCACCTTCAGAGTCTGCAAAGAATATATATTGAAAAGGCTAAGACCAAAAAAAAATCCGAATAGATTATTTAGAACATTATAATGCACTTATCGGTTTAGATATATGTATGCATATATATATATAGATCTTACCAGAACGGACGTCTCTAGCGATTTTATCTTTGGAACGGATTTGGTTGATGAACATACGACATATCAAGACCCACCAGTAGATGTGAAGAATCTGTAAGCACCATAGAAATGTGTTGAAAACGTAGTACATTGTAGAAGGCAGTCCAGCTTCCATCGAATTCCTCTTGTCCCACTCTAGTTTCACGTTTATAGATTCATAACTGCATAGTTCAAATATCATACGTGGAGAGCAACCAAAAAAAACATAAAGATCCAATTAAATTGCATTATATAAAATGAGTTATAGAGTTTAAGGTGAATGGTATAAACCTGGTACCCCATAGGATCCATAAAGGGTAATAGACGAGTCGCAGAGCCGTCCACGACAAGAAAAATAGGATGAACGAGACAGTAGCCATGGATTCTAGGCCGCTGTATTTGCACATCTTGCCTATCTCTAGAAACACGTCGGTGATCTCGTGAACAGCCAGTATTAGAGAGCCTGTACGAGAGAATCTAGCGTAGAAAGTATAACAAGAGGAAGTTGAGGTTAAAAAAGTCTCGAGAAAGATCAGAAAATGTAAAAGTCCTTAATATATCTTTTAAACATTAGGCGTACCTGAAAACGTAAGATAAGATGATGAGGAATGAAGTTACTATGTGATGAACTATCATGACTTTGAAATCAGATCGTCTTGTTTCCCAAAAGAACAAAGCAAATAAAGAATAGACATTCAAGCCACCAACAAACGTGTACAGTCCCTTCATTTTCAACCTGCGCAGGGTAATATACAACTCATAAGACATTAGGCTTTAATTTTATTGCGTCTGACGTAACACATTAAGTCAAGCTTATTCATGAACCGTACTTTATTTTTTGGTCAGGCCACATCTGGTCTCCTGGTCCTAACCAGAAGCATCTTGTGTCTTTAAACCATGGCTCCTTATAAGTGATATAGAGAGCAAGTGCTTCGGTAGAGATAGAGCAGATACATTTCCAAGCTGATTCTTTGAATTTAAATATCCTCTTTCTTCTATCGTTTGAATCAACACAGTTTCCTCTAGGGAACACCACTCTTCTAGCAGATATCTATAATGTAATTATGAATCTCTCAGAGATGACTTGCTTCCCAAGTCATGATGAACTAAGAAATATGAAACAAACTAAGAGTAGTGGGGGTACTTACCTCGAATATGGATCTGTCGAGTATCAAACGAAGAAAAAGGAAGAAGGGAGCAAAGAAGATGAGGACCCATAAATCAGAAGAATATGGGTAAGATTCTTGATCCCAATCCCAGTTCAAGATTTTGAGATCCATCTAGTCAAGATCCTACAAGAAATGAAGTGTTGGGTGCAGGGACAGGCTTTGAGCATGTGCTCACAGTGATTAATCACAGGGTCCATTTTTTTATTTTGCAATTTTCTTTGAGTAAGGTCCTGATTTATTAAAATACATATATAGTTTATGACTTTAGTTTGCAACTGTACAAATAATAGCTAGTTTGAGAAAATGTTAAACTTTGCACAAGATCCAAAATTTATTTGAGTCGGGCCCGCCGTAACATTATTCTGTGTGTTTCACTTCTTGTTCTTCGTTTTCGTCGAAGTCAACCCTAGAGGAGAAAGAAAAAGAGTATCAACTTGATCAACTTCAACGGCTATTTTCTCTCTCCTGGCGACTTTCTAGGAGATTCCGCCGACACCGTGCATATTCCGTCAGCAGCGCACCGGCGCCTAATCCGGCGTCGTCTACTTGCAAATCTCGAAGCTATCACCCCTCCGAGGGCGATGAAGAAGAAGAAACCCAAGAAATCCAAATCCCCGGCCTCGAAATCGGCCTCGAAGACCTCTCCGTCGAAGGATTCCCCGGTCAAATCCGTGGACTACGATTCTGATTCTCCTCATTCTGAGTTTGTTTCCGACGCCCATAACGACATTCATGCCGATGTGGTTGCTCAACTTCCTCTGGTGAGTTCAGATCTGGATTCTCCGCCGGTTCCTCCATCAGACCAAGTTGTGATCGTTGATTCGTTGACAGATCCCTCCGGTAAGACAGAGGTCGACCTCCCAATAGTATCGTCTTCTGACAAGACAGTGATCGCTGACCCGTCGGCTGATCCATCTTCTGTTCAAGAGGTGATTCCAATGATTCTACTCGAGTCGAGCTCTGTGATTCAAACCACTTGCTCCTCGGTTCTGCCCTCGAATAGTCTTCAAACCACTAACGACGGCTCCCACCTTGAACCGGCGGTTCAAGCTCCCATTGCTGAAGCCGAGAAGAAATCCTCGTGCTCGCATCTTGCTGAGGCCTTAGACAACACTGTCACCCCCAGTGTCGTACCTGAAGAGGGTGTGGTTCCTTCTTATAAGGACAAGCTAATCAAACCAGTGCCCACGGCAACTTCGTCTGACACCTGGTGTGACCACGCCAAGGGTGTGGGTAAACGTCTGTCCAAAAAGGGTGAACCTTTCACGCTCCCATCGGGTGAAGCTTGTATCCAAATCCCTAACTCCGTTATTGAGAAGCATAGGAAGTCTTGGGAGCCGTTTGTGATCGGCCAGTTCTATTCAGATCCGCCCTCTCAAGGCACCTTGCATAATATAGTGAATGGAATATGGAGTAAGCAATATCGTGACATTGCGGTCTCCAAGATGGAAGGGTTCTCTTTTCTGTTCCGGATTCCTCACGCAGCAACAAGGAGCAGAGTGATTAAGCAAAAGCTCTGGCAAATAGAAGGCCAGACTATGTTTGTTGACAAGTGGGAGCCAGGAACTGTACCGGAGAAGCCTGAGCTCACTTCTGCCCCAATATGGCTCGAGCTGCGGAAAGTTCCATTTCAGTTCTTCAATGAAGATGGACTTGAGAGAATCGCAGGGTTGGTGGGGCATCCTAAGTTCCTTCATCCTACGACTGCAAATAAAACCAATCTTGAGGTGGCAAAGGTCTTCACCATTATTGATCCGAGGAAACCGCTCCCGGAAGCGGTAAATGTCCAATTCCAGTCTGGTGAAATAAGCAGAGTTCTGGTTTCCTGCCCCTGGATGCCACCGGTGTGTGAAACCTGTAAGGAAATTGGTCACATCTCCAAGCGGTGCCCACAACTCCCTAAGGCCTGCTCTTTATGTAAGTCTACGGAACATGCTAGTATAAATTGCCCGGCAAAATCCAAACAGGAGACGAGGGGAAGGAAAACTAGGCGAAGCAAGTCTAGAGGCAAACAAAAGTGGGTGGTGGCTGCCCCTCCAATCCCCAGTCAGCAGCAAGATCAGGCTGATAAGCTAGGTACTGATGGGATTTTGGTATCACACAAGGGCGATCCCCATATCCAGAATTGCCACCTTGAGCTCTCTCTTCAGACAAAACTGGGTACTAGAGAGGATAGAGCCGTGGGAGAATCCAGTGGAGCTCGGGCTACTCCCCCAGAAGCCACTCCCCACCTCAAAGCCGCATTGCAAAGAAGTGGATCCCGTACCTCTCATGCTTCCCACTCCGATGTGCAGCCTGATTCCTCTGACGTTGAATCATCTGATCCTGAGTTGGAAGAGGGGGAATTTAGTATGCACGAGCCTGACTTTGAGGTCGTGCGCCCCAGGAAGGTTTTTTCAGGTAGAAAGGGTAAGAGGGGCAGTGGCCCCAATATTAATTAATTATATATGTCGACTGACCTTTTTTGTTGGAATGTACGCGGTCTAAATAAACTAAATCACCGCAGCGGATTACGTAAATGGTATAGGAAGAATTATCCCCTTTTTGGTGGTCTCTTGGAGACACATGTTAAGCATTTGAAAATGAATAAGTTTGTTTCGGATTTATTTCCTGGGTGGTCTTCTGATGAAAACTATGGTTTTTCTCCTTTGGGGAAAATCTGGATCGTTTGGCACCCTTCTCTGATTGTTAATGTTGTTTTTAAGTCATTGCAGATGATCTGCGCTGAAGTCTCTTGGCCATCTGTTCCTTCAAAGATTTTCATCTCTGTGGTTTATGCTTCGAATGATGTTGATGAGCGCGAGGGCCTCTGGAGGGAGCTCTCTTCCCTGGCTATCTCTCTTGATCTGAACTCAAAGCCCTGGTTGATCCTTGGTGACTTCAACCAAATTAGGGACCCTTTGGAGCACTCAAAGCCGGTAACCTTGAATATGGATAAGAGGTGCAGAGACTTCAACCAATGCCTATCTGATATTGATGTTGAAGATCTCAACTTCCGGGGTTCAACATTCACTTGGTGGAATAAACGCAAGAATGCTCCAGTAGCTAAGAAGCTGGATCGTTGTCTAGTGAACGATGATTGGTACTTTCTGTTTCCATCATCAGTGGTATTTTTTGGTAGTCCGGACTTCTCCGATCACTCAGTAGCTTCTGTCTCCTTAGAGCCGACTCGTGCCAAGCTTAAAAAGCCATTTCGGTTCTACAACTTCCTCACGCTCAACCCTGAGTTCTTACCGATGATCTGCTCAAACTGGTTCTCCTTCAATGTCACGGGCTCTGCAATGTTTAGACTGTCAAGGAAACTTAAGCTGCTCAAGAAGTGTATCAGGGATTTCAGTCGCTGCAACTACTCTGGGATTGAAAAAAAGACGGCTCAGGCGCATGACAAGCTACTCCTGGCCCAGTCTGCAACATTAACTTTACCAAACTTGATCAATGCCGCTGCTGAGATCCAAGCCTACAAAGAATGGGAAGAACTTTCAAATGCTGAAGCGGCTTTTTTCTTCCAGCGCTGCAGCATTAAATGGCTGGCTCTCGGGGATGGTAATTCAAGGCTGTTCCACAGATATGCTGAGTCCAGACAGGCTGTTAACCACATCCACTTCCTGGTGGGAGACTCAGGAAACCGCATAGAGGATCAAATGGGCATTCAGCAGTTGTGTGTAGATTACTTCTCAAACCTCCTCGGAGGCCCGGTGTCTCACCCCCTGTTTCAACAAGCAGATCTCGACCTTCTATTTGATTTTAGGTGTACTGCTGATCAAGCTGCGGTTTTTGAGAAGAAATTCACTCCAGAGGAAATTAGAAACGCTTTCTTCTCAATGCCCAAAAACAAGACGGGAGGACCTGACGGCTACTCTGCGGAATTCTTCATAGCAACGTGGTCGATTATTGGCCCGGAAGTAACTGATGCTATCTTAGAGTTCTTTGAGTCTGGCTGCCTCCTCAAGCAGTGGAACTCGGCTTCTCTTGTGCTCATCCCAAAGATCCCAAACGCCTCAAGCACCTCTGATTTCAGACCTATTTCATGCCTCAACACAGTCTATAAGGTTATATCTAAACTTCTGGCTTCAAGGCTGCTTGACATTCTACCACTCATGATCTCAAAGTCACAATCGGCGTTTCTTCCGGGGAGGCTCCTTGCGGAGAATGTTCTTCTCGCAACCGACCTAGTAAATGGCTACAACACTCAAACCTCCTCCCCCCGTGGTATGCTTAAAGTGGATTTGCGAAAGGCTTTCGATTGCCTTAGATGGGATTTTATCTTGGCCTCCCTCCGTGCACTAGCGATTCCGGAATCTTACATCAGCCTTATCTCCGAGTGTCTTACGACCGCGTCTTTCTCGGTCTGCGTTAATGGGGCTTCTGGTGGTTTCTTCAAGAGCACGAAAGGGATCCGGCAGGGAGATCCCTTATCACCTTATCTGTTCGTCCTTGCCATGGAAAGTCTATCTCGTCTACTAGCTGCGCGCTATGAATCAGGCCTTATAGGCTATCACCCGAAGACAGAGCAGCTGAAGATCTCTCACCTTATGTTCGCAGATGATGTGATGCTATTTTTTGATGGAAGTGGAAACAGCTTACATGGAATCTCTGAATGTCTGGATGATTTCGCTTCTTGGTCGGGCTTACAAATGAATATGTCCAAGACTGAGTTATTCACCTCGGGATTAGACCAACGTGAAACCGCAACCATGGCCTGTTATGGTTTCACCTCTGGTGCTCTCCCTATACGATATCTCGGGCTTCCCCTTATGGCGCGCAAGCTTAAAATCTCAGAGTACTCCCCGTTGATAAACAAGATCACCGCGAGGATGAGAGCATGGTCTGTCAAACTTTTATCTTTCGCTGGGCGCCTTCAGTTATTGAAAACAGTCATCTTTGGCACTGTAAACTTCTGGACCTCAGCATTCATGCTTCCCAAAGGCTGTATTAAGGCTATTGAATCCTTGTGTTCAAAGTTTCTTTGGTCTGGCAACTTAGACAAGAGGGGTATCGCAAAGGTTGACTGGCTAACTGTTTGTCTACCCAAAGAAGAAGGGGGTCTTGGTCTACGTAATTTGTTGGTGTGGAACCAGGTTCAGTGTCTTAAGTTCATATGGATTTTGCTATCTTCTACTACATCACTATGGGCGGATTGGCATAGAAACATCCACCTGTCGACGCGATCCTTTTGGACCTTAAGCCCCTCTCAATCGGACTCTTGGGTTTGGAAGCGACTGCTCAAGCTTCGCCCTCTGGCCGCTCAATTCTGCTTCTCTGTTTTGGGGAATGGCAAAAAGACTAGCTTCTGGTACGATACTTGGACTCCTTTCGGGCAACTTATCACCTACATTGGACCTGCGGGTCCGAGAGCGCTGAGAGTCCGTAAAGATGCACACGTCGCAGACACGATCAGAGAAGCCACTTGGTCCCTGCCTCATCCGAGATCCCAGCAGGAAGTGGACCTCCACACACACCTCACTACTATATCTCTGCCTTTAAACTCTGATATTGATGATGTTTATATTTGGATTGCTGGTGATTCCTCTTTGAATGTTTTCAGCTCGGCTGCAACATGGGAGGTGATGAGACCAAGGCAAGATGCAAAGGACTGGTTTGAGGTTGTATGGTTCAAAGGTGCTGTCCCAAAACTGGCCTTCAACATGTGGATAGCGAACGCGGACAGGTTACCAACAATGTCTAGACTGGCATCATGGGGCATTCCGGTCTCCCCTAACTGCGCTCTATGTTCATCATCATCTGTTGAAACGAGAGATCACCTAATGCTCTCCTGTCATTTTACTGCTAACATTTGGAGAGAGGTCTTCATCAGATGCCACCCGCCAAGAACAATGATCACGGATTGGGCAGAGCTCCTCTCTTGGATCCGAAGTCCAGTTTCCTCACCCCTTTCTCTGTTAAGGAAGATAGCTGTGCAGTCAGTTATTTACCATGTTTGGAAGCAGAGAAACAATATGGTCCACAACCAGAAATCAGTTACACCGTCTATTGTGTTTCAGGGTATAGACAGGGAGATCAGAAACATCATTTCCTCCAGGAGACACAACAAGCGCTTCAGGCCTCTCATGACCCTTTGGTTGAGATAAAACTAGATTAGCTTAGCTATCTTTTGTTGATGTTATTCCCTTTGTCCCATCTTGTTTTTATTCTTTTTTGCCAAGACGGTGCAGAACTAAGGTCTTTACTCTGTAAAATCTTTCTTTCATCTATGATATTTACAATTTAGCAAAAAAAAAAAAAGAAAAAGAGTATCTTTGCAAAAGAATACATCGGAAAAAGAAGGGTTAACCGGGGTCCAACCTTGTTAAGCCATCACGAACCAAAGCAAACCGTTGGACCGACACCTGTTTATTTGTAGTTATTTCTAAACTTTTTTCTTTTCCGTAACAAAATTTTTTGAATGAAATTGATTCTTTCGTAACAAAAATTCAAACCGCTTAACAAATAATTTTTTTATTTGTTTATAAAATCAATTAGACATGAACATTCAAATACTCATTAGAGTACAAATTCGTATTTCTAGATATCTTTTTATGTTTTAAAATTAAAAACACTGGTTGAAGGGGACTAAAGAAGTCATCCCTTCACTATAATCTTCCACACAAACTTTTAAAGTGGAATTTTTCTAGGATCCATCTATTGCTCGACCAATTCAAAGATTCAAAACTCAATGAGAACAGCTTATCACCGGCGGTCTGTTCAGGGTGGACACTGACTTATTTTCATAATTAGTTAGAAAAGAATCAATAGAATAGCTAATAGCATAAAAAGAGATCCAAGTAAAGTATAAAGGAAATTAATCTCATCATGAAATACAAAACAATGGTTGACCAAAACAATTCTTGTGTTTCTCTCAGGTTGAAAGAAGTTGCCATGATTGTATTTATTTTGTTATGTTGAGCGATTACAACCAGATTTCTGAAGACGGAACCAACAAGATGTTCTCACCTAGAAATTATTTGAATGCATTATCACTTTTGTAAATGGTAATCTCTTTTTGTGTAAAGATTACTACTTATTGATATTAATTTACTAAGATTACCATATCAAAGAAAGAATTTTCAGTTTACAGAATTCATCTCTTCTTTAAACTTAATCATAGCAGCTCTTGGCAACGTAATCATGACTTGAACCCCTCCGACCATCGAAGGTTCCAACCTCGACGCTGGCATCAACATACTAACAATTCTAGCTATCTCTGGTGGGACCACCGGAACAATATTCACCGGCTCACCCCACCCAAAATCCATCGATCCACAAACCCCAATGTTCCTCCAGTCCGTCAAACAAAATCTACTTTTGATCGTTAAATTCATATTGATGATACTTTCAGTGTTGGCAAGCTCTTCTAGGAGATAAACTTTATCACGAGCCTTTCTTTTTGCTTGTTTTAAGAGCTTCACAATGGCAGAGATGGTAAACTCTTCCACTTCTTTAACGGTTAATGATACATACATGTCTATGTATGCATTACCGTAGTATCCGTCTAGCAAAGGTGGATTCACTACGTTTCGGATTCCTACAGCTAAACCCAAAGATGTGACTCCATCTTGATCTAAACTCAGAGCTTTAACTCTTGACTTCCACAAATAAGCTCCTATAACTTCGAAAGTAGTGAGTGCCTCATTAGAGAAGTCATACTCTTTCAATGTAGCTTCTTTCAGTCTTTTTATGCTCTCAGCTCTGATACTTATTTTCTCAGTTACCTAATTACACATATATAAACATAAGTAAAGTAAGAAATATTACTTTTAGATTACAAAATAAGAATATATAAGTTAGCCGAACTTTTTCTTTTAGTTGTTTTAAAAATAACCGTATAATCATAATAGTTTTTCGAGAGAAAAAAAAACTATTTTGAGCTTTCTTTCACCACACTTTTTATTTTTATCATAGATGTAGTGAAAATTATATATATATATATATATTAGAAAATTGGGGACTGAGAGAACTTCTATTGGATTTTTTTTTGTTCTGATTATCTACCAGAAAAGTAATAATAAATATTTCACGCCATGGATCTGATCTTTTTAACAAGTTTTGTTTCATTTTTAGCAAAATTTTTTTTAAAAAATTCATGCAAGAAATATTTTTGCATAATGCTTAAATTAACGAATCATTTCGAACAATTCAATTCTGCTAGATTTGTTGTCCAGATATATTGCTTTTCGTTTCATATTTTTCTAATAACCTTCTTACATCCGACTAAGACAATATCTAATGGGATTTCATTTTTTATTTATTTCTTTATTTTGTAGAAAAGTTTGTTGCCGTGGTAGTTCATTTTTTATTCATTTCTTCAAATTTTGGAAACTGAACAATATTTCTTCAACTTTGAATATAAGCTTTTGAATTATAAACTAATCCATAGATTTAACATGCTTTATTTTTAAAATATTAAAATAAATAATAATAAGTGTGATGTAACCTAATTAATTTCAAAATTTATATTATTGTTTTCATATATTAAATGAAAAAAGTAAAGAACATGAAAATATTCTTTCCGATTATTTTAGGTTCGATTTATAAAACTTTAGAAAAAAATAAGCTCATTTATTGCTTCAGGACAATTTAATTAATCATTATAGGAAAAATATAAAAATTTGGTCTTCTTTATAAAATATATTGTTTTTATTTATTTATTTCTATTATGTGTAATGATCATTTATATGATGACATTTAACTTATAATAAATAGTAATCGTGTTGGATAAATATTTAGATAAGTTTAGTACACTTGAAAAAGTACAATGTGTTATTATAATTATTTTTAAAATGCTCATATAATATACTTGAAATATATAAAAGAGAAAATGAAGTAAACCACTGAAAAACATGTTACTTGATTTTTTTTTTAGTTATTTTTTTTAAGAGTGAAACTAATCATTGGAGATGCTCTAATATCTTTAGGTGAAAGTAGTTGTGAGAGGCCTATTTACTAAGTTTTCTAATAGATCTAAAATGTGACACCGTTTTGATTTGTACAAATGTACAAATGGTAGAGTATTTCGGTTGAAGATATCTCATTGAATATTTCAAGGAAAAAGAAAGAAAAATGATAAAAAGTTTCATTTAAAAACTTCAGATATCTATAAAATATTTGTCTTCTTATGAATGGTAAACTTTTATGATAGAAATATATTGTAAATTTAGAAAAAAAATTCGAAAATAAGAGTCACATCTCACATGGATAATTCCACATGCAAGGAGAATACATTCATAGCCGAAACTTTCAGAACAACAAAACCTATATCATTAATTTACAAAAAAAAAAAAAACAAAACAAAACCTATCATTACCTAATTTCCAAATACATTACAACTTAAAATACTGTTTATATTTTTAAGAAGCCCTTTCTCAAAAAAAAAAAGATACTGTTTTTTCTTGTTTTTATCCAAGGGTTCATAAACTCGAATGAAAGGAAAATCATTTGCATGTAAGAATCTTAATCTTAACTAAGCTTTATTAAAACATTCCTAAAGAAAATAGTATTTATAATACGTTTAGATTCTTTAGGGATCTCCAGTTTCTTTTTCCTCTATTACCAAGTCTAATGGAATTTTCAAAACTAAGTGATCTTTGTCTTGTACACATACCCAATCATCAGTCGGTAAGTAGGGAGAAATAGCCGTGTCGCCTTCAGGAACAAAGGGAACTTGATCGTTTTCTTTAGGCCTTCCCACGAGTCTCTCTCTTTCCCAAACCGGTGTCACTGTCGGCATATTCTTCCCGCCGGCCAATTCTGTCAAGGCGCGCATGATATGTCCCTCTCCATATCCATCGCACATTGAATGCGCAAGAGCAACCCCTAAGATGAATCCTCCACATTCAAAGTTGGTCACCTATCATCGTCATTGTTATTTCACTTTGTAAATTAAGCCAGACAAGAAGACAAGTTTTAAGGTATTAGGGACGACCAATTTACATTTTTTTCACTAAAGGGTTTTACTTTGTAATTTACTGTTTCACTAACAGATTTTTATTTACGAATATGGTTTTTTTTAATCAACTATTTACTAATATGGTTTAGTTCGAAGAAGTATATGTAACCTAATATACTCAAATGATAACCAAACCTATCAAATAATATGTAGACAAAATCTTGTATAGTTAAAATAATAAGATAATATTATTTGAAATGATATTTATGTATAAATTAAAAAATGTTTTAAAATAAAAAAAATATATTAATTAATATAATTTACTTATTTTGTAAATATTTTATTAATTAAACTTGATCAGATTTATGCAAGATAAGTTTTAGTTCTAGCCATTTTTATGCATGTAATGGTCGTCCCTATATGAAACATATCGCTTATGTACCTGCAACGCAAATGGTGGATAACCATCCTTATCCACTTGAACCTCTGGCATGAACTTCAAGGCCATATCTGAGTCAATGTTCTCTAGATACTTCAAAGAAGAAAGCTCTACGTTAGCAGTAGCCACCGTGAACGCCACACTGCCTCCGTCGCTGCCACAGCTCAACTGAAGCTTCCGATCAGTGTCCCTCCGCTTCAAAGTCCCTGAAAGTGGGTAGTAGTAGCCAAGAAGAACAGACAAAGCCTCCCTAACCAAATAATCCGGCTGGTTATTATCATAATCAACGTTCCTGGCTTTGAAAACGTAACATATCTTGTAAATAACTTCGTTGTAAGGAGCATTGTCAAGTGTTGAAAGGGAAAGAGTATGTGAAGGTATGTGTTTTGGGGGTTTTACCATTTCGGTGAGTTTTTTTCTGACCATTAAAGGGATCGATGAGTTTTTTTGAGTCGGCATGGTTTTTTTTTTCTAGTTGTATGACGAATAGAAATCTAAGAACCATTTCGTCTTTTATAGAGAAGGGCATCTGAATTTATAGATTAGTCAGATTAGTCAATACAAAATCATTTAACAAGAAGTTAGTTCACAAGTTACAATTTTTTTAATTCACATTTGTTGTATTACGATAAAATAAAATGGTTGGCAAGTCGGTGCCGAACACTATAATAACTCTTGGCCACGTTAACCTCAAACATTTTAATAACTGTTATCTGCTATATAATGTCCTCTTTTTGTATCAGAGATGGTTTCCATCCCTCCACAAAACCTGTTCAATAAAGAATTCGGCCCATGAAATTGGTTTAACTCAGCGCATGTTCAACGGCGAACCTAGGAATTTTTTTATGTGGGTTCAAAAATTGGTGAGAAGGGTCATAGCGGGTATCGAAACCTAGGTTTGTGGGTTCAACGAGCTAAATTTACCAACTATGCTAGAGATTTTAATATGTATTAAGCTACAATTTACTCTATATCAAGATTTTTGTGGTGTCAAATGACACCATAACTCACAACGTGGGTCCGCCATTGCGCATGCTCAGCCAACAAGCTCGGCGGCTAGAGATACAACTCAAAGACTCAGGCCAAATGCTCAGTCCGTTAAACTCGTCCCAGTTCATTAGATTAAACCGACTTAGGGTAAAGTGATGAAGAGGTTTATTTTATAAAAGGAGGACAAGAGAGACCAGCAAGATTATTCAGACTTGGAAACAGAGATTGGCGGCCAAAACTATTGTTTTACTGTCTTAATTCTTTCTCTTCAAATAGTACTTTTCTAAGACACTCCACCGAGTACAGCTCATTTCTCTCTTGTTAACACACATATCATAACCTTTCTTTCATCAGATCAATAAGAACGCCTTTGAAATCACCCACACTCGAGTTTTATCCTTCTTATTCAAGCTGACCAAGCTCAGATTCAACAGTTGATGCCAACCGTCGAGCTATATAGAGTAGCGTCGAGAAGATCAGCATGAATCCTGACGGTTTGACTGCTGGAATCAAACCTTTACTGGCAGCAGAGGTGCCAACCATGACAGAAATGATGCAAATCATCATGGACCGCCTTGCTCAGCACGAAGAAGCCCACAAGGCGGCGAATGAACGTCTCACCGCACTAACCGCCGTCATCATGCCACCAGCTGGTGATGTAAGCGGTCCCACGGCGATTAGAAGACAACTCTTCGCCACCACAAACTCTACGACCGGCAGCATCGAGCAGACCATTGGCAGCATAAACCCTACTACTGGCGGTGTCGAGCAGACGGCTGGCGGCTTAGAGTCAATTACAAGCCGCCAATTTGCCGACCTCTGCTCTCGATGCAAGACACCTACTCAAAAATCCACCACATGACGTGTTCAGCACTAAAAATCGACCGCGTCCTCACTGTAACGCTGAGAGCCCCCTCTTTAAAGAGGATTATTGACATCAAAGTCTGTCAAACGGACAAGCTCCATATCCCATCTGATGCAACCATGGCTGAACCAGTCGCTTACTTTGAGCTGATCGAGCTGGATGAGACTGAACCCGGAGCTGAACTGGTCGAGCTGGACAAGACTGATCCAGGAGCTGGAGTGGACGAGCTGGGCGAGACTGATCAGGGAGCTGAAGTGGACGATCTTGAAGAGAGTAAGGGCGACCTGGACGAGAGTGAGGCCCGCTTTGCAGTTGGCAGATCCAAGGAAGCTGTTCGACCCGTTTTCAAGACCAAGGATGTTTCTTCTTTCTCAGCCCGTTCCAAGCAAGGCCACGATCCATTCTACATATCTCATGGGCCAGTAACTTGATCACAAACCAGAAAGATCAAGAAAGCAATTGTTAGTTTGGTTTACTTCAAACCAAACTCGGATTCAACCAAAGATCAAGACCAAACCGAAGTCAAGATGTTCAATTACTCAGTCTTTGGTCTTGCATAGTTTTTCCTTAGTCTATTTCGATTTACAAAAGTCAAGAGTCTTCGTTTATGTTGTCCATAAGTCTTAAGTGTGTTCTTTGTTCTACAAAAACTCAATTTCGATTTCTAATAAGATCATTCACTATTTTTATCAAAAATCTCTTAAAACTTGTGAATCCTTTGTTCATCTTTGAACATTGTTTGCTTAGGAGTCAAATCCTTTGCATCTTGCCTAGTGATCAAGTCCGAGCGGTGACCTGCTCAATCATCAGCGCATCGAACAAGTGCTTGGTCTTCCCATCGACCTTGTGCTGAAGAATCATCCTCATCTCTACCTTCTTCCATCTTCCATCACCCATTGTTCTATCCTGATCACAAAAACCATCGATCGATCAATCCCATCAAGAGTACAAACCGAAATCATCCTCAAAAGACCATTCAAAGGGATTCAAACCAGTAAGGGTTACATTACCATCCTACTTCTAAATCATTTTATGGTTATTTCTAGATCGACGTCGGGAAATCGCTCTTGAAGTTGAATGTTAGTAGATTCGATCTGCAGAGATCAGTATAGGAGAAACAGACATAATGCTTAAAATAAAAATTTCCAAATTATGATCTGCTTTCAAAAATAGATAGATCTATGAGTGGAGAACTTATCTTGAAGTATGGTTTTGAAATTCATTGTTTTGATTATCTGTTTTCATATTCTCCAAAAACGTGTATGCTGTCTTATTCTCTCTTTTTTATAGATGTAATGGCTCCTCCGTCAGTGGCAGCTACAGTGACATTCCGGAGGGCTCCAAAAGTCTCTATCATTTTTTTTTTTCACTGCTCCTTGAAATTCATTATTTGTCGTGTTAAAACTTGTACTGGTTGGCTAGGTGCAATACAAATTCTTATTGAGGTCATTTGTCAGCTGCAACAAAATGAGCTCATGATCTTTGATGATTTTCTCATGACTGACAAGTGAAACATATCATGAAAATATTACAACTCTGATAGTAACTCCAAATGATAAGCTACCACCCAATCCATTAAGTATAAGGACAGTCCCATGTACCTAGTCTTAAGCCTCTTCACCTTTTGAGTCTTGACTTCCTCTCTACAGCTTCCTCCTTTTCAGGTACACTAAATCACCCATCTCAAACTCCAAGTCTCTCATGCATTTATCTACATAATTTTATTTACAGTCATGGGCTTCGTTTAGCAGACTCTTGAGCATTTCCATATGATCTACCCTCTATTGAATTGCTGGTTTTACGGTCCTACACTCTCACACTTTAAAATAGTGGTGTATGACACGACTGACCATAAAGATCCTCATATGTTGTCATCTCAATGTTCGAGTGATAATTGTTGTTGTAGGCAAATTCAGTCAGTACTAGACATATTTCCCAATATTCCTCTTAATCAAAAATACAAACCCTGAGCATATCCAATGTATAGAATTCTATGATTGACCTTTTGAATGTCTTGCCAAAAAGTAGATGTCAACTTTGTATCCGGATCCGTCCCAATGCTGATAAGCACTTTGTGCAATCTCACAAACACATTGCTGTTATTTTCAAAATTTCTGCGACCTCGGACTTTTTAATAGGTAGAAAATGAGCTGATTTAGTAAGTCAGTCCATGATCACCATATATTATTCCTTCCACCACTTGTCACCAGCAACCCAGTGGCAAAATCCATAGTCACCATGACCCTTTCCAATCTGGTAGAGGTAGATTCTGTAATAGTCTGCTAGGTACTTGGTGCTCCATATTAACCTGATGATAAGTCTGACAACACAAAATGAAAGTGGCCACATTTTTGTATTTATTTAGTTTTTAATACCAAAATGTAAAATTCGTTTCATCTTCTCTCGAGAACGGCGTTCTACTAACACTAACATATATCTGACGCATCTCCACATCATCCTAAACCCACATAAAAACCAAAAGAAAACTGTCCAGTAGCACCAATCCACCAAATATCATCTACTCGTCAGTCTTACCCAGAATGGAGAAGAAATAGGGGTGAGTAACAAGGAAGTCGCTCAGTGATTATGAGATGCTAAGAACTCAAACCACTGACTTTGTAATAGAAGTCCGATCATGAGAGTTTATCTCTAACATAAACAAACAAGATGTCTAGTGCACCACACAAAATAAAACAATGAACTGATAGTACATAACTAACCTATGCACACTGCATTTTCGTTATATGGATACAAATTTAAGCCTTTGTGTCGAGATTACAGAAGCCCGTCTTTGTACCCCCATGATCATCTACTCTGCACTGCTATATAAATGTATTTGCACTCCGTAATCTTAAACAACATATGTCACCAGCACAAGCATTTATCTGTCCCCAAAATCTCCACAAATCCATATATATAGCACTTAACAGTTTAATCCTCTTGATTCATATTTTAGGTTTAACAAAGAATAGAATAACTACCACCCAAGACTTCAACCGAAACTCTATCAAAAAACAGAACTTGATTCAAAACAAAAATGTTCACAATAGCAGTTCTACTAGTACAAGATGTAAACGAATAGCCATCACCTTTGCCACTATCTGCAATGATCTAAGGAAGATGTGGTCAACTGAACACGAAAATAAAAGGCTTAGATTTCGGGTTTCCTAAAATCAGGTTTACAAAATGAAAACTTTCATTAAATATAAACTTTTCTTAAATGGGAACTTCCTTAAATGAAACAATTCATAAGTTATCTTAAAACATAAACTTCTGAAGATGGAAAAATTTTAAATAAATACTTTTCCAAAATACAATTATGGTTTCCTAACTAAGAAACTAATTTTAGGTTTTCAGATTCAGAAAGATTCGAGATCAGAAACTAAAACGACCATCACTTTCTAACGTGCTTTGGTTTCTCGATCATAAAGATGATATGAAAAGCTGACTCAGATATCTTTCCAGTGATACCTGAGTCACCTTCTGCTTATTTCTAGATAGACAGGAAATTGCTCTTGAAGTTGACTGCTCATAGATTCATCTGTAGAGATAGTATCGAAGAAATACCTATATTTCTTAAACAAATATTCTAAATGATGATCGACTTCGGGCTATGATAGATCTATGAGTGGAGAGCTTACACTTAGAGATTCGATTCGAAATTCATTGTTTTGGTAATTCGTTTTCATGTTCTCCCAAAATGTGTCTACTGTACTTTATTTTCTTTTCTGTATATTTGATGGCTCCTCTTTCATGGTGGCGATTAATAGCTACTCTGTTGGCATTTCGACAGTGATTCACCATTCTAAAAGTCCGTCGAAAACCGCCATAATTTTTATTTTGAATAGAAAAGATAAATGTTTTAATGGAGATAGGCTTTAGTTACTGGGCGGAGTTAATAGGTCATTACAAAGTTAGTGGGTACATAATCATTCACTAACACTACAAGAAAACACGTTATATTCCGACGGACATTCCGACGGAGAAGAAGTCGTCGGACGTTATTGACGATATTCCGACGACATACCGACGAATATCAAAAATAAAAAGTCGTCAGAATGTCGTCGGAAAATTCTGACGACTTTCCGAGAAAAATGCGTCCGTCGGAATATACTGACGGAATTCCGACGATATTCCGATATTATATTTATCCGTTGTGGTCGTCGAATACCGACGGACTTCCGACGACATCCCGATCATATATATAACTGTTGTGTTCGTCGGAATTTCGTCGGTATATAGTGATGAAATTCCGACGAACTTTTTGACCGTTGCCGACAAATAGATATGACCGTTTTATAGCCGTTTGAGATTGGAAAATACCGACGGAATTTCGACGAATATGACCGTTGGTCGTCGGAATTCCGTCGGAATGTCGTCGGATTGCCGGAACCAATTTCCTATAAATGCAACATCTCCTCATTCAACTCATTCACTCCTCATTCTCTCTTCACTCTCTCTAATCACAATAATTCTGAGAAAATCATGTCTTCAGGAGTTTATTATCGTTCGTGGATGGATAAACCTCATATGGATCCCAACACCAATTTGCTTACGGATGAATACGTTCAAGGGATTGGAGAATTCATGAGGCTTGTTCAACAGCAACCGAATGCAAAAACCGGTATGTTAAGATGTCCCTGCTCTACTTGCAATAATAATAGAGTTATAAAAGAATTTGATGTTTGGTCTCATTTGTATATGCGAGGGTTTTCATGTAATTATAAAGTTTGGTATCATCATGGGGAAATTGGTTATGAATATGGTAGTACTAGCGAACCTCAGCCTGTTAGCGAACCTCAGCCTGATATTAGGTTAGAAGAACCTAGAATGGATATAGATTATGGTGTAGGTACTGAGCAGATGGTACATGATCATTATAGAGGGGAATAACCAAATCCCGAATCTAGGAGATTTTTTGACATGTTGGATGCAGGAAAACAGCCTTTGTATAAAGGTTGTAGAGATGGTCATTCACCCTTATCATCTGCAACTAGATTGATGGGTATTAAGACAGACTATAATTTGGCTGAAGAATGTGTGGACGCGATTACTGATTTTGTCAAAGGTATTCTACCTGAGGATAATCTTGCACCGGGTTCATACTACGAGGTTCAGAAACTTGTTGTGGGTCTTCAACTACCGTACAAAGTGATAGATGTATGTATTGACAACTGCATGATCTACTGGAGAGCTGATAAGGAACGAGATAAATGCAAATTTTGTAGGAAACCTCGTTATCATGAGACGAGGGGAAGAGTTCCGGTCCCGTTCAAAAAGATGTGGTATTTGCCTTTGACGGAAAGATTGAAGAGGTTGTATCAGTGTGAGCGCACAGCAAAATCAATGAGATGGCATGCAGAGCATTCCACAAATGGTGAGATGCGAAGGCTTGGAAACATTTCCAGTCAACATATCCAGAATTTGCGGAAGAGAGAAGAAATATTTATCTTGGTTTATGTACAGATGGTTTCAGCCCATCTGGAAAGCATGGAAGACAGTATTCTCTATGGCCAGTTATTGTGACACCGTACAACTTACCACCGAGCTTGTGCATGCGACGAGAGTTTTTGTTCCTCTCAATTCTCGTCCCTGGGCCAGAGCATCCTAAGAGATCACTAGATGTGTTTCTTCAACCACTGATATATGAGTTGCAACAACTATGGGCGCATGGTTTTGAGACATACGATGTTTCGTGCAAAGAAAACTTTCATATGCGGGCAGTACTTATGTGGATAATAAGCGATTTTCCAGCATATGGTATGTTATCCGGATGGACAACACATGGGAGGCTATCATGTCCATATTGTCAAGATGACACAGATGCTTTCCAACTAAAGCACGGAAGAAAAACGTGTTGGTTTGACTGTCACAGAAGATTTCTACCACCTGATCATCCATACTGTAGGAGTAAGACTTTGTTTACGAAGAACAAGCAGATGTTTGATGGTCCACCTGAGGAAGTTAGTGGGGAAGATTTGTGGAAGCAGTTGTGGAAGCAGTTGAGGGATTTTGGTGCAGATAGGACGCCAGACGTAGGTGGACATGAAAAACATTCGAGTCGATGCGGTTGGAGAGCTACATAACTGGCACAAAAAGGGTATTTTGTGGGATCTGCCATATTGGAAGGATCATCTATTGCGGCATAATTTAGATGTCATGCATATCGAGAAGAACTTTTTCGACAATCTGATGAACACAATCCTTAACATCCAAGGTAAAACGAAGGATAATTTGAATTCAAGGTTGGATTTAGTCGATATCTGTGATCGTTCTGAACTTCACGTTGATGAGAACGGTATGACCTCTTTTCCCATTTATCGGCTGGATGGTGCTGCAAAAGAAGAGTTCTTTGATTGGATTACAGATAAAGTGCAATTTCCAGACGGTTACGCATCAAATTTGCGGAACTGCGTTGATAGAAGTGAAGGAAAGTTTACTGGCTTGAAGAGTCATGATTGTCATGTAATTAAGCAGTGCCTCCTTCCGTTTGCTTTTTCCGCACTATTGCCACGTAATGTTCATGAAGCAATTGCAGGTATCTTATATTTTTACATTTTAAGTTATTTTTATATTTTATGCTTATATAAACCTAATACTTATGAAAATTTTGTCTTTTATCTATGTAGGGATAAGTGTTTTCTTCCGCGATTTATGCACCAGAGCAGTGACTGCAGAGGGTATTAGTAATCTGAAGGCAAACATACCAGTCAGCATGTGCAACCTCGAGAAGATATTTCCTCCGTCATTCTTTGATGTAATGGAACATCTTGCTATTCATCTCGCAAGAGAATTGGAACTTGGTGGTCATGTTCAGTAACGATGGATGTATCTTTTTGAGCGTTATATGCATCATCTGAAGAAAAAGGTCAAAAATTTAAGCAAGGTGGAAGGATTTATAGTCGCATAGGTGATCAATGAAGAAACTGCAATCTTTGCTGAAATCTATTTTCCATCAGAAGTGCATACAAAAAACCGAAGACCTGCTCGGCATGATGACAGAGGGGAGAGAGCAACATATCATGTTACTGTCCCAAGCATGTTTAGGGAAATAGGACGACTTAGTGGAAAACCCACGCTCATTTGCAAACATATTTGCTCACCAACTGTTAAGAAGTTCTACAATATGAGAGGTAAAAATATTTATTCATTTAAATAGTTAGATTATTATATATTCAATAAGTTTGATTCTTATTGACAATATCTTTTTATATAGTGTTTATATGGCAGAGTTGCGTATGACTCACAGGCATGCGACAGAAGATGAGCTTCAACAACTCAGACATAACGGATTTGTTGCATGGTTTCTTAGTTATGCGAGTCATATATCATATTACCCTATGCAAATGATTAGTTTATATTAAATATAAAGTAATTAACTTTCCACTAATATATGTCTTTAATTTATAGGCGAATGATGGTTTGGCCAGATGTTTTGTGTTCGATGATTGGATACGCGAAATTGTGCGGGGACCAAACTTTGTGGTCAGATAATATCCAAAATATTGTACGCGAGGATATGCATTCAAAAGAAAAGGTCATTAGAGGTCAACATATGATGCTGGTGTTTCGTCTTCTTCCGGTGATGATGTCTACTACGGCAACATAGAAGAAATATTGGAAATCCAGTTTCCTGGTATGGTTGGATTGCGGTGTGTAGTATTCTATTGTGATTGGTATGACACCACCCTAGATAGAGGAGTGAAGACTGATGCGTTTGGTGTTATATCAGTTCATTCGCGGCGGAAACTTCAATATTATGATCCCTTCATTCTAGCTTCGCAAGCTGATCAGGTATGTCAATTTATTCATAATTTTTAACAACATAATTAATGATTTATATTTTACTAATACCTTGTATAATTGATAGGTGTGTTACATCAGTTACCCTCGGGCGACGTACAGAGACGATCCATGGGTCACTGTAACACAAATCAACCCAAGAGGACGAGTGGATGGAACTTCTGATAATGAGCCATTACAACCAGACTCTACCAGCAACGTGAGTGCAGTGAAGATTTGGCAGATGTTGGACTCGTTGAGAATTTTTCCGAGTTTGGACTTGATGATGTTGTACATTCGGAGTCAGAAGCTGAGGTTGGGGAGTTTGATGACGATTATGAAGATTCTGATTAGGAATTTTTTTTTATTTGACTTGTATTTATTAGTTGTATAAAATCTTACTTAAGTTGTATTTTTTTTAAGAGTCCTCGGTATGTCGTCGGTATATAGCGACGACATAGCGACGGAATGTGGTTTATTCAAGATTGACATAAGTCGTGGAAATTCCTCGGAATATACCAACGACATTCCGACGAATTCGACAGGTTCGTCAGAATGTCGTCGGTATATTCCGAGGAATTTCCGACGACTTATGTTTTTAACATTTTTCACATAAAAATATATATATATTTGGATACAAAACTATGTAAATAACACATATTGAGTATTTAGTATAGTATTAGATCGTAACCGTTCAAATTAAACAGCTTTTAAAATATTTTTCTATGTGTATCATTGTTTTCATAACATCTTCCTAACACTCATATACTTATACTCATAACATCTTCATAACACTCATAAAATATTTTTGTATGTGTAAAATCGTGTTATGAAATTTTTCAAAAAGTTAAATCCTTAGGCAAATACTATATATATTATCAAAGATTTAGATTTTACATTTAGAAACTTGTGTTCAATCCCTAAACACTAATCCGTCGGAATGTCGTCAGAAATGACTGACGACATTCCGACGAACCTACTTCCGTCGGAATATCATATTACCCGGGAGAAGGAAACCGTGTGAATTTTCGCGGAACCGCCAATTAATATTTTATTAATATATTTTAAGTTTCTGACGGAATTCCGACGGACCCGTGTCCGTCGGAATCACTAAATATAAAAACCCTCCCTTCTTCTTCCTCGTCATTTCCGCCGCTCTCTCCCTAATCTCTCCGACTTCTCTCCCTTCTCCGGCGATTCCGGCGCTCAAACCCGAGTCTTCCTCCTCCTAACCTCGAATCTCTTCCCCCACACCAACAAATCATGTAAGTTTCTCAAATCCCCCAAAGCAATTTCATTTTCTAGGGTTTATGAAGTTAGATATTAGGATTTGAGATTGTTTGATTAGTTATTTAGGATTGAATGGATTTGAGATTGTTTGATTAGTTGTTTAGGATTGGATTGTTGTTTTAATTTTGTTTTTGGAATTATATTGTGTGTTTGTTAAAATTCAAAACTTTTTTGTATTTCTAAAATGTTTTTTTTAAAAAAACGTTTTTGGGGTTTCCAGTAATATATTATATATAGTAAAACGTTTTAAAAATTTTTAAAATATATTTAAAAACCCTTTTCTATATTTATAAACGTTTTAAAAATATTTATAATTTTAAAACATTTTTTATAATTATAAACATTTTTAAACATTTATAAATATTTATAAACATTTATAAAAATATTTATAATTTTTTATACATACATAAATATATATATATATAAATCATTTTTAGATGTACAAATCATTTTTAGATGTAAAAATATTAGTTTTTAATATATTTATAAACATTTTTAAAAAATATTTTAAAAAATATTTTAAAATATTTATAATTTTAAAAATATTTTTTATAATTATAAACAGTTTTATACATTTATAAATATTTATTAACATTTTTAAAAATATTTATAATTTTTATACATATATATATATATAAATCATTTGTAGATGTAAAAATCATTTTTACATTTTTTTTTAAAGTCTAAGGATGCACGCCGTTCCACCGCCCGTCGTTCAGCACCCTGTGGCGGCCGAGGTAGTTCGGTGAGTAGTTCCCGTGCATCGAGATTGTTTCACGAACAAAACTTGGTTCCCGCATATGTTCCCGCTCCAGCTGCCGATCCTGCTCCTGCTCAGCAGGATCCGGGTGTCATGTCAGTTGAACTATTGGTTCAACAACCAGGTCGAGAGCATCTCCCGGTTCTCCATCCCAACCCACGACCGGGACATACAACTTGGTTAGTATTTTTATTTTATTTGTAGCATTATGTTTTTTCCATTAATTAACTTTCTAACATGCATTTTTTTAAAAGGTTCAACAAGTCCAGCAATGGCATTAGCAGGAGCATCAACCAGATGATGTATTCCATGCTCCATACCGGATATCCGAAGTGGATTGTGATCCCTTCCGAGGAGCAGGAGTTGTGGTTTCGTCAGTTTGCGGTAACTTTTCAGTCTTTTTAAGCATTTTTTATTTTTTAAAAACATCTTTCAATTTATTTTAATATATCTACTAATTAAAATTATGTGTGTTTTGTAGCAAGAATTCACTTGGGAGTCCGGACTGACGGAAACAGTCGTAAGAAATTCAACGAGAGGCCATGGACTCTTATACGAAGCAGATCAACTCGTGGAAGACAGTTTGGCAGAAGAACAAGAGGCCACGGTTCATCAACGGGACGGTGTGGGAGCAGTTGATAGTCCATTGGGAGAAGGACGACACTGCAGCGACGTCTCGTAAGAACTCCAAGAACCGGAAGAGTGATCGTGGCGGGAAAGGTATTTATGTGTACAACCTCGGCGCTTGCTCTATGTCCTCTAAGGAGGACCAACTTGTAAGTTCTATTCTTTTTTATATTTATTTATCTTTACATTTATTTAAATATTTTTTTTATATATTCCTTAACTAATGCTTTTTTTAGATCGAAGCAAACGGCGGTAATCCCGTAGATCGTCTCGAGCTCATTAAAGAGGTTCACACTAACAAGACGACCGGACAAGTTCAGGATCCCCTGATCAGAGAGGTCGTTGAGTTGGTGGAATCTCAAAAAGAAGCTTATCTAGCTTCCCAGCCTCTCTCTGATGACGGCGATTCTACGGGTGCTTCAACCACCATGTCCCGACTGCAAATAAACGAGATGGTCGAAAAGGTAATTTTTTTAATTAATATATTTCTTTTATAATATTGTTTACTAACTTTAAATATTTTTGTAGGCGGTTCCTAAAAGGAAAGGAGGCTATTTAGTTGGGTTGGCCCGCCGTGCTTCTTCGTATCCGACTTCTTCTTCGCAAGTTCCATATGTCGATCCCATGATTCTGGAGCAGTTACACAGCAGAGATGAACGGATTGTGGCATTGGAGGAGCAGAGTGCCACAATTCTTGCTGAGTTAGCGGATTCAAGGAAGACCAACGCCGAGATAATGGAGAATTAGATAGTTTGTTTCCTTCCAGTTCCTAGTTTTTTTTTGTGAATTTTAAAACTTTCTGAATGTTTCTTTTTTTTCTATTTCAGTTTGTATGAATTTTTAAATTCTATAATATTATTTATTTTAAATTTTGGATTTTATTTATTTATTAATATTTAATATTAAAAAATAAAATAAAAATGAAAATTTTTAATATATTTAAAAAATGCATTATTCTGACGAACTAGGGTTCGTCGGTATATTCTGACGACTTTAGTTTGTCAGAATATACCGACGAACCAATTTCGTCAGTATATTCCAGTCGTCGGTATATACCGACGGCTAAGCATCCGTCGGAATCTAGTGTTTCCGATGAACTCTGTCCTCGGAAGCTGTTGTCGGACTTTCGTCGGATGTTCATCAGAATATGGTTTCTCGGTACTCGTCAGAATGTCGTCGGAAGCTCAGACGAAATTCCGACGAATTTTTTTTTTCTGACGAAATAATACCGACGACCGTTTTCGTCAGAAATTCAACGACATTCTGACGAATTCGTCCGTCAGAATGTCTATTCCGACGACATTCTGACAAATTCGTCCGTCGGTATCCCCCTGTTTTCTTGTAGTGTAAGATGTTAATTTTTTTTTCTTTTGATCAGTGTTTTTAAAACCGGACCAAATGTCACTGAACCGGAAATATTGTGGATCACGGTTCAATATGGTTCGACCGGGTCAAACCTGATTCAATAGTCTGGTGTAATATATTTTTATTATATAAATTTAAAAGTAATTTTATTAAATATAATACATAACTAAAATATAAATAAATTTTAAACATAAAACATTATAAATATAATTAGTTTTATGTTTGCATGGATGATTTATACATTTTTGATATTTTTAATGGTTTTTATCAGTTTAATAACTTTGTGATCCAGTTCGACTACGTGACCGGTTCATGGTCGAACCCGGTCCAATCATTGGATCGGTCCGGTTTTAAAAACACGATCAAATCATTAAGATGTCAATTCACATTTGTTTTCTTACGATAAAATCGCTGGCAACGTTGACATTTTAATAATAACTCTTGGCCCGTTATTTATTGTTAAAGAAAACTGGCCACGTTAACCTCAAATCTTTAACAACTGTCATCTATATAATGGTAAAGTATTGCCTCGACGTTGTCTTTTGTATGTATAGATAATATTTTTAAAGGAAATTAGGTGAGATAACTAATATTTAAAATAATAATAATATTTCACTAACTGACAAAAATCACATTTTCTCTCAATTTATTCTCTTTCTATCATTCTCTATCCCTTTTTACAAAACTAATTTCCATTTGTTTTTGTTATTTCCCAAATAAGACATATTTTTATACTCTTTATTTTAGTCAGTATATATTTAATTTTATAATATTATTTGAGAAGTTAAATCTTACGTAGCAAATTCATGTTAATTCACGTGATGGTAAATTACATTAATAACATAAATGAATTACAATTATTATGTTGTTTTCATTACTAATATTTCTATTTTACTTTTTCATTAATCTTTTATTTTAATTTTTTTTTCATAAGAACAAAAGGGAACATACTAAAGCTATTTGGGAGATTTATTTTATAAACCATACTTACATTAATTTTTTCAAAAGTCAATAATATATGTTAATTAACTTGATTAGTAAGCATTTTAACAAATAATTACTTCAATTAAAACATTGTAGATTTTTAATATATAATCAATTATAAATAAACGAATATATTATTTTATTTTAAAATAATTATGGGTTTATATTTACCGTTTAAAAACATTTACTATGTTCTTTCCAAAAAAAATATTAATCATCTATTTTATTAATTCAGAAGTACACTTTAAAAATACCCCTTATTTTTTCAACTTATTTACAATGGCATGCCACTAAGACTATTAATTACATTTCCTATTTTAATGCTTGTCTTTTTCAGTTCCATTAATGTGTTGTCTTAAAATAAAATTTAACTTTCCTTCTCTAATTAAATCAATTTCAATTTTATCTTTATTATTAAAATAGTTTCCTAATATTTCCTAAAATAATTTTAGCATTAATATGACGATTTAATAATTTCCTAAAATAACTATTTGTTATATAATTCACTTTATTAATTCTTTACAAATCTTAAATCAACATTTTAATATATTGTATATCCATAAAATCTGAATAAATGAATTGATGTTATAAAATCTATACTTTATTTATCTATTTCATGTATCTTACTAACTAATAGTTATTTATTTCGACATATTTGAAATTATCGAAATTGAATAATATATTTCATATTATTTATTTCGACATATTTGAAATTATCGAAATTGAATAATATATTTCATATATAATGTATCATTATCTATCTTTTTATTTATTTTCCGTATTCTTTATATAATACTAAATATTCGTGACACATTTGATTGTTAATAAAAATGCAAAAAAAAACTCAATGTAATAAAACTAACTATTACAAATGCATCATTGGTATAAGCAAAAAAAATAAAAAATAAAATAAATACCCGCCCGGGCGGGCGGGTCAAGGTCTAGTTTAACGTTAAAGTGGGAGAATCAATATTTAAATTTCTTCATATTTTTTCTTCTACTATGGGAAAGAGATCGATCAATCTTCTGGGATCGACCAGAGTCAAAGAAGATCGACCAATTGTTTTTGCTCTTCTCTTCGATCTGTTGCCCATTTGGCTTTATGGCGTGTTCTTGTGCATTTGGTCGACCAATACAAGTGTACAATCAACCAATGTAACCTCTAAAATGCTCATATTTGTCTTATTTAACTTTGATCCTCACTCCTTGAGCCCAAAACTCCATTCCCATATGTTTCAACCTGAAAAGACTCAATAAACATCAAAAAGACTCGAAAAACACCTGAAACCCCCATAGTGATAAATGGCAAAAACATTGTTTATCACAATGATGAAGAATGCATTACTAATAAGAAAGTAAAATATAAGAAAAAAAAATTAGAAAGTAAAAGATCGGGTGAAAAAATTTCATTAGATAAAGAGTATATTCATCTCCGGAAAACTCTATAACCCAAAAGTCTGGAAAAAAATTAGACTAAATAATAGCTTAAAATAGCAGATAGATGTCAAAACTCACTCGACATGATATCCTACGCAAAATCAGACCATTTTTGTTGCTGTTGAAATTTCTAGTTTTTCTTCGTGTTGAAGATTCAACGATCTTAACTTTGATTGATCAATTGCAAGTAGGAACGGTTGTTCTTCATGTCTCAGTCGATCAAATATTTTTTCCACATTTTTGATCGATATGAGCTCCAAAAACGTCCATATCCTCTCGTTTTGCTCCATTTTTAGCTCTATTTCTTTTTTTTAAAAAAGAAAAAAGTTGGTTTACCTCTTTATTGGAAATCCAAACATTGTAAATAATTTCTTCCAGCGCGAATTGAATCCTGGTAGTGGTAGTTACAGCTGTAACCCCTTTATTACTGGGCCAACTCAACGTTGGGTTTTAGCTCCATTTCTAATTCCTTATGTCTAAAAACTCCATCCAAATATGTTTCAACTTGAAAAGACTCGCAAAATACAAAAACGAACCGGAAAACACTTGAAAACCAAAGTAAGAAGGCATTAAAACAGAATTGTTCGATTATACATTTCAAATCTATACTATTAAAAAAACATTTTTGAGGTCTCTTTAATTTTTTAAAATATTTATATGTGTGCTATTGTCATTTATTTATGAGCCAAACCTCATTAAATACCAAGTTAGATTCCAAGCTTTGATATATTTTAATATTTATTAATAAATAAATTTTGTATGGTAACAATATTTTGTTTGTTAATTGTGATAGCTTACCCTCCATATTTTAACTTCTATTTTGATAAAAGATTTTCATCCATTAAAAAATTCTGGAAATTCTTAGATTAAAACCTACATAATTCAAGGTCTTATGATTAGTAAAGGATACAAAGTAATAAAGTTTAGTATATTAAATATTAATGTAGTAATAAAATAGGCGATTTATATAAAATACGTATTTTCCAATATTCATTTTAAAAAATTGATTTCAAATATTTCATAATTTTTTTTAAAAAAATTATTAATCATTTTTTTAAAAAACACTTAAAGATATATTTCCAAAATTTTAAAATAATTTTAGAATTTTATTCAAATTATTTTAAATGTATCTAGATTAATCTAAATTCGCTATATAATTTATATGAGACATCAATGAGCAACTCTACTGAATTTTAAAATTAATAAATCTAAACTATTTT
Organism: Brassica juncea; assembly: GCA_018703725.1. Lineage (NCBI taxonomy): Eukaryota > Viridiplantae > Streptophyta > Magnoliopsida > Brassicales > Brassicaceae > Brassica > Brassica juncea. The sequence continues at coordinate 33,638,257 of CM031941.1, forward strand.
GAGTTTTTCAGGGTTTTGGGTTATCCAGGTTAGGGTGTTTACGACGCATTTAGGAACCAATTTGTTTTGGATCAGATCAGTTCGGGTAGTCTCTGGTTTGCATCAGATTTTTTTTATGAAACTTGAAACATAACCGAATTATAAATGATTCGCATTTAGAGTCAAAAATTAAAAAATACAAAAACTCAAAAAAGAATTGGTTAATTCGGGGTTTTTATAAATTTAAATATTTAAATTACAATATATTATTAAAATAATTAATATTTTAGTTTATTTTGAATAGGCATCCAATTGGTTCTCAGTTTGGTTCTAGTTCGGTTTTGGTTTTTCAGGTTTAGAGAAATAGGAACCGTTTGAGTTTTTGTAAATTTTGATTCAATTTTGATTTTTTCGGTTTGCATTTTGAAATGTTAGTTGACTTTGCAAAATTAAACCTCTACAAACTTCACGTTAAATAGTTTACTGTGCACAATTATCACCATTTTCCTTTTCCTTGCGCTCTATTGGATTCTTGGCGATTGTATGACAACTGACAATGTCAAGTAAGCAAATCCACCGCCACCTCCCCATTAATTTCAGCTTCATTAGAGCAATTTCTAGAAAAAGACAAGAAACGCTAAGTGTCACAGAATAGAGTTATGCTTCCTCCCCAAATACACTAACAGACGATGTTACAATTTCCCAGATTATAGAAGAGTTCTACGATTCTCTTAAAAGGCTATTATTACATTCTGTTATCACAATCCCTTAAAACAAAAGTCTATACTAATTCTCTACTTTAATTCAAAAGGTGGTGCAATACGTTAGAATTTGATTCCGGAGTTAAGTGGAAAAGCAGCAAAACAAGCGTTTTTCAAAACTTTTGGAATGTCGAGAGATATCGTATTATCAGCCCTGATTTATACGAACATGTTATCACTGGTCTCTTTTTTGATTTGGGGAAGAACATAACAATAGAAAAGGTTAGAAAAGGTGAGAGCAGTGTCGGTCTAACGTTTAACAATGCCCTAATCCAATTTTAAAACTATGCTTTTTAATATTTTGTATTGAAATTATAAAAAAAAAACTAATATAAGAGTAAATTAAAATTTGAATTATAAAAGTAACTCTAAAACATTAAAATATACTTTTTGCATTTTTTCATGTACAAGCATTCATTAAATAAATATAGTCAAATCTTATAACAGTTTTGATCGATAATAAAATCAATTTAGGTAATCTCTTAGATAACATGTTATACTACAAATAACTATTTATACTTTTCAAAAGCTTTTTATATGTGATGATCGATAACCCTAAACCCTAAACCCTAAATCCTAAACCATAAACCCTAAACAATTAACACTAAACAATTTATGTTTATCTGGTAACAATCATTCTTTAACAAAAAAAATATTATAGTAGGTTTTCTAATTTATTTTGACATTGATTCTTGTAGAGTATTAGTTCTATAAATAAAATATCATTAATTATGTTCGAATGAATATTATTTTAAAAGAAAATTTCAGTATTTGATTTATGGTTTCAAATTATCATAAGTAAAAATGTCCAATAAGTATACTTTCAATTAAAAAATCTTATCAGTTTTTTTATCTATAAATATTAGTAAAATGGTTTATAAAAAATATGCCGCTTAAAATTATATGCCCTAAATGACGGTTTGGGTGGCTTCCCCTCTGGGCCGGTCCTGGGTGAGAGAGAGATTGAAAAGAAATTTAAGAGGAAAACTAACGGTTTTCTTCTTTTAATTTGTAACTTAAGGAAAACTAACGTTCACCGCTAACAATTTAACGTGGAATTATTAGAGGTCCGTCTGATATTGTTAAGTCAACTTGCACTTCGAGATTTTAATTGCATAGTCGATAGTTGTGGAGTGAAAATGTTAATTAGAAAAACAACAAAAGTAAGGTGTTCTATATTATTTTCTGATACCAAACGACGGAGACACATCACCATTTTCAACGGCGCACTGACATTTTAATATCCGTGTGTGTATCTTGAAAATCTCCCTTGAACTCTTCAGTTTCTCTCAAATGGCTATGATGATAAGCTTAGTTGAAATCACAGTTTCTTTCCTTTGTTTCTCCTTCTTCTTCTTTGGATATCGTTTCTTGATTATGAAAAAACCTCACCGTTCGTTTCCCACGAACTGGCCATTCCTCGGCATGCTTCCGGGCATACTCGTAGAGATCCCTCGTGTGTACGACTATATAACCGAGTTTCTCGAAGCCTCAAACTTAACTTTTCTTTTCAAAGGCCCATGTCTCGTTGGCGTCAACATGTTGTTCACTGTAGATCCGGCTAATATTCATCATATCATGAGCTCAAACTTCACAAACTACCCAAAAGGATCCGAGTTCAAGAAGCTATTCGATGTTTTGGGAGATGGGATTTTCAACGCGGATTTCGATCTATGGATGGATCTGAGGAAGTCAGCTCAAAGCATGATGTGTCGCCCTGAGTTTCAAAGGTTTACACTAAGAACAAACATGAGTAAGCTAGAGAAAGGGCTTGTCCCAATTCTTGATCACTTTGCTGAGAAGAAACTAGTCGTTGATTTACAGGATGTGTTCCAAAGATTCACCTTCGACACTACGTCTGTTTTAGCGACTGGGATTGATCCAGGTTGTCTCTCGATTGAAATGCCAGAAATCGAGTTTGCTAGAGCTTTAGACGAAGCAATGGAAGTGATATTTTTCAGACATTTCAAGGCCAAGATTGTTTGGAAGATACAAAGATTGCTTGGGTTTGGAGATGAGTTGAAGATGAAAATTGCTCACTCGACTCTCGATCGAGTTTGCTCCAAGTGCATAGCTTCAAAGAGAGATGAAGTAACACGTGGCGGAGTTACTAGCGTCGACTCTTCTTCTAAGGATTTGTTGATGTCTTACATGGATGTAGACACCACCAAGTACAAGTTGTTGAGTCCAGGTGATGACAAATTCCTCAGAGATATGATTTTAAGCTTCATGATAGCAGGCAGAGACACCACAGGCTCTGCTCTCACGTGGTTCTTCTGGCTTCTTACCAAGAATCCACAAGTAACGACCAAGATTCGTCAAGAAATCAACACAAAACTATCTCCAAGAACCAATAATGATTCTGATCATATCAATCCCCAAGAACTAAACAAGTTGGTGTATCTACATGGCGCCTTGTGTGAAGCCCTCAGGCTATATCCACCGGTTCCATTTCAGCACAAGTCTCCTACAAAACCCGACCTTCTTCCAAGCGGACACAGAGTCGATGCAAGTACGAAGATTGTGTTTTGTCTGTACTCACTTGGGAGAATGAAATCGGTATGGGGAGAAGATGCATCAGATTTTAAACCAGAGAGATGGATTTCGGAAACTGGAAGCTCCATACATGTGCCATCTTATAAGTTCTTATCGTTCAATGCCGGTCCAAGAACTTGTTTGGGCAAAGAGGTGGCTATGACGCAGATGAAGACAGTGGCTGTGAAAATCATACAAAACTATGAGATAAAGATCGTAGAAGGACACAAGATTGAGCCCGTTCCTTCTATTATTCTTCACATGAAACAAGGCCTTAAAGTCATGGTCACTAAGAGATCTAATTTGGTCTGAATGTTAGGCAATACTTTTGTGGTATACTTCCTGCCGCATGTGCAACGATATAAATTTAAATTATATTTTAAACTAAAATTTTGTTAATATTTTAAATTTTATTATTTTCTTAACAATATTTAATATAAAATTTGATTTCATTAGATGTAAAATTTTTAAAATAATAAATTTTTATATAAAAATGGTATAATAACCAAAAAAACTAAACAATAATTCTAAAATTTGTAGATATATAAAGGAAACAAATGATATTACAATAAAAATTAATAATTTTTTTTTATAAAATTATAGAATACTTTGAAAATACTTTTGAGTGATAAAAACTGTATAAAATATAATTAAATAATACGTCAAATTTTTGTAAAATATTGTTATATTATTATTATATTATATATGCCATATTTGAATATATATATATATATATATATATATACTTTAATGATATGTATGGGTTATTACCATTTTATAAAAAGTTTATCGAAAATATAAATCAACATTAAATATAATAACCCATGTCACATTTAGCCGTAAACCATGTCATGCCACATTTTTTAGTAGAAGTGTTTGTACAGAGGACACATAGGTGAAGTGTGTAAAATCACTTTAAAAATAAGGTCTTTAAAAATAAGACATTGTGAGATATATTCTATTTTAGTTAGATAGATTATATATAGTAAAATTTTGTTGATAAAATTTTGAAAAACTTTTAAGCATATCTTCTTATCAATTTTTTTTTTATTATTTTAAATATATTGACTAGATTTATTAAGGCTAATTTCTTAATGTATCTCTTACTCTTATCTATATTATTATTTGCGAAGTGATTTTTTGGTTTTAAGCTTTCATGTTTAAAGTTAGACCGGCTAATGTCGTTATTACCCTTAATAAATTATTATATTTACTTATTAGAGTAAATTATTGATTATTAAATAATATAATAAAACTACCCAAAATAAAAATAAATTTGATTTAATATATTAGATAATAGATTAAAAATAATATAATAAAATTTTCTTAAAGTCAAATTAATTTTAAAAATAAAAAAGATGATCCTTATATACATTGTGTTATTATCCGAAAAGAATATCTTTCAATTATAAAAATTTAAACGTTAAAAACAGAAAACACTTTATTAAATATTAATCATATAAAAATCTTAATTTTACGAATTTTCGCGAACTTGGTATGCGCAACTCATCATAAGTCTGACAACTGTGATGATAAATACAGACGATAAGCTACCGATACATCACCTCAAAATCTAAATATATGATGTATTTATCTGCATAAATGTTTTCTTACAGTGATATATATTGACGCTTCCCTACTATGGTCCAACATAGTGGTGTTCGATACATCCTACCACAAAGAGTCTCATATGGTGACATTGTAATTATCGAGTGATACCTGTTGCTGTATGTGAATTTGCTAACAGAAATACTTCCTGATTTTCCTTCTCAATCCAAAACAAAAACTATGAGCATATCCTCCTCTAGAGTCTAGATTGTCCTCTCTGATTTTTTTTTGGTACAAAACTAGTTAACTTAGTGAGTCGTTCGGCGATCACTCATACGGTCTTCTTCCCGCCAATTGTCTTCAACAATCCATTGACAAAATCCATAGTCACAATACTTATTTCTACACTGGGAGAAGTAGATTTTGTAATTATCTGGTAAGCAAAAAAAAAAAAAATTATCTGCTAAGCATTTGTTGTTCTGCTTTAACTATTTGACATCCTGACTGCGATATATATATAGTCACATCTGACATAATGTCACAGCTGACTTCTCTTTTTTTTTGCTTTCTCACTGCCTTGTCTTTTCCTTGGCGCAGTCGTATTCTCCGAAGTAAATATGGCGATCCAACGCTTCAAGACCAAGTGATATGCCTCCACGTTAACAAGTCTCTCGACCTGGGTTTAAAAAAGCATTTTTAGCGAAGCTAAGGCGTGAGGTGACCTTTGTTTGGGCTTCACCGCCTCCGAATCGTGAAACCAAGCGAATTCAAGAAAGCGTCGCTTCAACCTTGCCTTGAGCCGCTTTGGAAGCCTCACGCCTCATCACGCTTTGGAAGCCTCACGCCTCATCACGTTTTACTGTTTATGCGACTAATGGTAAGTTTCTGTAAGTTCCTATCAAAACTTATTTATATTTCAAAACAAGAATTATGATTAAGAATATATTTAATTTATGTTTATGGTTTCAAGACTTAAATTTACTTAAATCTGGCTAACTAATGTCTTTACTTTTTTGAAAAATATATTTTCATCATGACTCTTACACTGTCCAACTCTATTCTTTCTTCTTGTACTTTTGGTTCTATAAACCTTGTGGTTCTTGTTTCTGCTCTGTTTTCTAAATCTTCTTACTCTTTTCTTTTCACCATGTCTACTTCAACTAAGAAAGTTGATCCATCAAAAAGAATGTAACTGCTGGTCCTAAGAAATTTGGTTGTTGGATATGCAACTTTTGTGGTAAAGTCACAAATGGTTGAATTTTACGGGTTAAACAACATCTGGTATGAAGCTTTCCGGCTGTTATTCTCTGTCCTAAAGTCCCTGATCATGTGAAGGAAGAAGTCAAAACTTTCCTCATTAACAAGGCTGACACTGAAGTTGCTCTCCAAATGCAACCAACCTTTTATTATGATGATGAAGTAGAAGAAAAGTCTCTCCAAGTCAAAAATGCCAATCTCAGCCCAATCTGAAGAAACGTAAGGTTCCTATTAACATGTTTGTTGCTCCTACTTCTCTTGATATCTTGAAAGGAAGAAAAGACAGACAAGATATTTTTGAAGTATGTGATAAAGAACTTATCGACAACGCTTGTAGTGCTATTGCAAAATGGTTATACAACGCTTACAATTTCAAGGAGGCACTTGAATAAGTAGCTAAATAGTGTTCTAGTTTTAAGCCACCAAGTATGTATGAACTGCGGGTTCCTCTCTTGATTAAATAAGTCAAGGAAACTGAGAATCAGCTGGTGTAACACAAAGAAGAATGGGTAGCAAAAGACTGTTCAATCATGTCTGATGGATGGCGTGATTCAGTTGTACAAAAGGACATCATCAACTTCATTGTGAACTCTCCAAGGGGATCAATTTTCCTCAAATCAGTTGATGTCTTAGAGACTGTGAAAGACTCTAATTTTCTGTTTAGCATATGCTTAATCATATGGTGGATAAAGTTGGAGAAGCTAATGTTTTCCAAGTGGTAACCGATAATGCATTAAACTATGTTAAAGCTGGTATGTTTATTTCCGTCTATTTTATGTGTGTTTTGTAGTTATTATGAATCTAACTTTATCTTCTATTTTTGTATATACCACATCTACACTGACTTCCTTCTGTAACACACTGCATTGAGTGTAGCACACTGCATTGAGTGTAGCACACTGCATTGATCTCATGTTGGAGGATACATGAAAGACCTCATATTAAGACTACAATAAGAAGCTGCATCTTTATTAATGACTACAATATGATCATAAATCTATGGTGAATATGATGAGAAGGTTCACAAAACAAGAAAATCTGCATTGACCAGCAGTTACTTGGTTTGCTACGTCATTCATCACACTTGGTCAGTACTACCACCAAAAGGATAATTTAAAAAAGTTTGTAACTTTTCAATTTTAGAATGATTCAAAGTGGTCAAAAGAGGCAGGAGAAAAGAAGGTGAAACAAATCATTATTGCAAGACAGCTTTTTTATGGTATCATGTTGCGTGGGCCATTAGTTAAAGTTCTTCGTTTGGTTGATGGAGAGAAAAGACCAGCTATGGGGTACATTTATGAAGCAATGGATAGAGTTAAGGAGACCATTTCCCGAAACTTTCTCCATAAAGATCGAACTGTCAATTCCATCAGTCTTTCCATGCTGCTGGCCACTTTTTGAATCTTAAGTTTCTATACAAAGACCCTGAAGTGAATTGTGAAGAGGTTATGACAGGTCTATACAACACCATTGAAATGTAAGTTCATGAAGTTTCAACTCAAGATCATATTCTTAAAGAGCCAGATCATTTTAAGAGTGCTCGTGGACTCTTTTGCCATCCTATGACGATAATACAAAGGGAAACAAAGGCACCAACCGAGTGATGTCTGTCTTATGGAGCATCTACTCTAACACTTAGAGATTTTGCTATGGTTATGAGTCTCGCATGTAGTGAAACAGATTGCTAGAGAAATTGGAGTGTGCTTCAGCATCTTCATAACAAGAAAAGGAATAGCTTGACGCAAGACCGGTTGAATGACATGGTTTTTGTTAAGTATAATAGTGCTATGAAATGTTGTTACAATCTCAAAGATACAATTGATCCTATTGACCTAGAAAAAATTGATGAGAGCAATGAGTGCTGGTTGAAAGTATAGATGATGACTATGTTGATCTAGTGTTTGTGGAGCAACATAGTCATCATATCCATACTTCCAACCAGCTACTCATTACTCTCATCAATTTCTTCTAGGTCAATAGGATCAATTGTATCTTTCACATTGTAACGGCATTTCAAAACACAATTATACTTGACAAAAACCATATCATTCAACCGGTCTTGGGTCAATCGATTCATTTTCTTCGTATGAAGATGCTGAAACACACTCCAATTTCTCTCACAACCTATTGCACTACGCGCGTGAGACTCAGAACTTTCACAGAAAAATCTTTAAGAGTTGGAGTAGATGCTCCATAAGACATCCACCACTCATCTGATGCCTTTGTTTCCCTTTGTATTATCGCCAAGAGATGTCCAAAGAGTCCAGAAGCACTCTCAAAATGCTCTAGCTCTTTACGTAGCTGATCTTGAATTGCAACTTCATGAACCTACCTTTCAATGGTGTTGTATAAGCTTGGCATAACCTCTTCACAATTCACTTTATGTACTTTGTATAGAAACTTAAGATCAAAAAGTGGCCAGCAGTATGCAAATGCTGATGGAGTTAACAGTTCCATCTTTCATTAAATATTTCAAAAGCACGCTTGTATTTATCTTCTCTATGGAGGAAATTTTGGAAAGGGTCTCCTTAGCTATATCCATTGCTTCATAAATGTACCCCACGGCTAGTTTATCCTCTCCTTCTACCAATCGAAGAACTTTAACTAATGGTCCAGTCAACCTGATAGCATAAAGAACATTTCTCCAGAAGCTATCTTGCATAATGATTTGTTTCACTTTCTTTGCTCCTGCTTCTTTTGACCACTTTGAATCATTCAATTCCTAAGAAGTTACAGACTCTCTAAAGTCATCCTTGTGGTGGTAGTACTGGCCAAGTGCCATGAATGACATAGCAAACCGAGTAACTGCTGGTCAATCCAGATTTTCTTGTTTTGTGAATCTTCTCATCATATTCATTATAGATATATGACCATAGTGTAATCATTCATAAAGATGCATCTTCTTATTGTAGTTTTAATTGAAGGAATCTTTCTTATATCCTCCAACATGAGATCAATGCGGCGTGTTGCACAAGGAAGCCAATATATATGTGGTCTTTTGGCCATTAGCAGCTTCCCTACGAATTAAAAAATAGAAGATAAATTTTGATTCATAATAACTTCATAAACAAAAACACAAAAAATTAACAGAAATAAACATATCAACTTTAACATAGATTGATGCATTGTCGGTTAACACTTGGACAACAGTAGCTTCTCCAACTTCATCCACCATACGATCAATCATGTTAAACAAAAAATTAGAGTCTTTCCCAGCCTCTGAGAAATCAACTGATTTGAGTAATGATTTGAGTAAAACTGATCCCCTTGGAGAGTTAACAAGGAAGTTGATGATGTCCTTCTGTATAACTGAATCATGCCATTCATCCGACAAGATTGAATAGCCTTTTGCTACCCATTCTGCTTTGTGTTCCATCAACTGATTCTCAGTTTCATTTACTTCTTTAATGAAGAGAGGAACTCACTGTTCATACATACTTGGTGGTTTAAAACCAAAACCATATTGAACTACTAAGTCAAGTGCCTCATTGAAAGGAATCGCTGCATCGTAGAACCATTTTGCAATAGCACTACAAGCGTTGTCCCTAAATTCTTTATCACATACTCCAAAAATATCTTTCTATTTTTTTGGTCTTTTCTTTCTTTCAAGACATCAGGAGGAGTAAGAGCAGGAGCAACAAACATATCCACAGGACCCTAATGTTTCCTTAGATTGGGCTGAGATATGCGTTTTAACTTGGTTCTTCTACTTCATCATCATAATCAAAGGCTGGTTGTTGCATTTGGAGAGCAGCTTTAGCATCAGCCTTGTTAATGATGAAGGTTTTGACTTCTTCATTCACATGATCGAGAACTTTAGGACAGAGTGTAACAATCTGAAAGCCTCCTACCAGATGTTGTTTAACCCGTAAAAATCCACCATATGTGACTTTACCACAAAAGTTACATTTCCAGCAATAGAATTTCTTAGAATCAGCAGTTGTATACTTTCTTGCTGGATCAACTTACTTAGTTGAAGTAGACACGGTGAGAAGAAGAGAGTAGCGAGATTTAGAATACAGAGTAAAAACAAGAAACAAAAGGTTTATATAAACATAAGTACAAGAAGAAAGAATATACTTCGACAATGCAAGCGTCACGATGAAAATATATTTTTCAAAAAAGTAAAGACATTAATTAGCCTGTTTTACGTGAATGAAGTTTCGAAACCATAAACAGAAAGTAACTACTTTCTTAATCATAGTTCCTTTTTTTTGAAATGTAAATTAAACTTTGATAGGAAACTTACAATTAGTGGCATAAGCAGTGAAGCGTGATGAGGCGTGAGGTTTCCAAAGCGGCTTGAGACGAGGTTGAAGCGACGCTTTCTTGAATTCGCTTGGCTTCACGACTCCGAGGCGGTGAACCCCAAACAAAGGTGGCGTCACGCCTTGACTTCGCTAAGTCATGCTTTTTCAAACCCAGAACCAGAGGTCTTATACAGTCAGGAGAGTGTCTGGTCACCTACATTCAGGAGAGTGCCTGGCTACATCACATACAGTTAGGAGGGTGCCCAGCCACCTACAATCAGGATAGTGCTCGGCCACATCAAGTATAGTTGCTCAGCTATCTACAGTCGAGAGAGTACCCGACCACCTACAGTCAGGAGAGTGTCCAGCCACATCAAGTACATTCGGGAGACTGCCCGGTCACACCACATACAATCAAGTTTATGCGAATTAAAAACCAATAACTAAACAAGGAGACTCCAAACAGGCTACAAACTCAATTCACACGCAAACTAGACATATTTGAATTAAACTATGTATATTCGAAGTTATAAGCCGTGTACGAGAACAATCCTCACCTTAACTAAGATGGAAAAATGAAGGAGAGTTTGGTTAACCGGGAAACTCAAACCGGAAGAAGCTAACGCGTGTCAGGCTCACGTGAACACGAGGAGAGGCTGGCCTCTATATGCTGCAGTGGATAACGATCAAACTTAGCTCACATGAGTGATGTAAGTTCCGTTGGAGAAGCAACACAAACCAATGAAGAATTATTGACACGCCATAACAAGAATAATTATTAGCACTGAGGTACATCACTTCAAGACGTTGCTTGTGACACAAGGAATACTTAAACGGTGCACATAACCTTGTCTCATGATTGATTGATGGTGGTGACGGGTTGGGGCAACACGGGCTGGTGATGGTGAAGCGATCACCCTAGAGCTTATGTTTCTCTTCGGATTATGAAACAATGGGACTTCCGGTAACACAACAACGTCTCCAATGGTGCCGACACGGTGATCCGACAATACAAGATCATTTTCCGGTGATGAACAGATCACGTTATTGGAGATTGGCGCCGGTGGTGATAAAACGTGAAGGCTCCGGATTGCTGCTCCTTATCCTAATAGGAGTCCAATGTAAAATGGCGATGAGGTGATTCCGGTGGTGCACACAAAGGTATGGTGACTACGGTGGCTCTTCTGGTGGTGATATGAGAATAGGCGGTTGGGATGATAACTTGGAGCAAATGACGTCTTCTCTTTGACGGCTCATGAATTAGGTTTTTGGTAGTGGAGATATTACACCATATATAGTTGCATAATCGAGAAGGTTAGGAAAATTTAATTAAAATTAAACCATTCCGGTTTACCCAAAACCGGGTCGTTATACTTGCAGTTCTATGTCACGAGAACATCCCAAACGCAAAAAGTCTCCAGATTTGACTACAAATCGTATAAAAAAACAGACCCAAACTTACCCATCTCGTCGTGACCATTGTTGCAGCTTGGAGCCGGTAATTCTCGAATCTGACAGCAACCAAGTTCTAAATCAGACAAATCTACAACCATCTCTCAAGCCTCAAATGTCTTGACTTTCCATGGTGGGTCCGAATCTTCTGCTCGAAGCTTCAACAAGAAATAGGTAAGGGGTCGGCAAGATCGAGGCACTTGAGCCAAACCCTAGATCGAAAAGAGTTTTCTTTTTCAGGGCAGAGAACAAAAGACACACCTTTTGTTCTTCTAAAGAACCAAATGTTACTCTTTTTAGATATTTCGAAATCTTGGCGATAATAATCTTTTCAAAAAAAAAAGACTATATATAATGAACAGGGTCATTTGTTTTTTTTATAACACTGAATTTTATTAATTATGAGAGGAGTTTAAAAAGTGTCGATGCAGATGTTCTGTTACAAAATAGGATAATATAATTGTGAAAACAGAAAGAGATATTTAGAGGTAGAGCTCTGTTAGCTAGACTATCTGCAACTCTTTTTCCGGTGTGTCGTATTCACCTAGATTGTATTGCTTCAAACTTTGGTTTCCACCAAATTACTTCACGAGTCCAATTATATCCTTCAAAATGTAGTATCTTGTTGTTGAGAATATCAATAGCTCTCCAGCAGTAACTATGGGAATGAGGAGATTTCAAGACATGGTTAATCATTGTTCCTTGGTGGATATGGCGTATCATGGTCCTCTTTTTACTTGGAGTAATAAAAGAGAGAATGATCTTATATCGAAGAAACTTGATCGCGTGCTCCTTAATGATGCATGGAACCAGAAGTTTTCTCAGGCTTACTCTGTTTTTGAAGCAGGTGGCTGCTCTGACCACTTACGATGTCGTATCCATCTCACAGTGCTAGAGAGTCGCATTAAACGTAAGCCATTAATGTTTGCCCACGGTGAAAATGTTATGGGCCGAAACAGAACCAATTTTTCTCTCAACATCATCCTTGTTTCGTTTTTCAAAAAAGCTCAAGAGATTGAAATCGGTAATCAGAACCCTGGCCAAAGAAAGAATGGGGAACTTGGTAAAAAAAATCTAGAAAAGCTTATGAGGATCTTTGTAAAAAACAGGAACTCAATCTTGCGTTCCCAAGGACACAGAATCAAGAACTGGAGAGTGAAGCGTTTGCAAGATGGGAATTTGTTGCTGGACTTGAAGAAAATTTCCTCAAGCAGAGGTCTGAACACACTGGCTGAAAAATTGGAGATCAAAATAACAAGAGCTATCATAGAGCCATTCCTACCCGTGAAGCAATTAATAGTATTAGAGAGATCCGTTGTCCAGATGGAAGGTTAGTTAATGATGATAATGGTATAGAGGAGGAAACAGAGAGTTTTTCCCGAGAATTCCTCCAATATCAGCCTGAAGACTACATGGGAATGGATGTCTCGCAGCTGCAGGAACTCCTCTCTTTTAGATGCTCGGATCAGGATGCACATAATCTGTTGCAGCCAGTAACGCAGGATGAGATTAAAGATGTGCTCTTTGCTATGCATAGCAATAGGTCACCAGGACTGGACGGGTTCAATGCTGAGTTCTATAAAGAAACATGGGATATCATCAGCCCTGAAATTTGTTATTGCAGTTCAGGCGTTCTTTGTTAAAGGATTCCTTCCAAAGGGAGTAAATTCAACCATATTAGCTTTGAATGCGAAAAAATGAAGCTATTGAGATGAAGGACTATAGACCGATATATTTCTACAATGTTCTATACAAAGTCATATTGAAAATTATTGCGAATCAACTAAAGCGCCTTCTTTCTCAGTTTATCTCATCGAACCAGTCAGCACTTGTTAGTGAGAGACTCTTGATTGAAAATCTCTTGCTCGCTACAGAAATCGTCAAGGATTACTATAAGGACAATATATCATCTCGATGTGCCATCAAGATAGATATCTCCAAGGCCTTTGACTCTGTTCAATGACCTTTCCTCCTTAATACTCTCAGCGCTATGAACTTTCCCCATCAGTTCATTCAATGGATTTCTTATGCATATCAACACCATCCTTCTCAGTCCAAGTTAACGGCGAGCTGTCTTGTTATTTCCAAAGCGGGAGGGGACTTAGACAGGGATGTTCTCTTTCTCCTTACATATTTGTCATTGTAATGGATGTTCTGTCTAAACTTCTAGACAAGGCGGCAAGTGCTCAAAACTTCGGCTATCATCCTCGCTGTAAAAGTCTAAGTCTGACCCACCTGATGTTTGCAGATGATCTTATGGTGGTAACAGATGGGAAAGTGCGATCTGTGGAAGGCATAGGCGACGTGTTTGACAAGTTTGCAAAATACTCAGGTCTGATAATTAGTATGGAAAAGTCAACCATGTACCTGGGAGGAATAACAGCAGATATCCAGATGGAGTTGGAGAATAAATTTCATTTCAAAACAGATCAACTTCCGGTGCGCTACCTGGGTTTACCACCAACCATCAAAAGTATGAGCAGTACTGATTACCAGCCTCTCATTGAGACAATAAGAACGCGAATAGGATCCTGGAAAAACCAGTACCTATCTTATGCTGGCAGACTTGAGCTCCTTGGCTCAGTTCTATGGAGCATCTCCAGTTTCTGGTTATCGGCCTTTTGTCTACCGAAGGCGTGTATACGAGAAATTGACAAGATCTGTTCGGCTTTCTTATGGTCAGGAAGCAAGCTCAATCCTTGGAAAGCAAAGTTGTGTTGGAAGAAGTTTGTTGTCCTAGAGAAGAAGGCGAGCTTGGTCTCCGTTCACTGAAAGAGATGAACAATTTTACCATCCTAAAGCTTTTCTGGATGTTAATCTCAAACAAAATATCACTCTGGGTCAGATGGATTCACTCCACACTCCTGAAGAATGAGTCTATTTGGTCTGTCAAGGATAATGATCAAAAAGTTTCTTGGATGTGGCAAAAAATCTTGAAAGTTCGAGGTTTGTCTCGGGAATTCTGTAAAGTCGAAGTTCATAACAGGAAAGGGACGTCTTTATGGTATGACCAGTGGTCTCCTTTAGGCTGGTTGGTGGATATTTTGGGAAAAAGGGGTCAGATTGATATGGGGATACGGCAACATGATACAGTTCATACCGCTTGGACAAAACAAAGAAGAAGAGTTCATCGCTCTGAGGGTCTTATTCAAGTTGAGAATCAGCTCCAGTCATTATCTCGCTCTGAAGAGGAGGACGGTGGTTCTTTGGAAAGGGAAACAAGACATCTACAAAGATCAGCTTACTACTTCAGAAACTTGGAATCACATCAGAACTAAAAGAGATACAGTCTCTTAGCACAGAGGACTCTGGTTCACTCATGCTACACCAAAACACAGGTTCTGTACTTGGTTAGCTATTCGGAATCGGCTCACCACGGGAGATAGGATGGTAGCCTGGAACACTGGGATTGATGGCAACTTTGTACTATGTATGCAGAAGCTGGAAATGAGGAACCATCTTTTTTCGGCTGCGCTTATTCCTCGTCGTTATGGAACAAACTGATGAATGCACATATGGGTAAAGGTTACTCGGATGAGTGGATGGATGTCGTGCATACAACAACCAAACCTAAATCGATTCAGGAGCTTCCTCGTTCATTACGTTTTCCAAGCCACAATCTACTTGATTTGGCGTGAAAGAAACGGTCGGAGACATGGTGAGAGGCCGCGATATCACGAAGCTCTCTTTGCCATGATTGACAGACTGGTCAAGAACAGAATTATGTCCATTAAAGCACAAGACAGGAGACTTGATCGTGCTTTCCAACTATGGCTTGAAGCAGTACAAACATGATTGTTTTGGATTATTTTGTCTGAAAATTCATAAGCTAAAGTGGTTCTTGCTGTAATAAATTAGATTTTTCTTTTGAATCTAATTTAACATTTTATTCAAAAAGAAAGAAAGAATATCTATAATCTTCTTGCAGTCTCCCTCTATTATGATCTTTTTATATCCTTTGGACCCACAATATTGCATTGCCATTATGATTGCCTGGAACTCACTTTCGAAAGCATTTTTTACCGATTTTCCTAGACTTTGAGTCGCTCCTTGGAAGTAACCCACTGAATCACGAACAATCCATCCTTCTTTCGCTAATGAAGCTGAATTAATTAGTGAAAGAACCATCCACATTACACTTGTACCAGCCAGTCTCAGGTTTGCTCCAATTTTTGCAGTGAAGACCAACATTGTTCATTTCTCTTGATGCTGAGTGAGTCTCCATCTGTTTAACAATTGCACCCCATTCTTTAGAATCATCAAGACTCTGGTGTAGAACATTTGTCCATGGAGCATGTCTCTTTTGAAATATTAAATATTAGGATAAGACCTGCGCCTTGTGTACGATGAGTTTATATAATTTTTTTTTTGTGAGCAACTGAAAACAGATTCATCTAGACTTTGTGCACCAAATTGGTAGTTCTGCATCCATATGGACAACAAACGAAGATTGTTGTCTTGCACTGTGTGCAAGTCTATCCGCAATTGTGTTCTGCACCCGTGGTATATAAATGAACTCTGAGCTATTGAAGCTTCTCTTGAAAATAGCTATGTCTTCCAAATAACTTGCAAAAGCTGGCCACTCTTCTGTTTCCGAAACCATCTTCACCAACTGAGAACAATCCGTTGCAAATGTAACATTAAACTATCGTAGATTCCTCATGCATTCCATTGCCCAAATGAGTGCCTCTATCTCCGAATGTAGGGGTGACTAGCTCGCTCGTGTGTTCCGTGCTCCCAATAAGCCGTCAAAACCTTCCAAAGTACTATACCATCCTTGTCCGAAGTATGGTTCCTTGTTATTCCATGATCCATCCGTAAAGCATTATCTACCTGATATAATCGGTACTAGTGCGTCAATTGGTGTACGAATATGATCAATTCCCCGTGGAAGTATATTCTGCGCCTCAGACCAAAGTATTGACTCTGTTTCTGCCAGCTTAAGAGTGTCCCTAGGATCAATATCTAAGTTACTAAATACTTTGTTGTTTTTTTCCTTTTCAAATATACCATAAAATCAAAAATCAAATATTTTATATCTGATTATATAATAAAAAATTAAAAATACATAGTATTGACAAATTAAATATTTATATATTTATATATGATCTGATTTTTCTATGTATACGATTATTTTTATTTTATATAGTCATTTATACATTGGGCCGGGACTATCTCCTAGACATTATTTGAGAAGTGATTGCCACATGTCCTTCCTACAATCACTTTTATAAAAAAATGTGACATGACTACTAAAATTGATGATATGACTTATGGTTAAATATGACACTAGGTGATTTTCCCGTGCTCATGCACAGGTATAAATATTTATAAAGTAAATACATTTTAATAATTTATTAATATTGTTTTTTCAGTTTTTAATTATTATGTTACTTATATTGTAATCAATATGCATCACTTATTTTAAATAGCACTATGTTATTTTAATTAGTTTATTAGATGTATAATTTTGGATATATAATATCTCTACTGTTTGATTATTATTTGGATATATTAGATAACATTTACTTTTTTGATTCAACTAAAATGTTTTTGTTACGCACATTAAAATTTTGATTAATTTGTTAATTTCATGTAGTTTGATTCTATTCTTAGATTTGTAAACATATTTTAGTAAGAATATGTATAATTTAATATATATTATTTTGAGAATCAAATAATAAAAGTACACTAAACTGTTGATCAATTCAAAGTTACATAAGTAAATATAACAGTGATAGTCTTTTGAAATCTTATGCATATATATATATATATAAATTATACAAAATACTTAATTCTCATAGTTGGTTAATATATCTCTAATATAATTTGAGAATTTCACATTTAATTAGTAATATGTTAAGTCGGTCTATAATTTTTATATATAAAAATATTATTATAAATAAAAATATATTATTTTTATCAAATGTTTGACTTTGTATAAAAAAATTGTATTGGTCTAGTTACTCATTTTGTGGATATATTGTGTTACATATATTCCGTCTAATTTAAGTATAACTATTTCTAATCTAATTCAAACAAAATCATATTAACTATATTCATTGTATTAGTTTTGTTTTTTATATAAATTTTACAAAATACTTAATTGTAATAGTGGGTTAATATATTTCTAATATTATTTTAGAATTTCTTATTTAATTAGTAATATGATGAGTCGATCTATATTTTATATATAAATATTATTATAAATAAAAATATATTATTTTTATCAAATATTTGACTTTATATAAAAAAATTGGATTGGTCTAGTTACTCATTTTGTGGGTATAATGTGTTACATATATTCTGTCTAATTCAATTATAACTATTTTTAATCTAATTCAACCAAATCGTATTAACTATATTCATTGTATTAGTTTTGTTTTTCATCTTAGATTTGTAAATATATTTTTGATTTCTTAGTAATTTAGCATATGTTAATTTTCAAAAATAAAATTATAAAATAAAGTGATGAAAAGTAAAAAGTTTCATAAAAACATAACCGATAAATTTTAAAAGGAAATATTAATTTGTTACTTTAATATCAAGATTATTTTTTCTAAACTTTCATTTTTATGAAATCACATTATATATATAAAAAATCTCATTTTAAGTTTGATAATTATTTTATTTATCATATATGTTATTTGAAAATATAAAAGGGAACTTAAAAAAAAGATTAAATTAAATTTTATTAATTAAATATATTTTAGTTTATATTATTTAACTTATTTTTAGAAATAGATTGAATTAAATAAAATGCTCAATAATTTTCAAATATATCTTATGTTGTTTAAGATTATCTTTTAAAAGGGAAAATTATTTATTTACTTTAAAATCATGATTATATTATGAACTTTCCTTATTATGAATTACACTATATATAAAAGATATTTTCGTTTTTAAATTTATAAAAAATATTATATAGGTTATTTGAGAAAATAAGAAAAAGGAAACCTAAATAAAAAAAATATAAGATAAATATTTAATAATGATAAGTTTATATAACTGATTTTATTAAGGGTATCATTGTAATCAACCACCGTGAGAATTAACGTAAGTGCGACACGTAGGAAGTTGACTTCTAAAATAATATTATAGAGATGGAAATTACATCTAATGTTGATATATATTTTTGGTAAACTTTATAGAATATGACAATAACTCATACATTAAATTTTAATGTTGATTTATATTTTTGGTAAACTTTTTAGAATATGGTAATAAATCATCACTATTTCAAATATGACATTATAAATTTCTAAATATTATTTAATTTTTTTATTATACAATTTTTACTACTAATAATTTCAAAATTTTTTACAATTTTTTTAAATTATAAATTTTTAATTGTAACATCATTAGTTTCTTTTAGATATCTACAAATGTTATAAATATTGTTTAATTTTAATTTTCGATAACTATACAATTTTTATATGAATTTGTTTAGTAATTTTATATAACAAAAGAAATAGATAAAAAATCCAATATTATAGTTTTAATAAATATAATTTAAAATAAACAAAATTATTTTTCTCATAAATTTATGCTTAATTAAATCAAATTTATATCAAATATTGGTCAAAAATAATAAAATATATAATATTAATTAATTTTAAATATAATTTAAATTTTTAAAAATTTATCACTGCACATGGTGCAAGAAAACACCTAGTTTGTAAATGTAATTTTAGACGAAAACCTATTTTGAATTTATGATAGGCCGATCGATTTGAGCTTAAAAATTTTAATTATTTTTTATAATTAAACAATTTTACATAAGGTGGAAATGAACTATTAAAAACAAACATAAATTGGGTTAGGATTATAATTTAAACAATAATTGTAAGTGTGGTTCTTTATGGGCCATATTAAAACCATACAAAATTAATCAGACCAGATTATCTAACTTTTTATTGGCCAAATAAACTGAATAATTTTAAAAAAGATTAATCCCCCATAAAGTAAAATCTGTAACTTTTAACTTTAATTTTTTTGCTTTAAGTCCTTAGCTGAATATATACTTAGAAAGATGATGGTTTTAGAAGTTTGCAGTCGACAGTATATATATGATTAATAGTTAGGTTAATGTGATACATTTAGTAGCATTAACTACCAAAAATCCCCATTATTATCGTGATACATTAAGAAAATTTAATATAAGATTTCCATAACTACCAAAAAGAATTGGGCAAGTTTTCCCTTGTTGCCAAAGTTTTTTTATAGTTTTCAATTTAAATTCCCATATATAACTTCGGAAGAATTGTTTAGCAAGCATATATATTCGAAAGATACACCAGTTTGTTGATAATACTTTCGTAATTATTTCTTTCTTTTTTTGTCCAATAAAATATTTTACACTTACCTAAATTTTCGTGATTCTATTTGTATGTATCACGCTAATTTAGGATTTTATTGCCTATGCTTCTGTTCAACTGAAATTAAAATAAACACTTAACCAACATAAACTGTAGAAAAAGCAGATACTAATGATGTTTTCTACTCAAATAGTTCTAAAATATTTTCATATTTTTTGTATACAAAATACTGTAAAGAGGATTCTTGTATTTGTTTCATACTTGCTTACTTGATAGTATAAGTCATTGTATATTCATTCCAAGTATATATTTGTTTTCATTTTTTCAACACAGAATTACAATAAATTTTCTTATTTAGAGATTCCCGACAACTTCGCTCATGTGTTGAACCTAATAATAATGAACACATGATATTCATTTTGGTTTACTGCTCGGTTAGTGAATGGATGATTGCACACAATGTATATTTTTGTCCCAACACATACATAACATTTGATTTTATTTGATTTGTTTAATCCTTTGTTGTTTTGTTCATAATTTCTATACAACCAAAGAACCTAGAATAAAATCGAGAGGGCCACTACCCACTACCAATTTCAGTTTTTCTAATATATGTGATGTATGATCAATGAGTTACGACAAGATAAAACTATATAACAAAGTGGAATTTGTTATAAACCAAGTGATGGACGGCCATAACCTTAGTCCGAACAGAAATCAGCCGACCGGCCCATTGGAGAAAGAGAGAGTCGGCCACTTTCCTTTTCCCTTATGTCTATGTGTTTTTCCTTTTCCTAGTTGGATTAGGAATATTTATCTTTCCATTTATCTTATGACGGTCTATTTGTAACTTGTATATAAGAAACCTCTATATTATGAGTAAAGTAATCATTTTCTCTCCATTCAATTTACAACACGTTATCAGCACGATCCGACTCTAAAAACCCTAAAGCTAAAACCGCCCAACATATTTCCTTTTTCTTTTCCGACCACCAAAACTCTTTTCCCTTCCGGCCATAAACCCTAGCCTACTTACCATCTAGCTCGTGTTCCTGACGTTCCAGCTCGAGGCCACCACAGCAAGCTCGCGTTCCCGTCTCAGCCAACTCGTCCGGCCGCCAAAAGCAACCCCGCCCGGCCGATAGCAAACCGATCCGGCGAACGATCAGCACGCGGCCTCCTTCTCTCTTTGGTGGTCCAAATCAACACTCCTAAGGTTCTAGAAGTACAATCGAAACCCTAAAAAAGTACCCATATTGAATCCGGTTGCTTGATAAAGATTTGAACAAATTAAAATTTGATGAACCTTAATCTAGGATAATATAAACCCTAAGTTGTGAAACTAGGTTTTGGTTAGTTTCCTGTTAAGTTGATAGATCAATGGTTGTTAGGTTGCTAGAAGCATATATTATTTCATATTCCATATCGAGATTGTTTTAACAATTAAAATCGAAACCATAATGGTTTTGAATCTCAAAACCTTTGATCTAATGATCAAATCGTGTGCTTATATTCCCTTGATCTATTGATCAATCTAAAACCCTAAAACATCAAACCCTAAACCGCATGGATACAATCCGCATGCCATGCATGGATCAATTCAAAACCCTAATCGAAATTGTTTGATTGATTGATATTGCTTGAATGGATTCATATTGTTTCATATTGATTGAGGTTAAAATATTTTGAATCCGAATCTGATTAGGATTGTTGCTAAATTAATTATTTTGCATTAATCCGAACCTGATCATGACTGTTTTTAATATTCAAATCCGAACTTGGTTGAATTATCACCTAGAAACTGTTTTGCTAAGATGATTAAAAATCGAATTGATTGATTGCTTGAATAGAACCGGTCGCATCATGAATACCTAGAAATCGTTTGCTAGGATCTCATTCCGAATTTGGTTGTTTGAATTAAATGACTTGTTTGAGATTTCATGATTCCTAATCACTTAGAACCTGATTGCTAAGGTGTTTAAAATCTAAGATCTCATAGAACCAAGTTGTTCATTCCAGTAAGCCGTGTGGCCTTGTCATAATCAAATGACTTGCATGCATATTCACTTTGATATCATATACGATCCAAAAACCATGTGGCTTAATGCATATACATTCGTGGCCGTGTGGCCTTAGTACATTGTTGCATCATAATATCATATGGTCGTGTGGCCTAATCATCTCGACCGCATATAGACCATGCACTCTATGTTTATCTCGCACCATGGTCGAATAGAAATTGTTTGTGGTCGAGAGATTTATTTTGATACGCATTCCGTGTGACTTTATTTACATGTCCGCATGATTGAAATCCTAAACATTGATTGATAACATGATTTCAGATGTCGAAAGTATGCAACCTTGACTATGCTGCCCTAAATCTCTCTGGAGATAATTATTTAGAATAGGCAATGAACACTGCGATTGTCCTGAAGTTAAGAGGACTTGGCAGATGTATCATCAAGGGCGATTATGCAACTGAAAGTAAAAAATATATGGCAATAACGATTATTCGCCACCATTTCACTGAGGATATCGGAGATCAGTATCTAAATATTGAGAACCCTCTAGACCTTTGGACAGAGTTAAAATCCAGATATAAAATAGTATTATTACCAAAGGCTAGGCATGAGTGGATGAATCTCAGATTCAAGGACTTTAAGTCCGTGGATGAATATAATTCAGCATTAATCAAAATTGTTTCTAAATTAAAACTATGTGGTGAAGAGGTAACATAGGAGGATTTACTGGAAAAGACCTTCCTCACAACCGATCCAAGGGATCCGTTGTTACAACATATCTATAGAGAAAGAGGTTTCACCACCTATACTGATCTACTCTCATTCCTATTACTAACTGAGAAGAATAATGAGTTGCTAAAGAAAACTAGTGAGATGAGACCTCCTGAAGCCAATAAGGCTGAAGAAGATAAAGGAGGAATCCAAAGAAGCCACGTCCAAAGTAATAAAGGGAGTGGCCGGCTTGACCATTGCCTAAAAGAATGAGATTTTGACATTCTGATTTTGTGTTTTGTGTTTTGCTTTTGCTTTGTTTGCTTTGATATTTACTTCTTCTTTTAAATACTAGTGTTTCTTTGAGTTTATCTTATTGCTATTATCTTGCCTGATTTTTGCTTGATAATATGAATGATTTTCATTATCAAAAACACCAATAATAAGTTTAAATTGCAAGTATAGTAAGTCCAATAAAGGACCACGGCCAGGGCATTGTATCATTGCCTAAAGGGCATGATTTATATTCACCCAAGAGAAGCCTATTAAGATACAAAGATATAAGAATGGTTTCCATATTGAAACAATGGGCAAAGGAAACAATAGTTCCTTCAGATTTGAAAAATCGCCCAAGGCCATAGAAAAGTTGTCAAAACTATACCTGCATTCTCTACTGATCTTTACTATGCCAAGATCAGTATGATAGAGGCAAAAGCCATGGTAACCAGTAGGTTTACCCACGAAATGAACATTTTATGGCATGACCGGATTGGCTATCCTGGTCCAAAACATGATGCAGAATTGATATTGGAAAGGGCACAAAGAGTTATCCCATAGAATCTCACGTGTGTAGCATGAACACAAGGGAAACTCATTAGGCTATAATCTCCCAAGCATCTAGTATGCTCATGAGGGGGAGTGAGGACAAACTGTGGTCCATGACCATACTATAAACGGATTGATTGGACCCTTTTATAAAACACATAAGCCATTACCTATAAGGTTCAAAACGTCCAGCCTAAAGTTTAGGGACATACGTTTTAAATGCATATGAGTTGATAACGCATCAGGCCATATAAGTGAACATAGATATTCCCATCTCAGATTGATAACGGGTCATGAGCCAGACATATACCATCTTAAGAGATTTTGAATAAACCACCACAAACATATGTGCCATCTAAGATGGAACCTCAGAAGAGGATGGGAATATATGTTGGATATGAATATGTTTTCTCCCATGAGTTTAAAATACCTTGAGCCAAACATGGGTGATCTATTTAGTGGCCAAGAACACGGATTACAAGAGTTAGTAAATCCGACTATCCAACATCAGGGGAAGAAGGTAATAAGCTGGTGAAAGAATAAAAGAGTAAAAGAAATAGAACGGAATTAACCATCATTGTATTGGCAAGATCCTCGGACCAAAAGCATATATATAGACGTCCAAAAGATTATACAAAGCTAGCTAATCAGATGCCAGACATATTGACCCGAAAAGGGAAAAATGACTGAGTCATACCAGCTTAGCACCAAACAAGATTGATGTCCTAAAGAGACATAGTCAAGTTGCTACAGGATCTATACAAGATAGACCAATAAGTTCCATAAGATAAGAATTCTCGAAAAGAAAAGAGAAAGGTGCATAAAATGATGACAAATCCGAGTTCAGAGGAAACCAGACCAGACATCGAGATAAGGCTGGCCAGCTGAACATCTAAGGTACCAAACCATGTAGCTTGGGACGCCAAGCTGCAAGGTAATAAAGGTCCTAGATAATAATCTCAAATCGATTAGATCATGTCTGGAACACAATGGAACCACATAAGAGTGTCGACACATAGATGATATATTCATATAAGGATGCGCAAGAAAGTAGCACTTGAATATAAAGATATAAGTGAGGATCATGAACCCACGAAAGAGTACTTGTAAGATCAGAATAGTTTAAAAGAAAAGTGGGGTTAAAGTATCTAAAGAAAGAGAGGCGTATTGGCCAAACATATAAGGACGCCCTATGATAAACCAGTGGATATAAGTGGGTCTTGTGAGGGAAAGAAAATCGTGAGATGTAGAACATGATCACGTGGTCTAAGTTTTTCATGGTTCTACTTACAGCATTCAAGCATGGCTTGTCACACAAGGAATCTCACAGAGACCAAGAATAAATTATAAGGAGATATACTCCAATGTGGTGGATGCTACTACATATTTTCAAAACTGATAAAGTCTGGTCATAAGAAAGAAAGTAGATGTAGTAAGCTGTATATGGTCCACTGGATAATAATAAAGATACCAAAAGGTATTTGAGCTCAAAGATAAAGAAAGGACAGCATTGTACTAAGCTGATTTATGGACTGAAACAAAGCAGCTGCATATAGTATGATAGACTAAGTGAATACTTAGTAAAGATTTCTGTAAGAACGATTCAAATCAGTCCATGTATCAAAGAAATTTGAATTCCTTGTGTTTGTTAACCAGCCCAAAGAGAGGCCAATTGGTTCAGACAGGTTATAAACCATCTCTTCAACATTAGCCAAGAAAGTTTGTGTATATTTGTGGTTGGTTGATATCTCAACATGAACTGACCAGATTGTGGTATGGCTAATGGAAAAGAAAGATCAGCCATCATGTGGCAGTACATAAGCACGTGTGGTCAAGGACTATTCAAACAAAGCACGTGGGACTGCTATATATATAAAAGAAAGAAGGTCCTAAGGAACCAACAGCAATGTATAAGGACATTGCAATAACATTGTTGCAGCACGCCAACCATATCATTGCATCATCACACCTAAGCCATGTCATTACAGTAATATCAGGCTGCAATATCTTAGCCATTCATGGGCAAGTTGTGGGCGTGTGTGAAGAACGTCCATGACCTAACATATATGTTTCAGTCCGTGGTGAGGTTCACGGCAATAAAGTGGTCAAAATAGAACTATAATGGCCGGAGATAGTGACCATGAGTATGTTTTGGTCGAGGACCATAATCCAGCATATCCTATTAAGTATGTGGCATGGCCTACGGCAAGATAAATCAACCTGGATCGATCAGATTGAAGTATAGTAGATGCATCAGCACCAATCATGATGGCAAAGGGATTACCCGTGAGGGTAGTTGGTCTAGGAACATATCTCAACCCGTCCGACCAGAACGTGGGGTAATCGACAGCAAAGATGCACGTATTGTCCAACGAAGTTCCAAAAAACATGAGATGTCCAAGCATTACAAGATTATTCAAGTTACAATTCAGCAGAGCTATTTCAACAGCAACCTTCAGTGATGCATTTATCAGGGGGAATAATATGTGTTGTACTCTTTTTCCTTCACCATGGTTTTGTCCCACTAGGTTTTCCTGATAAGGTTTTAATAAGGCAACATTAAGCATATTACAAATCGTGTATGGTTATGGCGTCTAAGGGGGAGTGTTATAAAGCAAGTGATGGACGGTCCATAACCTTAGCCCGAACAGAAACCAGCCGACCGGCCCATTGGAGAAAGAGAGAGTCGGCCACTTTCCTTTTACCTTATGTCTATGTGTTTTTCCTTTTCCTAGTTGGATTAGGAATAGTTATCTTTCCATTTATCTTATGACGGTCTATTTGTAACTTGTATATAAGGAACCTCTATGTTATGAAAAAAGTAATTCTTTTCTCTCATTCAATTTACGACAGAATTTTAAATTATAATCATATGTTACTTCTTGAAAACATTAGAGTTTTAATGTTTTGTTTTCCAACGTTAGCATTTAATGTTTTCGTCCGTATGTATTCTTCTAGAGCAATAAAATTTATACCAATGTTTCTCTAAACTCTTTGTAAGACTGTCATGTCAGCAATTAAAGATGTAATAAGTTGACACATAAGCTACGTAATTTTGTAATTAATACAAAATTAAGGTTATAATTTTTTTAAAGATCCTCGAATAATATATAGGGGGTTTTTACTCTTCCAAATTCTCTAAAGAACTCATAGATTTGCTGTATTTTTATTGGGGACATAACAGCGTATTTGTTATTTTAGATTACTTGTTAAAAACCTATATATATATATATATATATATATATATATATATATATTAGAACATCAATTAAATATGATTAGCCAAACAAGCATCATATGTATTAGGATATACAACAAGCACTTAAAGTTTCTATGATAAACCCAATAAAAATGAGACTATAAAGTGTGGAAATCATGAAAAAATCTGGCCACCATGGATTTGAGCTTGAGTCGCAGGTTGAAGATAAGAACATATTTTTCTTTTTCAGCTTATTAAGGAAAACACAGTTATGACAAAACACATCATATATGGTCAAACCTGGGTTGCCTAGTGGATATGCTTTATTGATGTAGTTCAAATTATCTTATAGGGACTCTCTCAAATAAGAGATCGATTGCAACATTTATGGATCGAATCCACATGGAGTGTGAATCACACAATAGACTTTAGAATCAAGGTTAAACTAGGAAAAAATATTACAAGCAGTAAATAAAGTAATAAAATCGGTTGTAAGATATATGAGAAAAAAATCAGAATTATGGAATTCAAACAAGCAACTAGAACTGAAATTTATAGATGCTAAGGGTGTGATAAAAACCGTTCTATAACTCGAATTCAATTAGTAAGATGTCCAGTTCTCGCTGCAAGTCTAATCAGATGTCTAAATCCTAGAATTCTAGCTCTCGTATGCAAATTCAATTACTTTAGAAAAGCATTAAGATCCAGTTCAATATGTTCACTAAGTTCTGTAAACCAACTCTCGTCGTATTTATCAACCTAGTTCGCATGACTAATTTCAGGAGTCGAACCTACTTCGCGGTTGTCTATTATCCTATGATCATGTTTCTAGTTAGCTAGTATAGCATACAAGCAATAAAAACAATCCAGTGGAGGATCCAATATTATCACACTAGCATTAAAACAAGACATAAAGATACACTATATGAATTGTATTAAAAAGTAGATATATATAAATACTGAAATTCCAATCAAATCTCTGAATGAGTCTTGCGATCTTCTCTCCAAAAACCTCTGTAAGAATAATAAAAAAATTAGTCTAAACAATGGTAGTAAAAATAGATAATGTAGTCTAAAGTTGACCAGGAAAAATCTTGTGATTTGTAGAAACTTATGGGTCATACTTGATTCTGGAAATAGAGTCAGCCATGTATCCGCGTTGGTGTCGATCGACACTTCTTCAAAATCTTGGCTCTGAGTTCTGTATTTCTGCACAGCTACGGATTTCTACTCTTTTAAACTCCAAATAACTTCATAATCTCCACAATGATCCAAGACATACCTAGATATGAAAATACTCTAAAATATACTCGAAATATAATTTAAAGACTTTAAATATGACTTATACTATGGCTCAAAAGTAATAAAAACCACAGCTACGGATCTCTACTCTTTTAAACTCCAAATAGCTTCATAATCTCCACAATGATCCAAGACATACCTAGATATGAAAATAATCTAAAATATACTCGAAATATAATTTAAAGACTTTAAATATGACTTATACTATGGCTCAAAAGTAATAAAAACCATTGAATATCATATATCACAGAACAGTAGACCAAGATGTACTTACGGTTGTGTTCCACATATCTAATATTTATACGTATTAAAGAAAAAAAATCATAAGTCCCCAATTTATTCCTAATTTTTTTAATAACTAGGCTGGGTTGCCGCACGGATAATGTGTAACGAGTTTCCGAACAAGAGGTCTAGACAAAAAAACATAGTCACTTGTAAACGCGTTTCCACCAACAAACATGAGCTTGTGTGGACATGGTCATATACACAGTAACTAAATCATATATGTCTCTGTTTGCACTATTGTATATATGTAAGTATATCTAGTTAACTAGGTATACGTATATGGGCTTATTTTATAGAATGGCGAATATATTGGATAAGAAACAAACAAAAATGTATTGTTACCTCGAGTGATGATAGAGGCTAGTCGCAAAAGTCAAACGGGATATCGCTTTTCGCATGAAATTTAAGTTCATCGTTTTGCCATTGTTGGTGATTGAGTGAATGAAGCCGCAGGATGATCTGGTACTACTATACACTCACTCACACAAACACATACATATATATACACATATCACACACGCACACATATACGTAACAACATGAACAGCTAAATCATCTATATACTGTTTTAAAATGATATTTCTTTTCTTTTTTTGACAATATGGTTAATATAAATTGGTGTATAAGTTATATATCATACACACATGCATGGATCCATAAACATATATGATATTCTAAATAATATTAAAAAGAAACATCACGAATTATGAAAAAAGGGGGAAATGCTGTTTTGGTAAGAAAAAACAACTTTGATGTGTGAAAGTAAATTAGCATGAGTATGTGTCTGGCATATATCATAATTGTATGTATTATAATAGCGGTGTGTGTATGTCGTATGATTACCAGATCATGCTGGCAGCTTCAGCCTCTCAAAACCAGCACAGAAATAGATCCATGTAGATATGCAAATCTTACATCAAAGCTAGCTATAATCGAAATTTATTAATTAGAAAAGAAAAATGCCCTCTTTTGAAATGTTTAGATTTGGCGAGAGGAAACATTATCAAGAAGAGAAGAGATGAGAAAAATGTCTCAACTTGTAATCGTAATCAAGCTTCTTCTCACTCACACACACAAATATATATACATATATATATATATATATATATATATATATATATTTTAAAAAATTGTTTAAAATAGTAATACACTGATGCTTGTTTGGATAAATGGACCACAAATTATTATTACCAACAAAATAAAATGGACCAAAAATATGTATCGAATTTTTGTTTCTTGAAACACATGTATCTAATTTTTTCATAACGCCATTCTTGACTAACTACCATGTGCATAAATGGCAGGAATGACTAAACCTGTGTGATTGAAGCGGTAAAATTTCAGTTGAAACTATTTTCTACCAAACTGTAGCGGTATAAACGTCTAGATTATTAATATTTAACCCTTATCAACATATTAACGCCTTAACGTTAACATAGTAAAATACGACTGGATGGCTTTAATAATATTGTTGAAAATCAGAACATTTTTATATTGAAATATTTTCAATTGGATTCATATAAATTTAATTTAAACCAAAACTAATCAATCTCTTAACTAAAATAATTGTTTTATTATTGGATCTAGAGAAAGAAGATATTGTTATAATAACATATTTCTTATACAAAGATTACAAATAAATTTTTATATGATGTACATGGGCTTGATCCGGGATATCTCCTAGTTTAAACCAAATGTGCCTATGCAAATAGGAAAAAAAAAAATAGTGGGCACATCTAATAGAAGTATAATGCTCAGAATTTCCGTTTGACTTTGAATTTAGATCTTCAAAAGGTTTAACTATCAAAAAGATAAAGGAAATAGCGTGACCATACGTCTATACATAAAAAAACCATTGAAACTTTATGTAGTTTATATTCAAGTAGCTAGCGAAAAGGATGGATGAGGAAGAGAAGATAGGGTTTTGGGGATTAATGGCTGAGACAAATGAAAAGGATACGACCAAATACGAAATCTCCGGCTGTTGCACGCGTTTTCTGTCTTATTACATCTCCTCTTTCTTTCTCCTCATCGGTCCTCACCATTTACCCAACACGTTACAAACAAATAAATCTATATATTTATCATGTTAGCTGTTGAACAAAAAATATCATGTTAGCCTTCATTCAATATCTCGCACTAAAATTGAAACGTACAAAGTAAAATTAACGTGAAAATTCAAATTGTTGTTGAGATGTGCAATTGTAATATCAGTTTTTAAAAACCATACGTTGTTGATATATTTATTTTTCACAACAACAAAATATTCCGAAAGAATTGCGTGTTTACCCATTTGTGTATTTGGTCTCCTATTCAAAATAAACTCTTATACGAGGTTCAAGATTTTAGAGATGCACATGTTTCTGGATCAAAACTATAATAGATTAAGTAATTTAATTCACTTCCGTAAACACTAATATTTATCGCCTTATTAATGATTTATTGGTCCATCGGGTCTGTAACATCCCCAAACCCGGTCTATAAACTTTTCTTAAAAAGAAGGCCTTGTCTGCAGCCCATTAGGGTAAATGACTTAGGGTTCCCTCCTTCTCCTATAAATAAAGCTGCCTCCTCCTTCTTTTCTCTCATTTCGGAAACTAGAGCGAAGCTCTGCAGAGATTTAGAGAGACAAGAAAACCCTAGCCGTCAAGCTTTTCTCTTTCTTTCTTCCTCTTACGCCTCTCTCTTCTCTTTCTCTCTTTCCTCGCCGCCGATCAGAACTGGTGGTGTTGGTGGTTGTGAGCAGACCAGATCGGCGTTTTTAGAATTCATGAGATCCAAACCTCACACTTTTCAGATCTATCCGATAAGCCTTTGATCTACATCTCTTTCTTCTCTACCTCATCTGTTTGTCACTGGGTGTGACAGATCCGATCTCTAATCTCCTTTACATCTTTTGTCGAGTGCGAGAGTGAAGATCTATGTCGTGTGGATGCGTTCTTCTTCTGGATCTGGATCTGCGACGTCGAGTAAGACCTAGGTGAGGACTTGGTTGTGAACTTGTCTCATGTTGAATAATCCGTCAGGACATAGTCCTTGTTAATCGGATCTAGATCTTGTGTGTTTGTGGTGATGAGATTTGTGCTAGATCTAGGTTGATTGACGTGTGTGATATGTGTTGATGTGATAAAGCACTTAGACATGCTAGGATGATAATGAAATGTTGTCAAGTGATGAGTATGAGAAATGAGTATGAGAAATGTGTATGAGAAATGAGTATGAAAATGAGAACGAGAATGAGAAAGTGAATGAGAAAGAGTATGTGTCCTTGAGTTGATTGATGTCCTGTTTGGACCACCGAGAACAGGTGGGCGTCTAGGGTCTAGGATGTGTAAGCCTGCGGGACAGTAGCGTAACACGAGGAACCGAAGGGGCCCACGGGACAGTAGCCTAACACGAGGTACCCGTGGGCGAGATGAGATGAGGCTACCGCGAGATGCGGGATGGTAGAACGAGAACGGCGCCTAGGATCGAGTCAATGCCGAGTCGTGGCATAATTATGGCGTTGTACGACCGGGGGGCGGACAGAGCCAGATGGGCCAACGTGCTGCAACTCGGATAGCCATTTAGGAAGCTGAAGAGGGGGGACGGTTTTCCTTAAAGGGCGCCCCATTCAGGTTAGGCCGGCACGAGGTGGGACGTCCGTAAACGGCCATAGGTCCTTACGTCTAGGTTGATTGGAGTCGAGTCGAATTGTGATGAATGCTTCATAATAGTTCTTATTAGCTTATGACTGTGTTGATTGATTGCTTTTCCTGAGCTGAGTTCGTGGGTTCCTAGAGCCTGCCCTCACTGAGTCATTTGAACTCACCCCTCCTTCTTTTCAAGTACGGCCGGGAGGGAGTAGGAGTAGAAGTCTGTATGGTGCCAGTGTTTTCTTTGAAGTTCTTTTCTTTTCGGTACTGTTTTCTTTCTGGATTTCTTTAAGTTTTCGTTGAATGATCACCATTTGAGATGAGTTCGGTTTTATGTAAGAATGTGCGAGTTTTAATAAAGATTTTTTGGACGAGATGAGAAATGTTTAAGGTTTTGAGAAAGATCTTTGTTGGTGTCAAAATCAGTCACGACGGAATCAATGACTGAAAGTCTCTAGAAAGTATTTCTTGAAACAAAAAGTCTCGGATAATTTGAAAAGAAGTTATACGAGATTTTCTCAAATTAGAATATCCACTCTCTGAGAGATCGGAAGACTACGGGCGTGCGCGGACGAGAGTCCCCGGAAAGATCGGTCCGCTCGCCCAAGGACATCAAGATTCGATCACCACAAAAACCCTAAACACAAAAGAATCTGCCTCGAAACTTCGAAGAGGTCGTTCTCTCAAACCGTGAGGAACCAGAAAACGATCAAGATATCAAATCGAAGCCCTCGCCGAGATCTTCAGCCTGGCGCCGGCGGCACCCCGGCCTGGCGCCGGCGGCACCCGTCACGCGGGCTGGACTGGCGCCGGCGGCACCCGACACGGCGCCGGCGGCACCCGGCCTGGTGCCGGCGGCACCCGGCCTGGTGCCGGCGGCACCCGTGACACGGGCCGGCCTGGCGCCGGCGGCACCTGTCACGCGGGCTGGCCTGGCGCCGGCGGCACCAGACCTGGCGCCGGCAGCACCCGTGACGCGGGCTGGCCTGGCGCCGGCGGCACCCGGCCTGGCGCCAGCGGCACCCGGCCTGGCGCCGGCGGCACCCGGCCTGGCGCCGGCGGCACCCGTCGCACGGGCTGGCCTGGCGCCGGCGGCACCCAGCCTGGCGCCGGCGGCACCCAGCCTGGCGCCGGCGGCACCCGTCGCGCGGGCTGGCCTGGCGCCGGCGGCACCCCGGCCTGGCGCCGGTCGACGGCCCTCGTCCTGGTCTCGGTCCCATCGTGTTCGGTCTGATCTGATCTTGGCTTGTTTTGATCAATCATCATGAGTTTGGGACGATCACAGCTACGGAATAAACATCCTACGACTCGATTGGAATCGTCCTTGATGTTTTACGACAAAAACTAGAAGGATTGGATTTCTCGTAGAAGATATCGTATAAAACAAGGTCGATTAACTTGAACATCGATCCTTTAGGTTATACGGTTTATTTTACGAGAAAGATAGTCTTTCCGAGAAATCGTATAAAACGTTTAACGACTTAAGAAAAGTCCACGGACTAACTTACGATTTTAGGAATTCAGGCCCAATCAGGCTATGACGGTTTGTCCGATATCCCGAACATCGGATAAACATCAAGTCACCGAAAACTCGAGGATAATTACAAAGATCGACGAAAATGGAATACTTCCCGAAGAGATAAGCTTGGGCCCAAAGGCGAGGTCCATCATCCTAAGGCAAACCGACCTTGGAGTGGATATATAAGGAGAGCAAGGGCAGAAGAGAAAGGGATCCGAAAATCCTAGATTGGAGACTTAGAGCATCCTGCTAGCTTAGAGAACTTAGAACTTAGGCGGTTAGGCCAGCGAGGCAGGACTCAGAACGTCTGGCCGCCTCTTGTTCTAGTTTTATCTTCTCCGCAGACCCACGTTCCTCTCGGAAGGATCTAACTATACTTTTACTCAGAGCTCCGCACATAGAAACCCTAGGCATTATCTTCGACATGCCCGCTTCTATGACCAACGCTCATATTAGACGAACCAGGCCCTAGAACGTCTGGCCGCCTCCTGCTCGCAAATCTCCGCTCCTCTCGGAAGGATCGAACAATTCTTTTACTTAAGAGCTCCGCACATAGAAACCCTAGGCGTTATCTTCGACATGCCTGTTTCTATGACGAACGCTCATACTAGACGAACCCGCCCAGACAGTTCGATCTCTTGTTCAATTCTTTCTAACTGAACTACATCCGACTTGATCCTCGAAAGGGGTACGTAGGCAGCCTTTCTTAAGGTCCAGTCTCAAATCTTAACAAATCTTTTTCCGCATTTATTCGGTCACTTGTCGTTGGCTGTCGCCAGAGAATCCGGACCTTCAAGGAAAGTCGGGTTAACTTGGATTTCCTCCGCAATCTTATTCATTAAAATTGACGGTGTGAATTTCGGTTCCCACAGTTTGGCGCTAGAAGGAGGGGGGGACGGATTACTCTTACTCATACGGCCGCAAAGCGCTTGATCGAACCAATGTCCAGAAATATGAAAGAAAAAGTTGCAGTTTGCGTCAACGATGGTAAAACAACTCCAGCAGCGACTGTTCCTATGGCCAACGCTTACGCAAACGCCACGGTGCTCGAGCAAATCAAAAACCTAGCCGCGGCTTTCCGCCACAGGAAGAGCACAAAAACGAGCTCGCAATTTCTCTATCTAAACAGAAAGGGCAACGATAAAATCTATCAAACCCCAAAAATTCGTCTTGTTACCAAGTTAGAGAAATCGCAACGAGCAAGGTTTCTACGAAAAACGTTTCTTTCGAGAACCTCTCGGAAAAATAAAACTTATTCTCCTCGAAACCTTGGGGAAACCCTATATTACTCGTGGAACAGAAGCACGGCAAATCGGTTCACCGATTCCCACTGCCATACTTCTTACAAACAACTCTCGAGGAACAAACGGGAAAACGAAAGGAGGTCGGAGCTTGCTCTTACTAGGACGACTTGCCATAAGGTAAGATCAGTCTTCCCAGTTCGCCTTAGTAAGAGCCCACTTTGTTCTTCTTTGTGTCTAGGTCAAAATGGCTTTCGTTTCGTCTCAATCGGAGTTTCCGTTGAGATTTTACGAAGGGAACAAAATCACTCTCCCGGCCACCTCGCCTGTGGACGAGAACAACTATCACCAAGGTCACCTCGCCTGTGCAAACCTCACTTTGCTCTTGTTGGGGTCAAAAACGGTTATATCAAAATCTACGGCTAAAGACCTTCCCAAAACTCAAAAGATTTCCCGCAAATGACTGACGAGGGAAAGATCGAACAACGAAAAAACCCACAGACGGCAAGACGGCCTGGCGCCGGCGGCACGCGGGACGCGGGCTGGCCTGGCGCCGGCGGCACCCCGGCCTGGCGCCGGCGGCACGCGGGACGGGGGCTGGCCTGGCGCCGGCGGCACGCGGGACGGGGGCTGGCCTGGCGCCGGCGGCACCCCGGCCTGGCGCCGGCGGCACGCGGGACGCGGGACGCGGGCTGGCCTGGCGCCGGCGGCATGGCGCCGGCGGCACCCCGGCCTGGCGTCGGTCGACGTCCCTCGTCCTGGTCTCGGTCCCATCGTGCTCGGTCCGATCCCATCTTGGCTTGTTTAGATCAATCTTTGTGAGTTTGGTACGATCACGGTTATTCTAAACACCAATCGTCTCGACTATACGAGGAAATGGGATTCCTTCGGAAATGCCGAAACCTTCAAAAGACTATTTTCTCGAAATTTTTTGTAAGGGTTTTAATTCTTTGTAGGACAGGAACAAAAACGTCTTGAAAAACTGCCGTAGAATTTAGGGAACTTAGGATTTAGGTGGATAGTCTAGCAAGCTAAGTCTTAGGCAAAATTTCCAGTCTTGTTCCATCGTTCCTTGATTGTCCAGGCAGAACATGCAAACCGATCTAGTCTCTCGAAAAACCGAGAAACGATCGCCACGCGTTCTAAAAGCATACTCATCCCGCTTCCTAAAAGAAAGAAAAAACGTACACAAGCCTTCGGAAGAACGGCTAACCCGTTTTCTTTCGTAAAAAGAAAAGGGAAGTAGGTACGTATACTATATCCGTATAATCCCATCTTCAAAAACTTTTTGCTTCAGCATCAAGACAACGCTTTTGACAAAGAAAACTCTCGCAACAATAAGATTCATCTTAAGAACGCTAGCGGCATAGCCCAACCGTTACAAACATAGTCCTGAAAACTCTATGTCACCTCTCGTCGCAAACTCGCAACTACAAACGTGTACCGACGTCAGACTAATAGCACGACGGTGAACTACGAAAATAACGAAATAACCTTCGGTAAAACTCCACGAGTAGTTCGAAGCAGCTTTCGTCCAAAGGTCGAAATCATAGCGGAAACATCTCCCGTGTAATCCGCGGAAACATCGCTACTTTAACAATCTGCGATTTTCTATCTCCATGAAACCGGTCATCCATTACTTTCGTATAACAAGAACGTTTTAAAACAAAACAGCCTAGGGAAAAAACATGATCGGTCTCATGCAAAACGATTTCGCAGTACACAAAAGTGAATGAGGAAAACATAATCCGTGGTCGCGTATATCGCAAGTAATTTGTGAGAAACGCTCTCCGGTTACCTTTGCGAAAACCCCCTTACATCACTTTTACGAAAAATCCTCTGCATGGTCGAGTCAATTCATACAAAGCAACTTTCGTAAAATAAACATAATGGGTCCAACGGGTAACTGACATAGACAGTTTTCGCTCCACAAGGTTTCTGGCTCCTGCTTTCACTCCCCGCGGTTACGTCCGAGCAGGAAATAATCACGCAGACGAACCCGCACGTGTCCTGCGTCGATCCCTTAAACTTTGTCCCCCTCGGATAAAATGAAACGATTTTCATGCAACAAAAAAAAATTTTATACGAACCATTCATCGTATAACTGAGATCTAAAGTGGAAGATCGTTTCTAAAAGCCATCAGCAATAATTCAGAAAACTCCGCTATGCTTGGCATGTCTATCTCGGCAAACGCTATTTGGCCCTCGGCCAACTACGCCCTTCCGTAAAGCCCGGACCTGAATTCGGCATCCGCATTAAGGACAATCGTAAACTAACATGACCTTAATAAGGGTCATGGTCTGATCGTTTACCAAACAACTTCCTTGGCGATACGGCTGAATCTAGCCTCCATGCCAATCCAAAGCTACTGAGCGACCACCGCTCCAATCACTTAACGGCTAAAAACAACAATCCACGATTTGTTCATAGAACGCCAAGTGACTATTACGCAAGCAATTTGTCGCATAACCCAGAATCGGAAATCATACGATAAACTCTCCATACCAAAACTCAGTCCTAACAACCATATGGTTAACGGAAGATTCAAACTCATCGTCAATCGATTAAGTTCTATACGCCCCGTAAACACTGCATGAAAAGAAACACTCGTGACAAGGCTCCAAGAGTTATACGAGTCATCCTTAATATATACAAACAAATCCCGGAAGGCCAACACTTCACGAAGCACTGTGAATGTAGACGCTTCTCCCTGGGTCGAACTTACGCGACCTCTTGGTCCTGCGTCTAAACCGAAACAACATTTTCTGGCTGCGAACATTCGCAAAACATCTCCAAAGCCCGCGAACATTTCAACCACGAAATGCGGCACAAGGGAAACTCGACCTTCAGCACTGCGAGACGTCGCTAACGCTCGAAGGACATTCTTTTCCTCAAAACGTTCCAGACGAAATCCTCGTCTCTAGAACTCAAAACATACAAACACACCTCTAACGGTAACATGCCTCTAAACTGGCATCATTTCGTTGTTGCTGATCACAACAAACGAACTCTAACGTCCTAAACAGACAAATAGCCGCCCTTCAAGGGGTAGGCTCTCTTGCATCCGACAAGGATAAACATAGCGCGCTATACAAGAAATCCAAAATTTTGGTCTAGCTCTTCGTAAAGGAAGTAGCTCGACTCACGCCCAGACAAATCATATAAGCCGACAACAATTCGCGGATTTTAAACGGTACGAGTCAGGTTAAAATCGCAAACAGGCAAAACGAAAGCCGATTTGTCATCGCAAAGCCTCAGTCCGAGAGTAAACCTAGGTCTTGCCCTAAACCCAGCCACGCTGGATCTTGACATCTCACAGACATAGTATGGTATACGAGATCCAAAAATTTGTCTCTTCACTTAAGCCTATTCGTTTCACGAACTTTCCGCGTAAATCGGTAAACCGCAGAAAATCTCGCTTTATGCAAACAATAGGTACGGTGATCATCAGGGAACTAGGAATGAGACGACAACTCACACCCTCTTTCTCATACTTCGAAAAAACTGAAGTTCATAAATAATCGAAAAACAAATACATCAACAGCATCATGCTCGAAAGTCTCTCATGACACATAACCGGACTATATAAGTCTCGCCGGAAAACAGATCACAAGAGTCTTAAACTTCAAAACGAACTACGGAAGGCTTGATCCCTACAACAAGGGTACGTAGGCAGCCTTCGAAAGGCGCAGCCCCAATCTTACCACTTTCAACGGAGCCTTTCAACCATTAATTCCGCCTATCTTACCTGACATGTCTTATCGCTCGCAAGAACATCACAAAGGTTCTAACGAGCTGGGGGGCTAACTGTTGGTGTCAAAATCGGTCACGACGGAATCAATGACTGAAAGTCTCTAGAAAGTATTTCTTGAAACAAAAAGTCTCGGATAATTTGAAAAGAAGTTATACGAGATTTTCTCAAATTAGAATATCCACTCTCTGAGAGATCGGAAGACTACGGGCGTGCACGGACGAGAGTCCCCGGAAAGATCGGTCCGCTCGCCCAAGGACATCAAGATTCGATCACTACAAAAACCCTAAACACAAAAGAATCTGCCTCGAAACTTTGAAGAGGTCGTTCTCTCAAACCGTGAGGAACCAGAAAACGATCAAGATATCAAATCGAAGCCCTCGCCGAGATCTTCAGCCTGGCGCCGGCGGCACCCGTCATGCGGGCTGGACTGGCGCCGGCGGCACCCGACCTGGCGCCGGCGGCACCCGTGACGCGGGCCGGCCTGGCGCCGGCGGCACCCGGCCTGGCGCCGGGGGCACCCGTGACCCGGGCCGGCCTGGCGCCGGCGGCACCCGTCACGCGGGCTGGCCTGGCGCCGGCGGCACCCGACCTGGCGCCGGCGGCACCCGTCGCACGGGCTGGCCTGGCGCCGGCGGCACCCGTCGCACGGGCTGGCCTGGCGCCGGCGGCACCCGGCCTGGCGCCGGCGGCACCCGTCGCGCGGGCTGGCCTGGCGCCGGCTGCACCCAGCCTGGCGCCGGCGGCTCCCAGCATGGCGCCGGCGGCACCCGTCGCGCGGGCTGGCCTGGCGCCGGCGGCACCCCGGCCTGGCGCCGTCGACGGCCCTCGTCCTGGTCTCGGTCCCATCGTGTTCGGTCTGATCCCATCTTGGCTTGTTTGGATCAATCATCATGAGTTTGGGACGATCACGGCTACGGAATAAACATCCTACGACTCGATTGGAATCGTCCTTGATGTTTTACGACAAAAACTAGAAGGATTGGATTTCTCGTAGAAGATATCATATAAAACAAGGTCGATTAACTTGAACATCGATCCTTTAGGTTATACGGTTTATTTTACGAGAAAGATAGTCTTTCCGAGAAATCGTATAAAACGTTTAACGACTTAAGACAAGTCCACAGACTAACTTACGATTTTAGGAATTCAGGCCCAATCAGGCTATGACGGTTTGTCCGATATCCCGAACATCGGATAAACATCAAGTCACCGAAAACTCGAGGATAATTACAAAGATCGACGAAAATGGAATACTTCCCGAAGAGATAAGCTTGGGCCCAAAGGCGAGGTCCATCATCCTAAGGCAAACCGACCTTGGAGTGGATATATAAGGAGAGCAAGGGCAGAAGAGAAAGGGATCCGAAAATCCTAGATTGGAGACTTAGAGCATCCTGCTAGCTTAGAGAACTTAGAACTAAGGCGGTTAGGCCAGTGAGGCAGGACTCAGAACGTCTGGCCGCCTCTTGTTCTAGTTTTATCTTCTCCGCAGACCCACGTTCCTCTCGGAAGGATCTAACTATACTTTTACTCAGAGCTCCGCACATAGAAACCCTAGGCATTATCTTCGACATGCCCGCTTCTATGACCAACGCTCATATTAGACGAACCAGGCCCTAGAACGTCTGGCCGCCTCCTGCTCGCAAATCTCCGCTCCTCTCGGAAGGATCGGACAATTCTTTTACTTAAGAGCTCCGCACATAGAAACCCTAGGCGTTATCTTCGACATGCCTGTTTCTATGACGAACGCTCTTACTAGACGAACCCGCCCAGACGGTTCGATCTCTTGTTCAATTCTTTCTAACTGAACTACGTCCGACTTGATCCTCGAAAGGGGTACGTAGGCAGCCTTTCTTAAGGTCCAGTCTCAAATCTTAACAAATCTTTTTCCGCATTTATTCGGTCACTTGTCGTTGGCTGTCGCAGAGAATCCGGACCTTCAAGGAAAGTCAGGTTAACTTGGCTTTCCTCCGCAATCTTATTCATTAAAATTGACGGTGTGAATTTCGGTTCCCACAATCTTCGGGACAGGGATGTTACAATTGGTATCAGAGCGGGGGTTAAACCCAACCGGTGCTTTCCCGGCTGGGTAGGTGTAGATTAAAGTGTTTATATTCGGGTTTAAACGTTTTTCAAATGTTTTAAGGGGTCGGGAATATTTCTGAAAAAAAAACTACCTCATGCACCATTCGGACCGAAACTCCTGCTACTTTCTTGTCTTCTTAGTTAGTAGGTTATCTTTAATCTTTCAATACCCATCATGCCAAGGAACACCAGGGAGCGTAAGCAACATCCATCTATCAAAGAGCATCCTAGTCGTCAGGCAGAGTGGAACCTCGTACTATGACAACATCATGTGTAATCAAGTATCGTATGGAGGAGGAGCGAGAGATAGAAAGGTTATCTAGTGAAATTCCATATGATACATAAGTTGTGGGGGATACCATGGGCATAGAAGAACATCAGAGGTACCATGAGACGTTTGAAGGCTGAATGCATGTGGATGGTGTTGCACCCGATGCTGGAGTCGCGATATATATTCCGAGAGAGAGAATGTGAATCTACAACTTCCATCAATGTTTATGATGGTGAGAGTGGAAGGACCGTCATATGGGGAAGTGATGAGGCACACGAAGAACATCAAGATAGAACTCTTCAGTGGGGAAGTAGATTCTACCAATACCAACAATAGAGGGGAGAAGCCAGAAAGGTATTTAACTATACCAGATACCGCAGAGTATTTGAAAAGTCTTGGCCGTCACCAACGAACTTCTTGGAAACCCTCGAAAGAAATACTCCTCGTGAAAGGTTGCTGATCGGATAAATGTCAATTGAGGAACATTTCCAAAGGACTAGGAATGTGAAGGAGTATATGAGGAGCTCCAACATAAGTACAACCGGAGACAGCTTCTGAGGTGAATCAAGGTTTGGAAATTCTACAGCATTCCTAGGAGTTTCAACATCTAGATGGGCATCAATGATCGGAGGTGTGACAGCGTTCAGGGATATGGCATACATGCATGGATGCGACCACTTGTTAAGTGATGTGACGTCGGCATTGTATCTTCATAAGGAACTTGAGGAAGTTAGAATTGAGTAAATGTGGGAAGGATATAGAAATGGACCGGAGGCTAATCGTCCGACATTAATGGATTGTGTTGGAGCATGTACACATATTCCACGATAGGAAAGGAGGATAGTCCTTAATGGAACAAGGACTGGATATGGGTCGCTACCTTCTTAATGTTGAAAGTAGAAGAGGTAAACGGAAAGGGAAACAATGCATACATGGAGGTGGAGGCTCTGACGCTGTATACCATTCATAAGTAGCTGGCTATACGGACATATTTGGGCCACTACAAAGATCTCCACCGAACCGAGATGGTGCATATGACATATAGTAAAAGCCAAGACGACATTGAGTTAATGCACCATATCGTTGGCTCCGAAAACCTAGGAGTAGAAGAAGCGGTTGGAGGACTTAATGGATAAAGGATTCATTAGACCAATTAGCTCACCATGGAGAGCACCGGTCCTGTTTGTAAAGAAGGAGGACGGAAGTTTCTGACTTTGCATTGATTATCGTGGTTTGACAAAGTGACGATAAAGAACAAGTACCCTCTACCGAGAATCGACGAGCTGTTG
This sequence comes from Brassica juncea, assembly GCA_018703725.1. NCBI lineage: Eukaryota > Viridiplantae > Streptophyta > Magnoliopsida > Brassicales > Brassicaceae > Brassica > Brassica juncea. The sequence goes on from CM031941.1 coordinate 33,680,492, forward strand.
GACCAGTTACATGGAGCGTCGTGGTTCCCAAAAATATATTTGGCATCCGGGTATCACCAGATCCCGATTGCAGAGGAAGACGGTCTTCCGGACACGTTATGGTCACTATGAGTTCGTTGTGATGCCATTTGGACTGTCTAATGCGTCTGCAGCGTTTATGAGGTTGATGAACAATGTTTTTCAGGAATACTTGGATAAGTGTGTGATTGTGTTCATCGAAGGTATTCTGGTATACCTAAGAGTAAAGGAGAGCATGATCGGCACCTGAGGGTAGTGCTAAACAAGTTACGGGAGCAGCAGCTGTACACGAAGTCGAGCAAGTGTAGCTTTTGGTAACGAGAGATCAGATTTTTGGGGCATATCGTATCCGAAGCCGGTGTGGCCGTAGACCCGACTAAAAGAAAATTGTCGCCATTACAAAGTGGCCTACGCCTGGAAGTGCTACTGAGGTCCGCAGTTTTCCTTGGACTGGCAGGTTACTACAGAAAGTATGTGAAGGGACTCACAAGTACTGCTAAGCCTATGACAATATTGACGGGCAAAGATGTGAAGTTTGTGTGGTCGGAAGCGTAAACTAAAAGTTTTGAAAGGCTGAAGGAACAGCTAACCCAGGCACCGGTATTGGTATTACCAAGGCCAGGTGTACCATAAGCGGTTTATACGGACGCTTCTGGGACGGGACTAGGATGTGTACGTATGCCTGAAATGCAAGTGGTCTCTTATGCATCAAGGCAATAGAAACCGCATTAGGTCAGTTATTGGACATCTGATTGGAAGTCGTATATGTATTATAGAAGAAGCGCAAGTGTTTTCAGACCACAAAATTTAAGGGGACCATTCACCGCATGAGACATGCATCTAAGACGACGTGGGTAAGGTGTTAGTGGACTTCAGTTTGAAAATTGCCGCCACCCATGAAAGGTGATCTAAGTGGATGACACCTTAAAAGACGTAAGGTCGGCATCTTGGAGACAAAGAGGTGACCAATAGTTGGAATTCAGTAAGGGTGCTACTAAGGATTGTGTCTTGACATGATGTTATTGGAGGTTCGTGTCTACATCACTACCAGACTAACATGGCTGATAAGAGAAGATGTCAAGTTAAGATGGTCTAACATGTGCATCAAGTGCTTTGAGCAGCTAGGGGGACAGCTGAGACTAAATCCAGTGTAGTATTAGCTCGGTTTGGAATACCAATGTTAGTACACACCAACGCATCTGGAATATGCGGTTAACTGGCAAGTAAAGATAGTGAACCATGTCTAGTGGGGATGACAACCATGGACAAGAGCTTGAAGTAAGCAAAGTGATACATATCTCCATTTAAGTCTGAAGGAAGTGATCCGGGCAATAAGGAAATGAAGGACAAGAACTTGGGAGACACTTAGTAGTCACAGTATTCCATACACCTGGACAGCTCAACGGTGTATCAAGAATCGAAGAAGGAGTGCCACTAGAATGAGGTAATAAAAGGATGTTGTTTCATGGATTTCATAGTGGAGGCATATTAGTAAATAAAGGTGGAGTGCTAAATCTATCGGGAATTACTACAATAGTTACATGTGCTATAATGGAAATGGGACCTGGTAACTATGGATTTTGTGTTGGATCGCCAAGGACATGGTGATAAACATATGCTGTGCAAATGTAATTGGAGGGTAAGGAAAGTGGTCGAAGTACCTACCTTTGGTTGACACTGTATAAGATATTTGCGAACGCTAGAGCATTGGGAGGACAGTATGAGGCTTGTATGGGAGACAATGTTGGAAACCCATAAGTGTAACCAAAGTGGGGGAGAACCTGGATTTAGAACCGTGAGTGATCTAAGAGACATCTAGGTAAGTGGAACTGCTTGATGTGGAGTCAAGGTAATCGCATCACCATCAGATGATGGTAACGACAATTGCTGTTTGGATTAGAATATGTGTAGGAATGCAAGGTATCTGAGGATAAGAGCGTTTTGGGAGGTGATCTGTACTGTAAGTTAAGAGAAGCTAAAATTGTGGTACTTGCGGTCGTTGACGATTGTAAGAGGAGTTATGTGGTGGCATGTCGGTTGGAATATCACGACAGATGACTTAATTCACAAAGTGTTGATGAATCAGTCTTGTCAAGAATTGTTAGAAGATATGATCTGATCTTTAGAAGCCATTAGTAGATGTGTGTCACAAGTATTAGTGGTCATCATGCATGTTGAGTTGGTAGACTGCAAGGAAGCTGTCATTCATGAGGACGGACATGGATGTTATTGGTTTAATGTAAAGGGATGAGATCTAAGAGGATGTATGGATCACAAGAGGGATCAAGAACCGAGTTGCTTATGAGAATCAATGGATCCATTTGGGTTTGGGAAGTTTAGGTTTTAGATTTCGACACGCGGAATTCGGGGACGAATTCCCATTAAGTGGGGGAGAATTGTAACATCCCCAAACCCGGCCCATAAACTTTTCTTAAAAAGAAGGCCTTGTCTGCAGCCCATTAGGGTAAATGGCCTAGGGTTCCCTCCTTCTCCTATAAATAAAGCTGCCTCCTCCTTCTTTTCTCTCATTTCGGAAACTAGAGCGAAGCTCTGCAAAGATTTAGAGAGACCAGGAAACCCTAGACGTCAAGCTTTTCTCTTTCTTTCTTCCTCTTACGCCTCTCTCTTCTCTTTCTCTCTTTCCTCGCCGGCGATCAGAACTGGTGGTGTTGGTGGTTGTGAGCAGACCAGATTGGCGTTTTTAGAATTCATGAGATCCAAACCTCACACTTTTCAGATCTATCCGGTAAGCCTTTGATCTACATCTCCTTCTTCTCTACCTCATATGTTTGTCACTGGGTGTGACAGATCCAATCTCTAGTCTCCTTTCCATCTTTTGTCGAGTGCGAGAGTGAAGATCTATGTCGTGTGGATGCGTTCTTCTTCTGGATCTGGATCTGCGACGTCGAGTAAGACCTAGGTGAGAACTTGGTTGTGAACTTGTCTCATGTTGAATAATCCGTCAGGACATAGTCCTTGTTAATCGGATCTAGATCTTGTGTGTTTGTGGTGATGAGATTTGTGCTAGATCTAGATTGATTGAGGTGTGTGATATGTGTTGATGTGATAAAGCACTTAGACATGCTAGGATGATAATGAAATGTTGTGCAAGTGATGAGTATGAGAAATGAGTATGAGAAATGTGTATGATAAATGAGTATGAAAATGAGAACGAGAATGAGAAAGTGAATGAGAAAGAGTATGTGTCCTTGAGTTGATTGATGTCCTGTTTGGACCACCGAGAACGGGTGGGAGTCTAGGGTCTAGGATGTGTAAGCCTGCGGGACAGTAGCCTAACACGAGGTACCCGCAGGGGCCCACGGGACAGTAGCCTAACACGAGGTACCCATGGGCGAGATGAGATGAGGCTACCGCGAGATGCGGGATGGTAGAACGAGAACGGAGCCTAGGATCGAATCAATGCCGAGTCGTGGCATAATTATGGCGTTGTACGACCGGGGGGCGGACAGAGCCAGATGGGCCAACGTGCTGCAACTCGGATAGCCATTTAGGAAGCTGAAGAGGGGGGACGGTTTTCCTTAAAGGACGCCCCATTCAGGTTAGGCCGGCACGAGGTGGGACGTACGTAAACGGCCATAGGTCCTTACGTCTAAGTTGATTGGAGCCGAGTCGAATTGTGATGAATGCTTCATAATAGCTCTTATTAGCCTATGACTGTGTTGATTGATTGCGTTTCCTGAGCTGAGTTCGTGGGTTCCTAGAGCCTGCCCTCACTGAGTCATTTGTACTCACCCCTCCTTCTTTTCAGGTACGGCCGGGAGGGAGTAGGAGTAGAAGTCTGTATGGTGCCAGTGTTTTCTTTGAAGTTCTTTTCTTTTCAGTACTGTTTTCTTTCGGGATTTCTTTAAGTTTTCGTTGAATGATCACCATTTGAGATGAGTTCGGTTTTATGTAAGACTATGTGAGTTTTAATAAAGAGTTTTTGGACGAGATGAGAAAGGTTTAAGGTTTTAAGAAAGATCCTCGGGACAGGGATGTTACAGGGTCCACTTAGTCGTGTGTCAATCTTGATGCTAGAGTGATTCATGCAGTTCGGCTTGGGTTATGGGCTCTGCGTGGCGCATGATAAGATAAAGCAGAGAGCTTGCAACTAAGCCTTGCGCCCACGTCTCCCTTTAAACTCACTAGGGCTAGATACTCTTTTTGCGTTGTCTCCAACTCCAAAGACACTTAAATCATCTAAGGGTTCCCGTTCTCCAGTTATGTGGTCTAGGACAATTTTGTTCAGTGAAACGATCCCGAGGTTCTCCGCATGGCTTCATCCACTGGCTACCTAGCGATTCAGAACCGTAAGCTACTCGTGATCGTCTCATTAAATAGGACATCCATGTTCCAGCAGCTTGTGTCGTATGTTTGACAAAATTGGAATCACACAAGCACCCTTTTTGAATGTAGATTTCTTTTTTCCCACAATAACTACATTTCGAATGGCGAATGTAGGATTATATTTGCGTGGGGGAAAATCCTCTATAAACGTTAATAATATAGCTAGAAATTATTATTTACCAAAAAATAACTAAAATTTAGGCATATTTAGCAAATTTTGAAAAGTTTGTGGTGGCACTTGCCACTTTCTTGAGCAATGTAAATTTTTCGAATGTAGATTTACTTTAGCAATTCTAATTAATAATATTATTTATTTCTTTATCAAAAAAATATATAATTAATAATATGATCAATGTTTTAATTAATCACAAATCTGACCATGTTCGTGTGCAATAGGAGTATACATTCTAATCAGTAAAATACGAGTGAATTAATTGGATCCGCTAGAAACTAGTGTTATATAGACGTTGGTGTGACAAGATTGGTTGGAAGATGGAGTTGTCTTGAGCTAACGTGTTGTCATTTGTCATCCCCGGTGTCTTTCTGTTTTCCTTACAAACTGAACGTTTCTAGTTGTATATATTAAAATTGAGAAAATCGCATAAAAAACCTTCAAGTTGGCACTCATTAGCACTTTAAACCTTGAACTTATTTAACTAGCAAATTAAACATTTGACTTGGTTTTTGTATCATAACAAACCTTCAACTTGGCTTACTTTTTCATCAAGTCAAAATTATGACTTGGTAACCTGTAATAGTAGGTTTTGTGTTTATATTTTTTATTTTTGTTTAATTAAGAAATGCAACTAACAATAAATAAATATGAGAAATATAAATATAAGTTAGAAAATTAGAGAAATATACAAAATTTGAATCTAATAAAATAAAAATATTTCTTAAAATTTTGAAAATTTTTAAATGCAATTTTTGCAAAATAAAAGATTTTTTTTAATACAGAAAAGTGTTTTTATTTTTATTTAAAATGTAATTTTGCGAATATGAATTTTTATTTATTAATTATATATATATATATTTATAAAGCTCTAAACTTTTATTTTAAAATTAAATAGTTAGGATATACCACCATTAAAAGTAACATTTTTCGTCATATCACCATTAATAACAACTTTTTGTAAGTTTTAAATCATTTAGTTTTGATACCTTGATATCTTCGAACGGTGATAATTTTTGACATATGGATAACAATGATTTTTGACATTATTGTCATTATCAATCTTACTATATTAAAAGGCAAATATATTCATCATCTAGAGTGTCCACGTCGGATTAATAATTCAGACCAATCATAGAGTTTCAACTCGCCACGTCAGAAGAGGTTTAAGACAAAATTGGTCCTTCGTTTGGGCTGTGTTTATATTTTTAAACGGCAACTCAAGCCCATGTAGCCTTTGTAAGCGTTGAGTTTTGATCTTCCGACTCTTCCACTTAATCGTCACAGCGTTACAGAAACCCACTCTTCTTCAATCAATTATGCTCTCACAGCTTTTCATCTATCAATTATTCTCTTTAATCCTTTGTAATTGTTTCCTTCCACCTCCCCCATCTTCCTCCTTCTATATAAAGTGCTCCATTTGATCTTCAGTCCAACCCTAATCGAAAACCTCCACTGAAAAAGCTACCGGCCATGAAATCCAACGGAGAGTCTCCCGTCTCCACCGGAAAGTCACAAGCTGTGAAATCCTTGGAACAGAAGCTATTGTGAGTAAATTCAATAGTTCTTTTACTGAAGTTTGAAACTTGGAACATGAATCTGTGAGTTGTGTCTAAATCTAGATGATTTTTTCATTTGTCTTCGTATCAGACGAAATCAAGGCTACATGTGTTGATGAGATCTCCAAGATACCGTTATTTTGATCCAAATCGATCTGATGACCTCCGTTAGTGATGTAACTTGACATATACAAATATCATGGTACTTCAATATTCCCTTACACAATCCTGATATGTTCTTTCTTATATTCTAAAGTTTTTTGTTTTCAATGAAATACACCTTCTGGAGGCTGTTTCCGAAAAGGAATTCACATTGACGGTATGGTGCCAGGTGCCAACACATCATTCCCATACCTTATGATGCTCTTCAGATCAGGCTCTGTTTTTTCTTATAAAGGGATTGTCTTTTAAGTGTTTATGCAGGATATAGAGAAGCGTAGAAACAGCAGAATCTGTGCATTCTTTTCATACGTCTCATCGCCTTGCTGATTTCATCTTCTCTCTTGGCAACCATTGCCTGCAGTGGAGTGACAGAGAGATAATCGATGTTAAGCTAAAGATCACATCTGATCTCAGGTTCGTAAATCAAATGAAATATAACTTTCTTATCTTTTCTGACTTCATGGTGGAGAATGGGTTTAATATAGAGCATTACTGTGGAGAATATGTTTCTTTTATTGCCGCTCTCTTTGTTATAGTAGTGACTTGGAAATTATCTTTTCTTATTGATTTTCCCCCATAACAATAGTTTAGAGCCGTGAGAGTGCCAGTGTTGTCATCGTAGTAGTAGAGTACATTGATCCAGCTGGAGAGTGGCATGACTTATTAACCTTCTTCTTATATTATAATTAGAGTGCTCAAGTATTTTCCCTGTTAAACCTTTTGTCCCCATGTTATCTACTTAATGACAATTTGATTGCTCCTTTGTTCAACTAGACAAATCTTCTTTCTTTTTTTTTGTGGTATGTAGGTAGCAATGGTTCTTCTTTTCATCTCTTTGACAGTAGAAATACATTAAGATCATACTTTGCAAGGTTCTTCTTTCCAATGTGCATGCAAGACTAAAGTTGCATTCATTTCAGAGTTGCTGCTGATGCTTTTCTGTAAATAAGTGTTTCTCTTCTCTTTTACAATATCTCTTTTATTTACAATGTTCTGCAGCTTACCACAACAATGGGAATGTTTCACAAACGACAAAGATAATGTTGTAGTTCCTGCACATTTTTTTTGTCGCTTGACAAAATACAATTGTTGTGTTATCGCGAAATGTAAATGAAATTGCAAAAGTTCTCTTTTTTATACGAGTTGGAAGATGAAGTGGTATAAATATTTTCTTTAAAGGTCACTTAAGTTAAAGAAAGGGGATCAAATGATCTCAAGGGATTATGATGACAGTGTAAAGCCTAACTAAAAGGTGAAGAAAAGTTAGTGTTTAAAAGTGTGCATATTTGTGGAATAGGTCCAGCAAAGTTTATTCTAAATAGCTTCCAATTTTTTTAAAAAAACACGTGAGTGTTGTTACGTATTTTCATGTAGAGAAAAACCTGCCACCTTTCAGATGAGGTATATATAGAGAAGTAAGTATCTCTTTGAAGTTTTTGAGAAAGATAATTTAATTCATCCATTGTTATCTTTCAACAACCACTAGACCATCTGTTGGCCAAGTGAATGTATCATCCACTGTTATATTGGAGTGAGTGATTGACGATGGTAGCTTTCACTCGGAAACGATCTTATTTGGTTCACTACAAATCATAACATAGAGGAGAGGGGTTGACTAAGTTGAAGCTTAAGAACTCACTTTGGAAAGCATTCTCTCTGAACTCCCGATGATGTATAAAAAGCCATGATTGTCAGGAATATCTAAGAATATATTTTAGCTCTAGAAAATCAGGAGTAAGATTAAATCATGCAAATTTTTTTTAAGAAATCATATGATATTCCAAAAATATTATATGCTAACTAGCTAAGACTGGGTTAAAAAGAATTATATAATATTTCACGCATTCATTTACATTATTAGGCAACAAAACCTATAAATCATGCAGTCTAATGTTATATGAAGCATAAATATAAATTATATGTTTCAAAAATATATCAAATTTACTTTATGAAGAAAAAATATATAAATTTTTCAACATATTCTATTAGTATTTTATAGAACTATTTGTTTTTAAAAATAACAAAAACTTCGCGTGAAAAATGACACATCAATAAAATAATCTATTATAGTAATGGGTAATTCTATCTATGTTAAAACAAAAAGACATCTCCAAATTATCTACCATTCTTGGTCTCTCTAAAATTAATCTAAAAGTTTTACACAATTAACATGTTTTAAATACATCATAAAAATGTACAAAATCTCTAACCCATTAAACTGGATAAACCAGTAACCACGTTGTTTCTCTTACGTAAAATCCTTGCAGAGAACACCATATTTGTTTAGCCTCATACTGAAAAATTACTTTTAAAAACACATTTGTCTCCCCAAAAAGGTGTGATCTTGCTTTCTTTCCAATCAGAGCCGGACAACTATTCTAACTAATTATATTTTATGCATAATAATTTTATTGTAGACCAACAGAAAAAAATGAAAAGAAAATTATGAAATTTACAAAGTCTTAAATATAATGGTATATCCAAGTGACATGTAATTCAGGCTAAGAACGCCCAACATATATAATACAGATCATTCAAGTAACAAACTAACAACAAAACTCTCGATGAAAGGAAAATGTTTCCCATATATATTCATACAAGAACATTGACCATACATATCTTTCATAATTCATAGTTAATGGTGTTATGGTCGTGGAGCTATGTTTGGTTATGCGAAGTTTGTTTGGGAGAGAGATGGGATATTTTTGAGTTATGGAAAGCGAGGGTTTATAACTACCTCAAAGAGAAATATTGATGGTGAATCTATAGGCATTAATTGTAAAGAAACTGGAAGTAATTATGTATTGGTTAAAGAGATGAAGTGGTGACTTAATGGTTTAAGGGAAATGGAAATGTTGGAGGGAGGTTGGAAGCTAGGATGAGAACCTAAGGGGGGGTTTTGTCGTTTTTAGTATGGATACATTAACATAGTGGGAGCTAAATTTGAGTTCAATATATGTATATTCGATAAAGGAAGTTTGCAGGCATGTAGTATATTAGATAGCTCAACAATACAAAAAATACAATTATCTGTGAGACGTATAACGTTGGAGATAGTCCATTTCCAAACGAATAAACTGTTCAAACCAATATAATTTAGTATAATATACATATTAACATATAAAATTATATACAAATATACAATGTTAAGATACGTAATATTTTATATTAGTAATAATTATTTTCTTTCATCGTTTATTTACATATAAGACTTTATACAAAAATAATAATTTCAAATATGTATCATCTTACAAAATTAAAAATATTTGATTATTTTAATGTTACAACCTTTGAATAAAATTGTATGTTCTAGGTTTGCAGCAACAAAAAAATAACAAAAAAATGATAATATAGTTATCCAACAAGTAAATCTTTTGAAAACAATATAATTAGTTCATCACATTTGGAACAAAGAAAAACAAAAACATCCACTGCCAATAAAACTCTCTAAATAGAATTAGCAATTTATGGTGTGAAAGGAAATCGGTTGATAATAGTCAAAATAATATGGACTACAAGGTTAAAACTCATAAGAACTGAAAATTTAAAACGTGTTTGAATATCATTTAACTAAGTTATTATTTACATTATTTAGCCTGAATAATATGTTACATTGAAAATACCCAAGTTTAAGTGATTTAAACATATAGGCATTGTTTAATTGCTGCTAAAACATATTTAACCTTACAAATAGAGTCGAAACATATAAATAACACACATATAGTTATAGACATTTATGAGTTTCTAATGAAAATTAATCAAAATATCATGTTGTTGTGATAACAATCATTAACCCAAAATTTTATAAAAATAAACAAAAAAACTTATTATGTTATATGATTTATAATTATTTTTCTTATCAAATTTTTGGAAAAATTTATTAAACACCAGTAACACAATTTTATTTCACAACATAGTTAACATCATCAAAAAGAACAACTCATTACAAAAGACAGTGTTGAAAATTCAGCTTCATCCAATTAAAGAAGTTCGTCAACTTAACCAAAACAAAATACATTTCAAAACTAGAAATCAAAACTATTATCAGTATCACTTCTCTTTGTTAAACTCTAAGGAAAGATAAGAGTCAAGTTCAGTACATGAGTTAGAGCTACATTTCCCATCTATAACTTATAAAAATAATCGAGGAAACACAATTAAGAATAACTTCCCAACATTATCTGAACTGTCTTTGTATTCTAAACTCAGTTTTAGTAGTTTGGTAAATTAATTAAAAAAATTCATTACAAAAAATAACGAGAAAAAAACTATATGCAACATTCGAACAACAACAAAAAAACAGAGTATGTTTCCCCTCATATATTATATATCTTACATACTACATAGTTTATATACATATAAAAATTCTACAATATTTTATATTCACTAACAACAAAATTAATTGTAGAATTTATAAACCAATTATCCGCGCGTAGCGCGGAAAAAGACTCTAGTATAACTAAAAATGTTACTCTTAATGATGATACGATGAAGAGTGTTCATGTTGATGGTGATAATGTTTAAAATTAGTTAACTTTTTCTGAGAATATTTTATAGCTTTTATATGTATTTTTTTACAAAAACTTTTTGCAAAACTTACATTTAAAAAAAACTTTAAAAGTTTTAAAAAAATATTTTCATTTTTATTAAATTCAATTTTAGATTTTTTTCTCTGTAATTTTCTAATTTTTATTTATATTTCTTATCATTATTTATTTCTAATTGCATTAATTTAAAAAAAAATCCAACATGTCACCTACTATTACAGGTTATCAGGTCACAATTTTTACTTGATGAAAAAGTAAGTCAAGTTAAAGGTTTGTTATGATACAAAATCCAAGTAGAAGGTTTAATATGCTAGTTAAATAAGTTCAAGGTTTAAAGTGCTAGTGAGTGTCACTTCGAAGGTTTTTTATGCGATTTTCCCTATTAAAATTATACAGTTTCCCAAATTTTTGCTTGACACTAGCATTTGTCTACAAAAGAAAAGGAATATGTAAAAAAAATATACATTAATCTGACATAATAAAGATCTGTGAGTTTTTAACCTTTAAAAGAAAGCATCAACAGTACCTTCATAAATATGCTCATTGTTGGTGTCAAAATCGGTCAAGACGGAATCAATGACTGAAAGTCTCTAGAAAGTATTTTTTGAAACAAAAAGTCTCGGATAATTTGAAAAGAAGTTATACGAGATTTTCTCAAATTAGAATATCCACTCTCTGAGAGATCGGAAGACTACGGGCGTGCGCGGACGAGAGTCCCCGGAAAGATCTGTCCGCTCGCCCAAGGACATCAAGATTCGATCACCACAAAAACCCTAAACACAAAAGAATCTGCCTCGAAACTTCGAAGAGGTCGTTCTCTCAAACCGTGAGGAACCAGAAAACGATCAAGATATCAAATCGAAGCCCTCGCCGAGATCTTCAGCCTGGCGCCGGCGGCACCCCGGCCTGGCGCCGGCGGCACCCCGGCCTGGCGCCGGCGGCACCCCGGCCTGGCGCCGGCGGCACCCCGGCCTGGCGCCGGCGGCACCCCGGCCTGGCGCCGGCGGCACCCGTCACGCGGGCTGGACTGGCGCCGGCGGCACCCGACACGGCGCCGGCGGCACCCGTGACGCGGGCCGGCCTGGCGCCGGCGGCACCCGGCCTGGCGCCGGCGGCACCCGACCTGGCGCCGGCGGCACCCGACCTGGCGCCGGCGGCACCCGTGACGCGGGCCGGGCCTGGCGCCGGCGGCACCCGTCGACGGGCTGGGTTTGGGGGCACCCGGCCTGGGGGCACCCGTCGCGTGGGGTGCTGGCCGGGGCACCCGACCTGGCGCCGGCGCACCTGTGACGGCGGGCCGGCCTGGCGCCGGCGGCACCCGTCGCACGGGCTGGCCTGGCGCCGGCGGCACCCAGCCTGGCTGCCGGCGGCACCCGTCGCGCGGGCTGGCCTGGCGTCTGCGGCACCCCGGCCTGGCGCCGGTCGACGGCCCTCGTCCTGGTCTCGGTCCCATCGTGTTCGGTCTGATCCAATCTTGGCTTGTTTGGATCAATCATCATGAGTTTGGGACGATCACGGCTACGGAATAAACATCCTACGACTCGATTGGAATCGTCCTCGATGTTTTACGACAAAAACTAGAAGGATTGGATTTCTCGTAGAAGATATCGTATAAAACAAGGTCGATTAACTTGAACATCGATCCTTTAGGTTATACGGTTTATTTTACGAGAAAGATAGTCTTGCCGAGAAATCGTATAAAACGTTTAACGACTTAAGAAAAGTCCACGGACTAACTTACGATTTTAGGAATTCAGGCCCAATTAGGCTATGACGGTTTGTCCGATATCCCGAACATCGGATAAACATCAAGTCACCGAAAACTCGAGGATAATTACAAAGATCGACGAAAATGGAATACTTCCTGAAGAGATAAGCTTGGGCCCATAGGCGAGGTCCATCATCCTAAGGCAAACCGACCTTGGAGTGGATATATAAGGAGAGCAAGGGCAGAAGAGAAAGGAATCCGAAAATCCTAGATTGGAGACTTAGAGCATCCTGCTAGCTTAGAGAACTTAGAACTTAGGCGGTTAGGCCAACGAGGCAGGACTCAGAACGTCTGGCCGCCTCTTGTTCTAGTTTTATCTTCTCCGCAGACCCATGTTCCTCTCGGAAGGATCTAACTATACTTTTACTCAGAGCTCCGCACATAGAAACCCTAGGCATGATCTTCGACATGCCCGTTTCTATGACCAACGCTCGTACTAGACGAACCAGGCCCTAGAACGTCTGGCCGCCTCCTGCTCGCAAATCTCCGCTCCTCTCGGAAGGATCGGACAATTCTTTTACTTCAAAGCTCCGCACATAGAAACCCTAGGCATTATCTTCGACATGCCTGTTTCTATGACAAACGCTCGTACTAGATCGAACCCGCCCAGACGGTTCGATCTCTTGTTCAATTCTTTCTAAACTGAACTACGTCCGACTTGATCCTCGAAAGAAGTACGTAGGCAGCCTTTCTTAAGGTCCAGTCTCAAATCTTAACAAATCTTTTCCGCATTTATTCGGTCACTTGTCGTTGGCTGTCGCAGAGAATCCGGACCTTCAAGGAAAGTCGGGTTAACTTGGCTTTCCTCCGCAATCTTATTCATTAAAATTGACGGTGTGAATTTCGGTTCCCACAGTTTGGCGCTAGAAGGAGGGGGGGGGGACGGATTACTCTTACTCATACGGCCGCAAAGCGCTTGATCGAACCAATGTCCAGAAATATGAAAGAAAAAGTTGCAGTTTGCGTCAACGATGGTAAAACAACTCCAGCAGCGACTGTTCCTATGGCCAACGCTTACGCAAACGCCACGGTGCTCGAGCAAATCAAAAACCTAGCCGCGGCTTTCCGCCACAGGAAGAGCACAAAAACGAGCTCGCAATTTCTCTATCTAAACAGAAAGGGCAACGATAAAATCTATCAAACCCCAAAAATTCGTCTTGTTACCAAGTTAGAGAAATCGCAACGAGCAAGGTTTCTACGAAAAACGTTTCTTTCGAGAACCTCTCGGAAAAATAAAACTTATTCTCCTCGAAACCTTGGGAAAACCCTATATTAGTCGCAGAACAGAAGCACGGCAAATCGGTTCACCGATTCCCACTGCCATACTTCTTACAAACAACTCTCGAGGAATAAACGGGAAAACGAAAGGAGGTCGGAGCTTAATCTTACTAGGACGACTTGCCATAGGGTAAGATCAATCTTCCCAGTCCGCCTTAGTAGGAGCCCACATTGTTCCCCTTTGTGTCTAGGTCAAAATGGCTTTCATTTCATCTCAATCGGAGTTTCCGTTGAGATTTTACGAAGAGAACAAAGTCACTGTCCCGGCCACCTCGCCGTGGGCAAGGACAAACATTACCGAGGCCACCTCACCCTCCGGCATGGCTACCTCGCCACAGGGCGAACTCACCTTCGTTATCCTTTGAGTCTAGATCAAAGTGGCTTTCGTTTCGTCTCAATCGGAGTTTCCGTTGAGATTTTACGAAGGAAACAAAATCACTCTCCCGGCCACCTCGCCTGTGGACGAGAACAACCATCACCAAGGTTACCTCGCCCATGGCCACCTCGCCTGTGGAAACCTCACTTTACTCTCCTTTGAGTCTAGGTCAAGATGGTTTTCGTTTCGTCTCAATCGGAGCTTCCATTGAGATTTTACGAAGAAAACAATATCGCTGTCTCGACCACCTCGCCCATGAGAAGGATCTCTCTGTCCCGTCATAGGACGAGACCGATCCTGTCTCAGTACCATGCATCTTTGCCTGAGTTTTCGTAACTCGATCTTTGAGTCCGTGGAGCCCCGGGGATCGACAAAGGCGAGCAGCAGCAGCATCGGCTGACGCGGGACACGGCGCGGGCCGTCCTGGCGCCGGCGGCACCCCGGCCTGGCGCCAGCGGCACGCGACACGCGGGCCGGCCTGGCGCCGGCGGCACCCCGGCCTGGCGCCGGCCGCACGCGGGACGCGGGTCGGCCTGGCGTCGGTCCAAGGTCCACGTCCTGGTCTCGGTCCCATCGTGCTCGGTCCGATCCCCTCTTGGCTTGTTCGGATCATTCTTCGTGAGTTTGGTACGATCACGGTTATTCTAAACACCAATCGTCTCGACTATACGAGGAAATAGGATTCCTTCGGAAATGCCGAAACCTTCAAAAGACTATTTTCTCGAAAAATTTTGTAAAGGTTTTAATTCTTTGTAGGACAGGAACAAAAACGTCTTGAAAAACTGCCGTAGAATTTAGGGAACTTAGGACCTAGGTGGATAGTCTAGCAAGCTAAGTCTTAGGCAAAATTTCCAGTCTTGTTCCATCGTTCCTTGATTGTCCAGGCAGAACATGCAAACCAATCTAGTCTCTCGAAAAACCGAGAAACGATCGCCACGCGTTCTAAAAGCATACTCATCCCGCTTCCTAAAAGAAAGAAAAAACGTACACAAGCCTTCGGAAGAACGGCTAACCCGTTTTCTTTCGTAAAAAGAAAAGGGAAGTAGGTACGTATACTATATCCGTATAATCCCATCTTCGAAAACTTTTTGCTTCAGCATCAAGACAACGCTTTTGACATAGCAAAACTCTCGCAGCAATAAGATTCGTCTAAAAAACGCTAACGGCATAGCCCAACCGTTACAAACATAGTCTTGAAAACTCTACGTCGTCTCTCGTCGCAAACTCGCGACTAGAAACGTGTACCAACGTCGGACTAATAGCACGACGGTGAACTACGAAAATAACGAAATAACCTTCGGTAAAACTCCATAAGTAGTTCGAAGCAGCTTTCGTCCAAAGGTCGAAATCATAGCGGAAACATCTCCCGTGTAATCCGCGGAAACATCGCTACTTTAAAAATCTGCGATTTTCTATCTCCATGAAACCGGTCATCCATTACTTTCGTATAACAAAAAAATTTTTATACGAACCATTCATCGTGTAACTGAAACCTAAAGTGGAAGATCGTTTCTAAAAGCCATCAGCCGTAACTCAGAAAACTCCGCTATGCTTGGCATGTCTATCTCGGCAAACGCTATTTGGCCCTCGGCCAACTACGCCCTTCCGTAAAGCCCGGACCTGAATTTGGCATCCCCATTAAGGACAATCGTAAACTAACATGACCTTAATAAGGGTCATGGGCTGATCGTTTACCAACAACTTCCTTGGCGATACGGCTGAATCTAGCCTCCATGCCAATCCAAAGCTACTGAGCGAGCACCGCTCCAATCACTTAACGGCTAAAAACAACAATCCACGATTTGTTCATAGAACGCCAAGTGACTATTACGCAAGCAATTTGTCGCATAACCCAGAATCGGAAATCATACGATAAACTCTCCATACCAAAACTCAGTCCTAACAACCATATGGTTAACGGAAGATTTAAACTTATCGTCAATCGATTAAGTTCTATACGCCACGTAAACACGGCATGAAAAGAAACGCTCGTGACAAGGCTCCAAGAGTTATACGAGTCATCCTTAATATATACAATCAAATCCCGGAAGGCCAACACTTCACGAAGCACTGTGAATGTAGACGCTTCTCCCTGGGTCAAACTTACGCGACCCCTTGGTCCTGCGTCCAAACCGAAACAACAGTTTCTGGCTGCGAACATTCGCAAAACATCTCCAAGCCCAATAACATTTCAACCACGAAATGCGGCACAAGGAAAACTCGACCTTCAGCACTGCGAGACGTCGCTAACGCTCGAAGGACATTCTTTTCCTCAAAACGTTCCAGATGAAATCTTCGTCTCTAGAACTCAAAACATACAAACACACCTCTAAACGGTAACATGCCTCTAAACTGGCATCATTTTGTTGTTGCTGATCACAACAAACGAACTCTAACGTCCTAAACAGACAAATAGCCACCTTTAAAAGGGTAGGCTCTCTTGCATCCGACAAGGATAAACATAGCGCGCTATACAAGAAATCCAAAATTTTGGTCTAGCTCTTCGTAAAGGAAGTAGCTCGACTCATGCCCAGACAAATCATATAAGCCGACAACAATTCGCGGATTTTAAACGGTACGAGTCAGGTTAAAATCGCAAACAGGCAAAACGAAAGCCGATTTGTCATCGCAAAGCCTCAGTCCGAGAGTAAACCTAGGTCTTGCCCTAAACCCAGCCACGCTGGATCTTGACATCTCACAGACATAGTATGGTATACGAGATCCAAAAATTTGTCTCTTCACTTAAGCCTATTTGTTTCACGAACTTTCCGCGTAAATCGGTAAACCGCGGAAAATATCGCTTTATGCAAACAATAGGTACGGTGATCATCAGGGAACTAGGAATGAGACGACAACTCACACCCTCTTTCTCATACTTCGAAAAAACTGAAGTTCATAAATAATCGAAAAACAAAAACATCAACAGCATCATGCTCGAAAGTCTCTCATGACTCATAACAAATACATCAACTCCAAAACGAACTACGGAAGGCTTGATCCCTACAACAAGGGTACGCAGGCAGCCTTCGAAAGGCGCAGCCCCAATCTTACCACTTTCAACGGAGCCTTTTAACCATTAATTCCGCCTATCTTACCTGACATGTCTTATCGCTCGCAAGAACATCGCAAAGGTTCTAACGAGCTGGGGGGCTAACTGTTGGTGTCAAAATCGGTCACGACGGAATCAATGACTGAAAGTCTCTAGAAAGTATTTCTTGAAACAAAAAGTCTCGGATAATTTGAAAAGAAGTTATACGAGATTTTCTCAAATTAGAATATCCACTCTCTGAGAGATCGGAAGACTACGGGCGTGCGCGGACGAGAGTCCCCGGAAAGATCTGTCCGCTCGCCCAAGGACATCAAGATTCGATCACCACAAAAACCCTAAACACAAAAGAATATGTCTCGAAACTTCGAAGAGGTCGTTCTCTCAAACCGTGAGGAACCAGAAAACGATCAAGATATCAAATCGAAGCCCTCGCCGAGATCTTCAGCCTGGCGCCGGCGGCCCCCGTCATGCGGGCTGGACTGGCGCCGGCGGCACCCGGCCTGGCGCCGGCGGCACCCGGCCTGGCGCCGGCGGCACCCGTGACACGGGCCGGCCTGGCGCCGGCGGCACCCGGCCTGGCGCCGGCGGCACCCGTCACGCGGGCTGGCCTGGCGCCGGCGGCACCCGACCTGGCGCCGGCGGCACCCGTGACGCGGGCCGGCCTGGCGCCGGCGGCACCCGTCGCACGGGCTGGCCTGGCGCCGGCGGCACCCGGCCTGGCGCCGGCGGCACCCGTCGCGTGGGTTGGCCTGGCGCCGGCGGCACCCGACCTGGCGCCGGCGGCACCCGTGACGCGGGCCGGCCTGGCGCCGGCGGCACCCGTCGCACGGGCTGGCCTGGCGCCGGCGGCACCCGTCGCACGGGCTGGCCTGGCGCCGGCGGCACCCAGCCTGGCGCCGGCGGCACCCGTCGCGCGGGCTGGCCTGGCGTCTGCGGCACCCCGGCCTGGCGCCGGTCGACGGCCCTCGTCCTGGTCTCGGTCCCATCGTGTTCGGTCTGATCCCATCTTGGCTTGTTTGGATCAATCATCATGAGTTTGGGACGATCACGGCTACGGAATAAACATCCTACGACTCGATTGGAATCGTCCTCGATGTTTTACGACAAAAACTAGAAGGATTGGATTTCTCGTAGAAGATATCGTATAAAACAAGGTCGATTAACTTGAACATCGATCCTTTAGGTTATACGGTTTATTTTACGAGAAAGATAGTCTTGCCGAGAAATCGTATAAAACGTTTAACGACTTAAGACAAGTCCACGGACTAACTTACGATTTTAGGAATTCAGGCCCAATCAGGCTATGACGGTTTGTCCGATATCCCGAATATCGGATAAACATCAAGTCACCGAAAACTCGAGGATAATTACAAAGATCGACGAAAATGGAATACTTCCTGAAGAGATAAGCTTGGGCCCAAAGGCGAGGTCCATCATCCTAAGGCAAACCGACCTTGGAGTGGATATATAAGGAGAGCAAGGGCAGAAGAGAAAGGAATCCGAAAATCCTAGATTGGAGACTTAGAGCATCCTGCTAGCTTAGAGAACTTAGAACTTAGGCGGTTAGGCCAGCGAGGCAGGACTCAGAACGTCTGGCCGCCTCTTGTTCTAGTTTTATCTTCTCCGCAGACCCATGTTCCTCTCGGAAGGATCTAACTATACTTTTACTCAGAGCTCCGCACATAGAAACCCTAGACATGATCTTCGACATGCCCGTTTCTATGACCGACGCTCGTACTAGACGAACCAGGCCCTAGAACGTCTGGCCGCCTCCTGCTCGCAAATCTCCGCTCCTCTCGGAAGGATCGGACAATTCTTTTACTTCAAAGCTCCGCACATAGAAACCCTAGGCATTATCTTCGACATGCCTGTTTCTATGACAAACGCTCGTACTAGATCGAACCCGCCCAGACGGTTCGATCTCTTGTTCAATTCTTTCTAAACTGAACTACGTCCGACTTGATCCTCGAAAGGGGTACGTAGGCAGCCTTTCTTAAGGTCCAGTCTCAAATCTTAACAAATCTTTTCCGCATTTATTCGGTCACTTGTCGTTGGCTGTCGCAGAGAATCCGGACCTTCAAGGAAAGTCGGGTTAACTTGGCTTTCCTCCGCAATCTTATTCATTAAAATTGACGGTGTGAATTTCGGTTCCCACACTCATCATTTGTCTTCACAATAACTACAAGAAACAAAAAAACATGTATAATGCTACGAGTATTTGATACCTCCATTAATTGTAAACAATTTAATAATTGGGTCCATAGAACGTGATTATGTTTTAATGTCTCCCATGATTGAAATCAGAAGAGATAATCAGACTGTATTAGTTTATGAATAGAATTCGTTTTCTAAGGGAAAAGTGAAAAGGAAAAACCAGATTAAGACGTGATTATTCGTGTCAGTCAATCAGTATCTACGACACAGCATTACACATTCCAGTTCCATCTCTAAAATAATTTATTATTAATAATTTCAATGTTGGTATATAATAAAAACAAACATAATAAATCTTTCATTTGATTTGTTTAAGAGTTTATTAAATTTGACTAGTATGTTCCAACCCAAAAGGATTCTCTCTCCTCGTCTCCGTTCTCTCACCTCTATCTTTCACGGAGAAAGAGATGGGATCCTTCTTGTAAAAATTATCTTTTATTGTAAAAGTTTCGATCGAGAGATCGAATCTCTTTTTCGCTAGGCGAATTTCACTTTCGTTTTGACGAATTTTGTTGTGATATTTTAAACCAAATTAACTTTGTTCTCCAAGATCTTTGTTCTTTTTGTTTTGGTTTGAACTAATAAAGTCCCGATCTTTGATCGGTGTTTGAACCAGAGCTATACTTTCTTCGTTTTCCTTTTCTATTCCGATCGATTCTGAACAGTTAATCTCTCTGTGTTAGAAGAGCTTGGTCCTTGATGCTGTAGAGGAATCAATCTTCGCTAATATAAAGTGGAGTCTCCTTGAAGATCAAGGCCTGAGGTGTGTATAAGCTAGGAGGATTGCGACGCAGATCCAGATGAGACGAAGCTTCCATTGGCAAGCGTTCCGACAAGGCTCTGTACTCGTTCTTCTCTGAAGCTTCTCTTGGAACAGATATCTAGCAAGGGATGAAGATCTCTGAAAGAGTCGGCGGTGACAAGAAGAAAGAGCATACAAGCAGCTCAAACGAAACGGGAATGGAGTCCGACGTTGGGTCCGGCAGAGTTCCGGCGACGCTTTCTCTCATCTCGTTTCAGCACGAGACGAAGCCACGTTGTGCAACGTGTCAAATATGCAATAAGCCTTATCTGTTGTTTTGGTTTTCGTTCTGAGCTAATAAAATTGTATCTTAAGTTTGATCTGATTGTATTAAATTGCCCATTGGGCTTATAAATGAAAATGTTGACAAAAAAAACTAGTATGTTCCAACCCGTGCTAAGCACGGGTATTTTTCATTGCTTTTTATTAAAAAAAAATTATCATAGCTTTTTATTAAAATTTAAATATTGTTTTTCTTTATCCATAACAAAAACCTCTTCTTTGGTTCAACTTAACAACGTTGTTACACAAAATTAATACTCTACACAAAACTAAATTTGAATGAAAACAATTTTTGCTTTTAATTATGAGAAAATAATTGACTGTAACATAAATTTTTAATTTATCAATTAGTAAAATGTAGTTGAAGAAATAGATTGCATATATAATTTAGATATTATATTTGGTTACCAAAGTATGAGACAATATAATAGTTGCAAACATACTTAACTACTTAATTATTTTATCTTACTTTATTTTGTTTTACCAAATTCAAAATGACTTAAGCATATTCAGAAATGCATATAATATATATATATATACATACTAAGCATATGATATTTATTATATCAAATACTCTTCAAAATAGCCATTTAGGGGTTGTACAAATTCAATGTTTAAAGAATTTGTCAAGCATAAAATATATTCAGCAATAATTATTATTTAAAGAGAAAAAAAGTTATTGATCAAAATTTTGTTATCTATTTTGAATGGTTAAAAGTTATATATCTCACCTATTAATCAAAATATGAGCAGCATGTGGATCGAGAGCCTCTAGTATTTTGCAGCCTCCTTCTCTTCCTTTCTTCTTTAATCATCGTCGACTTTATTTAAGAAATCGTTTTTATTCAAGCAGAAACTTCCATCTAAGTTTGAAGTCTCTTCGGTTTCAGTCGAGCAGCTTTGGTTCAAGGAAGAAACTTATCACGTGAAGACGTCATTGTTATATGATTCCTCTGCCAAAAAATCTAAAAAGAATTCAAAATTATGTACCATAACTACAGAAGATATTTATTGTTTAGACTAAACTTTATCACTCTCTTTTCCTAAACAACTACTCCACTCTATTATTGAACTCGTTTACATCACTAACCAAAGTACACAGACGAATTTCCAAAAGCCATCTACAACTTTCGTTTCATCTTCTCCAAAATGATTGTGTACACTTCAAAAACGTGCTTAACAGAACAAAAATAAAAATATAGGAGACACAGAAGCATTGGTTATTTTGTGGAAGCCATGAAACTGTTTGGAATACTTTTGTAAACAAAACTGTTGTAAGTGATTCATTTTTCTTTTATCACCAGTTGTAAGTGATTCTAGTGTTCATTTAAAATTGACTTATTCTTGGATTCACCCCCTAGGGTGAACCTCTAGGTTCACCAACCAATAAGATAGTGTTATTTCATATTTGATATCTTTTAAAAAGGGAAACAAAATCTTGTTAAGTTATATTATGTTTTTAAAATAAAAATACAAAAAAAAAAAATAATATTTATAAAAAACGAAAAAATCTTTTAAAAAAATATTGTAACATTATATTATGTTTTTAAAATAAAAAGATAAATATAAATAAATAAAGTAATAATTGCAAAATATTTTTGATTTAATGTTTAATATTTAATTTTTGATTTAATGTTTAATATTTATCCAAAGGGTTTATGGTTTATCCAAGGGTTTAGGATTAGGGTTTAGGGTTTAGTGTTTAGTGTTTTTTTAAGATTTTTTTTTGTAAATATTACTATTTTTTATTTATTTTTTTGTATTTTTATTTTATGGTTTACCCAAAGGTTTAGGGTTTAGGATTAGAGTTTAGGGTTTACTGTTTATGATTTACCTAAGGGTTTAGGGTTTAGTGTTTTAGTGTTAAAAATTTAGTGTTTATGATTATCCAAGGGTTTAGGGTTTAGAATTAGATTTTAAGGTTTAGTGTTTATGATTTATCCAAGGGTTTAGGGTTTAGAATTAGAGTTTAGGGTTTAGTGTTAAAATATATATTTTTTTAAGAATTATTTTCGTTTTTATTAATGATTATTATTATTTATTTATTTTGTATTTTTATTTTTAAAAACATAATATAATTTAACAAGATTTTGTTTACTTTTTTAAAAGATTTCAAATTTGAAATAACTCTTTAAAATTTGATGTGATATAGCCATATAGGAGGTGGAGATCGTGGTCTTAATGTTTGAGGCTGTTGAAACAATTTTTCTTTTGTTTTTTGATTTACGTAGAGAAGAGGTAAACTGATATGTTTCAATTGTTTTCTCAGTATTTTTTTTTAAAGAAAACAGTAACTATGTGGCATGATATAATTGGTTGAGTGACTTCTGCTTTAATATATAAGGAATACTTCTTCAATGGCATATTTGGATTTAGGTGAAGTTTCTGTATAGAGTTTTTTTTAAATGGCTTTAGTTATGGTTTTATTTTTTTGGTTGTCCGGATTCTGACTCTGGTATGTGTCCGGCTTTTAGCTCGGATGATATTTTGTATTAGTGGGTCTATAAAGTCTTTTGTCCGGATTCTGACTCTGGTATGTGTCCGGCTTTCCTCTTGACGATCTTTAGAAAGGTTTGGATTATTCTTAGCATAATAGCATGGTACTAGCAATGGATCTTGGTAAAATCTCATCCTCAATGTTAAGATTGGAAAAGATCATTGTACGCTCTTTGTGGTTCAATTGTGTGTATCTCTTCTAGTTTGTAATCCTTTCAGAATCAATCAATGAATTTCAAGTTAAAAAAAAAAATAAGTTGTTAATGATACAATTCAGATAACAAAAAGAAAAGAAAAAGAAAACCTTATAGCCAAACGAAAATGGTAGTTCATGTTCTAATATAAAGCATAAAGACATCAAACAATGAACATCTAAGTTAGGTAAGAAATCTACTTCAAAGCGGCCATAAATGTATGTATAATCTTAAAGTTTTGATGAAAGGATGATATATTTTTGTAATCATTTATTTAAAGACACCAAACAATGGGCATCTAAGTTTGAAAGAACAAGTTTTCTTCATGTTAAACAGAATTTTGATGAAGCTGTTAATATTGTGGCAAAGAGATGACCACCAAATAAATTTTTCTACTCTAGATGTATATTTTTTTTTTGATCGGAAAGTTACTTCAATTAAATGAGATTAATCAGTTGCTGCTACAAAGGAATTAAGAGAGTGCAAGGCTGTCTTTGCCAAGGAATCAGCCACAGTGTTTGCTAAGCGCGAAATAAAGAAAAACGAGATAGATGTAAAGGAGAGAGCCAAGATTCTGATATCATGGAGAATCCCCTTCAAGGCGACATCCTGATCCTGTGAGTTCAAGAGGAGAATGAGAGCCTTTGAGTCAGAGAAGACATTGAGACTACTGACATGTGAAGTGACAGCTGCAGTGATTGCCGCTTTAACCGCCAATGCCTCTGCTACTAGAGCCGAGGGAACATAACGCCGGTGTGAAGAAAAGGTCTCGGTGCAGGCATTTGTCGCATCATGCAGATACCCACCAAGCCCACAGTTTCCCGTTGAGGAGTCCCAAGCTGCAACCGAGAAGGAAGACCAAGTATAAGAGTTAGTAACAGGGGAACAAGTGAACGGGACCACAGACTGTGGTACGGAAGGCATTTCAACACAGGTCTGAGCTGCCTTCCAAGCTCGAGAGTCTTGGATAGCTTTCAGAACAGAGCTCTCCTCGGAGAAGAACTTGTCCTTGAAAACTAGTTTGTTCCTATTCGTCCAAAGGATCCATAGGATCCAAGGATACAAGGGTGTACTTCCCAAACCCAGCAGGGGAAGAGAGATCATCTTGCTGCAATGATGGAGGAGTTGTGAAACAGAGGTGATGTTCGTCAGAGACGGCTTGTATAGGCATTGGACGAGCTCCCAAACTCTTGTTGCATACGGGCATTGGAGAAGAACATGAAGTTCTGTCTCACTAGCACCACATCTTTTACAAACGGGGGAGACAGTGATTCCTCTACGTTCCAGCAGAGTTCCAACCGGGAGTGACTTGCTATTTGCTTTCCAGAGAAAGTGTTTGATTTTCGGTGATTTCTCACTTGCCAAATATATTTTTTCCAGTTTAACTCCTGGTTTCCTTGATCACCATTCCAAAGCTTTGCTATTGCATAACCTGACTTTGTTGTATAAATTCCAGAGGCGTTTGGAAGCCACACTCTTTAAACCTCAAGCTGGAAGAAACTAGGAATCAGTCTGCAGATTTCTTCCTCATAATGAGGTAATGTTTCTTTGATAGCTTTCGTATCCCACTCTTTGGTTATAGGATCAATGAGCTTACTAACACACCAGGACTGGTTTTCAGAGGCTGGAGGACCAATAGGTGCTTTAGTCTCCGATGTAGACAGCCAGGGATCGTTCCAAAGACTTACGGAATTTCCAGATCCAAGCACCCATCCCAAGCCCTTGAGAAGCAGATCACGCCCGATTAAAATTCCCGTCCAACCATGTGAAGCCACTGTCACGCTGGTGTCTTAAAAAAGGCGGTCCTATGGCAGTTCTTCCCAAGTACAATTCTTGCAAGCAGGGATGATGGGTTTTGTAGTACTCTCCAAGAAATTTTTGCCAACATAGCATCATTAAACTACACAATCTCCCGGAATCCGAGTCCTCCAGCGCTTTTCGGACATGTAAG
This sequence comes from Brassica juncea, assembly GCA_018703725.1. Taxonomy (NCBI): domain Eukaryota; kingdom Viridiplantae; phylum Streptophyta; class Magnoliopsida; order Brassicales; family Brassicaceae; genus Brassica; species Brassica juncea. Next base: position 33,705,707 of record CM031941.1, read on the forward strand.
CTTGTTCCAGGCCACCCAGCACATCCTCTTGATATCTGGAGACAGGTCCCAGTTTGTGAGCACAGATTTCAGCTGCTTGACGAGAGAGTTTGGTAGTTTAAAGCACGACATAGAGTATCTCGGCATTGCTGCCAACACAGATTTTAGCAGCACCATCTTCCCCGCTCCGGAGAGGAACCTAGTCGTCCATCTGTGTGCTCTCTGGCGTATTCTATCCACAAGTGCAGCAAAAATATCTCTCTTACGTCTGCCAAAATGTTCGGGCAGTCCCAAGTACTTACCAATCCGCCCTCGTGGTAATACGCAACTGATCTCTGATGCGCCGCTTTGATTCTCCTGGTGTTTTGGCAGAGAAGGTGATGGAGGACTTGTCGAGGTTGATGCATTGACCTGAGGGGCTCTCATAATTTTTCAGGATCGAGATAATTGCGGTGCAGCTCCTAACGTCCGTTCGGGTGAAAGACATCGTATCGTCCGCAAAAAGTAGATGAGTGATGGCCGGGCTATTACGATATACCTTCACTCCGATAATCTCTCCCCTGTTCTGATCTCTCGTACACAATCCGGATAAAACTTCCGTACATAGAATGAAGAGATAAGGCGACAAAGGATCACCCTGCCGGATTCCCCGAGACGGAATCACTCGACCTTGTGCCACTCCATTGACCAGGTACGAGAGACTGAAGTAACACACTCCATAATCTAGGAAATCCAAATGTCATGGAAGCTGAAACGCTCGAGGACCTTCTTCAAGAAGCCCCATTCGATACGATTGTATGCCTTACTCATATCGGTTTTGATCGCCATACTACAACGAACCGTTGCCCCTGAGTGTTCCAGGTAATGAAGGATCTCATGTGTAATGAGTTCATTGTCGGAGAGAGAGCGTCCTTTAACGAAGGGTGATTGGTGGTCGGAGATCAAGGCAGGGAGTAGCGGCTGGAGTCTACGGGTAAGGAGCTTCGCAATGATTTTGTAGTGGGTGTTGCATAGATCAATGGGTCGGTACTCTGACATCTTCCTCGCACCCGTGATCTTTGGGATCAATCGCACATGCGTCTCATTCTGTCGGGCATCTAAAGTCCCGGTCTCAAAGAAAGCCTGGATATCCCTAACGACATCTCTGCCAATAATATCCCAAAAAGATTGGTAAAACCTGACGGAAAATCCATCCGGGCCAGGAGCCTTATCCGCATGAATCGAGAAGAGGGCCTCTTTAATCTCTAATGCTGATGGCGGGGCAATAAGTGGCTGGTTCATCTCTGTAGTAATAGACGGAGATGTTCCTCCATGTACTACTGAAGATGAATCCGACAATTGAGCCTTGAAAATCTGGGAGTAGAAATTTGTGATCTCCTGGACGATTTCTTCTTCCTGATAAACAGCTTTTCCCTCACTGTTTTCAAGCACCGGTATTTTGTTGATAGATCGTCGACCTCTCGTAGAGGCATGAAAAAATTTGGTATTACGATCTCCGCTATGCAGCCATAAGATACGGCTTCTCTGTCGCCAATAGAGTTCTTCTTCTTTGTACGCCTTCTCTAGTGTGGCAGTAATGGCTGAAATGGTAGCTGAGTCGGGGGTGGTGCTGGAAAGGGCTTCTTCGAGGTCATCTTGCACCTTTTTGATTGCCAGATTGCTGTTGAGGTTTTGTTCTCGATACCAAATGATGATATTGTGGCGGATCTTCGCAATCTTACTCAGGACAGACTCCGTTGGTTCCTGCTTCCATTGATCAGAGACCAACTGTCGGATCTCCGGATTGTGTCTCAGTCGACGATCGAAGCGGAAAAAGCCTTTTCATCTCTTCCGTGACACATCAAAATGGACCACAATGGGTCTATGATCAGAACCCTCAAAACAGAGGTGTTCACTTCGGCCAGCAGGAAACTTTTCATACCAAGAAAAATTAGCCATTGCTCTATCTAATCTCGATTGGATAAAATGGTTATATCTCTTCCCTCGCCAAGATAAGTGATTGCTGGAGTGCTTGAGGTCCCAAAGACTCATCTGAGAGACAGAGCTTCTAAAGGAGAGGAATGAGCCTTCCCACCGGGCAGGGCCGCCAACTTTTTCGGAGTTATTCAAGTGATCATTAAAATCCCCGGTAATCAGCCAAGTTTCGTCTCTTCCTTCTCCTATTTCCATGAGTTTTCTCCAAAATGCCGGTCTGTCTGCTGAAAGTGGAGTTCCGTAGATGAAGGAAACAAAACTGAAGGTACCACAAGCCTCAATACGAGTATCGATAATGTTAGCCGAAGAGAAAATAATGTCCACCTAGATATCCTCTTTCCAAGACAGAGAAAGCCCTCCTGCTAGACCAGTAAGGGGGACGGTGAAGTGATGTGTAAGCTCCGAGTGTTGGAACAATCTGAACAGGGCCTCGTCTTGGTTTTTGGTTTCCATATGAAAAAGAACCGCAGGAGATATGCGCTTGCGGAACTCCTTTATGCCCTGGACCGTCAAGGGCGTCCCAATTCCTTGACAGTTCCAGCTTACACAAGCTAAGGAAGAGATTCTGGGGGAGGATGAAAATCCATCCCCTTTGCCTTGCTGTCCTTCTTCTTCTTCACCATAGGCGGGAATATCCTCGGAGCTGCTGTGGCGCTACGTGTTACAGGTGTGCTTCGTGACACTCCAGATAAGCCCCCCCCCCCCCCCCCCCCCCCCCCCCCCCCCCCCCCCAGTTATGGCATTCATCATCAATTTCCTGCGAGGAGATTCCTTCTTAGTGCCTCTTCTCTTCTTGACACTAACTCCCTGGAGTGGGTTTCGAGCAACTCTCTTCTTGCTCTGAGGATTTGTCACTTTGTTCTTACCTTCCGCCTTAGAGAGAACAGGAAGGTCTGAAATGTCCGTCTCTAGATGTATATATCTTCCTACTCTAGATGTATATATATAGCAACCTTATAAATCCTCGATTAATATAAGTTATTCTTTTTTAAGAAATCATAAAATCTTGATTACAAACACTCACTAGAGAGTTATGTTCTTATATATAAGTACAAACTACAAATTACAAGACATGTTGAAAATCTTCTAATTATAAGAATCAAATATACATTAAAATGTTATTAAAAGCAACGTCTAACCTATTTCTTTGATTTATGGCTTTTCAATTATGAACAATTGGTTTTTACTCTTTGTCAAAGAATTTTGTTTATGTTGGTTGTAATCAGAATTTATATAATAAAGTTCTTGCAAAATAAAAAGAGTACCAAATATGTAAATGCTTAACACTAATTTCCAGCTATATTTTAAAGCTTGAATGTAAACACTAAACAGTAAACCTCAGTATTGTTCGGTTGTGTCCAAGATGTAGCCCCAAAATAAATTTATTAGTGGTCCGAGCTGTCCAAAATTTGAGTTCGGCTTTAAGACAGGAAATGTGATTAGTACCGATAATCCCGACTAGGAGCTTTATAAGAAGCTCTAAGAAGGGTGAACACAGTCCTAGAAGGCGATTCTAGATCAAGAATGATCACCTCGAAAGATCTGGATTCAAAGATGATGATGGATGAAGATGACGATGGGATGAGTGTAGAGAGACAAAGATAAGATAAGGATAAATGTTTTTCTGATTAATTTTCCCAAATAGCCAAACGGCCTTTACATAGTTTTGGAAGGTACAAACCGAAAATGTAAAACCAAATGATAAAACTAAACTGGTGATTACACATTTTTAGACGGTTAATGAGATACCTTGCGATAAAGTATAGGAAATGCGTATTTCCTATCACAATACCCCCTGCTTGAGAGCATCCTTGTCCTCAAGGATAGTTGAAGTCTGGATGTTTGTTGATGAAGTCCTGGTAAAATTCCCATGTAGCCTTCTCAGGAGGTTCATCTTTCCACTGGACCAGTACCTTAGTAACTGCCTTCCCTTGGCGCTGCACCATCTTCTTTTCGATTACAGCAACTGGCTCCTTTGCGGTACCCACATCAACTAGATACTGAGGGAGAGCTGCGGTTGTTGTAGGCGGATTAGGACAGAGTTTGATCTGGCTGACATGAAAGACATTGTGGATAGCTGCTGATGCAGGGAGTTCCAGCTTGTATGCCGCAGCACCAACCTTATCAAGTACTCGAAAAGGACCATAAAACCGCGGAGAAAGTTTATGAGGTACCTTACGATTCTTGAGGGAGTGTTGTCGGTAAGGCTGAAGCTTGAGATAAACAGAGTCACCAATGTTGAAGGACCTCGATGACCGATGAGAGTCAGCATTCTGCTTCATGCAGTTTTGTGCTCGCATTAAGTGAAATTTGAGGAGTGTGATGACCTCTTCTCTCTTGCGCAGGCTGCGGTCAACAACTGCAGAAGCACTTTCGCCTGGCAAATAGGGGAGATGCGTTGGGGGAGGTTAACCATAAAAAATCTCAAATGGTGTGCTCTGTATAGCAGTGTGGAATGTATTATTATACCACCATTCTGCTAACGGGAGCCACTTGCTCCAAGTGTGAGGAGCATCTGATGTCATGCATCGGAGGTATGTTTCCAGAGTTTTGTTTGTTAGCTCTGTCTGCCCATCAGTTTAAGGGTGATAGGCAGTAGAGAACCGCAAATCAACGCCATCTACTTTGAAGAGCTCCTTCCATACAACACTGAGGAATGTTGGGTCTCTGTCGCTGGTAATATCATGAGGCATACTGTGCAGACGGAAAACCTGATCCATGTAGAGTTGAGCCACTTCGATAGCAGTATATGGATGAGAGAGTGCGAGGAAGTGTGCGTTCTTACTGAGATGGTCCACCACCACCAGTATACAATGCTTTCCGGAGGAAGGGGGCAAGCCCTCAATAAAATCCAAGCTAATAGATTCCCACACACCATTAGGATTAGATAAAGGCTGTAAGAGACCTGGTTTTGCTGCCAAATCGTACTAGCTCCTCTGACAAACGCTGCAATTCCGCACATAACTCTGCACCTCCAAACTCATCTTCGGCCAGTAAAACAGAGACTTAATCCTGTGTAAGAAAGCATCTCTACCAGAGTGGCCACACACCACTGAATCATGTAACCACTGAAGAATCTGTGTCTTTAACTCTTGATCATTCCCCACAACAAGCTTTCCTTTACGGCGCAACTCGTTGTTGACGTAAGTGAAAGATGGGTGAGACGATTTATTGGACTGTATATCAGCGATGATCTTCACCAAATGTGGGTCTGATGTCCAAAGACGCCTGATAGAGTCGAGCATTCCTTCATGAACTTGGGAAAGAGTGATATGTAGAAGCTCGGCACCCGTTACCTTCGACAGAGCGTCAGCCGCAAAGTTCTCTTTCCCTTGCTTATACTGAATCTCAAAGTTGTAACCCATTAATTTCGAGAGCCACATGTGTTGAAAAGGAGTGGTGACCTTCTGATCCATCAATAACTTGAGACTCTTCTGGTCTGTCTTGATGATGAAGGACTTATGTGCAAGATAAGCGTTCTATGTTTGGACTGCATGAATGATATTACGTGTATACGCACACCAATTAACCTAATGTACACACTACCACAATCGAATGGTATGTCGATGTAGCACTTTAGGATCGCATCCACAGAGACCAACAGTTACACTTTACTTCTATGGGATCAATACTTAGCTAAAACAACGAATGATTTTGAGAATTGAGGTAACGTAAATAGAAAATAACACGAATTGAATAAGATTTCAGATTAAAGAGAATGCTATTCTAGGGTGAATAATTGGAAATCAATGAGCATGAGCCAAACATCTATTCAAGGAACAATTCACAGCAAGTCTTAAACTCGAAAAACATGTAAAGTTCGACCCACTGTCGTGGCGTCTCCCCGTTTATCAATCATTCCTAATATCTAAACTGTCGTTTGAATCAGAGAAAGATAATAAACATTAAGACCAGATTCGATAAGTTCACAATTTGCCCTAACATCTACTTTCGCTGGTTAGGGACAAATTGCCCATTCATGATATTTCTAGCAACCTAAAACACTTTTGATGATTAGATTAAACCTAGAATCAGGCACTAAGTAGCTAGTTTAATGCAGGCAGTAAGCGCAATCATGAATGGAGACAATCAAAACATCAATCCTTATTTGTGTTTAGCTCATGAATCTATGACCTCCTAACACCCTAGACTAAGCAGATTGACTACTCAGCCATAGCAACCGAGAACACAGAGATAACAGATGAAGAAAACATGCTGAATCAATAAAATAAATGAGATAGGGTTCAGGATTCTTCTCAAGAGTGTAGATATCCTTCTCCCTTTACAAATAAGCAAATCCCAACAATGGAGTCTTAGGGTCTGGTGTCTTGTGTAAAAAAAGTAGCGTAGAATGAAATAGAGAAACAGAAAAATAAGATATATCAAAGCCACATGCGGCTGGGAGAGAAAATAGGGAGATTAGGGCAAATCCCGAAATAAGTTGTAGTTTCCTTAAAAATCTCTGCCTCTGGAACAGGCACTCGGGTGTTCCGTTCGATCGAGAACAGCCATCAGACTGTTCTGCATGAAAATCACCAGATTGCACTCTTTTCTGCCTCTTTTGCTCCAACTGGTCCATCTCCCATCCAATGCAACTCCAGACCTGTAATGACTCGAAAAAGACTAGAAAGACTCGATAAAGACTTGAAAACCAATTCGAAAACATTGTTAGAATGTGCCAAAAACACAACATATCAATTCCCCCATACTTAGATCCTTGTTTGTCCTCAAACAATGTCAAGTATCAAGAACAGGGAGAAAGGTTTGAAAGTGTGGGAACTCTCCTATTCTCAGCAATCATACTTTAACCACGAATCTCTGAACCATACAAGCAGTATAACTAGGACAACACATCCTTACTGAAACCCCACTGACCGTTGTTCGAAGATCGGCTCCATACTCTACATCTCAAACCTGAAAAAGCAACACAATCGAGACAGAACTCACTACATTCATTTAAGAGCAGCGTGAGCTTCTCATCACAGGCACTATTCAGGGTAGACAGTCTAGGTGTGGAACAGGCTATTTAATGGTGGAGTTAAGAGTGTTTAGGGCTACCATTTTTTTGTAGAGGATGCAGGATATCGCGCAAAACTGCAAGAGAGGACGGATCCATTGATGTCCACAACCTCTACTCGTTTTTGCTTTCTCTGGAATAATTGATATGCTCTAGATCAGCCATCAGGCTGCTCAGTTCATATGCCTGCTCCTCATCCCTTCAATTTGATACTCACTCTTCTGCTCGACCTTTCTAGTGGCTCATGATTCCTTCAATTCTTCTCCTTCTCCATCACCATATACTAAATAAAACGAAAAGATAGATTTTTTTTTCTCTCTTTAATTTTTTTTTTTACAAAAAGAGATGGTGAAGTGACGAAGAAGGAGGTAACATGTGATGTTAAGGATGCCACTGATTCACACCATTTTGGTTCTCCATCCCTGTTCTGGGTGTGAAAATAAATCAGAGAGATGGTGAAAACAAGAATAAACATTTTTTGTCGAGACACTTACCTGAGTGGAGCGGGCGCTCCACTAAAATTCTGAGTGTTCCATCGTATGATCTCCGCCTGGAGCAGCCGCTCTTTTCAGAGGGCAGGGTGCTCCGTTTCTGGAACCCAGAATTTTGAAGTATCTCGGGTTTTTTCTGATTTTTGACCTGAGACTCAATAAACCAAAACCAAAAATAAGCAAACAAAAACAAACCAACTTATATTTATACTTACTAGTGGGTTGCCTCCCACGAAGCGCTTGGTTTAAGTCACTAGCTTGACTTGGTGATAGGGATCAGTCGGGTTGAGCATGAGGGCTTGTTCCAAAACAAGCTCCACAATCAGACATGTTCATTTTCAAAACTCTGTTCAACAACCCTTTCACAACAGCTTCTCCTTTCTCTTTCAGCCCATCATTGAGAATAACTCTAACTTTAGAGAAAGGTTTTGAGGTACCCTTGCACTTTACCTCATACTCAATGGATTTCTCATCGTACAAGCAAGGTATCAAAGTCATTGTAGGATCACCCTTGGCCCTTTTCTTCTGGACTTTATCATTCACCCTTGCTTTTCCACTGAGTTTCTTGGTATCAGTGTGAGGATCTCCATCCACGACTTCTTCGATCTCACTCTTATCACCAAACACCTTCTTAGGAACAACCTTTGGATGTTCTCCACTAACCACTGAGATGAAAGAGGCATGTAGTGTGTGAAATCTGGTGGGGACAGTGTTATAGAAAACCTTCTTTTTGATGTTGGAGAAGGAGACTCTCTTATTAGGCATATCAACGATTGCTCCCACTGTAGCCATAAATCCCCTTCCAAAGATCAAAGGCATTTCATGACCCTTACGCATCTCAACAATTTGAAAATCAGCATGGAGAGTACAGTCTCCTACTTGGACAGGAAGGTCACGAATGGTGCCATAACGGACTGTTGTGGAAGAGTTTGCAAAAGCTAAAGTCACCTGAGAAGGCTCAACATCAGCAACGCCCAGCTTGTCTACAATCGCCTTTGAGACAAGATTTACACTAGATCCGGAATCACAAAGAGCATCCTTGAATTCCACTCCAGCAATGGAACAAGGAAAAACAAACTTTCCAGGATCAGCAACCTTAGGCAACACCTTCAGTACTGGTGTAGACAGTGCTTTTGTATAGAGGACTTTAATCTCCTCGTGAGTCTCTCTACAGTTTTTAAAGAACATGAGCAATGGACGAATCTGCCGAGCATCTTCGAATGCAAGTTCTTTAGGAAGCCTTCTCACCATCTTGTTAAAACCTGCCAACTGCTCTTCACTAATGGGATCCATCAGATGTCTGGGTGGAATTGGATAGGGAACCTTAGGAACATAGACTCGCACTGGTGGAATCTCAGCAGGTTCGTCGGGAACAGTCGATCCAGAGCTAGCAGACTGCTATGTTCTCTCTTCTGCGCCTAAAGCAGTCCCAGGGAACAGTTGCTCCGTTTTTTCTTCCTCATTCTCACATCTCAACTTTGTTACATTACAATGCTCAGTCCTAGGATTGATCACACTCTTTCCCCGAAGAGTTTCTTGCTGCCTCTTAACAGTTTCAACAGTTTGAGCAAGCAGAACATCGATCCTCCTTATGTTGCACCACACAGTATCATATTTTGTATTCAGCTCGGTGAACATGTTGTCCATCCTGGTGTTGGTGTCTGTGGTAACCTGATTCAACGCCTTGACCTGATCCTGCTGACTCTGGAGCATCTGCTACATCATAATGTGGAGGTTTTTCAGCTCATCTTTCGGAACACTCGCAGCTGGAACAACTTGCTGGTTGCTCTGCGACTGTTGCTGGATCTGATTTTGATTCTGAGGTACGAACTGGTTCTGTGCCTGGCTGAAAATGAAGGTTTTACCTTGAAAGTTCTGCGGGAAGCCTTGCTGATTGTTCTGCACATACCCTGTTCCACTGATGTAGCTAACCTCTTGCTGATCGTTCCCTTTCTTTTCAGCTTCGGGAGCAACCTCTTGAGTGTTATGAATCTGCTCAGTCGTATTTTCCTCCATGAAGAATACTAGCATGTGGTTGTTCTTAAGCAACTGATCAACCTTAGCTGTCAACTCGTCTATCTTCTGGGTGTTCAGACTGTTGACTTTCGCCGAGCGGCCGCTCTCTTGGTTCTTATTTGCTAAGCTAGCAGCCATGTTCTCAATCAGTTTAAACGCTCCAGCAGTGGTCTGAGTCATGAAATCTCCATTGCTCGAAGAATTTAGAGCACCTTGGTATTTCCAGTCCACTCCATCATAGAAAATGCCCAAGAGGTAATCATCATCAAATCCATGATGAGGGCATTCTCTGCGGTAGTCATTGAAGCGCTCCCATGCGTCGCAAAAAGGCTCATCATGGAGCTGTCTGAATGAGGTGATCTTGTTCCTCAATGTAGCTGTTCTCGCCTTAGAGTAGAAATGGCTGAGGAACGCTGATCGGACATGTTCCCATGAAGTGAGAGAGCCGGTAGGGAGAGAGTTCAACCACCGTGCAGATTTTCCATCAAGAGAGAATGGGAATAACATGCACTTGATGTAGTCTGGTGGCACACCATTCGCGCGAGTGAAACTGCAGACTTTTTCGAAACTCTCAATATGCTCCACTGGAATTTCTGCAGAGAGACCAGAGAACATTTTTCTCTGCACCAGATCAATCAAAGCAGGCTTGATTTCGAAGTCCTACCTGGTGCAGGGTGGAGGAACAATGGCAGAGCGCATAGTAGGGATGTTACGCGGAAGGTTTCTCTGCCCAATCGGAACAGTCTGCGCCGCCAAATCCTGCTGCGCGAGAGCAGCCTGTTGAGCAGCATCCTGTTGAGCTTGGATGGTCTGCTGCATCTGAAGCATCTGTTGTTGCATCAGTTGCATTGCTGCAGCGAGATCATCCTGATGACCGTGATCACCCATAGTGGTGTCGGTTGGTCTTGGCTGTTTTCTGTTCTCTCTTTGTAACCTTGCGAGCTCCTGGTTGCTGAGTGTAACTAAATGTCCTTGTGCGTTGCTCCGAGTATGTCTACTGGTCATGCACCTGGAACATTAGCTGCAACAAAGAGAAAAGAGCAAGTTAGAGGTTTTAGACTAAATAAATAACCAAAAAATAAAGGTAAAAAGATGGTCCCCGGCAACGGCGCCAAAACGTGTATATGCACACCAATTAACCTAATGTTCACACTACCACAATCGAATGGTATGTCGATGTAGCACTTTAGGATCGAATCCACAGAGACCAACAGTTACACTTTACTTCAATTGGATCAATACTTAAGCTAAAACAACAAATGATTTAAGATTTGAGGTAACGTAAATAGCAAATAACACGAATTGAATAAGGTTTCAGATTAAAGAGAATGCTAGTCTAGGGTGAATAATTGGAAATCAATGAGCATGAGCCAAACATCGACTCACTGTCGTGGCGTCTCCCCTTTTATCAATCATTCCTAATATCTAAACTATCGTTTGAATCAGAGAAAGATGATAAATATTAAGACCAGATTCGATAAGTTCACAATTTGCCCTAACATCTACTTTCGCTGGTTAGGGACAAATTGCCCATTCATGATATTTCTAGCAACCTAAAACACTTTTGATGATTAGATTAGACCTAGAATCAGGCACTAAGTAGCTAGCGTAATGCAGGCAGTAAGCGCAATCATGAATGGAGACAATCAAAACATCAATCCTTATATTTATTTAGCTCATGAATCTATGACCTCCTAACACCCTAGACTAAGCAAATCGACTACTCAGCCATAGCAACCGAGAACACAGAGATAACAGATGAAGAAAACATGCTGAATCAATAAAATAAATGAGATAGGGTACAAGATTCTTCTCAAGAGTGTAGATATCCTTCTCCCTTTACAAATAAGCAAATCCCAACAATGGAGTCTTAGGGTCTGGTGTCTTGTGTAAAAAAAAGTAGCGCAGAATGAAATAGAGAAACAGAAAAAGAAGATATATCAAAGCCACATGCGGCTGGGAGAGAAAATAGGGAGATTAGGGCAAATCCAGAAATAAGTTGTAGTTTCCTTAAAAATCTCTGCCGCTGGAACAGGCACTCGGGTGTTCCGTTCGATCGAGAACAACCATCAGACTGTTCTGCATGAAAATCACCAGATTGCACTCTTTTATGCCTCTTTTTCTCCAACTGGTCCATCTCCCATCCAATGTAACTCCTGACTTGTAATGACTCGAAAAAGACTAGAAAGACTCGATAAAGACTTGAACACCAATTAGAAAACATTGTTAGAATTTGCCAAAAATACAACATATCAATGAACAACGGCCATCAGCTCTTTTTCGTACACGGATAGAGCTTGTTGTCGAGGTCCAAGGGCCCTGCTGATGTAGCATATGGGGTGTCCCTCTTGCATCAGAACAGCGCCAATTCCGTGATTGGAGGCATCTGTTTCGACCGGAGTCGAACTGAGTGCTCCCTTGAGATCTGAGAACGCATCTGCAGCCTCTTGATTCCACCGGAAACCATCTTTTTAAGCAGTTGAGAGAGAGGTCTGGCAACCACACTATAACCCCTGATGAAACGCCTGTAGTAGTTAGCCAGGCCCAAAAAACTGCGCAACTGCTTCTGAGTCTGAGGAGTAGGCCAGTCCGTTATAGCTTGTACTTTCTTTGGATCAGTACTCACCCCTTCTGCTGATATAAAGTGCCCAAGGTACTCAATGATCTTAGCTCCAAAAGTATACTTAGACGGCTTCAGGCATAGTTGCTGAGCTCGTAAGATGGTGAAGACTTCCTCCAAGTGCTTAAGATGCTCTTCCCAACTAGCACTATAAACTAGTATATCATCGAAGAAAACTAGCACAGAAGTTCTTTCCACCTCTTGAAAGATATGATTCATCCGCCCCTGAAATGTACATAGTGCATTGGTCAGCCCAAAGGGCATAACCAGATACTCATAGTGCCCCGCATGAGTCTTAAAAGCGGTTTTGTAAACATCCTCCGGGGTCATCCTCAGCTGATGGAAACATTCTCGAAGATCCAACTTAGAGAAGTATTTAGCCCCTCCCAATTCATCTAAAAGGTCCTCAAGCAATGGTATGGGTACTTATCTTTAACGGTTTGCTTGTTGAGTCCCCTGTAATCAATGCAAAATCCCCATGTTCCATCCTTCTTCTTAACCAAGACGATAGGTGACGCATAAGGACTTGTGCTGCTCTGTATTATCCCCTTAGTCAGCATCTCCTTAACCATTTCATCAACTACATCTTTCTGGAGAGTAGAGTATCTGTAGGGGAGTAGATTGACATGATTGGCTCCTGTTTCCAGTGGGATCCGATGATCAAACCCTTCCCTGAACAGAGGTAATCCAGATGGCTCTTCAAACACATCAGTAAACGTACTCAGAAGAGATTGCAAGGCAGGATCATCCGTTCTATCAGAACCACTAGCAGATATATGCGACAACATAGCTTCAGGTTCCAGGGAAGTGTGAACCTCCGAGTCGTTTATCTCCTGGACTTGAAGCAGAGCAATCTGTGGCTGCTAAAGCATTAATTTATTGAGGTTTCCTCCCTTTATCGCCTTACAGTTCGCTGTTGGGGTCAAAATCGGTCAACGACGAAATCGTCACCCAAAAGTCCTCGAAAGGAAAACCAAGTGACGATCAAAACCAAGAAACGGATCATCACTCGATGAACTCACAAGAAGGCATGAACGGACCGTGAGCCCCGGGGATCAACGAAGACAAGCAGGCACCGGTGGACGCAGGACACGGCACGGGCGGCAGGCTTGCCCTGTCCCGTCTGGCGCCGGCGGCAAGGGTCCTGGTTCCCATCTATGCAATCGTCTCGTGATCTCGGGCAACAGCACCATCTTGGTCCCTTAAACCCATGTCCAGATTGTCCGCAAACTATAATAATTCTTCCGCAAAGCCTTCTCGATTGTTTAAAAGATCATCTTTTAAACGTCTAAAGCTCGAAACCACATTACTCAAACCCTTGAAAACAGTTATCTCGAAATCTACGGCTAAAGATCCTTCCAAACTCAAGGATTTCCCGCACAAACGACTAACGGGGAAAGATCGAACAACGGAAAATCCACGGACGGCAAGACGTCCTGGCGCCGGCGGCATGCGTCATGCGGGCCGGCCTGGCGCCGGCGGCACACCCGGCCTGGCACCGGCGGCACGCGTCACGCGGGCCGGCCTGGCACCGGCGGCACGCGTCACGTGGGCCGGCCTGGCGCCGGCGGCACGCGTCACACGGCCGGCCTGGCGCCGGCGGCACACCGGCCTGGTGCCGGCGGAACGCGTTCCGCAAGCCGGCCTGGCGCCGGCGGCAAGCCCCCTGACGCCGGTCGACGGCCCTCGTCCTGGTCTCGGTCCCATCATGCTCGGTCTGATCCCACCTTGGCTTGTTTGGATCAATCTTCGTGAGTTTGGTACGATCACGTTTATTCTAAACACCAAACATCTCGACGATACGAGGAATTGGAGTTCCTTCGGAATAACCGAAACCTTCAAAGACTGTTCTTTCGAAAAACCGTAACAACGTCTAAACGGCCCGACGTGGCCAAAACGGCCCACTTACGATTTTCCGAAAAGGAAGGATAACTATGACGGTTTATCCTTATCCTCACATAAGAGATAAATGTCAAGTTTCCAAAAGATAAATGTCAAGTTTCCAGAAGATAAATGTCTGGTTTTCCGAAGATAAATGTCAAGTTTCCCGATAAACACGAAGATGGACGAAAATGGAAAAAGCCCGATTCAGCTCGCGAGAAGATAGACCGTCTTAAGAAGAGTATATAAGGAGAGCTTTGGGCGAGGAGCAAATCATCACAAAACTTCCAGAGCAATTAGCACTTAGAGCAACTTAGGCATTATTTTCCGTTTTTACTAGCGAGCTGCGACTCAACTAGGTTAGAACTTAGGTTGCTAGACTAGCGAACTTGCCGACAGCTCTTGTAGCCGAGGCTCTTACCTGTAGTTCACGCTCAAACGCGGATTCGGAAATAAGATCTTTTGCTCCATTCTTTGTTCTTACGATTTTATTTTGTTTTCATATTTTCTTTGTCATACTGATTGTGTCGTGTGCGGCCCAGCAGATATCCGGGACCTTCAGGGAAGGCTTGGTTCACTTGGCTTTCCTCCAAATCAACTTAATTTGACGGTGCGAATTTCGGTTCCCACAGTTTGGCGCTAGAAGGAGGGGGGGGACGGATTACTCTTACTCATACGGCCGCAAAGCGCTTGATCAAACCGATGTCCGGAAATATGAAAGAAAAAGTTACAGTTAGCGTCAACGATGGTAAAACAACTCCAGCAGCGACTGTTCCTACGGCCAACGCTTACGCAAACGCCACGGTGCTCGAACAAATCAAAAACCTAGCCGCGGCTTTCCGCCACAGGAAGAGCACGAAAACGAGCTCGCAATTTCTCTATCTAAACAGAAAGGGAAACGATAAAATCTATCAAACCCCAAAAATTCGTCTTGTTACCAAGTTAGAGAAATCGCAACGAGCAAGGTTTCTACAAAAAACGTTTCTTTCGAGAACCTCTCGGAAAAATAAAACTTATTCTCCTCGAAACCTTGGGGAAACCCTATATTACTCGCGGAACGGAATCACGGCAAATCGGTTCACCGATTCCCACTGCCACACTTCTTACAAACAACTCTCGAGGAACAAACGGGAAAATGAAAGGAGGTCGGAGCTTGATCTTACTAGGACGACTTACCATAGGGTAAGATCAGTCTTCCCAGTCCGCCTTAGTAAGAGCCCACTTTGTTCTCCTTTGTGTCTAGGTCAAAATGGCTTTCGTTTCATCTCAATCGGAGTTTCCGTTGAGATTTTACGAAGGGAACAAAATCACTCTCCCGGCCACCTCGCCCGTGGACGAGAACAACCATCACCAAGGTCACCTCGCCAATGGCCACCTCGCCTGTGGAAACCTCACTTTTTTCTCCTTTGAGTCTAGGTCAAGATGGTTTTCGTTTCGTCTCAATCGGAGCTTCCGTTGAGATTTTACGAAGAAAACAATGTCGCTGTCTCGACCACCTCGCCCATGAGAAGGATCTCTCTGTCCCGTCATAGGACGAGCCCGGTCCTGTCTCAGTACCATGCATCTCTGCCTGAGTTTTCGTAACTCGATCTTTGAGTCCGTGAGCCCCGGGGATCGACGAAGGCGAGCAACAGCAGCATCGGCGGATGCGGGACACGGCACGGGCGGCAGGGCGCCTGGCACCGGCGGCAGACCGACCACGCCGCGCCTGGCGCCGGCGGCAGGCTCGTCCTCTCCCGTCTGGCGCCAGCGGCAGGCCCATCGTTTCCCAACTGGCGCCGGCGGCAAGGGTCCTGGCGCCCATCCGTGCAGTCGTCTCGTGATCTCGGGCAACGGCAACATCTTGGTCCCTTAAACCCATGTTCGGATTGTTCGAGAAACACGACGATTCTTCCGTAAAGTCTTCTCGATTGTTTAACAAAGTTCGTATTTTAAAATCTAAGTTCGAAGCCTCATTATTCAAACCCTCGAAGACGGGAAGTCTACGAATCCAAGTCCATCTCGATCCCGACACTCGAGAAATCTCGGAAGACCATAAAAGGTTCGAATGATGAATGGATTTCGATTCATCGTATTAAACGATCACGGTTATTCTAAACACCAATCATCTCGACTATACGAGGAAATGGGATTCCTTCGGAAATGCCGAAACCTTCAAAAGACTATTTTCTCGAAAAATTTTGTAAAGGTTTTAATTCTTCGTAGGACAGGAACAAAAACGTCTTGAAAACTGCCGTAGAATTTAGGGAACTTAGGACCTAGGTGGATAGTCTAGCAAGCTAAGTCTTAGGCAAAATTTCCAGTCTTGTTCCATCGTTCCTTGATTGTCCAGGCAGAACATGCAAACCGATCTAGTCTCTCGAAAAACCGTGAAACAATCGCCACGCGTTCTAAAAGCATACTCATCCCGCTTCCTAAAAGAAAGAAAAAACGTACACAAGCCTTCGGAAGAACGGCTAACCCGTTTTCTTTCGTAAAAAGAAAAGGGAAGTAGGTACGTATACTATACCCGTATAATCCCATCTTCGAAAACTTTTTGCTTCAGCATCAAGACAACGCTTTTGACAAAGCAAACTCTCGCAGCAATAAGATTCGTCTAAAAAACGCTAGCGGCATAGCCCAACCATTACAAACATAGTCTTGAAAACTCTACGTCGTCTCTCGTCGCAAACTCGCGACAAGAAACGTGTACCAACGTCAGACTAATAGCACGATGGTGAACTACGAAAATAACAAAATAACCTTCGGTAAAACTCCATAAGTAGTTCGAAGAAGCTTTCGTCCAAAGGTCGAAATCATAGCGGAAACATCTCCCGTGTAATCCGCGGAAACATCGCTACTTTAACAATCTGCGATTTTCTATCTCCATGAAACCGGTCATCCATTACTTTCGTATAACAAGAACATTTTAAAACAAAACAGCCTATGGAAAAAACATGATCGGTCTCATGCAAAACGATTTCGCAGTACGCAAAAGTGAATGAGGAAAACATAATCCGTGGTCGCGAATATCGCAAGTAATTTGTGAGAAACGCTCTCCGGTTACCTTTGCGAAAACCCCCTCTTACATCACTTTTACGAAAAATCCTCTGTATGGTCGAGTCAATTCATACAAAGCAACTTTCGTAAAATAAACATAATGGGTCCAACGGGTAACTGTCATAGACAGTTTTTGCTCCACAAGGTTTCTGGCTCCTGCTTTCACTCCCCGCAGTTACGTCCGAGCAGGAAATAATCACGCAGACAAACCCGCACGTGTCCTGCGTCAATCCCTTAAACTTTGTCCCCCTCGGATAAAATGAAACGATTTTCATGCAACAAAAAAAAAAATTTATACGAACCATTCATCGTATAACTGAGACCTAGAGTGGAAGATCGTTTCTAAAAGCCATCAGCCATAACTCAGAAAACTCCGCTATGCTTGGCATGTCTATCTCGACAAACGCTATTTGGCCCTCGGCCAACTACGCATTTCCGTAAAGCCCGGACCTGAATTCGGCATCCCCATTAAGGACAATCGTAAACTAACATGACCTTAATAAGGGTCATGGTCTGATCGTTTACCAACAACTTCCTTGGCGATACGGTTGAATCTAGCCTCCATGCCAATCCAAAGCTACTGAGCGACCACCGCTCAATCACTTAACGGCTAAAAACAACAATCCACGATTTGTTCATAGAACTGTGGGAACCGAAATTCGCACCGTCAAATTAAGTTGATTTGGAGGAAAGCCAAGTGAACCAAGCCTTCCCTGAAGGTCCCGGATATCTGCTGGGCCGCACACGACACAATCAGTTCGACAAAGAAAATATGAAAACGGAATAAAAATCGTAAGAAAAAAGAATAGAGCAAAAGATTTTATTTCCGAATCCGCGTTTGAGCGTGAACAACAGGTAAGAGCCTTGGCTACGAGAGCTGTCGGCAAGTTCGCTAGTCTGATCGCCTAAGTCTATCCTAGTTGAGTCGCAGCTCGCTAGTGAAAACAGAAAAGAATGCTAAGTTGCTCTAAGTGCTCTGGACGTTTTTGATCTTGTTTGCTTCTTGCTCCAAGCTCTCCTTATATACTCCTCCTATGACGGTCTATCTTCTCGCGGGCTGAGTTGGGCTTTTTCCATTTTCGTCCATCTTTGTGTTTATCGGGAAACTTGACGTTTATCTTCGGAAATCTTGACATTTATCTTCTGGAAACTTGATATTTATCTCTTATGGAAACTTGACATTTATCTCTTATGTGAGGATAAAGATAAACCGTCATAGTTATCCTTCTTTTTCGGAAAATCGTACGTGGGCCGTTTTGGCCGCGTTGGGCCGTTTAGGCGTTTTACGGTTTTTCGAAAGGACAGTCTTTGAAGGTCTCGGTGTTTCCGAAGGAACCTCAATTCCTTGTTTAGTCGAGGAAGTGGCGTTCTAGAGTAACCGCGATCATACCAAACTTTCGTAGATTGATCCGAACAAGCTAAGATGGGATCGAACCAGGGCAAGATAGGAACGAGAACCGGGACAGGGCCGTGGCAGACCAGCGACGCGAGGGCCCGGTGCCGGCCCGACGGCCAGGCCGACCCGGCGCGACGGGTGCCTGCCGGCGCCAGGCCGGGTGCCGCCGGCCCAGGCGGCCCCCGCGTAACTGGTGCCGCCGGTGCCAGGCCGGGTGCCCGCGCCAGCCGGCCGTACGGGTGCCGCCGCCAGGCCGGGTTCCGCCGGCGCCAGGCCGGCGTCCTGCGGCTGCCCCGGCCCCGCCGACCCGGCACCCGTTGCCGCCGGCGCCAGGCTACCCGCGTCCGCTTGCCGCCGGCGCCAGGCCGGTGCCGCCGGCGCCAGGCCAGCCCGCGTCCCGCGTTCCGCCGGCGCCAGCGCCGCCGGCTAGCCCGCGTCCCGTGCCTTGCGCCACCCCGTCCCGCGTGGCGCGGCCAGGCCCCGCGTCCGGCCGTGATCCTCCCCCGTCCCGCATCCGGAGCCGGGGTGCCGCCGCAGTGCCAGCCCCGTCCCGCTGCCGCCGCGCAGCCTGGTGCCGCCGGCGCCAGCCCGCTTCCCCTGCCGCCCTCCACCACGTCCCTCGTCCCGCTTGCGTGCTGCTGGTGTCCAGGCCGTCTTGCCGTCTGTGGGTTTGGTTCGTCTTTCCCCTCGTCAGTTGT
The DNA here is from genome assembly GCA_018703725.1 of Brassica juncea. Lineage (NCBI taxonomy): Eukaryota > Viridiplantae > Streptophyta > Magnoliopsida > Brassicales > Brassicaceae > Brassica > Brassica juncea. The sequence goes on from CM031941.1 coordinate 33,724,818, forward strand.
TTGCGGGAAATCTTTCGAGTTTTGGGAGGGTCTCTAGTCGTAGATCTCGAGATAATTGTTTCCTGCGGAGTATCGGATTTTGAGATGGACTTAGATCTTCAGATTTTCCGTCGTCGAGGATGAGAGCAATGTGGCTCCGAGTTCTAGATATGTTAAAAGATGAATCTTTTAAACAATCGGGAAGGTTTTACGGAAGACTCATTGTAGATCTCGGACAATCCAGACATGGATTTCAAGGGACCAAGATGCTGTCATTGCCCGAGATCATGAGACGATCGCATGGATGGGCGCCAGGACCCTCGCCGTTGGCGCCAGATGGGAGTGGACGAGCCTTCCGTGAGTTTTATCGAGCGACGACCCGTTTCTTGGATTTGATCGTCGCTTGGCTTTTCTTTCGAGGACTTTCGGGTGACGATTTCGTCATTGACCGATTTTGACCCCAACAAGAACGCCAAGTGACTATTACGCAAGCAATTTGTCGTATAACCCAGAATCGGAAATCATACGATAAAATCTTCATACCAAAACTCAGTCCTAACAACCATATGGTTAACGGAAGATTTAAACTTATCGTCAATTGATTAAGTTCTATACGCCCCGTAAACACGTCATGAAAAGAAACACTCGTGACAAGGCTCCAAGAGTTATATGAGTCATCCTTAATATATACAATCAAATCCCGGAAGGCCAACACTTCACGGAGCACTGTGAATGTAGACGCTTCTCCCTGGGTCAAACTTACGCGACCCCTTGGTCCTGCGTCCAAACCGAAAAAATAGTTTCTGGCTGCGAACATTCGCAAAACATCTCCAAATCCCGCGAACATTTCAACCACGAAATACGGCACAAGGGAAACTCGACCTTCAGCACTGCGAGACGTCGCTAACGCTCGAAGGACATTCTTTTCCTCAAAACATAAGAATGCAACCTCCAACGGTCGCAGAATAAAACTCCTAAAAAACGGCCACACACGGCCAAAACATATGATTCACAAAAGGAAGTCAACATCGAGAAATCCAGATGCGGAAATCCCGAATGAACCTGCAGGCTGGTCCACTTCCTCATTCACGCCTTGAGCGTTCCCACCACCCTCGGCGTTCTCATCGGCTCCGGCCTCCACCGTATCCTCGGAAACTTCGATAGGTTCCCATAGTCTCCGGACCCTTTTCTCAACTGGAGGAACCAAGGACTCAGCATGAGCACACTCGGCCATAAAGTCCTTCATCTCAGCGATCTCGGAATCAAAAGAGAAATCCGGGTTCTGAGACTTGTAAGGGTTTACAACCGAGCCCCGGCACTCGCGGAAATCGCCAACAAACTCCTGAGCTTCTTTAAAACATTGAAACTCAGCAGCAAATGATTTCGCCCGTCTCGCCACCTCAGCTGCGACCATCCTCCTTCCTCTCCTTTCCGCCCGAACAAGAGCTCGAGCATGAAGCTCAGCTTGCTTCGCGTTCTGCGCCTTTACCTCTTGTCGGAACCGGAAAAGCTCTCGCTCAGCTTCTGTGGTCTTGAAGTTAGCGATCCTGGACTTGCGGAAAATCGAGTCAAGCGCATCGCTGAACACTCTTAGTCCCTGCATAAATTCGAGATCAGCAAGGATATATACAGATTCAAACGTACGGTTAAGAAGTTCAAAGGGCCAAACCTCGTTGACACGCTGGGAGCCCTTGGCAAAAACCCGTTGCTTCTCCTCATCCTCCAGCGACTCGTCAGTAACGAACTCCGGAGGAAGGCCGTCAAAGAAATTGTTGGGGAACGGAAAACCGCTGGCTCCGCCTTTTTCCGTTGGAACGAAACTAGGGTTCTCTCCCAACGGTGAAGGATCTTCTGAGCCTTCCCCACCATCGATTTCTTTCCCTTTACGAGATCTCTGTCTACGCCTCCGAGTAGGAGCTTCGATGACCGGTTCGGCATCATATGACGGGACAGGATCTCGGGACCGATAAAGTCTTACTGCGTCTCGAATCCGTTCAAGGGTGAAGGACTTCCAGAAAAACGGCCTTTGACAAAGGAGATCTCTCTTGACAAAGAGATTACCATGCAAATGCGCGATAGGCCTGTTCCCTACAAAGCGAAACTTTTTTACTAAAAACTCGCACTTCCGAAATGGTAAAATAGACAACAGGTTTTCATCATATTACCTCGGTTGAAGTTCCATGCTTGCGGAAATAGATGGAGGCAGCTCTCCTCGACAGACTCACCATCTATTCGGACAAAGAAGAAACGCTCCTGCCACGACTTGGGGTTCGAAGTAGTCCCCTGGATTACGGCCATATCCTTCTTAGGCAGCATGGAGTAGTAACCGTCGTTCCCCGTCGGCCGAGTGCCCCAAAGACCTTCGAAATCATCGGGACCGAGATCAATACCGAGCTCATAACTTGCGATCAGTACACCAAGCCAACTCTCCAAGGCAGGAACGCTGAGCTGGCTGATCGAAAGTTCGAAGCGGTGAAGCGCACGAACAATGGCACCAGGGATCGGGAACCACATGCGGCAATAAATAAAGAAGGCCTCGTAACATATAAAGAAACCTTCCGGAGGATTCCTCGCACTCTCGTAACCGACAGGGATCCGGAATTTGACTCCTTCAGGAACCTGGTAAAAATCTCGAAGAACCTTGAGATATTTACGAGAAACCAAGCTCGGCATAAAAGGAGCACCAGGCTGCCTCAGAGGTCTCCTCGGAATAGGGATATCTGGCAGTGACAGGGGGCGAACCCACAAGGGCTCGATAATACGCATTCTTCGTTTCCTCCTCAACAAACTCCTCTTGCTTCACCGTCACGTGGGCAGGAGAATCACCCGAGGACGAATGGGAAGAAGAATTTCTCTTTGAGGATTTTGAAGACATTATTCTTAGAGAGAGAGAAAGGATTCTTGAGAGAGAATGATTTTCTATGGTGAAGTAAGAATGAATGAGATTTCTTAATCCCTCCTTATAAAGAAGGTAAAATCACTATTTACCCCGACTTTCGGCAAACGATTACGTCTCTACACCTTCCCATACGGCTAAACCGCAAGCCAGGACCCGAAAGGCACTACGGTTCCTAGCTAGCTGGGGGGCTAACTGTTGGGTCAAAATCGGTCAACGACGAAATCGTCACCCGAAAGTCCTCGAAAGGAAAACCAAGTGACGATCAAAACCAAGAAACGGATCATCACTCGATGAACTCACAAGAAGGCATGAACGGACTGTGAGCCCCGGGGATCAACGAAGGCAAGCAGGCACCGGTGGACGCAGGACACGGTACGGGCGGCAGGCTTGCCATGTCCCGGCTGGCGCCGGCGGCAAAGGTCCTGGTTCCCATCTATGCAATCGTCTCGTGATCTCGGGCAACGGCACCATCTTGGTCCCTTAAACCCATGTCCGGATTGTCCGCAAACTATAATAATTCATCCGCAAAGCCTTCTCGATTGTTTAAAAGATCATCTTTTAAACGTCTAAAGCTCGAAAACAAATTACTCAAACCCTTGAAAACGGTTATCTCGAAATCTACGGCTACAGATCCTTCCAAACTCAAGGATTTCCCGCACAAACGACTAACGGGGAAAGATCGATCAACGGAAAACCCACGGACCGCAAGACGTCCTGGCGCCGGCGGCACGCGTCATGCGGGCCGGCCTGGCGCCGGCGGCACGCGTCACGCGGGCCGGCCTGGCACCGGCGGCACGCGTCACGCGGTCCGGCCTGGCGCCGGCGGCACACCCGGCCTGGCGCCGGCGGCACGCGTCACGCGGGCCGGCCTGGCGCCGGCGGCACACACGGCCTGGCCCCGGCGGCACGCGTCACGCGGGCCGTCCTGGCGCCGGCGGCACACCCGGCCTGGCGCCGGCGGAACGCGTTACGCGGGCCGGCCTGGCGCCGGCGGCACACCCGGCCTGGCGCCGGCGGCACGCGTCACGCGGGCCGGCCTGGCGCCGGCGGCACGCGTTCCGCAAGCCGGCCTGGCGCCGGCGGCAAGCCCCCTGACGCCGGTCGACGGCCCTCGTCCTGGTCTCGGTCCCATCATGCTCGGTCTGATCCCACCTTGGCTTGTTTGGATCAATCTTCGTGAGTTTTGTACGATCACGGTTATTCTAAACACCAAACATCTCGACTATACGAGAAATTGGAGTTCCTTCGGAAAAACCGAAACCTTCAAAGACTGTTCTTTCGAAAAACCGTATCAACGTCTAAACGGCCCGACGTGGCCAAAACGGCCTACTTACGATTTTCCGAAAAGGAAGGATAACTATGACGGTTTATCCTTATCCTCACATAAGAGATAAATGTCAAGTTTCCAAAAGATAAATGTCAAGTTTCTAGAAGATAAATGTCAGGTTTTCCAAAGATAAATGTCAAGTTTCCCGATAAACACGAAGATGGACGAAAATGGAAAAAGCCCGATTCAGCCCGCGAGAAGATAGACCGTCTTAAGAAGAGTATATAAGGAGAGCTTTGGGCGAGGAGAAAATCATCACAAAACTTCCAGAGCAATTAGCACTTAGAGCAACTTAGGCATTATTTTCCGTTTTTACTAGCGAGCTGCGACTCAACTAGGTTAGAACTTAGGTTGCTAGACTAGCGAACTTGCCGACAGTTCTTGTAGCCGAGGCTCTTACCTGTTGTTCACGCTCAAACTCGGATTCGGAAATAAGATCTTTTGCTCCATTCTTTGTTCTTACGATTTTATTTCGTTTTCATATTTTCTTTGTCATACTGATTGTGTCGTGTGCGGCCCAGCAGATATCCGGGACCTTCAGGGAAGGCTTGGTTCACTTGGCTTTCCTCCAAATCAACTTAATTTGATGGTGCGAATTTCGGTTCCCACATTCGCCTTAGTGACACCCCTTAGAACGTGCTTCACTCCATTGAGTGCAAACTCCATCCGAGGGTTGAGGAAATCCCAAAGGATAGGACCAAGTGTGGACAACCACTGTACGCCAAGCACCAAATCGCAACAGTCTAATGGTAAGGTTCGGACCTCCGTTGCTAGATGATAGCCCTGGACCTTCCATTCGAAGTTACTACATCTGTACCCCGTGACCACATTATCTCTGATGGCTGCAACAACTGTCATGGGTTTAGTCTTCTCAAGCTTGCATCCCAACTCATTAGCCACGCGAATATCCAGAAAGTTATGTGTGCTCCCATTATCAATCAAAATATGCAGCTTCTTCTTACCATACTGCCCCACCACACGCATACAGTTAAATGTAACATTACCACTCAAGGCATTGATCGATATTACAGGAGCTTTCTCCACGGTTTCAGCCTCTTCGTCCGTTTCCTGTAGATCAACTGACTCTTCGTCCTCTGATAACTCATCATCCTCATCTCCAGCTAGATAGAAAATTTGTGATCTTTTGTGCTTAAGATGATGTCCTGGTGTGTACTTCTCCTCACAGAACATACACAGACCTTTATTCATCCTTTCTTGCATCTCCTTGTATGTATACTTCTGTGGTATTTTCTCAGCGAGTGACTTAGGGATGAAACCCGGTTTCTGCGATGGTGTCTGCAGAATAGACCCCCTGGGAGTAGAATTACCGGAAGACGATCGCTGCTGAGGACAGGTGCGTGGAGGAGTGAGGATTCGTGTAACTTGGCTATTCGAGCCGCTGCTAACACATTCTTCACCTCAAACTGACGCACATGAAAAGCCAAATGAGGATTCAGGTATGTAAGGAATATGCTGAGGGTGTGAGCCTTTGATAGAGTGATCCTGGTCGCGAGCTCCTCAAACTTATCCAAGAAATCTTCCACCGAATCATCGCCTTGCTTGAGAGCCACAAGCTCTGATAGAGGATCATCATATAACTCTGCAAAGCGCTCAGATATCGCAATCACATAATCCGTCCAAGATGGTAGTATACCATAGCGGTCAGACATGTAACTGTGATGCCACCTTAGAGCTTTTCCTTCGAGGTGTAAGGCAGCCAGCTTCACCTTATTCTCCGCAGGAGTATTGTCTATATCGAAAAACTGCTCTCATCTTGAAACCCAGTCACGTTTCATGGTACCATTGAACATAGGGAACCCGATCTTAGTAAGCCTCGATGATAAGTTGGTCGCCGGTGGTCGGTCCCGTTTAGGAGACGTTTTGTTCATCGGAGTTCGTTCGACATCGCCCAGATCTGGTGGTTCCAGTAACATCGACGAACCAGGATCAACCGCTCCCGCAGTCGGTGACGCATTTGATTCCTGAGTCGGCTGCGAAAGACGACCAGATCCCTGAGCCATGTAACAGTTGATAAAGGTGTCCATCTTAAGCTCAAGCTTGGAGAACCTTCCGTCTAGCGCCTCGATCTGGTGTTGTTGTGCATCGGCGCGCGTATCCATCTTAAGCTCGAGCTCAGAGAGCTTCGCCTCCGTCTGTTTGGTTTGTTTCTCTTGTTCCCGTGTCTCCACCATCGCTCAGTCCCGAGGATCGACGATGCTCTGATACCAATAAGACAAGAAATGTGATTAGTACTGATAATCCCTACTAGGAGCTTGATAAGAAACTCTAAGAAGGGTGAACACAGTCCTAGAAGGCGATTCTATATCAAGAATGATCACCTCGAAAGATCTGGATTCAAAGATGATGATGGATGAAGATGACGATGGGATGAGTGTAGAGAGAGAAAGATAAGATAAGGATAAATGTTTTTCTGATTAATTTCCCCAAATGGCCAAACGGCCTACACATAGTTTTGGAAGGTACAAACCAAAAATGTAAAACCAAATGATAAAACTAAACCGGTGATTACACATTATTTAGCCGGTTAATGAGATAACTTGAGATAAAGTATAGGAAATGCGTATTTCCTATCACAGGCTTCTACCAAGTTGGATTGACAAAGGATCTTTCTTTCCCTTGACTTTTTCAGCCTCTGCGCTTTAATCCAGTGTATCAAGACCTATCTGAATAAGTGGCTACGGCGAAGGTGAAAGGTTACAGAGATTAAAAGTTTGTTCATTGAAGCCCGGTGGTGAAGCAAAGAAACCGTGGAGATATTAACGATGTTGCATTACCAGATCTCCATTACTCACGTCGGCGCTAGCCGGCGCGATTGGCGATGCAAGCTTGCAGATCAGAAGTTGACACGTGACAAGGAGTTTCAGATGTATTGACGCGTGGTTTCCATTATATTGAACGAAGATGGTTCTAGTCAATAGATTAGAATAGATTAAGTCTGAGCTCTTAGATTTTATTATATGGCTTGTATTTTTAATGGGGATTGGGTTTTATAAACTCTCTTGTAATCTTGTTTGTCTGTTGGGCTTTAAATATCAAGTCGACGAAAAAAAAGGATTGACATCTTGGCAAAATTCACTTAACTATTTTTTTGGAGATATTTGCAACAACAGTTTATATTTATTTATATATTTTTAGCATTTCTAGTTATTTAATTAATAGAATTATTATCTCCTTAAATTTACTTTGTGAAACTACTCTACTCTCTAACTCATTCATATTGTTATCCCCGTGGCTCTAGCTGTTGTTCTTAAAGACAACAGGATGCAGAGGAACCCATCCAAAATTAATGGGAGTCACAAAATCACACATTTTGTGAAACATGGAGTATAAATTACCCAGATTGCTGAAAATTGATTTAAGTTTATAAAAATTTCAGAAGAAAGTATGAATAAAATTTTACTTGAATTTGTATGAAATTAAAACAGTATTTAAAATTTTTAACACCAATTTTGAAAAACCCTTTTTATTGCCTACACAAAAGTATACTAAAAATTCTCATAAATTTGTAAATACTTCAAAATTTTACTAATTTCAACTTTTAATAACAGATAATGCTTGATAGTAAAGTGGCTATGATGATAGAAAAATAGCTCACTAGTAGATTAAAAAAGATATAGGACTGCTCGGCCCTTTAAAGTCATAGTCACACATCTAAACATGTCGTTTCTTAATGTACTTCTAACATATTCATTTATGGCCTTCATAAAAAGTGATGATTTTTAAAAACATCTGATTCAATCATTAATTTCAAATCATATACAAGAGTTGTTTTTTTTTTTTTTGCAACTGATTTTATATACAAGAGTTGTTAATGCATCATATTACATCAATACTAAGCAAATCCAAATACGCATCCAAAAATCCAAAACCAAACACTAATAAGAACGATTAAGAAACGTATTCCAGGATGTTTACCATACCAAAACCTCACTCATCAAAGAAATAGTAAATCCAAATATGTATATTTGTTCTAATTATGTTGATTTGTTCTAATTATGTATATTACAGAAATTGATGGAGTTTTCAAAGGCTTATTCAACAATTAAGATCATCACCATTCTAATCTAGTGACTAAAATTTTCTGAGAAGTTGTTTGGATCTCCAACACGTTCTAGTCAGTTCTCAAGAATCTTTAATACACTATCCGACATGATTTTTCATGTTCACATTTTTATATCCATGTATTTTTATATAATTATTAAAATATATAAAAACACATATATATATATAATGGATTTTAAAATATTAGAGAAAAAGAAATTACAATTTATTGTAACAATTAAAGTACTGGGAAAAGATTGTAAAAGACTTTAATTGTGTGTTCAATTAACATAAAACAAATGTTCTTGTAAATTAAACATATTTTAATAGTATATTATTCATTATAAACGGTCAAAAACTAATTTATGATATTCAGTATTTTGTGTCTATGTCCACATTTCTACACTGTGCACAATATATATGTCCACAAACACTAAATTTACCAAAACAAAATTGTGTGTTTCTTATATTCAAATTGCTAAAATATACTAAAATGGAGAAGATAAAAAATTACAGTTTATTATATCAAAATTATTTATTTATATAATTAAATATTTAAAAAAATCACATAAAGAAATAGAAAGAGAAATGATAATAGTAATATAAAAAATTCAAATAATCCTAGCCATGTACTTTTACTAACCACATCTAGCGACTCACGAAAGCTCATTCTTTCTATAAATATACCGTTATAACTCCTCAAAACATAAAGCAAATTAAATTTTAACTTGCTTTCCTAACTACTAACAAAACATAACCACTTGATATTGTGCTTTTTCGTTGAATACAAGGTTTTTTTTGTCCAGAATGCTCACTACAAAAAAAGTCCACATTGATAGCATATGATTATAGCATGTTTTACTGAACTGCTATCATAGATGAGCCTGGAATTTCCTTACTATATAATAGCTCTAAATTAACACTATGGTAGAGTTTCATTAAATGGGAACCTAAAATTAACTTTACCGCAACACACTTAGTGAAAGAAACATGAATCATATCACTTTCCCTCTCTCAACTCGCGAAATAGCTCTCTCGTTTCTCACTTTCCCCTCTTTCACTCGTAACCCTAAAAAAATTCAACTCCAATCTCCATCTCAAAATCCCTAATCCGCTAATACAAATCCTAAATTAAGGTCGCCGCATCCATTGTTGTCGATTGTGAAGGTATCAGAGGTCGACATTGCGACATCTCTCTCGATTGTTTGGTCAAATCGAAGAGATATTTTGTTGCTTTGCTTTCCTGTTTCCGTTGTTTTGTTGCTTTGCTTTCCTGTTTCCGAAATTAAAGTCGCCACATGCATTTTACTTGATTCATTGTTTGTTTTCGATTTATAGTCAAGGGATTTTTTAGTGATATTGTCTGAGCTTGAGTAGTGAGTATGTGTATATTGAGTTATCGTCGGCTTGGGTAACTTTTGTGTTTTTGTTTTGAGTTTTAGTGATTATATTATGTGTTACTTTGAAATGGTTCTTTATGTTACTAAAGGCTTCAATTTAGGTTAGATCATAGAATGGTGGACAAAGCATGGGTTCATCTTAGCAGGTAATGAATTGAATCAAATATTTTAGGTTTCACCATGTGTTTAAACACTGAACTTGTTAATTTTTATTTCCTTTTCATGTCACCAAAGAGTTGATCTTGCTTATCAGAGAGGAGCTTCAAAGTTTGTAAGTGAAGTGGCTGCAGCTTCGGGAGGAATTGATCTGATTGTGTGTCCTTGCATTGGCTGTTGTAATATAGATCGTCACTCCGGAAGTGGTGTAGTTGATTATCTTGTTACTATGGGAATGGAAGAGGCTTATAAGATGCGGTTTGTTTGGTATCTACATGGAGAGTTGAGCTTAGGGGTTGCAGATGATAGTAGGGTAAATCACTGGAATGATGAGATCTTGGGGTTATACAGAGCTGCTAATTGTTTCGATGAAGCTTTAGCTGGTGCTGAGGATTTCTATGAGATGGCAGAAGGAGATGACAAGAAAGAAGATGAATTTTTGGTAAAGCTAGCGAATGCTGGAACACCATTGTATCCGACTTGTGTCAACCATAGCAAGTTTTCAGCAATAGTGTCACTATTTAGATTGAAGACTCACAATGGGTGGTCTGACAAGAGCTTCAGTGATCTGCTAGAGACGTTGTCGGAGATGTTAGCAGAGGAGAATGTGCTACACACTTCACTGTATGAAGTTAAGAAAATTTTGAAGTCGTTTGATATGGGGTACGAGAAGATTCACGCTTGTATCAATGACTGTTGCTTATTCGGAAAGAGGTTGAAGAAGCTTGAATACTGTCCAAAATGCAAGGCATCGAGATGGAAGACTAATATCCATACTGGTGAGAAGAAGAAAGGAGTTCCTTAGAAAGTATTACGCTGCTTTCCTATAATCCCAAGATTGAAGAGATTGTTCCGGTCAGAGGAAATGGCCAAGGATCTAAGATAACACTTTAGCAACAAGAGCATTGATGGAAAACTTCGTCACCCTGTTGATTCAGTCACATGGATCAAATGAATGCGAAATACCCTGCCTTTGCTGCTGAGGAAAGGAACGTGAGGCTTGGACTTTCAACAGACGGATTTAATCCCTTCAATATGAAGAATACGATGTACAGTTGCTGGCCAGTATTGTTAGTCAACTACAACTTGCCACCTGATTTGTGTATGAAGAAGGAGAACATCATGCTTTCATTGTTGATTCCTGGTACACAACAGCCTGGTAATAGTATAGACGTTTACTTAGAACCTCTCATCGATGATATACACCATCTGTGGAGCACTGGAGAGTTGGTCTACGATGCTTTAACTCGATCTAACTTCACTCTGAAGGTAATGCTGCTTTGGACAATCAGTGATTTCCCAGCTTATGGGAATTTTACAGGCTGCAAAGAAAAGGGAAAGATGGGGTGTCCTTTATGTGGAAAAAATGCAGACAGTATGTGACTAAAGTTCAGCAGAAAACATGTGTATATGTGACATAGAAAGGTTTGCCACCGGCTCATAGTTTTCGGGGAAAGCAGAAGTGGTTCGATGGAAAAGCTGAGCAAGGGAGAAGGGGAAGAATTTTAACTGGCCGTAAGATATCTCAAAACCTCAGAAATTTCAAGAATGAGTTTGGCAATGTTAAACAATCTGGAAGTAAGAGAAAAAAGATGGTCTGTGATGATTTAGGATCTGATAGACATGGAATATCCAGTGAATCAGAGGAAGAGGAAGAGGAAGAGGAAGAGGAAGAGGAAGAGGAAGAGGAAGAAGAAGAGGCAAAAGTAGATGAGGATGAGTTATCTAGATGGAAGAAGAGGTCTATCTTTTTCAAGCTACCTTATTGGGCGGTAAGATCTCTTTCATGTGCTTATATAGTTTTCTATTTTTACTGTGATTTTTCTAAATTCAATTTTATGTATTGTTTATGTTATGATTATGAACTCCTGGTGAGGCACAACTTAGATGTTATGCATGTTGAGAGAAATGTGGCTGCTAGTCTAGTCTCGACATTGTTGCACTGTGGGAAATCTAAGGATGGTCTTCCTGCTCGTAAAGATCTTGAGGATCTTGGTATTAGGCAGGATTTGCACCCTTGCATCCAAGGAAAACGAACATAGCTTCCTCCAGCACCGTGGTCATTGTCCAGGACAGAAAAGAAGATATTTTGTAGGTGACTATTTGACTTCAAAGGGCCAGATGGGTATTGTTCCAACATATCTAAAGGAGTTTGGTTGGATGAGTGTAAAGTTACATGACTATCATGTCTTAATGCAGCAACTGATTCCAATAGCACTTAAAGGGCTCTTACCTAGAGGACCTACGCTAGTAATTTCAAGGTTATGCGCATTCCTCAATCTGTTGAGTCAGAGATTCATTGACAGGGAGCAGCTTTTGGTAATGGAAGCGGAGATTGTAGAGACTCTTTGCTTGTTTGAAAGATATTTTCCTCCTATTTTCTTTGATATCATGGTCCATTTGACTGTGCATCTAGGAAGGAAAGCCCAGCTTGGGGGACCTGTCCATTTTAGATGGATGTACCCATTTGAGAGGTAATAAATACATGAGTGTTATAATTTTTTAATATTATTTTGCTAATCTACATATATTCACATTTGCAGGTACATGAAAGTCCTTAAAGACTTTGTAAGAAACCCTGCAAGATCAGAGGGGTGCATCGCTGAGTCTTATCTAGCTGAGGAATGTATGAAGTTTTGCAGTGAATTTCTAAAGAAGTCAACAAATGTAGAAGATAAATAGAAAGAAACATGGAGTATGAGAATAGCTCTATCTAAGAAGGTCGTCCAATATCAGCTGGCAAAACAATTACACTCACTGAAATGAAGAAGAAAATAGCACATCTTGCTATCATCCAAAACCTTGCTCTTGTCGAACCTTATGTAGAGTAAGAATCATATTCTTCTTATTTATATTTCTTATACTTTTTATATTTATTTCTTATATTTCTTTGAGCAGTGAGCATCTCCAATATTTACAAGACTCAGATGACAGACGTAGGCGAGATGCATCAACTTTATGGAGTATGCATACTAAGAATTTTGCATCATGGCTAAAAGAACAGGTCCATGATTTGTTATAAAAGTTATGTAGTTATGGTAATATGATACAGGTGTCTTACTTGTCCTTACTTTTGTAGGTACCTCTTGATTCTAAAGAACATGGAGAAACACTTAAGTGGCTAGCTTATGGTCCACGTTATTCTGCAAAATCATATACAGGTTTTATAGTCAATGGTCAGAGGTTTCACATTGCATCACTTGATAGGAAAAGTCAGAATTTTGGGATTTACTATGAGGCTACGGCAGTTTGTAGATCTAGTGCCAAAGATACATCACAGGTGGTTGATTACTACGGCAGAGTAGCTGACATCATTTTGATTGATTATAATGTCTTCTATGTTCCTCTCTTCCGGTGTCAGTGGGCAGTAAAGAGTAATAGAGTGAAGATTGAAGATGGTTTTACACTTGTTAACATGAACCATAGTCAAGCCATCTTTTCAAGTGACTCTTACATACTAGCTTCTCAAGCGAAGCAAGTTTTTTACTCAAGGGAAAATGAGTCTTCTAATTGGTATATTGTTAAGAGAGATCCTTCTAGAAGATATAGTAAGGAAGATATTCAAGAGGGAACTGCAGACATTGGGCCATTTCCAACAAATATTGACATGGATGTTGACAATGATGAAGCAGAGAATGCCAGAACAGATTGTGAAGGCATATATGTCTGAAATGTATCCTCTTTGGTTGTGTGCTTGCTCTGTGATTGGTCATTGTCTGCTTGTTTGTGATTGGTCATTGTCTGCTTGTTTGTTGTTCAAATTGTTGTGTGCTTGGTTGTTGTTTTGTATAGAGTTAACTTTTTCCTTCTACTAATTTGATGCAGGTAAACTGAGATGGGAAATACAAAGCAAAAGAAAGGAAGGAAAAAATCTACAAAAAAGGTAATACAGGCAGATGAAGAAATTGAGTTTGTGTGTACTTTAGAAGCACGTGATAAAAATGTTAAAGATCAAGAAGATCCTGAACCTGTTGAAGAGCAAGAAGAACCTGTTGAAGATGTACCACAACAAGACCAGTCAAACGATGTACCACAACAACAGACAGAAGAGCAGCATAACACAAAAGAGCCTGAAGGTGAAGTCAAACTATCTACGAATGAAAAGCATGCAGTTGGAAGCAACCGTAAGAGTAAGCGTGGAACTAACAAGGATGAAAGACCTAGCCAAAGATCTCAATACCAGAGTTCATGTTGATTTCAATGTCATGGGAGAAGCTTATGGTTCTGGTTTAGTGAAGTTGTCTTCATACCTAGGTCCATTGGTAAGGGAGCACGTTCCTGTCACTCTTGAAGGTTGGAAAAATCTCTCTGAAGAAGTGAAGACAGTCCTCTGGAAATCGGTCCAGGTGACAACTTATATACAATGAGCACAACTAGATAAATGCAAGTGGAGATAGATGTACTGATATGTTTTCTACGTGAGTGCAGGCAAGGTTTTAAATTGATGAAGACTACCATAGGGATGCAGTGCTTAAGCAGATGGGAGCGTTGTGGAGATCATCCAAGTCACGCCTAGTCACCCAAAATAATGAAACAGATAATAATCAACAAAGGATGAAGCTCAGACCTAAGAATGTACCTCTGGTTGAGTGGCACAAATTTGTTAAGCTCAAAACAAGCAAAGAATTCAAGGTATTCATTTCAAATAGAGTTAGATATTTGTTGAAAGTATGAGAGAAGATTTACAATCATATGATACGATAGGTTGTGAGTGATAGCTACAAGGAAAGAAGACACAAACAGATTCTTCACACATGTAGTAGGAAGGGAATGGTTAGACTAGCAGAAGATATGGTAAGTAAACTTTTTTCTCGTTGTTTCTTTTATATGGTTACTTGAGGATACTGGCATACTTCTGTTTCCATAGAAAAACAATTTTGAAAACCCATCCGAAGTGACTAGGCTTAAAATATGGGTCAAGTCTCGTACCAGAAAAGATGGAACTCCTATAAACACAAATGCGGCTGAGAAGATTGTGAGTTCAAAACATAAATTTACTTTTTATGATTTTGAATTCTGGTTTGCTATATCACATGCTTATAATGTTTTTATTTGTTCTCTGATATACAGCAAAAGACAGCTGAGCTTGTTAATGATGCCAATCCATCACGTGCTAAAACTCAAGATGAGGATACACTCATACAACTATTAGGACCTGATAATCCTGGTTGTATGAGAGTAATGGGCGGAAATATGAGTAAGACCAAGCTAGCTTGCTTCCAAGTTAAGCACAAGACATTTCCTGAAATGCAAGAGAAGCAATATGAACTCCAGGAAAAGGTTAATCAGTTAAAGGCTGAACTTGCGGAAGTGAGAAACAAGGTCAGATATTTTTTGTGTTTATACATTGAGATAGGCATTTATAACATAATAATAAGATTTGTTTTGGTTAAGTTACAGAGAGAAGAGCATGAAGTGGGTGAAAACTCGGCTGCAAGAGTAAGTCATCAAATATAAGATCAATGCTTTATTTAAAAGTTTACACTATCACATTTTAACTATTGACCATGTCACAGAGTATGAACAAAAAAAAAAGAAAGGAAGTGCCTTATTATTGATTGGGCTGATGAAGATGGCAACGTTGGTGAGGACCGTATTCTAGCTTCCGACCCAAACGAATTAGTCAATGACTGTCGATTAGGCTCTACGGATGTTAAAGTCTTGGTTGATGCTGCTACTCAACCAGAAGCTTTCCTCTGGAGACCTGCGACTAACATGTGCACGATTGAGGAAGCTGTTGGCCATATTATTGCATGGCCTAAGAATAAATCTGTTGAACTATGCCAGGGTCTCCAACCAGAAGACATTGCACCCCTAGTAAAGCTTTTTGTTCTCTTATCTTATCAGTTAAAGTATTGATCAGGCGTTTAATGATATTTTTTCTAAATGTCTGACAGGGCTCAAGATCAAATTCTCTCAACAAATGGAAACTACTAGATTTATCTGATGATAGTGTAGTTGTTGGTGAAGGACGTTGGCAGACGCAAGAACCAAAAGCACTGGTTAATGGACTTCCACTCGGACCAAAGGCAGTAAAAGTCTTTCTCGATGTGATACATGAACCTGGAACATTTTTATGGAGGCCTACATTGGATGTGTCATACCTTGACGACAGCTTAATGAATTTTATATCATGGCCTGCTCACAACGTTGTATTCAAAAACCCACCAGAAGCAAGAAGGAAAGTTTCTCATACTCCAAAAACTGCATCTACAGTAGGAAGTCTGCAAAAAGGTTCTAATTATCCTACTGAACGAAGTCTGCAAAAAGGTGGGAAATCAGGAGCAACAACTTCAGCAATTCTTACTCAGAAGGCTTCCTCAATGCCGGTAACGTTTCCTCCTTCTGGTTTAAATTATCTTGTTAGTATTACTGTGTGAGTATTACAAAGGTTTTGTATTGTAAACATGACAGCTAAATGATGGATCCCAAGCTATCAAAGTAAATGAGAAGTGCAAGTTGATGGACATCAGTCAGAGGAAACAAGTTGTTGCCGAAGGACGTGTGCATTCAACAGACCCAGATCAGATGGTCCACTTTGTACGATTGGGTCCGAATGCAGCTATAGTGTGGGTAGATGCGGTGCTGGTAGATGATGCAGACGTTTGGAGGAAATCTGATGAAATAGAAACCTTGAAAGATGCACATGGTTCATCTATTGCATGGCCAATTGATAAACTGGTCATATTTTAAGATGAACAGGTAAGTGTTGTGATTTCTGTTTAGAATATTTCAGACATAATTGGTAAACTGATTACAGGTTTTGATTGTTGCAGCTTAGCGGAATGAAGAACTTTGGTCCAGCTATTTTAATCAAGGCTTATGAACTTAATATTTTCTGATGTCTTAAGACTTTGTTTTCTGTTTTCTGTCGGCTGTGTAAGCCTTATGATGCTATGAATGATTTCTTTCTTGTTTATGAATGATTTCTGTTGTTTATGATGATTTATGTTGTTTATGCAGGGTGTATTCTGAAAGCAATAATCCAAAACAACAACTATCATAGCATAACAAAGAAATCAACAATAGCAAAACACCGTTGTTATCGTAGAATATCATCGCATTAAAAATTACCGACGAATTAGTCAGGCAAATCAGTAATAACAGCAAAAAAAAAAGCTATTGTATAATATCATAGCATTTAAAATTAACTACAAAAAGACAATGATAACATATTTCGAAGCTATAACAAAATGTAATATAGGAACTTTAAACAGCTATTGTAGAAGGACATATCATAGCTTAAATTATGAATCATACTCTCTCTGTCCCATTTTATGTGGTTTTTAAGAGTTTTTATTTTGTCCCAAAATAATTGATGTTCTCTTTAATCAAGAGAAAATTAAATGTCAATTTAAATTTCTGACCAATCACAAAACACTGTATTTTTTTTTAATTGGTTGAACTAGTTTTATTAAATGTTATTTTTATGCAACCAAGATAAATTACATAGAACTTTGTATTTTCTTAATCCATGTGAAAAACATTAAAAACCACATAAAATAGGACAGAGGGAGTAAATAATTTGTGACAAAAAAGACGAGTTATGGTTACATTAATAACGACATTCAATTATTGTTATGGTATCAACGCAGTAGATAGCGTCAACGAAAACTGCTATCATAGAGGGTATCTATGATGGCTGCCGATTACATGGCAGATGGTAAAACGCTATGAAAGACTTACTATAACGTTAATCGTGAGCTGAGAATGTTAATATTTCTTGTAGTGGCTTGTGGGAATCCGTGAATGTGTCTGGCAAGCAAAAAGTATTCTAAGCTGTTAAAAACTGAAAAATGTGTCTTAAAGATAAATGCACTCTAAACTTTTTCCACAGGGTGAAATCCTCAGATGCTCTTAATGAGGCAAAAAGTGTTCTGGTATACTCTTACGAATTCTGCTGTACTCTTGTCTATTCTGATACTCTTCATTTGGATGGGCAAAGTCGAAAGTGCCCCTCTTTAATTGACCAATCAAAAACAAGCGCGCTTTCTCTCCTCTCTCCTGTCCAGGTGGATTTTCTTTTATTTTTAATTTTTCTCTCTCCTCCGTAATTCTTCTCTCTCTCCTCCGTAATGGTTTTGGCGATCGAAAGCTCTACTCAAATCAAGTGATTCTCCGATTGTAAAGGAGAGAATGACTGCGGCTCGCTTGGATGCTGAATCATTGAGAAATTGATCCCCAACCCAGGTCAAATAAACTTCAGGTAAAGCATTATCTTGGTTTGTATCTTATAGTGAATTAAACAGGAAATGTACCCTGCTCATTGTTGGTTAATTAGTGGTGATATTAGACAGTAGGGGAGAACGGGAAAGTATGGTGTGTTTGTTATGGAATTGGATTAATCCTTATCAACAAAAAATATCGGGAATCGAAGATGAATTCCGGAATGAATAGGGTGAAACTGGTAGACTAGAAAAGTGTAAGTAGGTGAAACTTTACTCCTGAAAAAAATGTGTAAAATGGTATAACTTAGTATTACTTCAATAGTAAAACTGTATAACTAGGATTAACTTTAATGGTATAATTTTTTTATTTGCTACAACAGATAATGGGTTATTCTTCTACAAACATACACTTTGACTATGATGGACATTATGCGAAATCTGGAGATAATTATGAATGGATTCCAAGCGATGATCGTTTGTATGCTATATCCTTTAAGACATCATCATTGGATGAGATCACTTATTCGTTTTTGAAGGAGAGGATATGCAGGAAGAAGACCATAGATCCGTGTAGAAAGAGGCTGAATCTGAGTTACATTCCACTGGTAGTAGAACCTAAGGCAATCATATATTTTGGATGATGAAGATGTGTTCGTGTATCTAACATCAGTGGATAAAGAGGGAAGAAGAAGTATTTTACATGTAGAGGTCATCGAAGAAATGGAAATAGTTCCAGTAACGGAGCAACAATCAGTAGTTGAGAAAGAAAGCTCATATGGTGGGAACTATAGTGAGCTTGCGAGTGGATTACCCGAAGTTGAAGGTAATCCGGGTGCACTCACTCTATTTACTGGCATTGAAGAAGCAGAACGATATCTACCGGGGGCTGAACGGGTGGAGAATGTTGTTAATGGAGAAGCCGACGAAGGAGGCATTAATGTTGGTAATGGAGAAGACGACAAAGGGGGCATTGGTTTGGAAAACATGGACAGCGTGGACAATGAGGGCGACGTGGATAACTCTATGGGTATCCGTCCTATTTGCGACTATGAGCTGCCACGTGTTGCAAAAGAAATTCCAGTGGTTACTGACTGGGAAGATGGTTTAGGTATTGAGTTGTTTCAAGAATTTTTGAGTAAAGAAGCTGTGAAAGATATTATTGATAGAGCATCACAGGAGAACTGTTTCGAAATCAGTATCTCCAACTCGGACAAGAGTCGATATGTGGAGAAATGTCGGGGAGCAGCTGAAGGTTGTAAATGGGGTGTGAGAGCTACAAAGATAAAAAATTCTGAAGCGTTCTCGATTAGAACATACATAAAGATGCATTCATGCTCTCGCGCAACGTCAAGTACTGGAGTCAAAAGGAAAGTAACACCAAGATGTGTTGCAGCTATAGTGCATAAGGATTATCCGGGACTATTTGAGACACCATCTGCGAAAACCCTGGTCGGTCTGGTGGAAAGGAAATTGGGTGTGTAAGTGTCGTATACGACATGTTGGAGAGGAAAACAACAAGCTGTTTCGGATTTGCGTGGTGATCCCGAGGAAGGATACAAAATATATTGCTTTCTTATTTGTATATGTTAGAGAAGGTGAACCCGAATACAAAAACAAGTTTGTTACTGGATGAACACAACAGGTTCAAATACATATTTGTTGCGTTGGGAGCTTCCATTGAAGGGTTTGAATACATGAGGAAAGTCATCATTGTGGATGCAACTTTTCTGAAGATTGTTGAAGGTGGTTGTTTTGTTATTGCCACGGCTCAGGATCCAAACCTTCACCATTATCCTATAGCTTTTAGTGTTGTTGATGGGGAGAAAAATGAAAGCTGGAATTGGTTTTTCACGACGCTGAAAACTGTTATACAAGATTCGATGGAATTGGTGTTTGTTTAAAACAGAAATACAAGTCTGATAAAAGCTCTTGCTGAAGTGTATCCGATGTCTAAACATGGGTATTGTATCTGGCATCTATCGCACAATGCGAAACTTCATATCACACAGGGCAGGGACGAGGTTGCACAACAATTTAGAAAACTTGCACAACTTTATTCAGAGCTTGAGTTTGAAATGCAGTATCAAGATTTTAGGGAGAGGAATCCATCGTGTGCTAGGTATCTTGGTAAAAGTGTCGATGTCAAAAAATGGGCGAAGTGTCATTTCCCCGGTGCAAGGTACAACATAGACACCTCTAATTGTGCGGATTCTTTGAATGCGCTATTTGAAAAGGCACGAAGGATGTCTTTATTGCCTAGGCTTGATACAGTTATTGACAAAATGGCTGAGTGGTTCAACAGATATAGGAAGGATGCAGCAGCCGGACCGTCATCTCGAAAATTGGTTCCTGTAGTGGAGAACAAAATGCATAAAAGAGTACCGAAAGGTTCAAAACTACAAATGGCTCCGCTGAACACTTTTGAGCTTGAATACAGTGTTATTGGAGTAGACGAGAAAACTTATTTGGTGGATTTGCATCATAAAACGTGCAGTTGCAGGAAGTTTGATATAGATAAATTTCCATGTAGACATGCAATAAGCGCTGCCATTAAGTGTTTTAAGCATGATAGACCAATAGAGTTGAGTGACATGTATGATTTAATCTCGCATTATTACTTCATTAAAGTGTGGGCTTTGGCGTATCGAAGGACTATATATCCAGTCCCTCATATGTCTGATTGGATGATTCCAATAGAAGTCTCGGAAAAGTGTCCCTTACCTCCAGAGTACGAGAAAAAAAAAGGAAGAAATCAGGAAAAAAGGTTTCCTTCGGTAGGAGAAAGTCGGCCCCGTCCTAATAAGTATGTGCCGAATAGGAATTTGGGTCGCTGGTTCAACTGCTCACCGGGAACAGAAGGATCGCAGGGAACTCAAGGAACTCAAGGAACACACGGATCGCAAGGAACACAAGGAACACAGGGAACTTAAGGAAAACTGATGGGGAAGAGGAGTTGGTTGTGAGTGAAATCCGAAAAAACTTGGTGAAAACATCATTATATGAATGTAAAACTTGGTGAAACCTAAGTTAAGTAATTGCGTTATATGAATGTAAAACTTGGTAAAACTTGCGTTATATTATTGATGATTTTGAGTAATTGATGATTTAGATTACACTTGCGATGACATTACTTATTCATGTTTTAGGAAGGTGATGTAACTTATTCAACATGGTCTGAAATCCGGATCACGTTAACTGAACATTTTTGGAATCTGGATCACATTTTCAATTGATTGAGAAATGAATACATTACTGTGAGATGTTTTTTCGTAGACAGTACCTTGTGGGATTAGAAAAGTTATATATGTCACGATATCGAATTTTATTCTACATGATCACTTCGGAAACGTTGATAGAAAACAGAATATAGCTGGTATAACCATAAAATTAATCATCTAAGTACAGTAAAACTAAAAATATCGCAAAAAACAGAAAAGTAAAACTTTAAAGGTTTCTGTATAACTACAAACAATGTGAAACTCTAAGCACGGAAATCCTTTACAAATTATTCCCGCCCAGCTTTTCAAAATTTCCCACCCATTTTTCGAATTTTGATTTTTTTTCCAAAATCGATGCTGAATCGACGTACACGTGTATTAAAAACATTGTTTTTTTGTTCCCCCCATTTATCTCACCGAATCTCTCTCTCCACTATTCAATCAATCTCTCTCTAGATTTCTCGAGAACTCAGATTTCTATTCGGACCCTCTTCTTTCTAAATTTCTCGATTACTCAGATCATGACTCATCCAGACGAGGAGTACAGGCAGATGAAGGCTTCAAAGAAATCCATCGAAATACTTGGCTTCGTGGCGGATGCCCAGTGTGGGATTCCGAACAGATGCCCTTGTGGGGGGAGAATCATCAACGAGGTGTCTCGGGACCCGAAGTATCCAACCGATTTTGATACATTACCGGGGAGAAAATATTTCACTTGCATAAATTTTGAGGTAATTTATGAATACTTTCGGGTTTTATGTGCAGATCTTAATACTTTCCCGTTTTACGTGTAGAATGATTGCTTCTATTTCCGTCAACCATGGGTCTTCGGAGTTCAGGAAGAGGTTGAAATGTTAAGGAAGCGTGTGGATGTGATGGCTGCAGAGATTGCTGAACTGAAGTATAAGCTTACCCGTCCGAATCCTACCACTGCATGAGATGCGTCCGGTCCATGACATTCGTCTACAATTTGTTGTTGTTTGCTTAAGGATGATGTGAGATTCGGATTATGTTCCTCTTTCATCTATCGAATCTCTCATCTGATGTATTTATGTGAGATTTGGACTTTCAAAGTTTCACCTATTTGGTCATTCACGATTTACGAATTGCACGATAGATTCACGAAGTTAGACTAATTCGAAAGTTAAACTTTCAAAATTTTCCCCTAATAATTTGGTCATTCACGATTTACGAATTGCACGATAGATTCACGAAGTTAGACTAATTCGAAAGTGAAACTTTCAAAAGTTTCACCTATTTAGTCATTCACGATTTACGAATTGCACGATAGATTCACGAAGTTAGACTAATTCGAAAGTGAAAATTTCAAAAGTTTCCCGTAATAATTTGGTCATTCGCGATTTACAAATTGCACTATAGATTCACGAAGTTAGACTAATTCGAAAGTGAAACTTTCAAAAGTTTCACCTATTTGGTCATTCGCGATTTACGAATTGCACGATAGATTCACGAAGTTAGACTAATTCGAAAGTGAAACTTTCAAAAGTTTTCCCTAATTTGAAAAGCGAAACTTTAAAAATTCAAAGAACTGAAAGTTTCAAATAACATAAGTCTTCAATAACAAACAAGAAAGTCATACGGGAATTTAAATAAGTCATACAAACCGAATAGAGTTCAACCGAATATATAAATCAACCACATACGGATTTTACACCGTCTTCTTACCTCCCTTCTTTGCCTTCTTCTGGGTTGCCTTCTTCTGGGCTGCCTTCTTCTCCGCTGACTTCTTCTTAGCTGCCTCCTCAGCTCCCGTCTTCTTCTGCTTCTTCTTCTGCTTCTTTTCAGCTGCCTTCTCATCTGCTTTCTCATCTGCCTTCTTCTTCTGCTTCTTTTCAGCTGCCTTCTCAGCTGCTGCCGCCTTCTTCTTCTCACCTCTGGTCCTCTTCTGAGCTGTCTCCTCCTCCATCTTATGCCTTGTTGTCCCAATGGGACTCCTCACAGTATGGCAACCCTTTGCCTTTTTCGAAAGGACTACTTCTTTTCCATCATCTGTTCTCGCCCTCTTCTTTTTCTTCTTCACAGTCTTTGTCTTCACAGACTTTGTTTTCTCAGTCTTTGCCTTCTCAGTCTTTGCCTTCTCAGACATCTTATTCTCCAACTTCTCAGCCTCTGCATATATCACTAAAGTATCATCCATGTCATCATCACCGCTACCATGTTCAAGCTGCACTTGATTTGAAATATCGAGAATGTATCATCAACATCTTCCTCCGACTCCTTATCACCACCATCTTCTTCCTCCGACTCCTTATCATCACCATCTTCCTCCGACTTCTTATCACTAACACGAACTTGGTTGGACGGATTATCACCACTCATTCCGTCAACACGCGCCCAAAGACTTTTCACTTCATCTTTCAATTCCTTCATAGTATCTGGGAATGCATTCATAAGCCGACCTTCCATCGCTTTCAAAGCCTCAGCTTCAGGAGCCTCCACTGAATCTGCATGAGCCTCACCAGAATCTGCATTATTGGATGGTTCTCCAATAGCAGGAATGGTGGGACCTTCAACCTGACCTGTACGAGCCTCAAAATCGATGCTGAACTCTGCTTCAAAGAAAACTTGTTTCCCATTCCGTATTATCTTGGTCCAACGATCCACTGCTGCATCAGCGTCGTCATCGGCCCAACAACTTTCCTTGCTCATCCCTATGCTTTCCAGAAGTTCCTTCTCAGCTTCTGTTGCCACCAAGATACTCTCAATATCATGTGGCAAATACACATAAAACATTAATTACCAAGTTTTCATAAGTCTTATTAATTGAGTCCCTTCTCCGTAATTCGACTACACATAAAACATCAATTACCTTAGTATTACCAAGATTAACGTTCGCTGCATTCAGACTGAATGCCTTGGTTCCACCTTTGCGTTTGTACTGCATCTTGCACATCCGCGGGCAACCAGGGCGTGCACCATTCACACTTTCTCGGAAATGGTTCCTCAAGGTTGGAATTGCCTCAAAGGCCAAAAACTGCGAACACACAACAAAAAAACATTAACATCAATTTAACAATAAGACAACTAAATACAAGAGAGGTTAAGAATACTTCCAAAGGAATAGGAAAGCTTGTTAAAACCCAACTCGTCGGAACAATCCCGTTGCATTTCTCCAAGAAGCTAGAGACATCATTCAAGTTATGTTCGAATGCATACCGCCCCCAAGGAAACGTTAAACACGCATCTAGATCATCAACAACAGTCAGGAAGAAACTGTCCACAGGTGATGCTCCCTCTCCACTCTTTCGGCCTCCGACGAGGATGCTGGCTAAGAAGTACAGAGCGGCCATCTTTTTCGATCCTCAGATGGCTTTGATTTCATTGCCAACATATGTTCTCCAGGTCAGCGTATGTTATCCTTTTCCCTCCAAAATACTTGTTCATGAATGTTGTACCACCCAACCTCTCATGGTTGGGGGGATACTCATGGCAGTACAGTCCAGAAATTAATCTGAATTCTCTGAGAGAGTATCGGATTGGGACGCCATTAACGATAAACCATAACTCATACTTCTTCCCTACACCAGCTGATCGCAAAACGAGAAGCCACATTCCCATCCACTTCTGCTTTCGGTTTTTAATATGGAAGAAATGTTGGAACTGTGGGTGCTCTATGAACCATTCTACCTCCTCCTTTTTCAGGATCAGTTGTATATTTCCTATTGCCGTGTCAATGTAACATTTTTCCTGAAAGCTTTAAAGACTTTTGATACTGGCTTGATGCAAAGTGTAACTTCAGCGGTCGCATGCCTTCTTCGTCGTCATCTACAAGCTGCACTCAAGTGAAAACCGGATCACGTACGACATCTTACAACCATCAACACAAAGTTTCACAAACTTCGACTTAGTTAAACAATTATAAAATTGGTGTTTTTTCTTGGTTTCACAAAGTTCGTACATCTATATTGTTTAAGTTCAACTTAGATTTACAACCCATATTACACTAACTCCAAAATGCACTTAATTCCTTAGTTTTCCACACATATCTAATATTTCAAATCATCTTTCGAAAAGTTTGAATACTTACATTTGCATGCGACTCAATTTCAGGTTCTCCTACTGATTGGGTCGTCCTTTCTTCACCTTCTGGGTTCTCACCTTCTTCGTTATTTCGGGCCTCCATTTGAACAACCTCTATTTTAGCTCCTCCTTCTTTGGCGTCCTTCTCTTCTTCTCCGGGTTCCTTGTGTTCTTCTCGGACATCCTTATCTTCATTATTCTTGTCTTCTTCGCTTTCATCTGCATCTCGGGGACTTGCTCAGTTCCCGGAGCGACAGATTTGTCGATGGTGCTTGGGTTTGCTTCATCCATACTTGCTTTTTCGGAGAATTTAACCATTGCCGTTTCTTCTCCTCCTACACTACTCGACATGTCTTCTTTCGCCTTCGGATCGTCTTGTTTCAACATTTGGGTTTTGATTCTCGATTGAGGATTCGCGATCTCCACTGAGTAAGGTTTTCAGAGAGACAATTTCAAGAGAAATGCGATGGACACAGGGGGAAATGAGTTGGAAACGGTGAAACCTTGCCCTTATTCACCCATTTATTAATTTACTTTTCAACCAATAAGAAGAAAGAAAGGGAAACGTATTCGGGAATTCAATTTCTGGAAGTGGATATCCGAATTTGTTGGGTCGGTATTGAACTCGGGTTTGGATAGTCATAGGTACAATTGTAATTATCTAAATTTCACTTGATTTCATTGTCTTTTACTAAATTTTCCTATTTAAATAAATATATATTTATTTCCAGTTTCGGCAGGAGTATCCCAAAATATTTTTTTTCGGACCGGAGTATCTGAGCGTTTCATTCTCTTCCACAGCTATTCTTCCCGTTTGGTGGTCACATAATTTATGGGTCAGTGACTGGCCACCAAGGTTCGAAGAGCATGCATTGAAAGCGAATCTTGATTCTTTCGCATATTCATATGTGACATCAGTTAAGGTATTAGTAAATACCTTTTAATTGAAGCTTTTAAGCAAGAAAAGATATAAATGTCTATCTCGGCTTTTTTGTCAGCTTTGACTTTGACTTTATAGTGTCTCTTACACAAATTTAATGATGCGCCTCTAGGTTCATTTTGAGTATTTCAAATGTTAAGTATAGAAACATTCAAATATTTTACATCGTCAGTCTGGTCCAGTTCAGATTTTCCCAGATTCCAATACCTGTTCCGGTTTAATTTTCTTTTTGGATTCTTCAATATTTTTAATTTTTCATGTCAATTTGAATTTTTTTCTTGAAATATACTTAAATTTACCTAAACTCTAAACTCAAAACTCAAAAATTAACACTTTAGGATCAAAACAAAAACAAAAAGAGTATGTGGGTTGTTTTGAATATTCATCTCATATATTTGTTAATTTTTTTGAATATTCATAGGGGTTCAAATTATCTTAAAAAATCTGATTCTCATGTATTTCTGTTTACATGTTCGATATAATACTTGATATCTGAACTACAGTCCATACCAATATTTTTACATCAGGATTTAAACCAGGATTTTGGATGGGTTCTGGAACTGAATTTTAAATCAGGATTTTATTCCTAGTCCTACTTTTATTTTTCCAAGCCCAGCCCCACTTCTTTGTTCTCATCAATGAATGATAAACAAAATCTTTATACGTTTTGAGTTTTCAACACAGCGTGAGGTTGTCTGGTATTTTATCATCGAAGTAGTAAGCTGCCAAGTGATATCAATTGATATAGTAAGACTTGTTTCATATGATCGAATTATGTGGACTAATCATTTGGACTGTTTCTGCTACATGATACTGAGCATATAGATAGTAGATTCTCCTAATCCTTTTTCTCCGACCAGTCGGAGAATCTCAGCAATGATACAAAGTTCTTATTTAAATTCTTTTATACAGACAGATAGACGGAGTCCACCACGCACACATTTCATAAAATAAAGTGAGTATTCTCAGCGAAGGTGATGCCTGTGAAACCAAATAACCTTTGATGTAAGCAAAGAAACAATTCTTTGAACATGCATACACATACACACATACCTTAGTGTTTCCTTTGTTCCTTTGCGGATTTTGCAGCGTATAGTTGGGAGACCTAGCTTCTGATGTGCCTCGTATCTGTGACAGCCCGAGAAGCCTACAACAAAGAAAGGATCATCATCATCATCATCATCATCATCATCCTCTTTCAAGAAACATGAGACATGAAACTAATCAAGAATATAGAAAAACACCATAGTAAGCTCCATCAACTTCAATCACATCGATCTGTCACACAAAACCAATATTAGATTCTTTAATTTTGAAACTGGATAACAACAGTAAGAGAGAAAGAGAGCGGGTTAAAGCTTAACCGGGACTTGAAGACCGATCTGGCGGATGCTATCCATGAGCTCCTTCACTTTGTTCTGATCGTTGGATCTTGTTCGCATCAACGGTCTCCGTATCTTCTCCAGCGGCAATTCCACGATCATCGGCCCTACACCGCCGCTAGATCCTCCGATCACCGGCGGCGAACCTGAAAATCAAAACCAGCTTCAGATTCACCATAGTTGTAAGGATTATAGCGAGATTTTGAGCAAAGTTACCGTTTGAAGAAGAAGAAGCCGAAACAGAGAAGCTTCTCAAGCTGCTTGGTAACCTCAGCATCATCAAATTCGCCATTAGTCACCTTCTTCTTCTCTCTCTACAATAAAATATCTTTAAAATAATTTTGTGAACGAAATATAAAGACTAACGACGACGTCGTTTTACCAAATGAAAAGTGATCGAAACGGTTCTCAAAACAGAGCTTCTTCAATGGCTGTCACATCCTCTGTTTTTTTTTTTTAACTATTTTTTTTAAATATAAATATCTATTAAAATCAACCCATAAAGTGCATACTAGAACAAGCCTCCGATTAGCTGTTGGATAGACTAGTAAAACTCGATAGACTAGGCTTATCACTGAGTATATGGAAAAATAAACGAAAACATAGTGGAAGAAAAAGAATTTCGACTCAAGAAACCGAACCGATCACCAATCATCACCAGAGATACGCGGCCAACGATGCCGACTTAACCAAAGTCAAGCCGGCCTAGCCGGCCACTGCCTCTCAATTTCCTTTTCAAAAGAAATGCCAACACACAGAATCGAGGTTTACTGGACACTTCCTTCTTCAACCGACCGACCGAAACTATGGAAATCAAAACAAACCACATTGTTTGGGTTACCGCCATCTCTCACAGGTCTATTTCAATCTCCTAAGCTCAAAACCGATAAGGTTCATCCCACCTAAACCACTCTCGCACCACGGAGAATTATGAAGGTCCAATCCAAACACACTAACTAGAGTCCTATTCTTATGAAGTGAAGCGCATCAATATATACGAAATGAAAAAAAAAACAGACGGCAAAGGAAGAACCTCAACCGGAGCAGAAAGATGGGTCCAAGAGGATAGCTGTGCCGGAACCCGATGGCTCCTAAAGACCTGAAAAAAGCTAGAAGAAACCAAACATTGCCGATGATGAACCACCACCAGCACTAGGATATGTTGATTTCAACAAGCAAAGCCATCGAGGAAGAACATGAGCTGGAGACCACCCAAGCTTCAAGACTGCCTCATTGCTTGCCGTTTCGAGAATCGGAACGCAGCTAACTTAACATTGTCACATTACCGGATTGATGACCAAGATACGACCAAATTGAAACATCCAGGAGCAAGCACCAAGGAAGCTTTCCGGTAGCTTCAAAGGCGAACTGGGAACGAACACCGAGTAGAGACACTACATATGAGTGAGAGATCTCCGGGACTGTGACGATGTGGCCATAGACGACCAAGCCAGAGAACAGCCCATCAAACCTCCACACGCCGACCATAGAAGCTCTACTACGCACCAGAAGCCGCAAGGTGAAACGCGCCTCCGAGAAAAGGGTACTCCAGAGCACTCATGGCGCCGAGAAAGAAAGCAGAGGCTGACCAAGACGCCGAGGAAAGCCACCAAGCTTAAAACCCGACACCGCGCCTCAACCCAGACCAGAATAGGCAGATCTAGAAGATTGATGCCTGAATCTGATGGAGGAGCCAAAAAGGAAGAGGAAAACTTGAACCCAGTCGAAAACCTTAAAAAGCCGACCCCTTGACTCGCCGTCGCCTGTCCAACCTCGTAGTCACGCCGGAGAGCCGAACAAACACCAAATCTGGCAACATATCCATCATAGGAGGAGCTCTTCCTCTAGAGAGACCCACATATCGGAGGGAGAGGAGAGGTTAGACAAAGGAGCAAAGGAAAAAGAGCTAGGGAGAGGAAGATTCCCTCCGGCGGCGGCGAAGTGGCAGCCACGCGCCGGAGGCTATGGAGCCGCTTCGAGAGAGAGAGAGAGAGAGAGAGAGAGAGAGAGAGAGAGAGAGAGAGAGAGAGAGAGAGAGAGAGAGAGAGAGAGAGAGAGAGAGAGATAGAGAGAGATAGAGAAGTAGAGAGAGAGAGAGAGAGAGAGAGAGAGAGAGAGAGAGAGAGAGAGAAGTCGCTTTTTGTTTTTTTTGTTTTTTTAAACTCTAATTGAAGTACATGTATCTGTAGATGTTCTTACCCAGCTTTTGTACATATCAAAGATTGTTGCTGAGAAAGAAGGTATCTTTGATGGGTTCCGTGTGGTCATAAACAATGACTCTGAAGACTGTAAGTCTTCTCTTTTCCGTTCAACCTAATGTTATTATATTATAATAACTGGCTCAACTTCATCTCATCAAGGCCACTCTGTTTACCATCTTCATTTCCACGTCTTTGGTGGCCGACCCGACAGATGAAGTGGCCACCCGGTTGAGGAGAACAATTCATGCCAAACCAAATAATTTAGGATCATCAATGACTGTTCAAGAGGTTCAAAATCTGTCAACTGTAATCCTTTTCTTGTACCATTTATATGATCTTGGCATCAAATGACAAGGATCTGACATGTGGGTATCTACCTTACCGCCATAAGTCCATGTTCTCTAGAAAACAATATGTTATATCATGTTAACGACCAGTACATGGTCTTTAAAGATTTTAAGGGTTTCTAAAGTTTTTTTAGGGTCTCTGAAGTTAAGTCGACATTGAGGGATAATTCTTATAAACAAACATTTGGTCTATCTCAAAATTCAAGATGATAAGTTGCAACTTCTAAGTTCTAATATTCCTTACTTGAAGCTATAAGTTCTACTATCGAGTTTTAAGAGTTGAGACCTGTTAGTATTAAGGCATAAGAATAGATATGTAAAGGATTGTTATCTATATATATGTTTATCCTAGTTTCCTCTGTATCTTTGCTCCTATATATTGCAATTATCATCATTTTAATAAGATATACAGTTCTATATTTATATGGTACCAGACTGTCGGTCCTAAAACAACCTTTTTAAAAAAATCATTCTTTTTCACGCCAACAATGTTTCATTCAAACACTTCCTCCCCTGCTACAGTCACAGAAACCATCATGACAAACAACCAAGCCCTTCTCAACATAACAAGTTAAATGTTCCCAGACTTTCTGCATTCAGTTACCTGATGTGGGGAGTCTCCAAGTCCATGCCTTGGTTGATGGATATGGCCTTATTGGCTATCTTGATGGATCTGTTGCAACCTCCTCCAGTTAGTGTTAATGAATAAACGGCTGTGAATCCTATACATACCATCTGGAACCGAGAAGAACGGTTAATCTACAGTGCAGTCATTGGTGCCATTTCTCTTCCTCTTCAGCCTCTCGTCTCCCGTGCTGTTACAGCTGCTCAAGTGTGGGAGATGCTTGCTTCGACCTATGCAAAAGCCAAATCGATGGCATATCAAACAATTGTGGGATCAACTCAAAGTTTGGAAGAAGGAGAATGAGTCAATCGATGTGTACCTACAAAGTGCAATAACTCAATTTGATCAACTGGTCATATTGAGAACGGCCATAGATCATGAAGATCAAATTGATACTGTTTTTGCTGGACTGCCTGAAGAGTACATGTCCGTGGTTGATCAAGTAGAAGGACATGCAACAGCTCCTTTCATCACTGAGCTTCATTAAAAGCTCCTAAACCATGAAGCTAAGTTGTTGTCTCTATTTCCCTCGCCACAAACACCATTTCCTGTCTCTGCTAATCTGTTTCACCACAAGAATCAGTTTACCAACAACAACAATCATAACAACAGTCGTAAACACAACAAGTACTTCAATCCATAGTCTCGGCCAAACAACAACAGTAATTGGCAACAGAAAAATCATGGACCAAGACCTTACCTTGGCAAGTGCTAGATCTGTGGCATCCAAGGACATGTTGTAAAAATGTGTCCACAGCTCCTGACTGTCCACCAATCCTCTCAACAATCTCCTTTCATGCCATGGCAGCCACGTGCAAATGTTGCTGCAGATTCTCCTTACACAGCAACAGCAAACAATTGGTTACAACCCACCACATCACCTCCGATCTCCAGAACCTGTCCATGCATCAACAATATGAACGAGGGAAAGCTGTGGTCATTGCCGATGGATCCAAACCAGAACATAACTCACACGGGTTTCCTACAGTAAACCATTTGCTTTGAATAATGTTTTATGTGTTTTGAATATACACCAAAACCTGATATATGTGTATCGGTTATGCAATGCTAACTGGGTTTTGTGGAATTTTTTCCTTTATCCTTTCAAGTGAAAGATTTGAGCACGGGGATTTGTACCGCAGTGCACTAGGAATCAACTCTATGAATGGCCATTCGAGAAATTTTACATGTTGCTTTGTTCTTCCCTCCGACTTCAAAGACTACTCTATCTTTTTGGCATTCCCGATTGGGACACCTATATATTTCTGTTTCCAATGAAACTATCTCTTTCTTTCTATTTCAGACACTTCCTCGAAACCATTTTCTTGCACAGATTGCATGATTAATAAGAGTCACAAGTTATCTTTTCCGCCTCAAGCATTTCATCTACTCGGCCCTAGAATATGTTTTCACTAATGTCTGGTCTTCACAAATTCTTTCTAAAGATCAATTCAAATATTATCTCTTATTTGTTGATCACTACGCTCGATACTCCTGGCTATATCCACTCAAACAGAAATCAGATGTCAAAGAGATATTTGTAGTCTTCAAAACATTGGTTGAAAATTGGTTTCAGTAGAAGATTTGTACCTTATTCTCAGATAACGGCAGCAAGTATATAACACTACAATCATTTCTTCAACAACCTCACTTCACCTCCTCCCACGGCGGAACACAACAGTATTGTAGAGAGGAAACATAGACACATCGTCGAGATTTCTTTAACACTACTCTCTCGATCCCTTCGCCTTTTCAGCAGCAGTTTTTCTTATAAAGAGAATACTGACGCTAAATCTTCACAATGAAACGCTATACCAGAAGCTCTTCTAGAAAGTTCTCAATTATAACATACTTCGGGTATTTGGCTCTTTCTGTTTCCTCTGGCTAAGACCCTACACAAAGAACAAGATGGAAGATCAGTCAAGAGGTTGTGTCTTTTTGGGCTGCTCGACTACTCAGAGTGCATACCTCTGTCTTCATCTTCCTACTTGTTGAATATATATGTCGCGCCATGTGATCTTTGAGGAACACCGATTTCCCTTCTCTGAGTTCCATCGCTCTCCTTCTACAACCGATGAAGAAACTTGTTCTTCTGAAAGCTTCAGTCCGCTAGTAGTTCATGTGCTTCTACAGCCGCTCAGTACTCAGCCACCACAATACAACTCCTCGTGCTCGGATCTTCACCCCATCAACACTTCTCCGACACAACAACACAACTCTGATGTTGTGTTGTTCGATTATCCACATCTTAGCTCTGATAAACCTACTTAAATAGCCACCAAAACCAAACAAACCATATTACAAGTACAAAGACACAGACCTAAACCTCTCTTCCTACAACCTCGTCTCTTCCTTCCAGAACCAAAACTCAACAACCCAAAACATTTATCAACCACAAAATACCCATTGAATTCAAACACATGCTGTAAATAAAATTTCCAAACCGGACTCAAAGTTTGCCTTCTCTGCAGCCACCAAAATCATCCTAAACATTATAACTAAAACCCTTGGCCAAGCCTTAAAGGACAAACGATGGCGCAATGCCATGTCCACCGAATATAATGCTCAGCTACAACACCAAACACGGCATTTGGTTCCTTCCTCAACCAAACAAATACTTGTCGACGGATTTATACAACCAAATATATATCGAATGGCGAAGAAGAACAACCTAAAGCTCGATTGGTTACTCGTGGATTCACACAGCACATGGCATTTGACGACATTAAAACCTTCAGAGACGTTATCAATTCAACAACCATTCGACTGGTTCTGGATATTGAAGTAAACAAGGGCTGGCAACTCAAACAACTTGATGTAAATAATGCATTTCTACAAGGGGAGCTACATGAGGAGGTATATATGATGCAGCCACATGGGTTTCTTAAAGCTGATCATCCAGATCATGTCTGTCGTTTAAGGAAACCCATTTACGGACTGAAACAGGCACTGTGTGCATGGTACATGTCTCTCAAGCAGTATCTTCTTGACATGGGCTTCACAAACTCTCTCAGATACTTCGTTGTTCACTCATAAGTTGGACAACCACAACACATATATTCTGACATTATTATCACTGGAAGCAATCTGATCTGGATTTCCAATGTTTTACAATATCTTATGAATAGGTTCTCAATCAAGGATCCAGTAGATCTTCATTATTTTATTGGAATTGAAGTAAAACGATCATCCTTTGAATTACATTTGATGCATAGACGTTACATACTCAATTTACTAGCCAAAACCAACATGACAGACACAAAACTAGTTTCAACGCTAATGCAAACATCTCCTAATCTGATACTCTTTGATGGATCTGGTCTCACAGATGCTTCTCAGTATCGTTATATGGTTAGAAATTTCCACTATCTAGCCTTCACATGCCCAAATATCTCTTTTGCAGTGAACCGCCTATCTCAATTCATGCACAAACCAACATAGACACACTAGCAAGCTGTGAAATGAATCTTCAGATACTTGGATGGTTCTGCACTTACACTCTATGCTTTTACCGACGCTGATTGGGATGGGGACAGCGATGAATATATATTTACTAATGCATATGTTATTTAGCTTGGATCAACTCTTATTTCTTGGTGTTCTAAGAAACGAATTGGTGTGGCGCGGTCCTCAGCGGAGGTGGAATACATGGCTGTTGCGAATACAGCATCTGAGGTAGTTGGTTATGCTCTCTCTTACACGAGCTTGGCATTAAGCTACCAGTTGCACCTGTCATATATTGCAATAACGTGGGAGCGACGTATCTATGTGCCAATCATATCTTTCACTCTAAGATGAAACAAATAGCCATTGATTATCATTTCATACAGAACTTGGTTCAAGCTGAGGTGTTACGTGTGTCTGACATTTCAACCAAAGATCAGCAACCTGATGCTCTGACCAAACCGTTAACTCACAGCAATTTATGTTAGCAACATTCAAGATTGGTGTCTCTAGAGTGCCTCCATCTTGGGGAGGGGGGGGGGGGGGGCATATCAAGACATAAGAATAAAGATGGAAAGGATTGCTATGTAAATATGTTTACCTTATGTTTTTCTATAATCATCATCATTCTAATAAGATATACAGTTCTACATTCTATAGGAACATCCATAGTCCTCTGATTTAATGGAAGAAATCATTAGTTCCCATTATTTTATATTTTCCTACAAATGTAATTTACTCATATATATCACTACAAGAAATCTTTTTATATCCATCTTGGGGGGGGGGGGGGGGGGGGGGGGGGGGGGCATATGAAGACATAAGAATAAAGATGGAAAGGATTGCTATGTAAATATGTTTACCTTATGTTTTTCTGTAATCATCATCATTCTAATAAGATATACAGTTCTACATTCTATAGGAACATCCATAGTCCTCTGATTTAATGGAAGAAATCATTAGTTTCCATTATTTTATATTTTCCTACAAATGTAATTTACTCATATATATCACTACAAGAAATCTTTTTAATAGCAGAACATGATAGCATTTTTTCGATTGTGATATGGTTGACATATCTCTTACTTTTAGATAGCGTTTGTGAAAATGCAAACACTATGTTTGGTTTGTCCGATTTTAATTCTTCAAACACTTTTTCAAAACATAGTATACATAGCACTTTTAATTTTGAAACACTATGCATAACAAAAGCGGAAAAATAATTAATTTTCCCTCTCACCCTTATTTCATTTTTCGATTTGCTTCCAAAAATTCTAAACCCTAAAACAAAAATTTTAAACACAACCCCTAAACTCTAAACAAAAACTTTTAACTCTAATATTTTAACACAAAATATTAAATTTAACTTCAAATCTTAAATATAAATTTGAAAGTTAATATTTTCAAAAATTAACTCAAATCTTAAGTCAATACCCCAAACCTTTAACCTTCAAACTATGTATTAAAACCTTTATTCTAAACTCCAAAGTTAAAAACAAATCTTAAATTAATCATATACCCTAAACTCTAACTAAAAATCTTAAAACTCTATTTTTATTATTTAACTTTAAATCTTAAATTTCATCTCAAAGTCTAATCTTAAATCTTAAATCTAAACATAGACTTTAAACTCTGATACACTAATAAACTTTTAATATTTTAAAATTTATAATCCAAATATTAAATATAAAATTATAAAATTAAATATTTTTAAAACTTGATCTCAAATCATATAACATAACTATTTCTAAACTTTAACCATAAACCTTAAACCACATACTTTAACCTATGTCACAGAATATTAAGAAACAAACTTTAAATAAAATATATTTTCCATAATATATATATATATATTCCCAAATATATACCAAATTTTTAATTTAACATTATACATTTCAAAAACTAAAAAGAAACCACTAAATAATAAACAACACAAAAACAAAAAATACTTTCATTTATATCTTTTTATCAATCAATTTTTAAATCACATAACCACAACATTCAAATGCAAAAAAATTATTTTATATAATTATTTTATATATAATTATTTAAAGTTAGACATTTTTAAATAATTATAGATAAATGAAAGTATAATTTTCATTAGTTTTTTTGCCTTTGATTAGTTTTAATCCAAAGGCTCAAAACCACTCTTTGTGATCTTCCCCCTTCTTTCTTATTGGTCCATTTAGATTAATATTTCTGGCCTAATCTAATGGTTAAAAATTAATCTAATCTTTTCATTTCTCTTCCTCTATACTCTATTGATTTCTTTCTTTCACAAGACTCTTCTCAGTTTCACTATCCTCATCTCTCACTATCTTTCTCACACACACCCAATTCATCTCACACAGACATAGGCTCCGATTGGCGTGCAGTCTGTTGTGGCTTTAGGAAATCTTACAGACTTCAAAGTCAAATCAAACCCAATCGGACTTTTGCTTTCAATTTAATTTCTAAGACTTCTACAGCCTGTAACCGTTGACTGTTGCCAATCTACACTCAAAATATTTGTTTTTTCTAAAGTCACGAAAACTAGACTTTACGTTTGTGAAATCCTTTTTTTTCTTGCAACTTTCAAGTTTTCTTCTTTTTGTAATGAAAAATCAAACTGTTAAAATAAAGTATGTAAAATAATCTAAAACAAAATTCAATAAAAACACATGAAATTTAAATTTGATTTTGTTGTACAAACATAAATTAATTAATTCATTAAAATTATTTTTAATAATTTATTTAACTGATTAATAAATGTAACCTTGCATATTTGCTAAACTTTCTTTTAAAAAATATGTTTATGTACTTAAAGTGAAATTTAGTTTTAGTTTCAACTATTTTACTAATTAAATAAATCATATTTAGTTTTTCCTCTTATTAAAACTTTTATATTTTATCTGAAATTATTATTAATATATAAATTATACAGTCTCTACAGTTTTTAATACCAATCAGACTTTCAAAAATAAAATTATAAAATTAAATATTTTTAAAACTTGATCTCAAATCATATAACATAACTATTTCTCATCAATGGTGGCCACAATTTATGATATTGTTTGTTTAATATTTATTTTAATAAATATTTCTCAGCAGGTTACACATGTCACAAATGAGAGGCAATATGGCTATTTTTTATATTGTGGAGTTTGTATATTGGTAATCTAGAGATTTTAGCTATGGAGTGAATTAACATTTGTTTGATGGTTGTACAATGCAATTTCCCAAAAAATAATTAGCAAAATAACCATAGGAACTTCATGACTAGAATAAAGAGTGTATATTGTGTATTAATTGCTCTTTTATTTTCAAGCACCACAGATAAGAGAAGAGAGCAGAGAAAACAGGGGAGAGAGAAGAGCGAAGAGAGCGAGAGAGGAGAGTAGAGAAGAGTAAGCAGAGAAGGAGAGAGAGAGAGAGAAGAGAGAGATACGAGAGAGAGAGAAAGGAGAAGAGAGAGAGAGAGAGAGCGAGAGAGAGAGTAGAAGAGAGCAGGATGAGAGAGAGAGAGAGAAGAGAGAGGAGAGATGAGAGAGAGAGAGCGAGAGAGATAGAGAGATGAAGAGAGAGAGAGAGAGAGAGAGAGAGCAGAGAGAGAGAGAGAGCGAGAGAGAGAGGCAGAGAAGAGAGAGAGGAGAGAAGAGTGGAGAGCTAGAAGAGAGAGATAGCGAGACGCACTGCGAGTATTAGCGAGCTAGCGAGAGATAGAGAGAGCTCGCTAGCGCTATCTCGCTCTACTCTCTCTCTCTCTCTCTCTCTCTCTCTCTCTCTCTCTCTCTCTCTCTCTCTCTCTCTCTCTCTCTCTCTCTCTCTCTCTCTCTCTCTCTCTCTCTG